>JACYFF010031955.1:9308435-9414658 GCA_017589665.1 Selenicereus undatus | reverse complement strand
AATCTATGAATTCAAATGTACGATAAAAGTGTGGAGAGAAAGTTGAACCGTGGAAGAGCTACTATCTAATGCATGCATGTAGGAAGCAGCAAGTGACTCCTCTTAATTATGACACGAGATTTAGGAGGGAGAACAATGAATACGTACATTGGAATTAGTTTGGTCTGAACACTAAAAACATGTACAACATACAATTGCGGCGAGGCTTAAAATTTACTGGACTATTTGCCTTAGAGCACTGGCAATAGGTGACACACGAGGCATGCGTGGGGCCCACGTGTCACATACGTGTCCCGGGACGCGTAGCAGCAAGGCACACGGGGCACCGACACGCGTGTCAGACCGGCCTGGCGTGTCGTCCCGCGTGCCCATTTTTTTTGGCGTTTTCCTGCTCAAAACACGGCGTTTCGGCCCCCTGTGCACGGGCAACGCTGCGTTTTGGTGGGGAGCAAAAAAAAAAAGGAAAAATCGAGAACAGTGCCGGTGTGCTTGGTTTGGGCTGAATTTTGTGACCATTGGGCATGGATTTTGCCGCCCAACGGCTACATGCCATTTATTTTATTTTTTGGTGGTTTTTTGGTTCTCTAAATTCAATAATTTGGTTCCAAAATTTGTCAATAAAATTATCTTCTTTGTAATTTTCTTCAATGTCAATCCTCATATTTGCATTTGTATTAATTGTATAATACGTTCTATTCCGTATACTTTCAATCGTTCAATCGATAAAACTTAACTCTTAAATTTTTATATACTATAAAATAAACTAATACATTCTTTGGAAACATAACATAAATTACATTTTTTTTCATCCGGAAAATAAAATTCATTTTCAACTTATACAAAACCCAATATGCAAAAACAAATTGTCCAACATAAAACAAAGAAAATATGTTTAATGGTGGGCTCCACCAACAAATATTAAATCATTTGTGATGAAATGAGTTCCATTTGATAGGAAAATGAAGGAATGCAAGTTCCAGAACTGTGGAACTAATGCTGACGTAGCATGCTGGAGTTCCACAAAATGGAACTCCATTAGGAATGCTCTTATAACTGACCAGCTTGTACTTTGCATCATGTTGACAAGGCTAAAAGTCTTCAAGTAATACACACCACCAACAAATTAATTCAGGTGTGTATCATGCCTAAGCCAGCTTAGAGATCGAGTGGTCCAAAAATACTGTGATTTCATCAGTTTTATGGACTAATAACTCTTAATATACCGATAATTTTTTTCCTTTATGTGGACGTTTCAATTACTCATTATTGTTCATTGCTGTTCAAGAATCATCTCAACCAAAAGTGTATGTTGATGGTTGAAAGTTCAGGAATATAATAGGTTTATACTCTAACATGCCCCCTCACGCGAATGCTCTTTTGGCTTGAAGTGTGACTGCTATAAAGGCTCCCCTACCTTGCACAATAAATGAATATGGGGGCTACTAATATTCGAATTCGAGGCCTCTAGGTTAGAAGGTTGTGATACCATTTTCAAAGATCATTTCAATCAAAAGCTTAAGCTGATGGCTAAAGGCCGAAGAATAAGTTTATACTCTAACTGTTACCTTATAAAGTACGGAGCACTTTCGACCTAGGTCTTCTTTATTTGCGAGGCTTTAATCTAACACTAGCTCATATCTTGATCAAACAATTCTTTGAAAATATTTTTAAAAAAAATAAGAGGAGTTGTACAAAATATTTATTTGAGAAAAATATGTAGTACATTATTTGAACCAATCTATGTTTGGTACGTACGTGGATTTTGATTTGCATCAAAAAAAATAAACAAAAATATGTAGGTTTTGATCAGCGCATGCTAACAAATAAAAATTTAATTATGGTAAGAGATATGTTTGTTTCTTTAACGTGAATAAAATCCACGAGATATGTAAAATTACCCTCATTTGGGGGGGGGGGGGCGGTCTGGCCACTAAGATGACACATTGTCACGTGTAAAATGAAGGCCCTAAATTTTGCACGGTTTTGTCTAAATTTAATTAGCGATTATTGTTGTCTAATAAACCCAAACACAGATAATTAGTTCAAATTTTTGCTAAAAAAGTCTTTTTAATTGTCTGTACCAAATAGTTGTTAATGGCTGTTTAGTTTAATCAAGAAGTCATAAACCAAAACCCATAACCAAATAGTTACGTTGTTTAATGGCTGTTTAGTTGTCTGGACCAAAACCCATAAACCAAAATAATTAACATATTAAGAGTAGCTATGAAAAAGTTAATTAAAACGTGTATTTCTGAGTTCCCTAAAAAGATGGTTAAAACAATAACTAGTTTACTACGTATCAAATATGACCTTAATTCAATTTTTCAGCGTATAAATCTATTCATGGGTCGGGGCCTTCAACCATCAAATGATTGAATTGGTTCTTGAATATTGTATTAGAGTCTTTCTTAGCGAGAGGTCTCAAGTTCGAATCCCAACAATATTAATTTATTGTGCATGGTAAGGTGGATCTTTGCAGCATCCACGCTTCAAGCCCAAAGGACATTTACAAGAGGGGGCGTGTTGAGTATAAATCTATTGCTAGGCCTGGGTCTTCAACTATCAACTTAAACTTTTGGTTAAGTTGGTTCTTGAACATATTACATCATAATTTAATTACGTGTAAAATGCATAATGAGTGACTATATATGATAGGTGCCTTGTAATATAAATTGAGGTACTTATTTGGGCTTCCTCTTGATGGCAGAATTGTTGGACGTGTACTAGAGATCCCTTTAATGACTATAAATGTCATTCGTAGTTTTTTTTTTTTATCTAAGATGTAGTAGGTTTAAAAAATACATTATAATATATTTGCAACATAACGAGTGAGCAGTACATTAAATCTGAAATATAATTAGTGTCTTAGAGCTTCAATTTTAATCATTATGTTAATTAAGATCTCATGGACAAGTGTTTTTTCGCTATATCAGTCGATTTGTTTGTACATAGAATGGCTATTTAAGTCCCTTGGTATAAAAGCGTACTTATTTATTAAAAATTAAGTCCTTAAATCGCATATAGATATATTTTATACGATTACTATGATTATCGTACCCGTTTTAACAACGTAATTAGGTAAACGTAAACACTCGTGGACAGTGGGAAAACCATGAGATATGACCAACAATGTGTACGCATATATCCACACATACATGTGAGATATTATATTCCAAGCAAGTGTTCAAACCTAAACCTTCACGTTTTCTCCTCGTAATTTCCCTCCCTATTTCTCACACTTGAGCAGGAAACGCTCTCCGCTTGACCCACCTCTTCTTCTATATAAACAAGCCTTGCCATTCATTTTGTGCTCATCACTCAGCAACATTCATACCCCCCTTCTCCCAATATACATACAACAAAGAAGTGAAGATCGAATACGACGATGGATAAGTTGGCAAAGTGTGAGGCAAACTATGTAGCTCTTACTCCTCTTACATTCTTGAAAAGGGCATCCATGTGCTATGCAGATCGCACCTCCATCATCTACGGCAACGCCCGGTTCACCTGGTGCCAGACCTACCACCGCTGCTGCCGCCTCGCCTCTTCTCTCCGCTCCCACCTCGGAGTGGCTAAGAACGATGTGGTGAGTTTCATTTAATTAATTACCATAGCTTCGCTCACACTCTAAACATGTTTTATCTGTTAAATTTTATGGATGAACAGTCTAAGTGTGGTTACAACACAAAACTAATCGATAATGGGTAGTAACTTAATTACTAGCTTATATATATTGATCATTTGTTAAGTTTCAAACCCAACTATGCATAAAATTAACCATCGCTTTTCATTTGTCACCATCTCTGTGTTATTAATTGTATGCAATGTTGAGACTTGTTAATAATCACACGTAAGGGAGCATGGAATTGTAAAAATGAAAATTGTCCCACATTATCAATTGGCTTTGAGTTGAAACCTGAACTTGACTTATATCATGAGGTCTTAAATATGTCCCGACTTATTTGGACTGTAATTACTTATTGATATCTTCCGAAATTTTAAGGACGTATTGTCATAGTAGGCCTCAACTTGTACTTAATTTCTGTTTTGTATCGCCTCCTCTCCTTACCCGTATGTTTTCAGAGAGTACTGAAATGAGAAGTAGTAGAAAACTCATCATACTATTTAATTTAATCTGTCTCAGGTATCCGTGTTAGCCCCAAACATCCCAGCAGCATATGAGATGCACTTTGCGGTACCCATGGCAGGAGCAGTGCTTAACACTATCAATACAAGACTCGGTGCCAAGGATATCAGCACCATCCTTAGCCACTCCGAGCCCAAGATCCTCTTCGTCGACTACGAGTACATCTCTTTAGCTTGTGACGCCCTACGCCTTCTCAAACCTGACAATCCAACAAGGACACCACCATCCTTAGTCATCATAGGCGAGATTGGCTCGACTAACAACCATGGTGTCAGACAAGGCGAACTCAAATACGAGCACCTTGTCTTGACCACCAATTACCGGAATGTTGTCCTCGAGGCCACCCTCCCTTTGGTGGACGTTGATCCTCCGAGCATAAAAGTCAACAATCCCCGCCAGGCGGAGTATGAGGAATTGGTTGCCATGGGGGACCCGAATTTCGAGCCCCTAATGGTTCGAGACGAGTGGGACCCTATCGCGCTTAATTACACCTCAGGAACCACGTCAGCACCTAAGGGGGTGGTGTACAGCCACCGTGGCGCCTACTTGAGCACACTAAGTTTAATCCTCGGGTGGGAAATGAGAACTGAGCCTGTCTACTTGTGGACCCTACCTATGTTCCACTGCAACGGTTGGACCTTCACGTGGGGGGTGGCGGCGCGTGGGGGCACCAACGTGTGTATTCGGAATACAACGGCGGCTGATATCTATCGGAGCATTGCCCTCCATGGGGTGACCCACATGTGCGCCGCCCCCACTGTATTCCAAATCCTCCAAGAGGCCAAGCGTGAGGAGCGCGTGCGGCTCAAGCACCCGATCCAGATCCTCACAGGAGGGGCCCCACCCCCAGCCGCGCTCCTAGAGGAGATGGAGAAGCTGGGGTTCCATGTGGTTCATGCCTACGGGCTCACCGAGGCCACGGGGCCCGCCCTCGTGTGCGAGTGGCAAAAGAGGTGGGACAGTCTCACAAAAGAGCAGCAGGCCCAACTGAAGGCCCGACAAGGAATAAGTGTCCTAACAGTGGCCGATGCAGACGTCATAGATTTAAAAACACTGTGTGGAGTGCCTCGGGATGGGAAGACCATGGGGGAGATCGTCCTTCGTGGGAGTGGAATAATGAAGGGATACTATAAAGACGAGAAAGCCACATCAGAGGCATTTAAACACGGGTGGTTCCACACCGGAGACTTAGGTGTGGTCCACCCAGATGGACATATAGAGATAAAAGATAGGCTCAAAGATGTGATCATATCCGGAGGTGAAAATATTAGCAGTGTGGAAGTGGAAGGGGCAATATTCCGACACCCAAAGGTGTCAGAAGTTGTGGTGGTGGCAATGCCACACCCGCGATGGGGGGAAACACCGTGTGCCTTCGTGGTGCCCAAGAAGGAAGCTATTAACAAGGTGACCGAGCAGGAAATAATCGCACATTGTCGAAGCAACCTCTCCCATTACATGGCGCCAAGGAAGGTGGTTTTCGTCGACGAAATACCCAAGACAGGGACTGGGAAGCCTGAGAAGAAACTACTAAGAGAAAGAGCAAAGAAGCTTGGAAATGTGCCCCAATTACAACAAGAACTCGTCATATCACGCTTATAATTTAAAGTTCTTGTAATTTCCTCTTTTTTTAGCTTGTTAACATGTTTTTATGTGTGAGATCAAGATTTGATTTTTGAACAAATTGTTCATACATCAAATTTTGAAATTAATAGCTTGTATCCAAAAATCTGACAAATACTTCATTTATATAAAGATTTTATACATACATACAAACATATATATATATATATATATATATATATATATATATATATATATATACACACACACACAAGTACACAACATCTTGGACACCTGGATTAACGGACGCCATACATCCCGTACAAACGCATAACGCAGGTTTTGATGGGCTCATGACTATGTTTTGGTGGGGCTTTGTTGCGTGGGTGAGATTACGACATATGGGCCAACGGAGCGCCAAAGTCTTTAGTGGTAACCATCAGAGCAATCCAAATCCACGTCAATGAATGAAAGGACCCGTCAAGTCGGGTCAGCTTAGTTGAGGGCTGTCAAAAGTTGACCCGATATGATTATCGATCTGAGCCAAACACGAAATTAAGTGGGTTTGAATAAAGATTTTCAACCCGTTTAATTAAATGGGTAGACACTTTTAACCCGTTTAATTAATTGGGTTAGGTTCGGGTTAAGAACTTTAACACGAAAAAATACATATTTAACTCGTTTAATTAAATAGGTTAAATAACCTTCACCCTTTTTCGTCTATCAAATCACGATCCTTTCCCAATCCCATTTGACAATGTCATGTGAAAATCACGTCGAGTCCTATCTGCACCCTACATGGTTGAAGTTGATATACATGGACCTTCCCATCACTTCTCAGTATTTTCAATGTGGAAACTAAGGACCTATCATTTTTAGCATCTTAAACTTATATATACTTCAATCTGCTGTAATTTTTTTACAAATGTATTCCAAATCTATTTATACCTACTTCTTTTTATTTATATCCACTCCAACATATTTTGACTTGCTAATCACTCTTTAAAATGTTAAAAACAAACAGACTCTAATAAATAACAGTTAAAAAATAGGATACTCATTAGTAATTTCCTTTTATAACAATAAGCAATTTTCTTTTATAACAATAAGCTACCAAGTCTGCTGGACCCCTCTGTACAAGGGTGCCCAATGGACCATCAGCTGGCAAGGAGATGGAGGCAATTACAACTGAATGAGACACCAGGCCTAGGGGGGCTGTTGAGCCCATATCATAATTTCTTGAAACAAGAGAAGTATGATGCCACACCTGGATTCATACCCGAGTGCTCCATCTATGAGAGGGCAAGTCTATGCCATTAGCCCATTACCGTGAGCACCGCTTGGCGATACTTGTTAGTACATAGAACCACTAAATTTAAAAAATATTTATATCACTCCTCATTATGTAAGATGGAAATATTACACGAGACTGCTTCAAAATTGTCTTCTGGAATTTTTTTTGTGGCCCTCTTAAAATCAATCGATTTGCTTATTAAGATGTACTTAGAGATAAGACTATTTACATCTAGATCTCTCCAAACTTACAAGAATAAGACCTGCACTAGGAGTTATTGGACAGCTTTCATAATCACCCAATCTATTTTCTTCCAACTATACGTCATACGTAATCCTTGACCTTGTACTTACGCTCTTAGATGGTCTCACCTAGGGATGCATATGTCTGATGGATACCTTGGAATCAGACCAGAACAAGTCAAACAGCTCATTTTTAGAACCAAATCCAATTTAACTGGAACTGGAACAGAGAGTCGGTTATGACAACAAAAAATGTCTGAACCTCAATGTAAGCTCAATTCTTCTAGGATTTGTATAAATATAATAAATGTTCCATAAAGCAGTAACAAAAATAAATGTAAGCTCAATTAACCCTTTCATCCATAAAACAGTAACAAAAAACACAGAAAAAATTATTTCTCATGCTCGTTTTCAAATCAACAAATATAAATTCGCTACCTCAATTTATTAATTTTGCTTTAAATGAACAAACATAGCTTCGCATCGAATCATATTAATTTGGTGAACACAATTTGCTACATTTAGTTAGCAGATTTTATTTATAAAGCGAGGTTCTACAACATATCTATCTTGAAATGAATCATGTTCTGTTGTGATTGATTTTTTTTATAATAACTACATGCCATTATCCAGATTCGAAACTGATACTGATGGTTCCACTTCAGGTTTCCAAACTATGGAACCAAAACTGTGATTCTGGTTTCGCTTCCCAACAGTGAAGAACCTATCTAACAGGGCCTGATCCAATTCCTGAGGCAGTGTCCAAAACCACTTACCATTGTCTCAATCAAAACACTACATTGATCCCGTGGATAGAGCAAATATGTTAGAGCATCTGCAATGCAAGACTCGTGAGCCAAAAATTTGGCTCACGGTCCAAGTAATACCATGCATCAGTGATCCGCTTCGTTCGCCCCAAAGTTCAACTCATGGCTATGATCTGCCCCCCATACATTCTCTCTCTTTTTTTTTGCCAACTAAGCATTTAAAAGTCTAAAATTCAATAATATGGTAGTAGTGGGGTCCATAAAATATTATTTTATTTGGTGATCCAAGTTGGTGATCCATAGGATGTAGAGAACAGAAAAAAAATTAACTTGTGAAATGATGTAGAGATTGTAAATCCCCACCTATGATCCAAATTTTTGGATCACCAATACAGATACTCTTGTATTGCCATGATATCATACTGTGCGTTTCATAAGATGCAAATACCGCAAAGCCCTTGCGCTCTTTTAACTCAATTCCTGTTTGATAACATACCAGTCCCTCCTGAGGAAACCCCTTAACATGCATGTCCGAACTGCAAAGCTTCCTAAAACTCTTTTTTTTTGGGGGAGGGGGGGGGGGGGAGAGAGACAGAGTAAAACATCATGCGCTGAACTCCCCCTCTCAGTGCACTGTAGATTCTGCCGACGCAAGGCATAGGCATTATCAAACATGGCAGAACAACCACCAATTCCTACATATATACGTAAAGGGGTGAAATTAATGAGATGCATATCTCGTTACGTCATAGTTGAACATAATGCCTCTTGCAATGATCTAAGCCATCGAACCATGCCAGGGGGTCCACAGGGGAAGGGGCAGTTTCTCAAATTCTCAATACAACACTCCAAATCTTCAATAGGTAAAGCATCAACTTGCCTCATCAACCCAAGCTCCCAAGTCGGAAGAAATTAAATAAAATAAAACACACCACCTGCAGTCCCTTATAGCATGATTTACAAACAATTTCACTCTTTTTTTCTACAGCAGGAATTTCAAGATTTAGCTGACACTTGATGCGATATTATACAAGGGAATTCATAGATTATGGTCACCTGCTGAACAAAATAAGATTTCTCACAGTTTAGAGGGGGAGAGGTGTTTTGAGGAAATCTCTTGCATATTGGAAAAATACAGGAGTCAAATTGGCATAGAATCATTAGGAGCAGCATGTGGAAGCCCTGGATCCATCAGTCTGCCGGTCAACTAGAACCATTCCAGCTGGATTCTGGGGAGGCTGCGCCCTGGGCAATTTTTTGGCTGTTTACATGACAAAATATTACAACTCAGCAAACTGACATAGAACCAGATATTAATACAGTGACATAAGAGTTTGAGCAACAAAATTAAGCAGGCTTAGCGTATTCCACTGCAGTGCTGCACTGACATGGATTAAAATTGTAACCAAAACATATTGTCCAAACAAACGTTCGTGATCAGAAAAGAAAGAGATTGGGAAATCAACAGGATATGATGCAAAGCATTTAGATGGGGTACCAAAAATTAAGTGGTATCAGGATGTTTTGCGTCCAAGAAGAACCCTGTTAAACTCAAAAGGGAAAAATATAACTACTGCCAGGCCCCCAGTAGAATGTGGACCTGACTGTTCGAGAACAAGCTACCTAATGTTGATGGCTAATATGACACTATCACAACAGATGGACTCAACAACAGGAAAGATGAATCAGATACGGACTACGGAAAGATCTGATAATCATATTAGTGGGATATATTATAGATGAAAAAAGACTTACATAAAGCTCAGGCACATCAAAAGATGATATTTGAATTCCCAAGTAATCCTTATAATGGGAGCACAGACAAGGGCTAGACCAAGAAAGCTTCTATGCAAAGCCATTAGACAAGACTCCACCCAACTAAACCTCTCCGATAACTTGCGCCTTCATATGGCTATCTAGCAATTATGATTACTGTACTACCCCTGGAGATCCACATTTTGTGTGTGAGCTCAGGGGCGTGAGCGCGCGTGTGTGTTCACACATGATATCTGCCCTTGCACATAATTTCACGCCTTTCTATACTACACCTTGCTTGCTTCTAGCTTCTATTCAGTAGTGCTCTAGAACTTCCCCTTCACATGAAAATAAATAAATACAGCTTCTCAAATTTTCAAGGGGAAGGTGTGATAATATTTGCATCTCTTAAGTCTGATCATATTTGCATCTCTGAAGTCTGAACAATGCTTCAGCAGGATCTACCTAGTTTGTTATTTTTCTGTGCTTCATAAGATGAAAATCATTTTTCTTCCATCAAGAACACATTGCTTACCCAAGACAATTGACTTATTAATAAGAAGTAAACCAACTATTATCTTGAAAGGCTAAATAGTGAGGATAAATGTGGAAAGTGTAAGGTTTATGATAAGCCCTCTAAGAGGCTACGAATTTTCATAATGACAGAGAACTAGTATTCATCCATTTCATTTTTCACAAATTGGAATGTCCATGTATTGCTCATTCCAAAAAATTTAAAAAAAAAATAAATCAAAGACCACATATGACAGCTTGAGAAGACATAAAATATCTGCCACACAAAACATCTGTTCACAAACCTATTTCATAGAAAATCTCATTCACATTCTGAGCTGTTTTTGCTGAGGTTTCCATAAAGAAAAGACCATTTTCTTCAGCATATGCACGAGCCTCCTGCATGATCCAAACCCAACAAAAAAAAAACACAGAGAAAAGGGACACTCGTTAATACCATCCAATTGCATATTGTGCAGAGGAATATCATGATATCCAATGTAAGATTCTGATCCACAAATGCTAAGGTTCCCACCCCTCCCTCCCTGCAGCTAAGGAATACATGCTAAGATTACAATATTAGCCTTGCTCCCCAGACGATGTGTGGCAAATAACAGATCAAATCGTACAAGAACTAAACAGGATTTTCTTCAGCAACCACATCTCTAAAGTCACTTCTTCAAATTTGACCCAGCTAACAGAGCAGAACCTTCCGACGAACTCAAATGAATTAAAAGATATTTAATGGTCAAAACGCAAAACTAATGTCAGCAAGGTTCCAGAAATCAAACTTGCCTTCAACATACACAACTCATATGCTTGACCAAATCAAACTTTCCCTAAACATACGAAGCCCATATGCTTGACCAAATCAAACTTTCCCTAAACATATGCAACCCCTATGCTTGACCAAAGCATTAGACAAACAAGAGGATAGCTTAGAAGATAGCAACACAATGCACTGAAAAAGCTACATTTTGCTGTCTTTCAACTGCAAAATTGGCATCAATCAGAGCATACACCAAAGATAGCATCCAACAACAATAGGGACGATAAGAATTTTGCTATAGTTTGCTTCTAAAGCTGTTGACAACACTAATGGAAAGTAAAGCCAGATATTCAAGAAGTTGATTTGACTCAAAAGTAGAAGCAAATACAATCTCCTGGACTTCAAATAACCATGGCTTGACACATGTTAGACACCATCTCAAAATCCTCATACACTGTCAAGACATATCTGAGAAACCTGAGATTATGCCCACAACTTTTTGTAGTATCCGACATTCGTACACACAGACATATTTGATATATTTCAATTGTTTACACATCCACATAGAACTTTCTTCCAAATAATAAATATGAACTGATAGTAATACTGCATAAAATTTTATTTATGAATGTGAGTTAATTATAGACCAAATGTATCGTGTCTTATTTTTTTGGAAGACCACATCCGAAACGCAGTATCATACCATGTTGCATACATGTCAAGTGTCAGCGTTTGTGCTTCTTAGGCTCTTAGCTCATAAGTACAGTGGTCGGAAGTAAAGCAAGGAGTGAAGTTACAACAGCAGTGTCAGCAAGCATAGAATCCCTCAATACTTCGGTTATAAAAAAAATGCATCATATGGAGAAGCTAAGCAGTCAGATTAGATCACAGTTAACTGGAAATGGTACACTCGAGGAAATACCAAGATAGACTTCTATACCCACCACTGAGTATATGAAAGTATATTCAATATGTAAACTTGGCAAACAATTCCCTTGGATTATAGGTTTTCACTACCGTAGCAAGGAGTACGGATTATACCCTTTCCCTGTTGTATACGTACAGAGTTAAAAAGGTTTTTGATAGCATACATGCACAGTTGAAATTTGTGAGCTAGTATGCCTGATATATTATTAGGATCATTCTCCAAAGAAAAAATTAACAGCAAAATCTTTTTTTGAATGGGTAAATCAGGACATGCACAAAACCTATGAAGAATCAAACCTTGCTCCCTCTTGGGAAAATCAAAAACCCTAAATCCGTACCACTAGGCTACCCAGCAGTCTCGAAGACAGTCCCATCAATTACTATTGGCTCAAGCCCAAGAAGGGCCAAGAAACATTCGACAGCATAATATGAAGAAGGCCCATTTTCGCATCAGATGATCAGTTGTTCGACTACTCAAAAAAAAAAGGATAACACTGCTCCTCCCTGAAAGATTCCAGAGACAGGTAGCAGCCAAGTAAGAAGTTCAAAGGCAGGCCACAGAACACGGGCAGCCTAACAAGTACATGCCCAGCAGTTACACCATAAAGCTGAAATTTACAGACCCAAGGTTTCCAAGCTATACCTTAGATGTACAACCCACATTGGTCAATTTGTTGATTGCCCATAATGATACAATGTTCCATAAGCAAATGACACCTCTAACAAGGGGACATGGATTCCACACATTGGTGAATGTAGTGCTGGCAACCCAACATACTGGGCATGCGCAACCAGATTAGAAGGAGAATCAAATTGTTTCCATGGTACTAACATAGGTAACATCACCGTCACGCGATACAGTCTCAGTATAGGTCTACAAAGATGTCCAAAAGGCAGACACCTAGAATTCTCATATAATAACAAAAGACAGCCACTTGACCAACAAGACAGAAACTGACAAGGAGATTTTCCAAGTACTATGAGAAAAACAGGGTAACTGTGACACAAACAAGAAAATTTTGACACTTACTTCAGCTGGAACACACCTCCTTTCTTCCAAATCGGCTTTGTTCCCTGCAAGTGCCATTACCATGTTTGGATTCCCTGCCATCAAGAAAGAGCAGAAAAGAAATGGACCTTAGATATCAGTTTAGTAGCAGAACACTTGTACGTAAGATAGTGCTTTTTTTTTCTTAGGATTTCTTTCAAATAAATTCCAGACATCAAACAACAAAATGGTCCATAGTCTCACAGTACCTTGCTTTTGTAGTTCTTGAACCCACTTCTTAGCACGAGCAAATGACTCCTGAAAATATTTCTACAGTCAGAAACCCAAAAAGGACACTACACGCACAATAAAAGGGGCAGAAAAGACAAAAAAGAAACAATTTTAGGTTTTTTGTTTAAGTTTCTTAGAAACGTAGATTCAACATCCTCAAAATAGTGCGGATCAAGCAGCTCATTACACCATTCCCCAAGGTCATAATTCCAAAAATTCAAGATGAAAATCCCACAATAATGCAGGAACAAGGTGACTACGTGTGTTCTTTTGGATGTGATTTCCATAAATTTCGCTCTCTCTCACTCCTCCCGGCTCCTTCCAACTCTGTACCACTCCTTTGTAAAATTACTGCATACTCCTTTCAACTCCATTGTCATAGATCCCACTAAACCCCCCACTCCATCCTACTTCACACTCCATCCAAGTCCTTCCCACATCCCACTCAAAAGAACACACCTGGTTTTTTTTATAAGGAAAAGGTAACATAATAATAAACAGATACCAAATGATCGGATGCACATCTAACCTCCTACAAAAGACTACATGCAACTAAAAAACACAATCTATTCACAGAGTCAGCCACATCAAAAGTTCTTGTCATCCCAAAAAAAGAATCTTAAAGAAATTGTCCTTTAAGCACTCAAAAGGAAGCTCAACACATTGAAAACTCTTCGGTTTATTTCTCTTTAAATACTCCAAAACATCACTTGCGGTAAAACCATGGCCTTTCTTCTTCTTTACTTTCCTAACAAAGAAACCCTTCTAACTAGAGACGGTTCCTAGTGGATTTACAAGGTTACCCAGAATTACCAAAAGCAAGTTCCCAAATACTTCCAAATGAGCGTACAAGGGAATGCCTCATGGTAATGAGAATGCAAGGACAAATAATTCACATTTCGCAGCTTCAAATAATATCATCTAAGATATAACTCTGAAGTATCATTTAGAATTCAGGTTGCATGTCACTAAATCAAGCGTGGAGTACCCTATTTTGGCCTCACTACATTTGTTGAAAAGCTTACCAAGAGTGTCATCCTGAACAAAGCCATTTCGGACAAAAAAAGAGCCCAAACATTAAAATCACACACTTGCTGCTGATAAGGTGCAACAGAAGCATCTCTATCCACTTGCTTTTATCCACCATGAGGACAAGAAGACCTAGGAAAAACTCTCTCAATGAAGCCTTCTCACACCCCCAATCATGCCAAAATGGTACAACCATTACCTACCTCAAAACAAAAGTGACAGAATCTCTCCTGACACTTTGGCAATATGTCTCCAAAGACTATGCCTATAATAGCCATTCAATATAGATTATAGATGGACAATTCGAATTGACCCTAATATTTGATAGTGACTGCTTTTTTCAATAGATTCCCCTTCTTATTTATAAATCTCCATAACCACTTGCCAACAAAAGCCTCGTTTAAGAGACACCAGTCCCTAAGACTTAACCCTGCTTCTGAGACTAGTTGTATTACAATGTTCCATGTCACAAGATGATACCCGAAATCACTCCCAAACAAAGCCCCAATTTTCTCTAGATTGCATATAACTTGTCAGCCACAAAAGATGGTAAGGGAAAGAGGGATAGGAAGTAAGTCATACACTTGAGAAAACACTTCTGATGAGACTTAGTGTCCACTCTTCTATAGGTAATTAGACTTCCACCCTGAAAATTTTTTCTCAAACCTGTTAGTAACCAAATCCTAAATGGATTTCTCCTTAAATCTCAGACCAAGAGGAAGACCAAGGAAAGTCGTGAACCAGGAATCAATGGCGCGACCTAAAAACACCAGCAAGCAACATAAAGGAAGGATAGAACTCTTTACCAAGTTAATTCTCATGTCCAAAAATGCCTCAAACCAAGTAAGAACATAATTGAGATTCAACATATGATCATAGTCATTATCACAAAATACTATATCCTCATCAACAAAAGGAAGATGTGAGACATTCATTATTGACAAGTTCACTCAACCTACAAAACACACTGGATATAAGCACATACCCTGTTACTAGAAGAAGAATCAATCATCGAGGAGAAAGCCTCCTTGACCCACGGGGGGGGGGGGGGGGACAAGCAAAAGGAGATAGGGGGTCTTGCCAAAGTCCTCTAGAAAACGAAAAAGAACTCACTTGAAGAACCACTGACAACTACTGCAAAAGAAGCAAAGGGATACAATGACAAATCCGCATGATGATAAGCCTTCTCAATATCCAGCTTATAAATAACTCCTCTTTCCTCCTCTTTCCTGACCTGTTCCTAGAATCAATAATTTTTTTTGTTATAAGCAACAACATCAAGAATCTAACACCCTAACAAAGGCATTTTGATTCATTGAAACAAGTTCCCTATAGCACCCCTCAATCTACAAGCTAAAACCTCTAGGTTGAAAATCTCTTATGCTCCCAACATTAATTTTCTTAGGAATAAGACCAAACAACTAGTAGAGAAAATCTCGACAAACATAGTCATCACATCAGTTCTAATCGGATTCCAATTGGATTAAAGGAATGCCATGGTCCTCGATCTCAATCCTTATCTGCATAACAATCAAGGAAAGCTTTAATAACTTCTCATCAAACACCATCTCAATACACTCCCCATCCAAGTCCTGTAAAAAGGGCACGAACAATCCATTTAATTAGGTCTCCAAGGTTTGGCTCGTAGACTTTCATATCTTGAAGAACATCAAAATGAACCCAATCCACAACCACAAAAGACGTACAATTGAACTTCGTAGAAGATTGGCCACCCTATGGAAGAACTTACTAGTACAATCACCCACCATAAGCCATAAAGCTCTAGACTTTTGTCTCTAAGAGATTTCACTCATCAAAAAAATTTCTTGGTCCATTCGTCTTTCGCAGCCTTCCTCTGTTGAGTCTCACCACCTCCTCTATTGAATCTCACCACTATAAGACCACATTATTCATATTCCAATCTAGTGAATTGATAACACCAATGAGATTATATGTTTGAGCCTTGATGTCACAAAAATATTTTTCCAAAGATTCTCCTTAACAAACTCAAGTTTTCTAACACCACCAAAAATAGCAAAGCCTGCAATGTATGCCTCCCCCACCATCCTTGATAAGATTAGAGAAATCCTCAAATTGAGCCACACTCAAATTTGAAAGGACCCCTTTGTGTCTCCAACCTTAATGTCGCAAAACAAACAGGAAAGTAATCAACAATGCCTAGGTATTCTATTCTCAAACATGTCCCAAAAATGCTACTTCCCATCTGTTGACACAAAAAAAAGGTCCAATCTTGAAAACACATGTTCATCTGCATGGACGATCCACCACCATCGTATTAGAAGGGCATACTCCTATGTTTATTTCATGACAATGCAAAGTTCATTGAAACCGCCTCATGCACCAAGGACCAGACCATCCATATCTAATACTACACGGCTCATCCTATATCCTCAATTTACTGGTGCTAGCTTGCATACCGTAAACACAAGTGAGGGCACCAGTGAAGCTACCAACAACACATTTGCAGGATGCATGTGGCCGAAAAATATCCACAAGAAGAGGGCAAAAAATGGAAAGCATTTATATCCCACCACACTATGATGCCCCTTTTTGGTCCACTCAGCTTAAGAACAACAAAACCAAAGTGGTTCCCTTAAAAGCCCCAAAGCAACAATATTAAAAAGTTCAATATCTCAAGTTTCGTCATTAAAGACAAACAAGATCGCACTTTCAACCCCAAAAGAATTTTTGCAACTACTCTTTTATTGTGATCATTTAGACCCCTCACATTCCAAGAAAGAAACCCAAACATAAGACACCACCATCGCACTAGAAGAGGTCCGCACCTTTCATGGTTGACTCGAAACTCAAGTTTCCATATCTCCCTTTGCATTCTAATTGTCAACTGTCTTCTGATTGGCTAGTTGGCATAACATTGGTCTTCTTGATTCATGATAGTAGGAGAATAACCTCATTTTCACAGCTAGCAAAGGGCACACCAATACAGGAGGCAATACTTCTAAGTTTAAAGGCCACTGACTTGGAAATGTTTTCATAATTAACATTTTCACCATTCCAACAACATCAACAAAATAGAATTCGCTAAGGCTGTGAAGATGAGTACCCACCTCAATTTCATCTCTACCAGGGTTGGGGATAATAGAAACAAATAATCATCACAAGCCTTAAGAAGTTCTTGGTTGCAAACTTACAACCTTCATCCACCTAGAGACCCATATTGTCTCGTCAATCATAAAAGAGACCACACGTTAGATCTTCAATCTAAGAATCTCATATACTCTTCTCACTCGGTTTTTTGTTTTTAAAACCAATTCTAATGGCTCTAAGCTACAACAAATTTCCCCCTCGAGAATTGCTTCTGCTAAATCCATCTTAAAAGCTCTTCTTTGCTTAGTTTCCACCTCAATAAAGCCCCCAAGTCCTCCTAGAATGTGTGGATCACCTCCCTATTCCACCTCTTTAATTTATCTTCCAAGCTTTAAGCTTCCTACCACCCATCAAGCGAGCAAACCCTTTGGACTCTGATTTATGCCACCATGTCGTAACAAGTTCCCCAAGCCCCGTGCCAAAACCTCTTGATCCTAGAAGGAACTTTCTTCTTCTTACACATATAAATAATCTCCAAACAAACTGTAAAATAATTAAAAATGGAGAAGGTAGTCTTTATTGAACTGGATTTAAAAATTGATCCTCTGAATCACCAACTGTTAATGTCAAAGTCTAGAAAAAATCAGGGCTTCTACAATCCTCAACTTTTGGAAATCTCACCAAAAATACAGAATCATTGATCAGGTCAATAAAATCCGATATAGTGCTCTACGTATGTAGGAGACAATTTTGCATATCATCCACCAAGATGTTGGACATTTGGACATCAAACCGATGTCCTAATTTAGAATTATCACAAGTTGGATACCCACAGTGACATCTATTTCCATCAGCCTGTATGTCCACATAAGACACTTCTTCCATATAAGACACTACTGAGTATGGTATTAGCCATAAAGATTTGAAAATTAATAGAATACAAGGCATCTCCTACACAATAAGGACCCATAAGTTGTAAGCAACTTCGCATGTCCATTGTAAGGGCTTATCCCACTATCACAAACCAGAACCGCAATATAAAAGCCATGATCCGGACAAACTAGCCAATATTTCTATCATATGCCCGCAAACTAAATTTAAGTATTTAACCCGACCTCTTCCAATGAAACCACATTTTATAAACTCCGAATTAACTCCCGAAAATGATGGATTTCTAGGATCACAACCATTTGTGGCACATAATAGAGTAGATAGGTATTCTCCAACACAAGTGATTAGGCATTGCATTTGACATAAGTCCGTACAGCACATGAGGAATCTCGAGTGACTGAATGAAAATAGATGTTAAGCCAAATGAAATCTGATACAAAGCCAAATGAAACGTCACACTGCTCATACTTGCGCAGCGGAACACTAGCCTTTTTTTAATAGGTTGTGGAATACAAAAAAGGAACAGCGAACAGTCGATTCAGGACTCCATGACTTAGGAAAAGCATTCAGAAGCTAAAACCTTTTGATGGTACTATGGAAAGAATAATCCAAGAAGTCCCTTCAATAATTAATAGGAAGCCCAAGATTCTCTACTCTCCAACTTCCTTTTGATAGGAAATAGAATTGCCATCACTTAGATGAATTCCAAATGTGATGAATTCCATTGAGAAATTGGCCTATATTACTCCAACTCCATATATTTGTTTCTTAACCTAATGATAATGCATGCCCAACACTCCATGAAGACCTAGATCCTTGGACATCATCATTCAAACTTAATAAAGAGCCAAGGTCAGAAAACAAAAAAGACACAAAACCTTTAGATTCTAGGAATCGAAACCCCAAATAGAGAACAACTTTAAAATTTCTAAAAAATTAGGGGGCAATTGTGGTTTGGAGAAGACACGCATATTTCTTAATTCTCAAAAAGTAGTGGAGTTTACACCTTTCTAGAAGCAACAGCAAGTGCAAGAGCACAAAGCTATGTAAAGGCCCAATGACTTAGACCCCCCCCCCTTCCAAAATAAAAAAGAAAGACCAGAAAAATTAGAGTACTTTGATAGCATTATTATCAAGGCAAATTAAGCAAATAGAATTTTGAATCTCTCCTTGATGGAATAAGCATATTACCATAACTTTGTTCATTCATGCAGATCCCATTCTTTCAGATAATAGCTTGTATACCTCATAAAAGTTTAAGTCAATATTTTCACTACCTTTTTCGGATCTGCTAACTCCACATAAAGGTCCAGGAACCTACCAAAAGCCCCAGTGGACCAAACCTTACAATGTGATATCTGATATCCTCTCATGTTAGATAAAATGAACATAGCCAATATCTCAAGATGCACAGACAGAGCCCATTGATAAGTAAAGTACCTATTAATACATCCAAACTTGACACACTTTCCTTGTATCAGTCATACAGCCCACGGGCAAAAAGGTCATTACTTCAGAGTTCTAAATTACATCCACCAAACAAAAACGCAATTCTGCCCCGAATAATACTAACAGTAATGCATTTATGACTTGCATGTATGATCCCAACGTATTTTTCTTTTCTTACTCACTCAACCAATATAATCTAGAAATCAGACTTGCTTGCTGAAATTCCACCAATGTTCAACATGCCATCCTCTGGCAAATAGATGGACTATAAAGTTCAGCATAGAACCATGCCGACTCCGCATATTTCTCCAACAGCTGCGGTGCAGAGTACACCCCCCCCCCCGCGGTACATTCACATAATGTACCATGCAATTCACCCAAAATACGAGTAAACTATTCCTAGTCAGATTTCAGAACCTAAAATCCCAGTATTAAACAGCACAGTCCACAATAAATATCAACGAGCCGTACCTAGACAGAATACGAGAAAAAGTTAACTACAAACTAGGCATTTATTAATGATTACCGTGCTGGAAATATCGTAGACAATAATTGCCGCCGCAGCACCTCTGTAGTACATGGGAGCCAAACTGTGGTACCTCTCTTGCCCAGCAGTATCCCAAATCTCAAACTTCACCGTCGCATCATTCACCGCCAATGTTTGTGAGAAAAACGCGGCTCCGATCGTCGATTCCTACAATCACAATCAGCATGCTGTTCAGCAATTGCAATCAAACAAAAAGAAACACGATTAACATTGAATTGTGAAATCAGAAAATCTCATTGAAGAAACCCTACCTGGAATTCGAGAAACTGGCCTTTTACAAAACGAAGAACAAGGCTGGATTTACCAGCTCCCATGTCTCCCAGAAGGACCTGATTCAGAACAATTTAGGGTTGTAATTACAATAATAATCAGTAAAAACAAAGGAAAACCTGAAGCGTAAAGATCAAGAGTGTCACCGAATACTCCGCCATAGAAGATTAGAAGAAAAGCAAAGAGAAGATGAATCTAGAAACTCACCAGTTTAGCATTGAGATTGTTGTGCCCGATAGTCGCCATGGCAGTGAATTAACGAGATCGGGAACGGGAAGAGAGAGAATTTTGCGATTGTAGAGCGAGAAAGGGACTGGGAGATCTGCGGGGAAGATGGCTTTTCTTGTAGTTGTAGGTATCTTTTTCTTTTCGAGAGGGAGAGACTTGAACAAGAAGTGCGCGCAGCAATATAGACGGACACCGGACACGGTTTGCTGCTGACCCTGAAATCAATAGCTTTCGACGCACAGCTAATATTAAACAATAAATACAGGCGATAAGTAAATGGGGGGAAAAAAAAGAAAAAAAACATAGAATCGCTGCTAGAAAATTCGAGAAGTCGAAAGTTGGGAGTCGTTAAAGAGACTCCGTATTCGACAACAGAATTTTTAGTAGCGTTTTGTATTTTGATCAGTTCAATATAATAATTAGTTAATTTTTATTATTTTAAATTAATATTTTGACTAATATTTTATGTAGCATTTAGCGATTTAAGTAGTATTTTTGAAAAACTAATAGTAGTAACATTTAACATTTAAAAGTAACGTTTCATTTTTTTTAGCTAAAAATATCTTTTAAAAATTTTATCTTTGAAAATTATGTATATCCTTTTATATCAATTTACATTAATCAGCTAGCATAACAGTTAAGGCTCTATTCGGCAAAATTAACTGTTTAGGTAACGGATAGCGGTTTAAGTAGCAAATAACTGTTTAGATAACAATTTAGGTAGCTGATAGCTCTTTAGATAATGGATAGTGTTTCTAATTTAACTGCTAACGGATAGCTGTTTAAATTAGCGGTTGAAATTAATATGTTCGGTAAATTTAGCTGTTATACTAACTGATTAATACAAATTTAGCTATTATTCTAGCTAAATTAAAAACGTTCTTTGCTATCTAAATGGCTATGTGCTACTTAAACCGCTATCTGCTATCTGAACAGCTAATTTTGTCGAACAAAGCTTAAAGGAAGGGTTGTTATGACCAGTGTAGATGGTCTTCTATATAGGCCTTGTTTGACAAACAGCTTTTTGAAGAGTTTTTTTGACCAAAATTAGCTTTTTGATCAAGCAAAAAAGCTAATTTGGGTGTTTGGTGAAATAGTTTTTTAGGTCAAAAAAACTAATTTGAAAAAGCTAATTTCATGAGCTTTTTGGAATAGCTTTTTGAATAATTAGCTTTTTGTCTCACAACTTTGTGAGAAACAGCTAATTTTACCAAACAGTTTTTCAACAAACAGTTAATTCAAATAGCTAATACAAACAGTTAATTCAAACAGTTAACAGCTAACAGCTAATACAAACAGTTAACAGCTAACAACTGTTTGCCAAATAAGACCATAATCATTGTTGTTGGCGGGCTTCGGAGTATGATGGTACTTGTGAGAGATGTTAGGCATTTTTTTTTCCTGTTTATTTTAGGTTAGATGATGTCTATTTTCTTACCATGATTTGCTTCGTGTACATATTCAATTCATACATATAGATATAGCTATATGTTAGCTATGAAATAATTTTTTATATTGTCTCATTTTCAGCACTATTAAGGTTTCATGCATAGAGCCCTTTAATTTTTTACTTTTCTCCGATAATTGTGTACTTTTTTTGGAAAATAGATAATTGTGTACTTGAGTATCTTTTTTTTTTTTTTACTTTTTAACATTTTGTGTTTTACAAGATTCTCAACTTGAAAAATATTTTTCTCAAAATTCTAATGTGGGTCGTTTAGAATTGACCTATTTATAAATATAGATGCTTGCAAATATAAAGTTGTCTGCATCTATATCTTCCCATACCCCATAAAAGTAGGATCCACACTGGGATGAGAAGTTGTTGTGTTATGTTAGATATATATCCACTTAGATGTAGAGTTCAGAAATGCATTGTATAGATTTAACTCAACACCTGACTAATGAATTGACAGTTTAGAAAATAATGAACTGCACCATACAAGGTCGATCAAGCCACAAAACTAAACCATAATCTTGACATACCTTGATATGTGCCTCCCTTTTTTAAATCCTCGAAATTGTATTGTTTCCACTCGTTCATACATCAAGCAAAATAAGGTATACTAACCTTGTCAATTTTATATTAGACTAAGGCCCTGTTTTTTTCGTGGTCTAATGAACCCAACTCACTCCTTCCTACACCCACCCACTCTTTTCCACACCCACCCACTATTTTCCACACGTAAACAAAAATACCACTCCTTCCCACTCTCACCCACTCTGTGACACCCCAAATTAAACATGTCTCATTGTTTATATTCTTCTTAATAAATCACTCAATTATAATCTGATAAATCCAATGATAGGGGCGTTACCGCCGTCCCAAATGACAAGACTTGAAGTATGTGTCCTGGAAGAACATAGTTAAGCATAACCTCAACCATACGCATTCATACATGATCATCCATTCACAATCAAGTGTTAACCAATGTAAGATTTATAAACTATAGTAAGATAATTCACCATGTAATCTACATCCTTATACACCAAAGAATTCAAAAAAACAGCTTTAAAGTATGCATATACTGTATCACCACTGATTCATACAGATTTTCTAGCTCAACTTATTCTCTTCCGCTGCTTTGCTAGCTTGGCAGCAACTCTTTGGGCATTTGCCTAAAACAGAACATGAAAAACATTTCGAACTGCGAGCCGAAACTTAGTACATGCATTCCTGAATTGTTAAATGATCATTGAAACACTAATTGAGCCCAATTGCAATTCATTTTAAGTTAAAACAGTTAATGAGATAATATAAAACTGCATTGCTAGTTATTATCTAATAGTGAACCTCTTAATACTGTTACGATCTATAGATAGGTGTACCCCTGCCAAGCCGATCGAATACCTATAGATGATAATTGACGGGATCATTAATTAACTGATAAATTACTATGTAAACTAATTCATTGGTGTACTTATCAAAACATGATAATATTGATAAATACACTCTGATTTCTAAAGATACAGGCAATTGACGTACCTGAAGTATTTAAAATGATATTTCACTTGATAATACTTATGCACAATGGAAACGATACACTGAGGCTCGATTCTGCTAAAGGCATGTAATTATTGGTAAATGTAATCAGTAAACCATATTCACTGACATAATTTGTAAATTTGATGGAAATTGATTTATTTAAAAATACTTCTACAATTCTAATAATGCAATATAAGACAAGTTAAATCAAAATGAACCGATTTTAATTCAATATAAGACAAGTTAAACTAAAATGATCTGAATAATAAATCAGTTAGGGTTATTGAACTTGAAATATAACAAATTGAAGCAAAATAGACCAAATGAAAAAATTGAGGTGATAATGAAAAGATTTTAATTGATATAAATAAAATATGGGTTTCTGATATTTCTGAAATAGATAATAGAAAGTGTGATGCCTCTGAAATTGATAATATAATGGTTAATGCCTCTGAAAAGGATAATAGAAGACTCAATGCCATGAGGGGTGTTGTGAGGTCCATAAAAAGTTCAAATAACCTCAGTTGACCCGATAGACACTAATTTGAGTCATTATTATGCCCACTTCTCAAATTTCATTTTCATGCTCACTCAACTCGGTTTTCAAACACAAGTAAGCTTTTATATATAATCAAACTTGATGAACTCACTACGCTTTGTAATTTCCTTGCAATACCTACAATTATATAGAAACTTCTGAAAATATTTCCAAATGTCACGATTTTTGTTTTCACTCATGTTACCATTTGATGGTTTGCATCAGAAAATCCATATCTTTCACTTCCGACTTTCAACTAAGATGTAAAACCCCAATATGAAAAGCTCATAATGTCCACTAGAACTTTTATTTATGACACAAAGCATGATTCACATAGTAAGGTCCCTAAAATTATGGTAGAACACAGACGTGCACAATTTCAGTTCAATCTGCGTAGTCGTAACAAAACGACCATAACTTTTTCCACAAAACTTGGATTAAGGCAATTAAAAATGCATGTGAAATCTAACTCATTGATCTATCCACACACAGAAAATCACAATTTTTCAATGATCCAATCAATACCAGTGTTTTTCGTAAAGTCCACCATTCAAAACTGCTCATAGTTTCAATGTATTATGCGTAGTCTTCAGTAAAGTGGCCATAACTTTGTCCACACAACTCGAAATTGAGTAATTCCAAAGCCTATTGAAAGCTAACTCACCAAGATATCACTACACCAAAAATCATGAATTTTTTATGTGCCAATTAATACCAGTTTTCTTCCAAAGTGACCCTTGTTTCAAATCTATTGACAGCTCAATAACCACATATTTGCAATCTTTTCTTCACATAACCATCCACTAAAATCACTCTTTAATTCATCCAAAACCCCAACAACATTACCATAATCATTTGTAATGATAAGGATTATAAAATCAAATACAAAATAATCCAAATCCATCACTTCAAACTTAAACTAGCATGATCATGAACAATCTCAACTCCCACATGCTTTTATGCTTAATCAACACTTAACCACTTCAAAGATAACTCTTATTCTTATCAAAATAGCATGATCAATAATAAAAACCAAGAAAAATAAGAATCAAAGAAAAAAATCAGCATGCTAGGTTAAGGAGTTTACTCACTTGATGCTTGAAACAAAGAGGTGTGAGTGATGTTTGAAGGGTGAGGAGTGTGGCTAGTGGCGGGAGGGGTGTTGGGGTGGCTGATTGGTGATCCTCTGGGTGGTGGTTGCCAGCAGCAAGGGGCAGAAAGGGAATTCACAGCAGCAGCAAGCAAAATGGAGTGAAAGAGAGATGAAGGTGTCTTGATGTTTTGTGGTTGAATTTTCACTTGGTCACAAATGAAGTAAAGACTTTACTTGGCTGAGATTTAAGCACCAAAAAAAGCAACTTTTGCTAATGATAATTAAGGCTTAATGATGGTAATTAGATAAGCAAATGGGTTATGAACCTGTTGGACCAAAATTGGGCTTAATCTGGGCTCGAAAGAAAATTAAACCGTACGCGATTAAATTTTTCGTATCTCGAAATTAAATTTTTAAAATGTCATGAAAAATAATTTAATCTTTTAACCCATAATTATCGAGGCCTAATATCAATTTCTCCGATGAATTACTTTCGGTAAATAAAACTCGAATTGCAAAATGGAGCCCCAAATGAATTCTCCCAATTGGGATGATTAAATGAGATAAATAAATGTGAAAAATTAATAACATGATTTAATTAAAAAAATAAACATGATTTAGGATCGGGTTATTACACACTCCTTCCCCCACTTCCTACAATCCTTCATTCAACTCCCTAACTTCATTAAACTCCTTTCAACTTCTGCCCACTGGCACCCACTCCTTCCATCCCTTTCCCACACTTAAAAAAAACTACCACTCTTACCAACTCTCACTCACTCCTTCCCTCCCTTTCCCACACTCACCCATCTCACACCCATCATTTCTCACTAAAAAGAACAAGGCCTAAATATGTACACATTTGGATGTAGACCAAAAAAGGGATTAAGCAAACTTGACTCAATCAATGACTACTTGACTAGCGACTTAGCAATCTAGAAAGTAGTTAAATACGTCATGCAAAGTGGGTCAAGCACTCGAGCCATAAAATCATACCATAGGCCTAGCCTACCAAGCTAGTTATGGCAAGAGACATGAGCCTCCTTTCTTAATTCCCGCTACAGAGGAATTTTCCTCTTTGGCCTCGCCAAGGCCCCCAATCTCCAACAAACCTCCAACATGGACATGAATTTCGGGGGGGGGGGTTGCATATAAAATTGAAGACAACATTTAAAAAGTTTCGTAAAGATTAAAAACATAGCATTTGAAAACAAATTGAGAATGCACATATGTTGGACCGATCCTAGAAAATAGCATATTGTATGCATAAATTCAAAGGAACAATATTAGAACAACATCTACTAAAAATTCAAAAAATCCAACTGAAAAGCAAAAAGATTGACTACATATTTCAACATTGAAGCATGTCTGTCACTTACAGTGTAATATATAAAATTTACCATCAAGCATGATCGTTCCCACCATAAACAAAGAAACCATGAGTTAGCCAACCAAAATTGAGCTCAATCTTATAATTTAGGCGGTGGACATCATGTGTGAGGGAGAGAGACATAAAGGTGTCTAGCGAAATTAGTTACGACTACTAGGACTCAAAATGTCAGCAAATAGTAAGGTAACTCAACCCCCTTTGAATATGAAGACAAATGTGCTACATCAATGCCCATAAGTCGATGAGTTGATATTGTTGAGTTGATGCCACGGAATCCAAACAACGAGAAGAATATATTAGGGTAAGACTTGAGTTGAGAAGAATTTGTTGTCATGGGGAGAAGCAAACCTAATGGTGGTCAATTTTCCAAGATCAGTGAGCATAGAGGCGTAGATTATGGCTAAAGCACAAATGATGTGCATGGTAAATATATTAATAAAGAACATCGGAGAGGGGGTTTAGGATACAAGAAAAATATTTTTATATATTTAATGGACATAAATGTACTTCTATACACTTTGAATGTATGCATAAGAATCATGTGAAGTGAAGTCAATATGTGTAATTTTTACAATGGCGACCAAAATGAGGATCAAATATTCAAATCCCCATGTAAGTGAGTGGGACATTTATGGGAAGAATTTCCCCATATACTCTCTTGGTGATTTGACATTTTTTCTTATCTTGACTTCGGCCCCCTTTCAAATCAAGGATTTCCCTCTACTGTGAGTTAGAGCCCTAACTTTTTGCACCACTCTCATTTCTTGTTGAGTTAGTTAAACTCGCATGTCATATTGATCAGGTCAATTGTAAGTTTGATTGGTTGATTATGAGGTTACTGAACCCAACTCCCACGTATGCTTGAGTTGAAAAAATGTTGAAGAAAAACACATTTTGAATACATTCGCTCGTTGTACTATTGCATTTGCTCATGATTTTATCTATTTTTTAGTGTGTTTCTTTTTTCTCGATGGTATATAATGTTGAGTTAGTTAAATCAACAACCTAATATAACGCTAGGTAGTTTAGCCATGTAGGCATGAAATTACTACAATACAGTTTCCAAAATATAATTGTACACGGTTGTTCAACACAGTCATGTCAAGTGTCAATTGAATGGACTGCACTTGGCACACTTACACTACTATTTAAAAGATATTTTTCTTTTATATTTCTCTCCATGATAGTTTTTCATTCTTTTTTCTCTTTTGTTGTTTTTTTTAATAAATTTTATTTGATCCATTCAACTATTCTTGAAAAGTTTACCATGCATTTTTTAATACCAACCCCTAATTTACATTAGGGACAGTTATCCTAACAAGTAATGTTATTAAGAACTGTTAAAATATATTTTAATTCAATACGTGCATACTTTGGCTCCCCCCTCTTATGCAAGCAGGGATAAAGGCCCCTAAATAACGTGCATTTTCTAAACCTTTTCAACTTTTTTTTTTTAAATACACAATTGTAAAAGTGAACAACTTTGTCACAATTATATCACTAACGTTGCATACCCATACTCATCACCCTTTGTATTAAGGTTCATCATTTTTAAGGCAGTTACTCATATGCAAGCTTCATTTGTAATGCTCGTGTTTTTCACTTTTACGCTTGCGTATCATTATCATTGATATTAATTGAACACACTAAGTTGACCCTTTACATCAACAAAAAGCAATCATTATTTCCGAGTTTATGTTTATCATTATAGGTATTTCAACTATGGTTTTTTTTTTTCATTGGAATTCATCACATTATAAGTTCATCATTTTATTATTGTTCCACATGAAAGTTTTAAATTTAATGATTACAAAATTGTAAATTACAAAATCTGATCATTAGTTGCATGATTTAGTACATCTACAATGCTTGTATATAGTTTTGGGATTCTAGTTCTATAATGCATAGCATACCATACCATTATTCTTTTGAACATTAAAACCAATAAAAATGAGGATCGTTTCAGGGACATTGAGCAAGAGTAATGACAGACTGTATGAATTGAAATATCTTATATAAGATATACATGTAGTATTAAATAATGTGTATATTGCATATAATTTTGAGTAACAGTAAATTAATTTTTTGATGGAACCATAATAAAAATTAATACTAACATTAATATTTAATTATAAGATATATAGCTTTTTTTTTGAATTAACAAAATCAAAAGGCCAGACGATTCTCACTCCCCGGCGCAAAATAAACCTAGTTCCACTCGTTGGAGACACTGGGAACACTCTGCTCACAAACCGGCGGGACAGAGATGGAGATCGCAAACCCTCACAACCACCCTTCGCTAAAGCGACGGCGAGAAGACGCCGACGGCGACGGGTACCCCACTTCGCCACCGGCCGCCGGCGACATTGGCGTCGATTTCTCTCTCCTCGAAGCGATCGAAAAATCTCAATCAACGGTCGAAACCCTAGACCTCAAAACCCTAAAAAAGCTCGTACTCGCCTTTGAGCGCCGTCTTCGTGACAACATCGAGGCTCGTCTCAAGTATCCCGAACATCCGGAAAAGTTCGCCGACTCTGAGGTCGAGCTTCACGATGAGCTCCAGAAGCTCAAGCTCCTGGCTGGCGGCCCAGAACTCTATCCTGAGCTCGTCAATCTCAACACCATTCCTTCTATTCTTGGACTGTTGAATCATGACAACACTGATATCGCCATTGATGTCGTCTCTCTCCTCCAGGACCTCACTGACGAGGATGTTTTGGAGGATAATGATGAACCAGCTAGGGTTTTGGTTGATAATCTTGTTGAGAACAATGCGCTGGAATTGCTTGTTCAGAATTTGCTTCGGTTGAACGAGAGTGATCCTGATGAGGCGGCCGCAGTTCATAGTACCCTTGCGACGATTGAGAATTTGATCGAGGTTAAGCCTGCAGTGGCGGAGATTGTGTCTGAAAAGACTAAGTTGCTTAGATGGTTGTTAGGGAAGATTAAGGTGAGAGAGTTTGATGCAAACAAGCAGTATGCTTCGGAGATATTGGCTATTTTGCTTCAGAATAGCACTGCCAATCAGAAGCGGCTTGGGCAGATGAATGGTGTCGATGTGGTGCTTCAGGCAGTGGCTATGTACAAGTCCAAGGACCCGAAGAGCTCGGAGGAGGAGGAGATGGTTGAGAACTTGTTCGATTGCTTGTGCTGTTTGTTGATGCCCTTGGAGAATAAGGAGAGGTTTGTGAAGGCTGAGGGAGTTGAATTGATGATCATTATAATGAAGCAGAAGAAGTTGGCGTATGGTTCTGCCATAAGGGCATTGGATTTTGCAATGACCAAATATCCTCCTGCTTGCGAGCGGTTTGTTGATGTTCTTGGGTTGAAAACTGCATTCGCTGCTTTTATGGGTAAGGCAAGTTCTGTTCTCCCTTTGTTATTCCCTTTGAGCATCCATTTAATGTTATTTGATGCAAATAATGTGTGACCCTGTTTGGCAAACAACTTAGTTGTTTGCATTAGCCGTTAGTTGTTCAGATTAATTGTTTGCACTAACTGTTTAAATTAACTATTCAGAAAGAGTGTTTGATAACACTAGTTGCTTCTAAAAAATGTATTCAGTAAAATTTCATCTATACCCTTATCTCTAAATTACGATTTAATCGAACATGATTTTTCAATTATTAGTCGCTTAATTTTCTTTTAAAGAAGAATTAAATTTATTATATATATGTACATATATATATATATATATATATATATATATATATATATAAATGTACATATATTTGTTTTTGATAAGGGTATATACATTTACATATGTATATCTATATCTACACACACACAGACACACACACACACACACAAATTAACTTCATCTATAAAATTAGTTTCTTGCTAGTTCTATGTAATTTGTATTGATTATTTTTGTTATTTTGTTTCAATTTGCATATGTTATGTGATACCACCTCTTATAACTTTACTTTGTTATTTATTAAAATTTTATTATAAATAGAAATTTATATGAATTTTAAATTACTTGACCTTCATTGGAGTCAATGACCAAAAGTACCTGATACTAATACGAATATTATTGAAAAGGAAGAACTAACCCCATATGGAAACTCAAGTAAAGAAGAAATATCAAGGGGTAAACCAGCCATCCAATTCATCACACTCCATAGCAAAAGTAGATAATTTGTTGGCCACCGACAAATATATATTCATATCAAAGAATATTTTCTTGTGGAAATTTCAGTTTTTCATAACAAAAAATAATGATCAAGCCATTCTTCCTCCCCAAATGTCGCCCCAAATAGAAACAAATAACCCAATGCAACCAAAAATCAAGACAATAAAGTTTTTGAATCATGATCAACAACATGGCTTGTTCTTGGTCGTGTGATTGCAATTTTAACAAGACAAATTAGTCATTTAAATTCTAATGAACAGGAGAGAATAGAGAAAGAAGATGTAACTAGAAAAAAACAAATAAATAAAAATTAAAGGCATCAACTGATGATAAAACAAAAGGATGTTGGAGAGGACAAGATCTGAGATTGAACATCAAGTAGCAACAAGAAGATTCATTCATGGCAAGCGTGTAATTTCTTTGAACTACTGGACAATTTAATAAATTTCATAAAAAGCTCTTTGCAAAAGGCTAATGGAAGAGTTGTTTGAAAAATAGCTGTTTGGATTAAAACAACTCTTTACCAAACATCCATTTAGCTGTTCACAGCTAAAAGTTCCCAAACAACTCCTTTTTCCCAAGTAGCTCATGCAACCGAACACCCCCTGTATGAGATATGTTATGAATATTTTTTTTAAATTACCTGCCACTGTTTAGACTTGTAGATATATGTACGCTTACTTCTGCACCTGTCTCTAGTTTGCTTCGGAAATGCTGTAGTGGTGCAAATGAACTATTTGTTTGAGAAAGTGGCTAATGAAATTATTCGGGAGTCCTACATTCAGTTGAGGTGCAAGCATCCAAAAAGTCAAGCTTTAGGGTATTTTTTGGGAGTTTATTGAGAAAATGGATAATGAAATTCTTTTGGGAGTCTCGCTGTGTTGGGGAATTTACGTATGAAAGGGGGAATTAGTCAGTGTAAATAAGAGTATGGCCATATAGTAGTACTGGATACTGAGTAAGAGTAAGAGAATAGAGAGTACTCTCCACTGCACCCAGATAGGAGTCCAAGAAAATTGAGAATAGAGAAAGAACAGCGAGGTTTGTTCTTAAATGGGCTATACTATTTTCAGTGTGTTGACATATGTCTGCAGCTGCAAAATTTGGTCTCCCAAATATGGTCCGATGTCCATGTAATGGTTGGTAATGCATCTGCCCAGGGAGGAATTAATGTTGTTTCCATAAATCTTTGTTTTCTGCTTTGCAAGGCGTCAAGATCGGAAAATTATTTACTTCCCATGGAATTACCAGTTCTTCAAATCATATTTACCAGTTTTTTAGATTTAGGGGTTTCTGAAGTTACCAGTAATAATGCGTAGACATTGAGTTAGGGACTTCAGAGCGAAACATTGTTTGGGCATGCTATTGGCCTTGGCAGGATCCATCACCATCACGCTAGATCTCGTGGTCTTGAATATCAACATTGCTGGTGATTTGGGGATATTCCTCTCACTATACCCAGATCAGTGAATAGTTAAGGTTTGGGACTGAGCATATGAGTAGACCACCATTATGATCTGGTAGTGTCCCTATCCAATCCTTTAAACAGAGGGAACTGTCAGTTGTTCACACTGCTGTACTAGAGCACCAGCAGTGTAGAGTGGATGCACCGGACTCTATGGATGGTCCTGACAGTTTTGTTCTGAAACAGGTGGAGCCTTTCTGGAAGTCGGAGCAACCAAGTTTCATGTGGTGCTATATCGGATAAGAAGGCTAATGTTTGAGATAGATATGCTTTTTGGTGGGTAATTGGTCTTTGTGTAAAGGTAGTGGGTTAGTAGTGGGAAACCTAAGAGAAATCAAAGTTGTGGCTTGAAGGTGGTGGGGGGGGGGTTTCATGTGTTTGAAAACCTTACAATGCTTTTAGTGCCACTCTATAGAGCATGTTGGAACCTTTGGAGAGGCAAAATCAAGAGCGTAGCTCTACAACATGGAAGTAGGATCTTGATACTGAGTGAGTATATGTGTCATGAGGGTCATGTCAAATTTTTGGAGGCACGGGGGAAGCCAAATGCACAGAAATTCGTTCTGTATACGAAGCATTAGAATGTGGTTGATTCAGCTGGGAAAGAGTAGGCTTAATTGACTAGGAGCTCGAGAACTAAATTTCTTAGGGTCCACTACAAAGATATGCTCTGATGCTCTCATGTAAGGGCTCCTTGAGAGATCTTAACTTGTTTCTTGGACGCCTTCTCATTTCCCCCACCCTCCTTTTCTCTTTTTTTTGGGGGGGGGGGGTGGTGGTGTTATATGTTACTCATTACTGGACTTCCTCTTTCATATTTTGTTTTCCCTTATCTTGAAAAAAAAATTGTATGATAACACTAGCTTGTCTCGTCCTTCTACATGATCGTCTTATTGCCATCTTCTGGACTACGCTCCTGATCATAACCACCTTATGATGTTTCTATTGCCCCGGTTTCATGCTATTTTTAGAAGTTCAATAATTGTTTGATGAGATTGGCTTGTTGACACATCCAATTATTGCTGATAAATGAAAACTGATATTCTCTTTTGTTTGGAAGTAGTTGATTGTGCTTGAGATAAAGAGTAATGAAGTCATAGAAACAAGAAAAACATAATATAAATTTGCATCCTGACGCACTTGCTCATTGAACTGCTATACTGTCCACTCATTGGGAAGATGAAAATTGCCGCTTTTGTTAGTTTCAACTTTACATTGTTATGAACTGAAGCAAAATTGCCGACCAACTTTGACCTGGTTCGTTCACTAGGAAGTAGTGGGGAACCAAAACTTCTTATATTTAGGGTCCGAGAAATATAATCTGTTTGCAATAAGGCTCCATACACTTAATCCCTTCGTACCCTCTCTAGGTGGGGAAGGGTGTGGTTTGGTTTGGTTTAATTTATCTTGTCAGAAGTAATGCATGCTTCTCTCAGAAATGGTGCCTGAATGTGTCTGCCATGTGGGATGCTCCTATGCAAATTGGAGATCTTTTAATGTATGAATAGGCAAAATGCTTGGATGACAGCCTCTGCATAAATGTGATTGAAGAAAAGGGTTTCCGGATATGTCGGTTAGAAGGATTACGTTATGCATGTTAGTTTTTACAACAAAGTGACTGAAGGAAAGGCATGGGAGCGCTGGTTGGTGTTGTTCAAGAAATAAGAAGTAATGGGCAGAGTATTGTTCACAGATGCCTTGGAGAGTTGTCTGCTTTCAAATGTTATGATGTATGGACATGAACTTAGTAGCAAAAAGAAGTGACAAAATTATTAGGCATGGAGCTGAGTAACCAATAAAATTATAGTCACAAGAGTAACTGATGGGAAACCCTAATTCTGAATGCTTTGAGCTTCATGCCAGAATAGGACAATTCTGCTAACCATAGGAAGCCGTTAATCTCCATTGCTGATGGCGTAAGGATTGTAATGCAGCTCTTTTTAGTATCATGATGTCTCCAGCAGAATCATTAATCTAGATTTGCTATTTTTTTAAAGGCGTAACTCAAAAGCAGTTTGGACACCACATACAGGAAGTAGGTGATGTGTGGTTTTTAAAAAGCATGACAAAAGTTTAGATCATAGTTTTAGTGCTAATCTTTCTATTAGCTGACTGCTAGATTATTCTTTTTAAGTTCATATGAAGTTCAATATTCAAAGATGCTTTTGATCCCATGTTGCATTGAAGTTGATGGTGTTGGTTTCTGGTACTAAGTTATGCTTATGAGCTAATGGTCATTTCTCCATCAATTCCCCAGATTCCAGTTAGCAAAAAGAACAAGAAAGAGCGCTATCGGGAGGACCTAGAAGAGCGGATTATATCACTTGTTTCATCATTATTTGGTAAGCAGGCAAACAAATCCCTGACACGTCCAATTATCCCAATTTTTTTGTCAGCCATGAATTACTGTCAATTTGACTAGGGTCCATTTTGCCATTTTACACTTTAGCCTTGTTGGAAGATTGCAGTCCATTCATCTTATATTGTCTTGGTGCTTTGGCAGGCCCTCTGGTATCTTTAATATGTATCATTGACTACTAGTTCCTACTACATAAATTTTATTCTAGTTCCTCATCAAATATTTCTAACTTCAGAACTTTCAGAATCTCAAATTTGACCCCCAAAAATGTACTATTAACAGTCATCATTAACTGAAATGGCTATTAAATCTATGATTTATGTATGGAGAACGAAATCTCAAACTGGGAACTTGTAGTCAACACACTGAGCATTTGCTTTGAATGAGCCATGAAGTTGAAAATTGTCTGCTAAATATCTGCAGTTCATGGCTAGCATTAGCAGTTAAAGAATGGTTATAAGTAGAAACTGCTTTAGGTAGGTCTCCTTAATATATAGTTTGTATTTGTCCTGTCCATGTGTTGGGTTGATTGTGAAATATGTTTACAATAGCGGAATTTAATTATTAGGCCATGGCTTTATTAGTCTTCATAGCTCCTTCTAGTACTATTATAAATATGCTATCTCATTATGTAAAGGAAAGAATTTTGCATGCACAGCAGTGTTCTTGGAAAATTTAATTTGAGTTGTTTTATCATAGAGCAAACTTGGATTTATGCTTTCTGAATTATGGTGCACTCATTCTCCTTCTCACTGCTTGTTCCTGGGAGATAACTATATTTTCGAGTTTAACCTTCCATGACGATCTCTGTAATTGTGTTTTTTTTGTTTTGTTTTGTTTTTGTCTTTGTGTTCTTAGATATATCTTGCGTCTTGAGCGACTTCTGTCAACCAACGCGGTTGAAGTATCTTTGTGTTAAGGAATGTTGCTGGGGATATTATCTCAACTTCATAACTATATGCTGTAGACTTTAATATCTGTTTGAACTGCCTTCTCCTGGGACCACCTGTATAGAATAGGCTAATGAATTGTCTTAATTTGCATGGGCTTTTGCAGCTGGGGTTTTGAGGGGTTCCAGAAGAGAGAGATTGTTGAGCAAGTTTGTCGAAAATGAATGTGAGAAGATAGACAGGCTTATGGAAATCTATGTGAGGTAATTTCACCAGCTCATCATTTGGGTGCTTCCTGACTGCTGGTTGCCGATAACTTGATGGAGAATTTTATTTCCTTTTCTTACTCATACTAGAAGATTTTCTTCTACAGATACTCTGAAAGAGTGAAAGCAGAGACTGCACGATTGGACCAACTAGAACTTGATGATTTTGAGGTGAATTTACTAAAATCATTTTCTACTCAGCAACAGCTTGTTATTGGTAATTAATATTAGGTGTGAAATGTTGCAGATGGACGAGGAGGAGAGGTACAATAGGAAGCTGGATTCTGGTCTCTACACTCTTCAGGTAGGGAATTAGGGATATGCTAACTACTACTACCAACTCAAATGTGTGACTTCCTTTCTGTTGCTGCTCTCCTCCTCTTCTTCAAAGGATACAACTATTGAAAACCCTTTTGAATGGCTGATCCCCCCCCCCCCCCCAAAAAAAACACTCATTTGAATGACTGAGAGTCATTACTGATAGTAAAACAAAGCCCAAAAAGGAACTCTTGCATGTCAGCTTTTGATGTGGCTGACATTGTGGATAGCTTCCATATTGGATGCATATAATCTTTTGTATGACGCTATCTTTGCATCTATCTTTTCTTCCTTTTTATACTACATATTTTTCCTGGTAAAAAAAAGGCCGAAAAAGGAGAAAAACCTTCATATATAGGTTGGCCACGTGTTACTTAAACTGTACAGCAATTCTGGAAAAACACCACTTTGGAGTTCTGGAAAGATTATTGTTTTCTGTAAGCTCGTTTCTCCTGGTTGCTTTGGCAATCTGATTTTCAGATTTCTCATGTGTGTGTGGGCGGCTAATCCTGCTATATTTCTATGGAGATGAATGGGGAGAAAACTGTCATCAATTGTTGCATATCGCTGTAGAGATGTTCTTTACCTTTCTTGGGAGACATCCTTCCTATTGGTCTCTGGTTTTCTCCCAAGTAGTTAATGCTAGTCTAGGAATCCAAGACTGCAGCTGCTTGATTTTATCCAAAGATTACTTTTCTCGCCCAACTCTCTCCATCTTCATTCTCTGCCTCTCTCCGACACCTATCCCTAAAACTCTTCTCTCTGGCGCTTTCATTCCTCAGCTCTAGTAGCACCGATACGCTGTGTGGTTATAGTCTTTTGAGGTTAAAAGGGGTGGGCTGTTGGAAATATGTTGCAATTTTGTTGTTTTTATCAATCTTGGTAGCATCAAGCCATCAGTGGGGCCATGGTAAATAAATGGCTGTTCAGAAACTGATATAGCAGCCTTTGAAGGTTTTTCAGATTGAGTAGCTATGGAAGCCTCTTGAGCTGGATTGGTTGCAACATCCACAGTTCTTGATCCTCTCTTTTTTCCATCTCTTTCTCAATCTTTGGCAATTTCTGTATCATAGGATGTGTGATGTCTCTGTTGAAGGTTGTTTCTCCGGCCGGCTAGCCTTATTCACCAGTCATTCGGAATTTCGATGTAGCTGTTTGCTAAGATCAATGAGCATTAATGTAGAACATACATCAATTTGCATGAATTGAAATTAAATTATTTAGTTGGACCTTTGAGTTAATCTCTATTTCTTCTGCTGTTTCCAACTGTCCACGTAGGATGCCAATATTCTGAGCTTAAGCCATCCATAGAGAATGCCATTTTTCCTAATAACTTAATTATGTCATGTCAACCTTCGACTCTGTGGCCTTTTGGAAATAGCCTCTCTGCTTGTCAGAGGTATAAGATTGCGTGCATCTGAAGGTCTTCAAACCCTCAGGATGACCATTAAAGATTCTGTCTGCGATATTGTTAGAGATTCGATTGGTTGGCTGTGAATTTTTTTAGAAGTGGTAGCAGATAATATCAGGATATCAGGGTTTTTAGCTTTGTACAACAGGGGGCTAAGAAGTAGAAACAATGATGTTGTTGGGCTCTGATGTTTGATTGTATCCACGAAATCCAGAAAACAAGTGTCACCCGTAATAGGGCACTTGACTCTGACTACATAAGTTCCACACCCCCCCCCCCCAAAAAAAAGAGACTTGGGGTTGACACTTGAAAGTTGTCTCCCTAGGAAAATTGGCTGGATCTTTTCTTTGGGCATGCACCATCGAATTGCTGGATGAACCAAGTTTCAATCTCTAACGATGTAGCCTTTGTTTCCCTACCTTTTCCTTTTGCAGCCAATCAGCATGTCGTTTGTCTCATTTGTTTGAACCTGATGGACCCTAAATAGAAATATAAAGCCAAATGCTAAATAGAGAAAATTCACTATCCGAGGAGGAGGTGGTGCTGATTCGACTCTTCCTTCAATTCAGAGACTGCATCTCTGTTATGTAGACTAACATTGCTTCTCCTAAGCAATTGGATGGTGATGGTCACCTGATTAACACTTCACAGAATTGCTCTAGTCGCAATTATCTTTTTGTTCTGTAGTAGTTTTGGTGCTCATCTTCTTTCCTGATAAACTTTACCTTCGCCCTGTGGCTTGCAGTTGATTGCTGTTATGCTGGGTCATCTTTGGACGTCTGAGTAAGTCCTGTCTTATTGTTGTTTTTTTATGGGTTTGGGTCACGTTTTACTTTTGAGCCCTCTTCTTGACCGTTCAATCCATGCAGGCACCCACGAATGAGAGCAAGAATTGAGCTATTACTGAAGCAGCATAAACTTACGAAGAATGATATCAAGGATATACTCCAGGTCAAAAAAGACTGCTTTTGCGTCTACATTTCCTATTTAGATCTTTGGATGTGTGTTGCTAAGCTCTTAAGGGTTAACCAGACATACAATTAATCATATCAGTTGTAGCAATGCCTGATTTGTTTCATGTGATTTACTAGTTATCACAAATTATGGTTACTTGTCTGAACTGATGACTCAAACCCCAAGGCTCAAGTTGGGGTTGTTTAAGCTTGTCCCAAAATGGTTACCACATTGATCTCCATCACCGTCATATCTATTAGTTCCCAATAATGCCAACCGAGCGACGTTCCCTTATCCTCAATTGTTGCTATACGTTGTCATTGTGATTCCCTTCCTATGGTTCCCCTCTAATAAGACATCCTTACTCAGATTGAAATATCGGTGTGGTAGGTTCATCTTCTTTTGACAGTCTGAAATTTCCTTTTTTCTGCGCTTATCCTCAGGAATATCATGACAACATTGGGGACCTGGATGGGCCAGAGGAGAAAGAGCGAGCTCAGTCAAGAATTCAGAAGTTTATATCTGCATTTTCATGATCTCCTTCTGTCTCTGAAGTGCTGGCTTTGTTGTCAAAACAATTCCTTTCTGAAGTGTCATGTAATCCAATAGCAACACACATTCAGCCGTCGATGTAATTATATGTAGCTCAGTATGTTTGACACACACAGGGATTCTTTTCATGTTGCCATGGCCAATATTTCCCATGTAAAAGTTTTGGTTCCTGGTATTCAATGTCATCTCATAGTTTTTGATCTATCCCGTCGGTTCATCTTAGATGGCATGCAACTGGAGATGCATAATGTTGCCCCGTCGTCACCTAAATTGGTCTGCACTCAAGGGGTGGATTTGAACTTATTAGAGTGATTAGTTGAATTCCTATCGTAGCTATTTTTCTGATTTCGTTTGAAAGAGGGACGTTCAGTGTATACCAAATTAAACCCCTCTTGGTCACGTCTATAAACATGCGTTATATCCAGCTTTATACAATGGAAACCCATTGGTTATCATATATAAGTCTATTAGGATTCATAATTTGTTAGAGGATGTCTAGACCTCACGTTCTTACATGTTGATTTTATTCCATTTTGGTGATTAAAAAAAGAACAAGATTGGGATTGCCATCTAACCCGTCGATGAATAATATATTTTTATTTATTGAATGTCCTGTGATAACACTATATGAATATCAAATGACATGAACTAACGTACTTTTATTCGTTACACGTCAATTAATAGCAAATTCATGAATTTCATGCTATATTTTAAGGGTCTCTATAATAATGTATTTAAGAGCTCTTCTATAAAGTGACCCCTTTTTTTCAAAACAAAAGCAAAAACAAAACTTTTATCACAAAAGTAACGTACTTAAGGCTACCTTTAATAATTCTAAGGGTATGGAAAAGCAAAAAAGTTGGAAAAAATTGCAAGATAAATATCTTGCAAGTTGCAACCATGGCATTTACATTGTTGCTATTTGACATGTTGGTACCGAGCTTGGCTCAACCACCGTATCCAAGTTTCCCTTGGTCTTGGAATACGCCTTCACTCGGATCTGTGCGTTCAAATATAATTGGCCTTTTTCATGATCGTTTTCTTTTCCAAGGTGTATAGATGATAGCCCATACCAGGCATGTGGACCCGACCAACTTAAGGATAGGTATTACAACCCCACATTAGGACTCACTTCCGATTGTTGTCATGCCTTGTTGAATTCATATGAGACGTATTTTGAAGATATATTCTTTGGTGCACTAGAATTTGGCGTACAAGTTCTAAAATATTGTGACAGTATTAACAATGCACCCTTGGGATCACCTTCATTCTTGGATATTTAATTATCCATCTCAATTGTAAAATGGACTGATGTGTTTTTCCAATCTAATAGAATCTCTTCATAATAACAATACTGTAAGAATTGATTATCTCAAATATACAAGTACCTTTCATAGTGGATCTAGAGGAATAATATCGCATAGTTATTGGCTTTAAAAATTGAGAGATTGTTCTATTTGTGCTTGATTGTTTGTTTCAAAAATTAGAGTCTCTGATAGTTGTGAATCACTGGTAGACATTGATAACTAGTAACTGCTAATAAACTGACACTAACTCCTAGTCGCTAATTTGAAAGGCTGAAATGAACAGCCCATCCATCAATTAGTGTAAAAACGTGTTGGAGCCATGTATTTCCTCAACAAAGAAGCTAATTTATTGCCCATACAAATAGAATATAAAGTAGAAATTGAAATCTCCATCTCAGCTGCCCTTCATTCGTGAATGCAGACAGTAATCCATTGCCAAGTCCAAAGAGTTTTAAATTAAGTATCATGAAAAGTACATCTCATTCGACCTCCTGGAGATAATCTAATTAATGTCACGTTCAAGCAAATGTATATCTATATTAACAAGAGAAATTATATTTATACTAACAAAAGGTACACCAAAATACACCAACATATTGTGTTTAGTCCATTTTAATTTTGATTGTTAAAAATGATTATCATATATATTCCAACACTTAAGTAAATCTTATATTAATCCTATATTTTTGGACATATTACTTAAGGCCCCTCACTCTAATAATTGTATTAAATATAGAAAAATTATTCTTATTTTAAACTCCCCTCGCCTACAAAATTTTGACTAAAAAATGAGGCCATATGAATCATTTTTAATGCGATGAGGGTTAAATTATTTTGAAAACATAGGATCAAAAATAAGATTTACCAAAATATCAATAGGGGTTTTACTACCTAAAATAGTTAATCTTACGTAATCTATAATTAATAGCATGTCAGGATATTATTGTAATTTTATATATTGTACATCACTATATAATTAATAGCATGCGAGGAGTTGTCCTAAGTAGAGCGGGACTTAAGAAGATGAATCAGCAAGAGATTGTCCCCTTCGACAATAACATATTTGTAAACAGAATTGAAGGCACACTTGAGACCGTAGAGATAGGAACACGCTTCTTCAACCAAAGCTCCAGTGAATCCGTGGCCATGCATGTTTCGACCAGCAAGTAGAACATCACCCATATGGTTTCTCAAGACAAAACCCCAGCCGAAGCCAGAGATACCAACTTGGCCCCCATCAAAGTTTAATTTGACGCAACTATCGGAAGGCGGCCTCCAAGAATTCGGATGATGAATAGAGGGTTCTTGAAGGTCCAGCTCTTCGTGTTATATATCGGTTAACTCTTGACAAAGTCCAAAGCTATTTGCTCAAAATATCGAGGGTCTTGTCTAGCTTGTTGAAAATAAATCTATTTCTTGCATTCCAACATTCCCACATGATAGCCAAGTAGTCACCAAGTGCATTAGTGTTAAGTTGCCGCTTTGCCCATTCTAAACAGTCCCGAAGTGAGCAAAATCTATTCGAGCGCATGAGCACTGCAAAGGGGCTACTGCTCCAAATTTCCACAGCTAGGGAACAGTCCAGGATAGCGTGAATGTCAGATTCCTCAGCATGCCCACATACGGTGCAGTTCATGGAAAAGCATGAGACGCGTTTGGAGATGTTCAGCGCCGAAGCGAGGGCACCTCGACAAGCTCGCCTGCCGAAGAGCCTGACTCGGGGTGGAACATCACATTGCCACGACGCTTTCCAAATCGCATTATCAGTAGAGGAAGAGCCGCCTTTGTTACTTTCCCAATCCCCAATGATCAAGTGGTAAGCTGAACGAACAATGAAAATGCCTTGATTCATATAGTGTCAGACTAAGTTGTCGGGCGGCCAAGCGTTACACAGGGGAATAATTAGGATGATTTCTGCATCACATGGTAAAAAGAGGCTGTTCACAACTGACCCATGCTAGCATGTGTTATCCCGGTCGATGAGCTCACTGGCCCAAGAAAAGGAATCAGATGAAGGCCGAGGAGAAATGGGCCTGAATGATGCAGGTCTCGACAGCCGTCTATCCGACCAGATGTTAAGGACTTAAGGGAGTGCCCATCTCCAACAAGCCAACGAGATCCTTTCAGGATAATGTCTCTGACCTCGAAAATACTGCGTCATGTGTAGCTTAGCCGATTATTCAGAGTTGCGCGGAAGATTTCTCCATGAGGCTAATAGTTTGCTTTCAATATCCGAGCTACTAGGGAATCTGGGTTTTTCAGAATATGCCAGAACTGCTTTGATAGTAGGGCTTGGTTAAAAGCCTCCATGTCTCTAAAACCAAGGCCCCCATCTTCCTTACTTTGGCAGAGAGATGCAAAGCTTTGCCAATGAACTTTCTCCCCTTCGTGTTTATAGCCCCACCAAAAGCGATTAATGGAGGCTTAGATTAGATGGCAAATCTCGCTTGATAATTTAAATACACTCATGAAATAGGTTGGGATTGCTTGTGCAACTGCCTTTATTAGCACTTCCCGACTTGCCCACGAGACCAACCTATCCATCCATGAAGACAAATGCTTCTTTAGACGATCCCATATAAACAAAAAGGTTTTTTTTCCAAGATCGACCTACAAAGGTAGGCACACCCAGGTATTTACTGTGAGATAATACCTTGCAGATCTCCAAAAATAATGTTACCTAGTTCCTTCGTTCAACTGAGACTCCTTTACTAAAGTTGACATCGGTTTTTCACATGAGCCACAATTTGCTCACGCGAAAAGGCGAAAAAGAATGCTCATCAAATTAGAAATATATGACCATCCGTAACAGTAAACAATAATAGTCGATTAAGGGGAAAAAAGTTTACATATTCATTTCCGTATGGATTATTATCATATACTCCCTTTACATTTAGGCAAATGTTATTTATAATTTACTATTCTTGAAATCTCTCCCCCCCCCCCCTCTCTCTATATAAACAAAACCTTGTCTCCAAAGTTCGCATATGCTATGTGTAGGGGTGACAATTGCACTCGCACCCAATGGATACATACTTCACCCGACCTTAAAAAGCAGGTGAAAACCCGATATATATGATGATGGATGGATGATAGTTTGATGACTGGATTGGACCTTAGTGGTGCTCCATCCGTTCGGTCACCCGATCCATCACCTGCTTAGTTATCCACTTGTTTATCTTCTATTTGTAGTTAGTTTACTTTTAATGTCCGTCCTTTAAATTCTAGTCATTTTTTGAATAATTATATTGTTAATTGTATGATTTTCGTCAAAATTAATATAATGAATATGATATTTATTCGTTTGTTATACCTAAAATATCTTTTTTAAACCATTTAGATGACAAAGTTTACTTTTTTGCTTAAATTTGCTAACGTATTACATATAAACTTTCATCACCCATTTACAACCTGCTCACTAGTTTTCATCCGCGGATAGTGGATGAATAGATTTGATTTGATTTTTGCGGATCATTGGTGGATTGGATGAAGTGAATTAAAGCGGATGATGGATGCGGATAATGGTTCACCTGACCTGAACTTAATCCATTGCGACCCTTAGCCATGTGTCAAACTTTTAGAAATTTGGAATTTTTCTAACCTCATTTAAGACTTAACTCCAAGCTACATAACTTATTATTTTTAATTAAAATAATAAACAATAAAAGATCTTCACTATTATACCTAAGGAATATTAGAGATATTAGATACATTATTATGATAATTATGATCCTATTTGCTATAAATACACAATTATTAAGAAATAACAAAAGTTTTTTGATTTCTATTATTACTACTACTATTATTATTGTTGTTGTTGTTGTTGTTGTTGTTGTTGTTGTTGTTGTTATTGTTGTTGTTGTACCCATGAGATCTTAACACAAATGATTTATTACATGTATAATAAATAACCATGAATAACATAAAACTATTGTACCCAATTAACTTTTAAAAAGGCAAGTGGGAAATCTACACTTAGTCTAAGATATTATAAATTGATTTTTTCCATTCACAAATAATTTTGGGAGTGGGGTTTTCCACTTAACTTTTAAAAAACTATTGTACTTTTTTTAACATAAGCTCAAATAATTTTTTCAAAAGTTACATGACTCACATAAATAATTTACTATACTTTTTGCATATAACTATTACAACAGGAAAAACTCAAAATTTTTCCATCCATTGCATGGATATAGAAAAATAAAACAAAACCTACTAAATCCTGATAATTTGATGCATGTCACTCTTACATAATTTATCCTTTAAAAAAATTTAATCCATACTTAATTATATGTTAGTAATGCGTCACACCCAAAATTATGAATGATATTTTCTTATAAAAAATTTATTCATTATATTAGAAAGATTTTAGCATAAGGTTGTTCAATTAAATCAATCATATAAACAATTAATGCATAATAAAGATATTGATTGAGGGAGTAAGAATATATGGCATTATATTGTGCAGTATGTATTTATAGAGTGTGTGTCAGTATATAATCAACTGAAATTACCCATAATCTATTTTAATACATAGAATATATCCGTTTAATGATTTCTTATAATTTGTATGACCTAATGACTATACTTTGAGTTCGAAGACTATTATTTTTTTTGAAAATAATTTTTTTTCTATACACCACATAAAATATTCTTAGTTGTTTTATTATTTTGTATATATATGTTTACTACCAACAAAAACTCAAAAATCATCTCGTACGTTGCACGTGGGAAAACGTATTAATTATTATTTAAATTCACTCACATCAAAATTTAACATCTTATCTTAAAAATTATTATCAAATGACCTCCAAAAGTACCTAAGTAAAGTGGGTTAAATAATAACAATGTGCGGGTTGCTAAATGCCAATTCTCTGTTCGATTCATTGTGTAAGGGACTAAACCTAAAGGAGTATATAATAATAGTTCTTTTTAATATCATCATATTCCTATGTGATATATAATATCATTATATCACATTGACTGGTCATTTGCACAAATTTCACCCCTATAAGTTGTTGCATCTTGAATTCATTATTAAAGTTTCTCCCCAGCATAAAAGCTTTGGATGCTAGCTACGGTGAAAATAATTATTTTCATTTAGGTAGTGTTTGGTTGGAAAGAAAATGGTTTTCCGGGAAAATCATTTTCGGTGGAAAATGTTTTTCCAAGAAAAATTGATTTTCCTGTCACATTTTCCGTTGTTTGGTACAAGATAAATCATTTTCCATGAAAAAGAGGAAAACCTCAATTGAATTGTTTAAATGACAAAAAAGTAATGACTGAGTGGTCGTAGTTGATATAAATGTTAACCAAATGAAAGAATTTTGATCTTAAAATTCATATTTGAGTTTTTTTCAATTCTTCCTATCGGATAAATGTTGACTAACTAAATTGTTTAAATAGCGAAAAATATCGATTGAATTGCCTTGGTGGAGAAAAATGTTGATCAAATGAAGGAATATTGTGCTCAAAATCTGGATTTTAGCTTATTTTATTCCTTTATATCCAATGATTAGATTTCGATCCAAATTATTGAAATTGTTCTAGTGGTGAAAAATATTGACCGCACTGTTCAAGGGATGAAAAATATCAATTGAATTGTCGTTGTGGAAAAACATGTTGAGTAAAAGAAAGAATATCAAGTTCGAAATCTAAACTTGAGTCTATTTTAATATTTTCTATCTGATGATCAAGTTTCGATCCAAACTGTTGAAGTTGTTTTACAGGCGAGTCAACTGAATTGTTTTAGTGGCAAAAAATGTCGATTAAATTGTCGTGGTGGAGATAAATATAAATCAAATGAAAGAAATTTGAGTTGATTTTAATCTTTCCTATCAGATAGTCAAGTTTCGATCAAAACTGTTGAAATTGAATTTTTCACCTAAATTCATCTGACCATATCATCAAAGACTTTAATGAGGAAAATCCACTTCCTACCTTGTCAAAAAGGAAATAATTTTCCTCCATAGGGGGAATAATCGTTTTCCTTGGAAAATAATTTTCCACCCTTTATTGTGCCAAACAACGGAAAATTGAAAAATTATTTTCCGAAAAAATCATTTTCTCCCCAACCAAACACTACCTTAGAATCTATGAATGTCATTTAAGATTACCCATAATTTTCATTTTACAAATTTCATTTTAAATTACCTTTACTTATTTAAATAGTTATCTAAAGAAACTTAAATCACCTTGTCATTACTTTATCGCTCAAATAACTAATACTGGTATATGATAACAAAAAGAACTAATATTAGTATGGATCGCCATATAGACTAGTTAATTATGAAAATTCTATAAGAATTTTTAGTCAATTTGAAAAAATACAGTAACTTTAGAGGAGTAATTCTAACATAGTCATAATAGATTTAACTTATTCGAATCTACAGATTTATAATTTTAAGTAAACTTTCATACCTCACAGTCTATATTCTTTTCTACTCTCATTGAATTTATGTTTAATAATAATTATCAATGACATATCTCAAATCACAACATATTGTCTAAGGATAATTTTTAAACTTATATACACTACCAACTAATTTGTTTTAACCCTTTTCAACCTCGGTGGGCATGTAAGTTTAATATTATATATTGACATACTTGGACTTACGAGAATGGATGTGTTCTTTGATAAATGATGTATTCCTGCTAAACTTCTTTGGAAGAGTTTGACTTTGCAACTTTGGCTAAATTGCAGGAGAGACTACATTAATCAGAGCAATGTACTGTGACATGACGACCCCCCGAGCTTTGACATGTATCAAAACCCACATAAGACATGGTTCATGGGATTACCATGTTGACAACTTGGAAGTTGATCATGAGAAACCTCAAATTGATCAACCTCAAGTTGGACCACTCCATGCCTTGCCTCAAGTAAGGAAGGTGATCTTCATGTCCAAATAGTGTCAAAGAGAAACTAGACTATTCACTTAAATTACGTGAATTGACTAGGTAATTTGGTAGCTATAGTATTTGCATGTTTGTATAAAGATTAATAGGAACCATGGACAGTCCATCATGCTCCACTATAAGGCTCACAAATGGCTCTTGAACTGAATCATAAACCTTTTCAATATGCTAAGAAGAAACCAGGTGAACAGTTTAAGCATGACGAGTAAGGTTCATAGGCTACATCTACTCCCAACATTTGGTTTGCGTAACCTCAGTTATGTATATGTTGATTTCTTATTGGTTGGCCAGCATCAAGTTATGGTTGATATTTAGGGGACATCAACACCAGCTCGTCTATTTTGGGTGACGTAATGTGAAATTTTAGGGGGCATAAAGAGAAATGTAAATGTCAATTTATATGGGATTCAAAATCAAATACTAATAAATAATGACTTCTAAAAATTTTACCAATTAATTGAATTGGTAGTGATAAATTAAGTAAAATACTCCTTTAATTTTCTTTTGGGGTTAGAATGGCAGCAGTCACAATGGACACCAGCTATAAACCATTCCATTGTAGTATGAAAAGAAATGAAAGAACAATTTAATTTGAAATATCTTTAAACCCTGCTTTCATTAATTAATTAACATCCCAAGATCCTAGTATGCATATAAAAAGGAAAAAAAGAAAAAAAAAGGAGAAGGAAAGGAAGAACGCGGAAAAAAGAGGGGAGAGAGAGAGAGAGAGAGAGTGAGAGTGAGAGAGAGAAGAACAATGGTTCCAGAGCCGGCAAGCGAAACACAGATGCTCACTCAGACTCTTCCCCCAAAATTTTTGTAGATCTCAATCTCAATCAAAATCTCAATCTGGAGGAGAGAGAAAAGTCCCAAAGATGATGTTCAGATCCAAAATCAAATGGGCAGCTCTTGGTGGACTCATCTTGTCCATTGTTTCATTGGTTGTTCATCTCATTCTTGCCAAGTATTCCACTGTTGACCTCGCTCAGGCTCAACGCGGTCTTGCTATCGATGTTTTCGATGATCTTGGCCTCTCTGCCCCCGGAAAACCCGTAATTTTGCCTTTTCTCATTTGGGGTTTCTGTGTTTTTGATCCTTTTTTGCTTCAGAAACGAGTTTGGTTTTGATTTTTCTGTTGGGTTTATGCAGGTGTGGGGTTACAGGCAAATATGGGCAAATGTGAACTTGCTCCGGTCTTTACTGCCGTATTCCAATCCTAGGACATCGTTCCCTGGTAAATATTTTCTGGGCAGTTGGATTTTTGTTGATTTGGAAGTGGGAAAAGCTTCAAGTTTGGAGCTTGGTTAATGGGTTGATTGAGATTACAATTTAATGTCTTTTGGTTTTTAATTTTTCCACCTGTATGGTGATTTGCATCCTTTTGTGCATTCATAACATATGCTGAAATGGTGGTGAAAATGGGTCACTAAATACTTACCTCGCTTGAAATTAGTGGTGGGTTTTAGGTTGCTCTGTAGACATGTAGTTTTAGCTTAGGCCCTCCCCCTCCATTACTGCTGAGTTCACTACTATGTTATTGTAATCTTGAAATAGTTTAAATTCCTTCTGCAGAGCCATCAGATAGGAGCAATGGTTTCATTTATGCAAAAATTTTTGGTGGATTTGAGAGGATAAGAAACTCGGTACTGATTGGTCTAGCTCTAAGTGCGTTGGCTTGTCATTTTTTCTCTTTATGCATTCTGATCTTGGCACTTCCAATTGTTGTGTATCTGTGGCTAGATTCCTGATCTTGTTGCAGTTGCGAGACTTCTGAATGCTACCTTGGTCATCCCAGAAATTCAAGAAAGTCTCAATTCAAAAGGCATCAGGTTAGTTTGCCGTCGTATGAAGTACGATCTTAGGTTTCTTTGTTAAAATCAGGGGAAACAATAGCTACCCTGCATTTCAGAGTTCATCCTTCTGATCAATATTAATTTTTATTGCATGATGCTGCAGTTCAAAGTTTACGAGTTTTTCATATTTATATAACGAGGAGCAGTTTATAGCAGCTCTCAAAAATGATGTGATCATTGTGAAGAGCTTACCCCCCAAGTTGAAGGAAGCTCGGAAGCTGAAACAGTTCCCGACATTTAAGCCAGCAGGCACAGCTTCCCCGAGTTACTATACAAGTGAAGTTTTACCAGTGCTGAAAAAAGCAAAGGTTGTTGGTTTAGTGCTCTCCGATGGAGGCTGTTTGCAGGTAATGCTGTACGCCTAAATGTTACTACTAGCCTCTTATACAAATGTGCTGTATCTGAATTGGTTTCAATATCATTGACTTTGAGTGAGTGACAATTATGAATTTGTGGAGTGCTGTTAATGCTTATGACAAACCTAGGTGGCTCTTGATGTTATTGACATCTTTATGTGGAAATTGTGATCTTCTAATTTCACCTCCTACTCTAGAACTTCAACAAAAATTCTGTTCTGCATAAATGTGTTTCTGTTAGTTTTTCTATTTCAAAGAAGATTATCAGAGTAGATGAACCAAGAACTCTATACAATTTGTTAGACCATAGAGTCCCCTAGGATCAAGATATAATTTTTTTGCTGGAACCTGTTTATTTTTTCTGTTAATACGTATTCATGCTTGCTTTGGGCACTGTTAGGGTAAATTGTGAGCATTTTGACCCTCTGAGGTCCTGTTGAAACTGCAACAACCTGACTGGGAAGTTTAATTATGTCATTTCTTTGGTTATGCTTCTTTCTGCAGAGCACCCTTCCTCATAGCTTGGCAGAGTATCAAAGGCTTAGATGCAGGGTGGCTTATCATGCGCTACGTTTTCGATCAGAAATTTTGGCACTTGGGCTTGAGATTGTGAAAAGGTAATTACTCAATTGCCTGCATAGCAAATATTTCTGTGAGGATGTGGAAAAGCTAGATGGAAAATTTTGTAATCTTTTTCGTGAAGTCATGATGAACGGTAGTGGAATAAGGTAGTTAGTTGAAGTGGCAGACATAAAAATGGTTACATGGTGTACCTTTGGTGCTTATATTTGGATTGTCATTGGTAATGAATGTTGAGTTGGAAGAAACTGAATTAAATTAAATATTACATTGCTATGAATCTGCTAATCTCATTTAGGAAGTTTTGAGGCCTGTTAACCATCCGGACTCTACTTCCAGATGCTTTCTAGTTTAATCAATAAGCAGACTAGTTTCAATTGCCACCCCCCCAATACAAATTGGTTGAATTTATAGGCCAAGGATTCCGTGTTCGCAAGCTATTACTCCTGTTTGAAGTTAATTATTTTAAAATTCTGTGGTATATTATCTGAAAGTAATGTTCCTTTCCAGATTACGAGCATCAGGTCATCCATACCTTGCTTATCATCCAGGGCTTGTGAGAGAGACACTAGCTTATCATGGCTGTGCTGAGCTTTTTCAGGTTTGCCTTTCTCCTTGCACCCAATCCTTTTGTAGTTCCTTCCCCCCCCCCCCCCCAAATGATGAAATTGAGTGATGTCCTGTTATTAATCTCTCCTCTGTGGAACTGTGGGCAGAGTTGGAATGGCATTGGTTAATCACATATGCATTGCTGTCTGCATAATGCATTGTATTTTATTAATCATGGATCTCTAAATTTCTTCTTTTTGTAAAGGAAGGATGACAAAAGCCTTTATAGTTACTATCACACAAATGTGAAGTCTTTATTGTAACGTAAAAAGCAACAGACCATACCAAGACATCCTGCTGTGATTGGTAGAATATTTATTTCCTTATCCTATTAAACAAAGTAAATCATTTGTTGATCTGGCATGTCTTTTAAATGTTAGGATGTTCACACAGAACTTATACAGTACCGAAGAGCACAGATGATTAAACAACGTATCATCAAAGAAGAACTAAGTGTTGATTCGCATGCTCAGAAGTTAAATGGTTTGTGTCCTCTCAAACCTGAAGAGGTACTTATCCTTGAATGACTAATTCATGTTACTTTATGTACGAGAGTTATTTTTACATGTAGTTGTTATTATGTTAAAAGCTTTGGTTTTGTGAGCAACCCCCCCCCTTCCCCAGGCAGGTGGCGACCATGCTTCTGATGCACAAGCAGGTGCATCACTGTTGCGAATCCCTCCTTCAAAAATTCACGAGGCTTTGTGTGCTTTCATGATTTACAAATCATCTCTGGATTATCATTTGTTAATGCAGAGTAAATAATATGTAATCCACCTAGTTGGGGTGATCCATTTATGAACTATGGAAAGTGATGTTTTATTATATTAGAAGAAAATCATACTACATGGAGACTATTGGAGAGCAGAAAAAAGTGAGAGATAAGTGCTAGGATACTCTATGACTAACTCACTATCTCAAGACAAGTACTTAAGGCAAAAATTCGACATATTCGCAAGCATGAGATTCTACTTATAGAACAGATTTCCTAGGAAAGTCAAGGATCCACTAGGCCTACATTTTAGCAGGCCCCTGGTTTCAGATTGCTGGAACATTTTCCCTTGCGAACACAAGGCTCCATTGGTTCTACATAGATTGATCATTCTGTCTATGTCCACAGTTGCCTGGAATCATGTTAGGAATCCAACTGCCTGGATTAAGTTTATGAACTACATCCTTGCTGAACGGATACCATTTGCCTACCACTATTCACAAAAAACAATCATTACAGTGTTCTTTCTGTGAAATATGGACAAAACTTCCTAAAATACAAACAGGCACACACGCATATATTTCAGATATCACTTCTGCATATAGTGTTTTTTTGGGGGGTGGGGGGGCGTAGGCAGCTGGCTTGGGGCCAAAGACTAAGGTACCCTCAGTAGGAATAACAAGTGGATAGTTCTTACTTGTGGTTGGTTGCTGAACCCCAAACTTCTCTTTTGGGTGGGGGGGGGGGGTGTTGAACCCCAGACTACTCTTAGAAACTGGAGTACTTTGATCAAATGGCTTTCCTTAACTTGCAACTCAACTTTGATCAGACGGCTTTCCTAAGATAAATGTTGACACAATGTTTTACCCCCTATGAGGAAAGGTAAGTGCAGACATGCAATAAAGGAAAAGAAAATAAAGAAGAGAACCAGAAGGAACGGATGCTAGTGATGCATCCTAAAATGAAGCTCAGTAAACCCCTCCTCTCCCCCTGCCCTGAGTAAAAGGCTATTAACAAAATCAGCGAGGAAGCAAAGAGGAAGTAAGTTCCTTATGACAAATTAGAAAGTCTTAAGCCACTTGTCCTTGATGTGGTTGAAAGGAACCTCAACTCCATCATAACCTCTCCCATTTCTTTCTTTCCAAATCATCCAAAAACAGCTTGAGTACTTGTCATGACTTTTTGGTCGACTCTTATTTTGCAAGAACCTTCCAAGCCATAGAATTAGCCAGAACCGGAGCAGGCAAGAAACTAAGTGCTGACTCTAGCAATGGGCAATGGAGTAGTAGCTGATTGGTAGATTCAAAATTCCCTTCCCACATAAAGCGACATAACATAATATTTTCTACCACAAATTATTTCTACAGAAACCAATGAAAATCTAATCTGATATGATGTACATATATGTCAATTCACCAAATATAATGAACCATCTGCCATGTTAATATACACATCAAGTATTTTGCACATTACTGGACAATTTGTCCTACAATCCCCTGCATATTAGTACAATTGTTGTACTGGGGAAAATTTATGGAATGAGGGAGGAGTGACTTACTCCCTTGGTAGACAAGCTCACTAAGTTTGTAACTGTTGGTCTCATCGTTGGCTGATGGACAACTGACAACACCATCTGGAGTCTTGGTGCCTGTTTTTGTCCTTCATTCACACATCCATGCTACTGTGCCTGTTTGAGTTGTCTAAGGGATTTGTTTTTCGCTTTCAAAAAATAAGGGATTGTGAGTACGAAGATGCTGTAAGTTAGCTATTTCTTTTGTACAGCAGTGTTTCGTAGCTTTTGCTTGCTATCTTTGATAAGTCGGTTGGTGATCAATACCTAGATCCTCATGTTTCCTTGAGTACCGGGATGTTGATGTAGAGTTTTATGTCTTTTCCAGTGCTTAGACACCCACATCTACTCAGCCAGTGAGTCAGCCTGAAGAGTGATCTCTTTTTTCCATGCGAAGTTAGAATCATGCCATTGCTATAGGCACTAGAGCTTACAGCAGACTAAGGATATGTTTGGCATCATCATCGCCAAAATAATATTGTTCTTAGCAATATGGTGGGTGGAGGAGTAATTACTTTCCTGGAGAGTGGAGAAATCACATTTACCTGAAATGTGGACTGAGAGAGAACCCTTTAAAAGATTCTTGTGTTGATTGTCTATGCTTCTTATCCTATCCTTGAAGCTCTATACTTCTCAAACTCTTATAAAATCAGATCTGAAGATATATTGACACTTCTCAGAAGTTATAACTGCAGCGGGCCACTGGCCAAGGGTGCTTGAATGAGATTAGATGCAACATTTTCTTGTATGTGAAGGATATCTGTGGTTGCACTACCGTTCATGTTTGCATTTCACAATACTCCTACCTTCATTCTTGGTTTATCTCTAGTCTCCACTCTTCCATTTTCCATTAATTGGTAGTTGTCTGCAACTTCTGTAATTTATTACTGAAATTCCCTTCCTCATTGCAACAGAGTTGTTAGTTAAAACTTTTTTTCTTTACTTCTTGGCTGGTTAACTTACCGTGTTCTTCAGGTAGGTTTGCTACTTCGAGCTATGGGTTATCCTCCACACACAAGGATATATGTGGCAGGTTCAGAAATCTTTGGTGGTCAAAGGGTGCTGATTCCTCTGCGCGCCATGTACACAAACTTGGTAGATCGCACCTCAATGTGCACTAAGGAGGAGTTGTCCAATTTGTTTGGCCCAGAGAAGCCACTTGAGGATGTTTCTGTGGAGCCACCCCCATCGAAAAGTGCACAGCAGCTGAAAGACGAATGGAACAAGGCAGGTCCCCGCCCTCGGCCTCTTCCTCCTCCTCCTGATAGGCCTTTTTATCACCATGAAAAGGAAGGATGGTATGGTTGGATTCTTGAGAGGGAAGTAGAGCCTGACCCCTCACCAGTCAACTTGAGGGCTCAGGCACATAGACTTTTGTGGGCTGCTCTTGATTACATCGCCTCAGTAGAAGCAGATGCATTTTTCCCTGGCTTTCATAATGACGGTAGTGGATGGCCAGATTTTGCAAGTTTGGTCATGGGCCACAGACTGTATGAGATGGCATCTTTAAGGACATATCGACCAGACAGGTACTCCCTGCTTTTGGCTACGTGGTACTTGTCTTTTGCATGTCATAATTCTTGCCTGTGCTGCCCTGTTTATTTTGATTCATATTAGATGCATCTTGCTGGAGGGCCATCTTTTTGTTAGTTTCTGCAGTGCTTATCAAGAATATTTTGAGTTCAGTCAGGCCTAGATATAGCTTTATCCGGGGTGGGGGGTGGGGGTTCTAACTTCAGGGTGTCTCTGCTAGTTGATCATGCACTCGTTAGGATATCCAGTTGAAGGAAGCCTATTTGTGTGCAATACTGATGTTTTAATTTACAATTAGAGTTGAGAGACAAAGAACATACTTGTGTTGTTTACCGCAGTGAGATCCAGAGCTGGGAATGAAGTCAGGTGGGACTTGATCATGTTTGTGTGATTCAAATAACTTAGTGGATTCAACATGGCAGAGTAAGTCATGTGTGTCAAAAATCATAACCTTAATTTAGCCTATTTCATTGAGCAGGTTATGAGTGTTTAACCTATGTAACTAAGTAGGTTGAAAAATATCTGAGCAAACCTGTTTTATTTTGTGTTTAGTTTGTCTCATGTCATTGTGTCATGTCAGACCCAGCATGACTCCCTAAGATCAAAGTGTGAGACCATCCGTAAAAGTGTATCTTTGGACAAATGATCCCTGAGCCACTTTCTTGAGATTTAGGTTTTAACTATGCTTATTACAAGTTTCTAATTGCTAGACCTCATCCATGTTGACCAGGAAGTATCTGGCAGAGCAGTTCAGTAGTATTAGTGATAATCTTTACCATCCCAAACGTACTTGGGTTCTCACAGTGAGAGAGCATTTAAACAAGAGTGTTGGTGCTGAGGGTCTTCTGAGGGAACTACAGCTGTCAAAACCAGCTAACTTCCTTTCTTACCCCGTCCCTGAATGCTCTTGTAAGACCTCCACTGCATCCGAGTCTCTTCGTTCATTATATGGAGCAGTAGATGAGTGCCCGAAATGGCTGGAGAATGGACTCACGGTCAGCTTACAAGAAACCATGAAGAATGGGAATTTGTCATCTCCAGAAGATGAGGCTGAATTAGATGCACAGCTTGAACCTGATGAAAGTGACTCAGCAACAGAGACAAAACCTTCATTGGAGCAGGATGAGGAAATGGACCCAGATGATTGATTGACTATAGGAAGCAATGCAGATAGGATCCTCTCTATTCCCTCGATCTGACAAACTGGGCCTTTTTTGGACAGTTTTTGAAACGTTATGGCTGCACAGCAGACCAATATTCTTTGCCTCTATTCGGCTGAAGCTGCAGTTTGAAGCACCTTTTCAAGGCCAAAGTCAGTCTGTGTTGTCCCCACATTGCTGCAAGCCTGCTTTATTCATGTTCAAGGGGGGAAACCTTCCCAGAAAGCTGCAATTTTTTGGAAGCTGATTAACCATTCATTTTTGTTCTTTTTCTCATACTTTTTTACACAGGTACTAGTCACATAATTTTTATTTTTTTTTTGGTTCCCCTGTTCTGTTTCCATACAAATTGTTTCATCAATCCATAGGGATAGTTTTCTCTTACCTCAGCTTTTGTATATTAAAATGTATTCTAATTTTCTCATGGCGGTCAATAAAACATGTAGTATGATTTATTCGATTGTTGCTACTCAGCTAGTAGTTTTCGCTTCCTGTTACTGATGAAGATGAATGAAATTACTGTGCCTTTACCCTTTTTTTGCCTGAGTGCTTTTCACAAGTTATGATGCCATTTCTTTTTCTTCTCGGTTATTAGTTGACTCAAGGAACAGGAATTGCATATGCTTATAATGCATAATGCCATCGACGAGTTCTTCAAATTGAATGTGATCCTTCAGTTGGTGTCACCAAAACTAGAAAAAGGTACAGTTTTTGTCCCTGGAAGGGTGGTATGTCATTAGGCTACCCACTGTTGATCTTGGTAATTCGTTGTACAGAAATTCTTGACGGTTTTTGTTCAAAGGTAAGACCATTTACAGTTAGATCTTTTCAATGTGTACTCTATTGAGGAGGAATTTATGCTGGATGCTTGTTTTGCTGTTTACGAATGAGTTGCATCGAAATCTTGGTTTGTTTGTCACAGTGGGCTTTACTTTGTCTTTAACTGTTGCGTCAGCTGTAAACTTCTTGTTTCAGTGAAGGTTTGTGGAACTGAAGTTGAGTTTTTTCTTTTCTTTTTTTTTAAAAACAGGCTATCTGAAGTGAAGGACATGCTTTCATGTTAGAAATTTATTTGAAGCTGTTACACCCATAAACGCTGATTATAAGCTATATCAAGGCATTTAGATAAATGTATTGGCATGTTCATGCATATTGTGTTAGTATTTACCAATGAAGTCTTAGTCTAGTGGTAAAGACTGAGGTACTTGTACATGAGGTTCCAGGTTTGATTTCCCCCCTGCTCGATTGTATTGTATTGACTTTTGTGACTCCTATGGACCAAAAAAAATAATCTTGTGTTGGTATTTGAGATACGAGATCAAACCATAAAAACAATTTATATGATAAAAGGGGTAGCCAGTCATCATTTATAAGCTACTGTTGTTGTGACACGTTGCCGGTGAAAACGTCCTTTGATCTGAGGAGGTCATAAGACTATCCCCAAAGCACAAATTATTATTATTATTATTATTATTATTATTATTATTATTATACAAAATATAAATTACAACCCATAAATATGAAATATAATAAAATGACAAACAATAGTTGAATGGGTTCCATAAAAAGTATTAAAAATTAAAAAAATATCCTAAAATAAATCTTATATTGTGAAAAAGAGATATTATTTAATTTAATAAAATGCTGCTTTTACTGAGGTAGTAACAATAGCATTTTAAAAAGAACATTTTATATGGTGGATGGTCCAATAAGTTGACAAAGTAATCTCAGTCGTCGCGGCGAGTCGGCGACCAAGCAAAGGTTCCAATTCCAAACACTAACGCCTGATTTCCATTGGCTGGGACAAAAAAGAAGCTACCAGATTGTCAATCGCAAATTCGCAATATCTAGAATACTTTCCCCAATTCCACCTCATCGATTGCGTCACAGTCACATAATCCGTTGTTATTTTATGAATCTACTATAAAAACTCCCACTCTCAATGAAATCAAAACCAAAAGGATAAACTCAAATTCGACGGAACACTCTCTGAAGCGAAGACCATTCACCCAACGCGTGAGAAAATGGCCGCAATAGAATCAGTGCTACCCAAGGAGTACGGATATGTGGTGCTTGTTGTGGTTTTTTATTGCGTCCTCAATTTCTGGATGGGTTTTCAGGTCGGAAAAGCCCGAAAAAAGTAATGCCCATTTGCTTCAATATGCCATTTCTTGATGTGTTGATGATTTTTGTGCAAATTATTATGAAAAAATTTGATCTTTTTTATGTTCTGTTTGTGGGTCTTTGTTGAATAGGTATAAGGTTTTCTATCCTACCCTTTATGCCTCAGAATCTGAGAACAAGGATGCCAAGCTCTTCAACTGTGTTCAGGTCTCTGTTACTGTATTTCAATTGATCATAAGTGCTTTTGAACACCTCTTCATTTGTTGTTGTTGGTGTTTTTTTGTTTTTGTTTTTTTGGTGGTTGTTGAATATTGAATTATGATGATGGGGATGATGCAGAGAGGGCACCAAAATTCCCTGGAAATGATGCCACTGTTCTTCATATTGATGATATTGGGTGGGATGAAGCATCCTTGTGTCTGTGCTGGGCTTGGTCTCTTGTACATCATCAGCCGCTACTTCTACTTCACTGGTTATGCTAGTGGTGATCCCCAGAAACGACTTACTGTCGGGTATATCTCTATTTTCCTCTTCCCCAATGCACAATTGTTAGATAGAGAAACAGGCTTAGTTTTCTGGCATGTGGTTAGATTGTGATTTTGCTTACATTTGCATTTTTATGTTTTCAAACTTATTAGCTTAGTTGGGTTATATTTGTGAGCTATTTTGCCTGAAGACACGGAAGTATCTCATGCCTTGTTTATATAAGAAGATTTGGGCCGTTAAGAAAATTGGACACAAGAAGGGGGGGAGGGGGGAGGGGGATTTGGACATTTACAAATATATGACCGATGCAAAAAGGGGCACATCGCAAATCCCCTCAAAAGAAGAGGAAGGATTTGGGAGGTAATTGAGGCATCCTCTGTCATCATCTTCCTCCTGCCCTTGATACATATTCAAAGTTAGAGTCTTTGATACCATTTGGTAAAGAACTTCATTGCTGAAGGTGTCTTCTTTGGGTTGGTTCCTGTGTCATCAGATAAAACAATATGATAATTGAAAGAGATTCGTGTTTAGAATTGAGATTTAGGTCTTATGGGCTTGAATGTGTGAAATGAAATCAGGACCCCATCTCTTAGTTGATTTGTTGGCTACAACATGCTTGAAGAGTTTGCATCACCATCTTTTATGGAAATTGGAGGCGGTGAATGAAGTAAATGTGCGTGACCTGCTTGATCTCATTGTCTGTCTGTCTAACTTCTTCTGTCCTGATTTGGCAATCTTCTCTCTTATTCCTTTCGAATCGGTGTTGAGAAGAGTTGTGTGTGGACTTAATAGTCAAACAGGAACTCCCCTTCTCCTTTTGAGCACAAGACTGTGAAACAAGCCCTTGGATTTCATGGGGAAATAAATTCGATTTGATTGGACCTTCTATGATAATTTCTAATGCAGTTGGCCTGATGGGTTTAGGGAATCTGAGAGAATGTTAGGGGCTCTTTATCCTTGCATCTGAAAATTTAATGGATGTAGGTAGAATTGCAAAGCTAAATCATCTTATCTGACCATCCCCCTTTTCCTTATTGTCGAATAGTCAGCAAGCTGACTTTTTACTTTCAAGGGTCTTGTATCTACAATTGTGGGTAAAAGCTTTGTGCACTTGAACCTTTAGATTCTCTATTATGATAGGAGCCTTTTGAGAGAGAGATGGTGGGTGAGACGGTGTGGCAACTGGGATCCCCATGTCCCCATGGCTGCTTTTCTCAGTTGATTTATTCCAAGAATGCTATATTGTAAGCCAATAACAGGAGACCCCTAATCTATAATTGAGAGGCATCGCATGCTCCATTGCTATATGCTGTATTGTGCCCACACTTCCTCTCTAAAAGACTTGTCTGTTGCCTTTTCTTTTTATTAAAGTTTGTAATGGTTATTTTGCTCCATTGCTCTATGCTGTTTTGTGCCCATCCTTCCTCTCTAAAAGACTTGTCTGTTCCCCCCGTTTTTTTTTGGTATTAAATAAAAAAGTTTTGTAATGGTTGTTTTGCTTGTCAGCCTACGCTGGGCTCTTGTAAACTTTTGATTCCATGTTTGGTTACAGGAAATATGGATTCCTGGCTATGCTGGGTCTGATGGTCTGTACAATTAAGTTCGGGATCAGCCTTCTTACAGCTTGAAGAACAGATTCTTCCTGCCGCTTGCATTTCCTTGTTTATTTCTCTTTTCATCTGCAATCTTTTCTTGGAATGTACTTTATCTACACCTTTTGTGCTTTAGCGTAGCTTTTGATGTAGCTCTGTTTTCCTTTTCGTAAACTTCATTGTGAAATCTGGATTGATCTTGTTTTGTTAATTGTACATTAAGATTGTTAATATTTGCAGCTTGTTGATCTCCACATTGCCAACGCAATGTCTTGTATGTGAGGTTTCAGTATCGACTTGTATTGACTGGTATCTGAAGGTTTACGTCTGGACAATGCAAGCCAGAACTGGTGGTAACACTAGTCAGCAGCTCACAGCATATTACGATGTTCAGACTGGTCACCTCTTTGGGCATCTAATGTATAGATATGCTCCCACACTGAAATTCTTGGTCCAAAGTATAACTCTCTTTTTAAGTATTAAACAACACAATGCTCCTAGAGACGTGTACTATGCAACCAAAAAATATAGAAGGTAGGAAAAATTGCAGAAATATTGAAAGAACAATCTGATCACATAGAGTGGTATTCTGGTTCTGACGATGAATGCCTGAGGAAGTTAAGACTATTCGGGTTCAAAATAAGATGTCCCAAAGGGCTCCTGCCAATGACTACCAAGCAAGCTCAATGATATTAAAATGCTGCCCACCTGCATAGGTGATGCTTTCCTCTTCTTCTTTTTTTCCCTTTTTTTTTTGGTTTTGGGAAATGAATCTGGGAACATGTAAACCTGTCCATTCTCACCGTGAAAGAGATCAATTTCATTTGGACCTCTGAAACAGAGATAGTTGACCCGAGAGAGAAAAGTGGTTAAAAAGGATCAGTGCTGCCTGTGCTGCAAAAGGAGTATAGATATGTGGTGTTGGCTTTGGTTCTATGCTGCTTCCTCAATGTCTGGACGGGTTTAGAGGTTGGTAAAGGCTGCAAAAAGTAATACCTTTTCTCTGAATCATCATTTTGCTGGTGTGATCATTTTTGCTTCAATTCCTTTTTGCTTCGTGTTCGTGGATCTTGATTGATTAGGTACAAGGTTTTCTATCCAACCCTTTATGCATTGGAATCTGAAAACAAGGATGCCAAGCTCTTCAACTGTGTTCAGGTTCTTCTTTCTCTATTTTTAATGATATTTGATAAAGACGAAATATTGGTTCACTAGCTTAGCTGTTCTTGTTAGTTGTTGAATTATGATGATGGTGATCGTAGAGGGGGCACCAGGATTCCTTAGAAATTATGCCTATGTTTTTAATACTGATGATATTGGGTGGGATGACGCACCCTTCTGTGACAGCTTATTGATCTCTGCATTCCCAGGAATCAAGTTAATACATTTTTTTTATAGTTTAATTACAGTGTCTAACAATACTGCTAATTAAGTATCCTCGAGTTTACTCTCTCCTATGTATTAATAATTAGAGAATAATTTGACCCTCTAGAGTTGAAACTGTGGCTCTGCCAATGAATGGTTGATGACAATAATATTACTTATTAGATTCTAGATAAAATGTCCCCGAGGGCAGCTGCAACATTATTGTAGCAATCCCATACTTTTGCAGCATCCTTGTCTCTCGCAGCATAATCTAACTGCAATGTGATATAAGCAATATAAATATCTTGCAAGAAGCTCCATGAATATGAAACTGGCCAATGCAAATTGTTGTCGTGCATATTAACTCTCGAAAGAACCAAGTCCGTTTGCCTATTATAAAGCTATGTTACTCAGAATCATCATATCACCTAAGTTGCATGTCCGATACTTGACCATTCGACATTGGTAATAGACACTCTACAGTCTACATCATTTGTGCTAAAGACACAATTTTCATAAACTTGCTGGAGTCCTATACCAATGGCTGCGCTGCACACTCAAAGCTCCAACATGAGCATGGCAGAGGTTAACACCGCTGTCTGTACAAATCAAGGAAGAGAATGAAATATGAAAAAATGCACAGCCAATCTGATTATATGTTGCAACTTAAATATTGATTTATGCATCCAAATAAAAGGCCGCTTACCGTTGTAACATAGTTGAATAAATTAGAATAGAGCCTCCTCAGCAGAGGCCTGACACTGCCTTCTTTGCTTTGAATAATTGTGTAAATATCTTGTTTTAGGTAGGCTGCGTTCTTCCTCAGTTCTCGCTGTGCCTCTCTCCAAGATTCCTCCTCTATAAGAGACTTCACATCTAATAATGCCTGTGCATGATATTTTATCATACTCTCAGCCTCTTCAACTGTTTGGTCAGGGACTGTCATTCTAAACTCGAAACCACAGGCTGTTTGGTTACTCGAAATCACATCAGTTACTAGCAATAGTGACACCGTAGTTGCTATGGTTCCCACTCTGCGGCTGATACCCCGGTTGAGTTTCTTGAATTAGTCTGTGGCTTGGAAGACGATGTTGATTTTGAGCAGCAGGTAAATACTGAAGAAAGACATGGCATACTGCTTCTGGAAACCAGTGAAGCCAATGCTATAGCTAAAAGAGAATTATGATTATTAGACCACAGTAAATTCTGGTTTGACCCTTTTCACTCCCTTCTGCAAAGACTTCAGAAGAAGGATTACCTGATATTGTGGGTGGAGTCTACACTCAGAAACCCAAGAGAAGCTGCATTGTCAGGACAGCGAAGACTATTGAAAAAGCAAAACATACATTTTGGCATGTAAATCAATTCAAATCCACCAAACCATTTCATGGACCAGTGTTTCCTCATATTTGGCACATAGGTAACAAGCTATGGACCACCCAATAGAACTAGCATCCCCAGTGGACTATCAGCTCATAAACCTCAGCAGCATAGTAATCGACCTAGCTTTGTGATGAGCAGAGTGGCAGTTGTTAAAAAAAGGCCAAATTACTACAGGATGATTTACCTGTGAGCAGGACAGCTCAACAAGCGATGAGGCTTGCTTCATTTGAGCCTGCCCAGGTTTGAACCTTGGCACCGGCTATTACCCCATAGGCAATTGTTGGGCTAGCATCCCTCAAGCCCTGATCCACACCTTATCCTCCAAGGTTCCGACTACGAAAGAAAATTCCATTCCTACTGTCATTATAGTCATCAGCATGGAGATTGATCAGATTGTTACATAATGAATCACAGTACATAATGTTGCCATTTGGTATAACCAATCTTATACAAATTTCCAATGTAGATCAACAAATGTGGATAGCAGTGTGCAGATTGCCTCAGATGGAATCTGGCAATGCAGGGATTGGTCTATTTCACATCATACAAAAAGCTTTTCCCCTGTACCTTAAGAGGTCGGTTCAGACAATTGTATCCTTACGATTAGGAGAGGCTATTCTCTTCAAGACCTTCATTTAAAAGGCATTTATTTGAAGAACAACAACAACAACAACAACAAACAACAAAAGCAGTGAAAGAATTGATGAACTCTATCTCTTCATCATACACCGCATTAGAGCACCCTAGAAAATGGCAAATGGGCAACCACATAAACAACCAAAACAGACGACTACACCTGTATTTCATCCTGAAACTACTCATTTCCACTCTTCAGTAATAGATTTTCAAACTTCAAAATTTTGAATTTTGAATTGCATCAGCAATGGGGCACCAACATGAACAGAGTTTTATTTTCAATAAAATAAAATAAAAAGCAAAATAAATCCATTGACCCACCAAAATTATCCATTGACCCACCAAAGTTCTCTCATTTTTTCAGCATTCAAGATAAGAATGAGAGACAGACCTGCTGTGTTGTGGATGCTGCGGTCGGGCTTCAGCTATGGAGTGAAGAACCAACAAGTGGAGGAGTGAGAAAATTGAGGAGATGGAGGGAGAGGGGATTAGGGTGTGTGAGTGACTGATGATTGTTTGAGAGCAAACTTAACAGTCTGAATAGCAAGGATTGTGACTTTGGATATGATTTGTTTCCCCCTCTTCAAATTTTCTTCGGATGATGATGATGATGATAATGATAAGGTCAGGTGTGCATGTGAAGATTAAAACTTAAAAATTGTACACGGAGAAATGAGCAGGCTTAAGCCTCGAACACAAGACCTAAGGTAGTTATCATAACGTGCACCACTTGGATAAGACTTGGAAGAGACTTGCAAAGTATGAATACTTGCCTTTTCTTGGGGGGCCTTTGAGGCACTCTCATAACTCCAATAAGATTTGAAAGAAACTTGTGACTTACAGATATATTTATGGACAGCTTTATATATGAAGTCGTTGAAGTGAAATCTTTCATAGCGAGTTAGCTTAGCTTGCATGATCATTTATTTAAGGAAAAAAAGTCAAGTTTGTTACATTCAACCTTTGCATAAGGTACCTATGAGAGATCTTAACCTTTATAGCCCTGACATTTTCTAAAATGTACCTATGAAAGATCTTAACTTTTATAGCCCTAACACCTTCTAAAATTGTTTAGCACATTCATCTTTATATGGAACAATAATTTCAAATTTACAAGTCATTGACTTGAAATAACCATCAATGAAGGAGAATTGAATGCCACAGCTTAATTTTATATTAGTGGCAATGAAATAGCATAACTTTTGGTAAACTGAAGATTTACACTGGGAAGGATATTCCATGCTTGAGCCAAAGAATGTCCTCAATTCCAAATAGCAATCTTCTAAGTCAATTCCACCGACATACAAAGTGTTTAACAATGTAAATAAGATAAATACATTTGATGGCTCCTGAATCGGTCTCTTTGTCGGTTCATGTGTTTGCAAAGGTAAGACTGTCCATATGTGGATATTTTCAGGTCCTGCAAAAGCGGGACTCACATTGGAAGGAATTGTTGTTGTTGTACACTTGATGGCTCAAAACATCAAATGAATATTGGTCCTGAACTTAGGCTAAACATAAGCGAACTTGAGGAATGAGTCTAACATCATGATCCAACCAGAAGGATCGCAAGTGCATGTCTATTTGAAGCAGAGATGACATAATCTCTTCCATTAGCATATGAGACCTTTGTCCAGCACCAAACTCCGAAACAACACCGTCCACTTCTATTAAGCTGCACCCTGGCACCTTCCTCACTTCTTTCTCCTCCATTTGACCCCTCACTTGCACAACTCCATCCCATTTGTTTGCTGATGCATAAATGTTCGAAAGAAGGGTGTGAACTCCGCTGTAGTCCAGACCTTGCTCCATTAATTGTTTGACCGTTTCCTCCCCTAACTCGATGTTGCCATGAACTCTACAAGCATTAAGAAGTGCACCTAGGACGAAAGAATCGGGCACCATGGACATCTTTCTCACTAGCTGTTCTGCCTCTTGTAGCATCCCTGCTCTTGCTAGGAGGTCAACCATGCACCCATAGTGTTCAACTCCGGGCTCAATTCTGTAGTGGTCCCTCATGCTCTCAAATATTTGCAACCCCTCCTCTACCAAACCCATTCTACTGCATGCAGTTAAGACACATATGAATGTCACCCCATTTGGATTAACCCCTTCACTTTGCATCAATCTGAACAACTTGATGGCTCTCCCACTCATCCCATGATTTGATAGTCCGGATATCAGAGAAGTGAAGGCAAATACATCCTTACATGGCATGTCTTCAAACACTAGACAGGCCATCTCAATGCACCCACATTTTGCATACATATCAACAAGAGCTGTCCCTAACTTGGCATCCAATTCCAACTGATTTCTATCTACATATGCGTGTATCCGTCGCCCTTGCTCCAGAGCTCCAAGTGACGCACAAGCTGTGAGTGCCCCAACCATAGAAGCATGATTTGGCCGAAACCCACATACCTGCATCTCATTAAAGAGCTTCAGAGCCTCTTTAAAGAACCCCATTTGAGCATACCCTGTAATCATAGCACTCCAAGAAACCACATTTCTCTCAGGCATTTTGTCGAATAGATGACGTGCATCGTCAACCCGACCAACCTTCACGTACCCATTTATCACAGCAGTCCAGGTAACAACATCCTTGCTCAAACTCGCGTCAAACAACTTCCTAGACAAATCTACGGCATCACATACAGAATACAAATGTATAAACCCATTTCGAACAAAATCATAATCTTCCCAACCCAATTTGATCGACATAGCATGAAGGGTAAACCCGAGGGGCAAATCAGAGAGATCAATACTAGCTCGAATCAAGAACGAGAAAGTATAATTGTTTGGTGAAAACCCAGCATGTAACATATGCTTAAAAAGAGACAGAGCTTTAATGGGTTCATCATTTTCGCTCAAGGCATTGATCAGGGAGTTCCACATGTAAGTTGAGCGACGGCGTAATCGAATAAGGAGGTGATAAGCATGGGAGAAAAGAGAGGGATGGCCGGAGAAGGAGGAAATGAGTTTTCCGGAGGCGAAAGCGTCGGAAATGGTGCCGGAAACAGTGAGATGAGATTGGATTTGCTTGAGGCGAGGGATGGTCAGGCATTGATGGTGGTCGAGGAGAGAGAGAATATGCTTGCTTGATTTCAAATATTTGGAGCCAAAAGAAGTCATCACCAATATTTTTCCTCATGTAGGTATGCATGGACAACTGCCTTGCCTACATAAAGAACACCCCCCCCCCCCCCCAAAAAAAAGAGAACAAATTATGCTTTGAGTGAGCCATTTGATTTGAGTTAGAATTATGAGTTAATTTCTGATAAAATCTTTATTATATTGTTCAACTTGTTCCACGTCCAATTTGCGTGATACCTGATTTTACCATAGGTTGATCCTAAAAGCTTTTAAAGAGAATGCAATCATTCATGGGACGAAAACTTTCAAGTTGGTTTGGCTTGGATTTGTCAAGTTAGACCTGCCGATCTTAAGTGTCTAAATGTCTAATGACACAGGTGGTTTTGGGGAGAATTTTCAACAAATAACCCAGTAAAGAAGCCAAAATGACATTGGCCCTGAAACCAAACCATGCTTGAAAGAGTTCAGTGAAAAATCGTTCCAATATACTCATATACAATGTGACTGCTGCAAGGATACACTTGGAGTTAGCTTCAGTATGATCTTCATAACTTTTAAAACTAGTTTAAGGGGGAGCAGAGCATAGAAGACTGATGGCATTAGTCTATTACTTTTGTTATCAATTCATATTCATGACCAAATGTACGAGGAACTTCACTCATTCAAATATGACTAAAATTCTGTTACAGCACGCTAAAATGATGCTAAAAGAGCTCGGAATTTAACTTCAGAAGCTCTCGATAAGGGTCTAATTCGACAAAATATACTAACTTCGATTTTAAAATTTGAGGCATCAAGCCTCCACAGAAGTGAAGTCAAGGTCATGTTGTAAGGCGTGTTGGAAGAGGTTTCTTATCCAATCGCTTCATATTTGAGCAAGCAGATAAGCGTGGAACAGGGTCATTATTGTGATTTCCCTCCACAACTGCAAGTGTCTTCTGCCCTGGATCTTATGAGAATGCCACAGTCACTTGCTTCCCTAATTTTCGGACATCCTCGGGGGAGAGTATTTTGATATACGAGACATTGTTTACAAATGCCCTGCAAGCAAAAGAAAGATGATCAGGTCCTTTACACAACACTGGTGTATGAATGTATGCGAAAACAGAGTTTCTATTTGTTTCGAAGTTCCTAACCCAAGTTAACATTACATGAGTTATCCTTTCACTTTCCATTTCAATTTGTCGTCATCTAACCCAAGATAAATAGATAACATAGTTCGCTATTTTGGAGGGGTTGGGGGGGGGGGGGGGGGCTAGAACTGGGAAACAGGCTTAGTTGGAATTTAGTTGGGTTGCTTGGTTCAGATTATAATAGGTTGGTGGAATATTCAGGTTCCAACTCTATGGATTGGACAACCATGAGCAAAGTCCATTCTCAGAGCAAAATGTTTCTAAAATAGAGTGGACAATTGGGTACTTACTCCCAAGGGTCGTCTCCAAGGAGAAGCACATCATTCTCCCTGTCGACAAATACAAGCTGCCAGCCTGATCTCAGAGGGTCGTCAAGCTTCCCCTCTATTCCAAACATCTTGCCCAGCTCTTCACGCAGCTCATGATAGCTGCTGAACCGGGAGATGTCTAATGAACGCCCAACTGATTCAGATTTATAAACCTGCAACCAATCACCACCATCCCTGTAGTTTACAACATTTCAAACCAAGCAAAAATATAACATCAAAAGTTCATTTTTTCCAGTAGTAGGGAGCACCTTGACAAATGTTTCTGTCGGGGTTGGCAGGTCACCCTGCCGTTCGCCATGCAGCTCAGGTGAGCTGCTGCTGTTACAACCATACATAGAATTACGAAACATTGAAGCACCTGATGGTACTGAGCACAGATCTGCATCTGTTGAAATTCGATAATTGCTTGGCATTGTCATCGGCAATACCAGCCCAGACGAATCAAGATTGCCGCCAAAGACATTGTGATTCTGCACATCCAAAGTACTGTTACCCATCTCCAAAGAAACATCTTTCCCAGGATATGCTGGGAGTGAAACAGCATCTCCAAAGGCATTAATGGCTGTATATGAACTGAACGACACCAAGGGTAGTTGTGATGTCTGTTCATTCACCATAGTGTTGTTCATGTTGGATATGTCCGACAAATTACCAATCCCTACAGGACGGACGGAACCCAGAATGCTGTGTACGGGGGAATGAGTTAAGCTGGAGAGCTCGGCATTTACACTGCCGGTGTCCATTTTTCCAACTGATGTAGGCCTTCCTAGTTGCTGCCTATTCTGGATTTTGTCATTCGGCAGGGAAAATGGTTCAGGATCGCGTGAGCGATGGTTCTGCTGCCCCTCCTGCTGTTTAAAGTATTCCTCCTGTGGAATGCGCTGAGAAAGGCTATCTTTGGAAACTTGCGATTGCCCACCTGTGCAGATTTGATGGGTGATTGAAGGATGGATCAGTTGTTGCTGCTGCAACATCGGGACTTGACTAGTTGACTGTTGAAGATACTGCACGGGCTGTTGAAGTTGCATCAATTGGGGATTGATAGCATCACCACCTCTTAAATTCTGGAAATTGGATGACAACAAGGCTAGATACTGCTGGTTTTGATTGCTAATAGGAAGCAAGTTATCGATTCTAGTCTGCATCCAAGGGTACATGCTTAAAGACGGAAAATTCAAGGGGTTAAGACCTTGTTCTCCTCCTTGTCCTCTTAGCCACATCAAGCTGTTCGCAGGATCGTCAATACTCTCTGCATGGTAACAACCAGCAGCCTTAATATATGTTAATGATGCAGATCCAGTGCCAGTTATCTGTATGCATGATAATACTAACGCTTATGTAAGGATTTCACCCAAGCAAGGTCGAAATAATAGGATGAGAACAATCGCACTGTGGGGATTTTTTTTTATTTTATCCAAAAGATTCAATGTGGAATTTGTTTTGGAGCACATTTTCACTAAAAAAGTCGGAGCGTGTTAGTCAATTATCTTTTATTCACAAGTACTCCAGCTTCACATGGTCTCTAATAGTTGCTTCCAGTTTTTGCCTTTAAAGAAGCCATTTTCTAGTGCTTTTTCCCTAAGCCCTAGTCCAATCCCCCACCCACCCACCCTGCTCCGCCCCACAAGATAGAAGAAAAGAAGGGGAAAAAGGACATAAACAAAGAACACAGCAAAAGTTGCCAATACCTGGTAGAGATGAAGTTCCAGCATGCCATGGCCTTTTCAACCTCAGGGGAAAGAGAGAAGGGTACATAGGGAAGCTAGTCAGAGGTTCAACCTCCCATAACGAGACCCGTGGCTGTCTCTCACCAGCAGTGGATTCGTCCCAACCTACCTGCTTGAAAAAATTAGCCGACAGAAACAAAATACAAGTCACAGTCACAGGCTGTGTTACACCAGCCTTGCAAATGTTAAACTGCTGACTGGCAATGGAGACGATGGCAAAATTGGCTGGTAAAAATTGCATTCACAGGTTCTCTCATACCACTTCTGTTAGTCCCATCTCTTACAACTTTTCAAAGTTCCTGTTCCACATGTTCCAAGGATTGTCTAAAATTTCCTAATTAATATTCTCTTTTTTTAGAAAGAAGGCAATCCTTTATGTAAAAAGTTATCTTTTAGTCAAACCTATTTTGGTTTCCCAAAGCTTGACGATTCTTTCTGAGATTGAGGATCATGTTTCAGTGTATTTCTTTAAACTCCTTATGCTAATAATTTATTCAATCCCTCCCCCCCGCCCCCAAAAAACAGTAAATAAATTCTAAGACCTCCTGAACATGGTAGCAATACTTAAACACAAGTAATAAAATTCCCAGAAAAATAAAAAATAAAACTAGCATTGTTAAATTTGACAATATGAAAAGCAGAATAGAAAAGAAGAAGCTTTACTCTTTTATCACTAGACCCACCACTTCCATAAAAGAAACGAAAAAATAATAAAGCAGGGCAGTGGGAGAAAAGGAAAAAACAACACAATCTGACTGCAGTCAAAGGCTTTACTTTTATTTAGACAAAAAATATTTGACATAGGCATGAAAAGTGGGTTGAGGATGGGTAAGTAGCAATCGTATAGTATACCAAAGTACAGATCATTATCCAACAAACAACTTTCTATAAATGATACCTTCACAGATCTCCAATGGGAATTCGGCCAACGAACAGGATCAAGGTCGCTGATTCCTGTGATTGTACCCATGTATCTGCAACATAAAAAGTTGCAGAAATAAAGTATTTACAGATTTTATGCATTAAAGGGAAAAGGAATGATGATATAATAGCAATGGTCATAAAGCTAGCTGTTTGGCCATCTTAGTAGAAGCACAGCTATATAATCATTTGGCCGCCAACCAAAGCTACATCAATACTGCATGTTATTGCCTGACAAGACAAAGTAATGTATTATCCTAAAACGAAAATTTTAATATTGGTTGTGTTGTTACATAGCAATGTGGGCCCTAACAAAAGCATCACTACTTGTCTACTTAGACAACAGTGACAAGTTACACGGCAGAGAAATTGCCAACTCAAGGAGAAAATCAATCCAAACCAGTGTTGCACCAAGTCCCATCTACGGTAAGGTACTTTTCTCTTCTTTTTTTTTGGTGGGGGGGGGGGGGGGCGGGGTATGTATGCGGCTTATTTCTATAACTGAATTGCCCAAGAATTTATTTCCCAATAGCCTTAGATTTGAAAGGCATTGTCTTCTTACTACTCCAGAATGAAATAAGGATTGACATGGATACATGGATTAAGAGTCAAAATATGTCAAAAGTTTTTTATCACCCAGACGAAGAAAGTTTTATGACATCAGGTTGCATATCAACCCTAGTATAAACTCCAGCTACAGCTCTAAGAAAGACGGGAATGGTAGAAAAAAATAAATAGAATAAAATAAACACCTACAGTGGAAAGTCAAAAGATGGTATCCTATGAAAATTTCCTGCTGAGAGGGTAAAGGACACATCGCCCACTGTGCAATAATTAAACAATACAGTTAAATAACATATCATTACAGAAAAAGAATGCTTGCATACTAGTAAAAGTCTGCTACCTCCGAACGCTTGATTCTTCGGTCTCAAACAGCATACGAAATCGCATCCCAACAGACACACGAGTGTGAGACACAGCCTTGACATATTTCGATAGAGGAATGACGAATTCAGATGGACATGCCCTGAACCAATTCATATGTGTAAGCAAAAAGGCGGAAAGTAAAGAACATGCAGAGACTTCCCAAATAAATGAATTCAGGCAGTTTTGAGATTTCATAACTGACCTTGGGTTATAGAAGATGGTAAAGCAACTGTTGGTAGCAGCAGCATGAGCTGCAGCAGCTAAAAGTCCAATGTGCATACTGTCACTTGATAGAACAGATGATGGCATCACAGTTTGAGGCCTAGTAGCCCGGCGAATTCCCAGAAGCAGTTGGTTTTTCTCATTCCTACGTTTTCAGGCAAACAACCATTGAGCCATTCTCTAGCAGCCAAGGCTGAGGGAGGAAACTGAGACAACTGAAAAGAGGGATTGTTAAAAAGGAAAGAAAATAGGGTGTTACCAAATAAAGAGAACAGAATCTCCAGCAATCAGCCTTTTGGCACTGACAAAGACACTCCAGCCCGTCGTAAGAAGATGCCTTTTAGGCTGCCCTGCATAGTACAAGCTTTAAATGTTTCATGGCTACAATCAGAATAAACTAGATGAACATATCAAAAAATGCATGAAAAAATAAAATTTAAAAACTAGATGAACATCTCAAACATTGTGATAGAATTCATCAAGTATTGACAACTCTTAAGTTCTTAAAGCAATGGCATAAGATGTCTATGCATGCATGGACAAATAAATAACAAAAGTGAAGAGACATGAAGTACCTACGCATGAACATTGAACAGGGAACCAGCACCAACTTTCTATAATGCCAGAAGATTGATACTTATCTTGAAGAAGACTATTTAGTAAAGCAACATAGCAAAAGATCTGAACGATAAAAACCAACACCAAATTTATTTGCTTCCTTTTGATGGCATCTACTTAAACTAAGGACATATTTCATAAATATAATGCCAATCCAGCGTACTATATAAGAAACGAAGCTTATAAGTAAATTTTAAAAGATAGCATATGTGGGACTGTGAGCAGTTCAACCATGAGGACACCGTCAAAGATGCAAGCTCACTGCTAGCATGTCCAAGTTCACAATCAAATTCAAGCACATCCCGTACAGGGATACAAGAGCTTTAGTCCTTATCAAGCTTGCTTTTTGGGGAGGCGGGGGGCACAGATCAGCTGGAAAGCTATTAAGGAAAGAAGCACAAGTACAATTACATCACAACAAGAGGACGTTATCAGGAGTAAAAATTGACAATGGACTTGAGAAAAATCCCCTTAAGAATATATCATATGGGACGATATTGCATATGAATAAGCATGGTGATGAATCAGGGAAAAGCACAGTTGCCCTCCTCCAGAAAGGGATGAATCGATAAACATAGAAAAAAGGAACTTTCCCTTCAAACAATTATGATTGTTCAGTAATGTAAAGTAAGCCTCTTTTCTACAGAGAAATTGAAAAGAAAGTCAATAGAAGTAATTCAGTAAATTCTGCTCAACTACGCCTATCTTCAAAGTTGAAAAAAAGGGTTTCATGTTGAACAAAGAACCATACCCATATTTTGCAAGTTTTCTCTCACAACTTGTAATATTCTATACTTTGCGACTCTTTTAAATTTCTACATCGATGAAGTGCAATATAAGTACATAATGTTTGGTTTTTGAGAGCAATGTCAGAAATTGAAAAGAGAACTAAAGATGGAAAATGTAAATTTGTTTTCCGTACTAAAGTCATTACATTCTACAATGTCATCAACATTTCAGTAATTTCTATGCCACTGAACCCCCCCAAATCCTAAGCAAACCTAACTGTTAGGGTGAAACAAAAGGCAAGGCTGGGCTCCAGGCTGCAGCAAGTGTAGTCAGCAGAAATTCTTATTGAAGCTTCAATTTCTCCGGTACCATAACATTGTAATGACTTGAATTGATTCCTCTAAGGTTTTCCATTCTGAATATTAGTTCTACAAGTCAGAAATGGTTTTAGCACCATAGTGCAAAGCACATGTATGATGTATATGAAACACTAGAAAGGACAGAGCCACTGCCCCCACAAAACTGGTGGCATCGACACATATAGCTGGCCCTTAAAGGAAATTATCAAATCACCCTTTCCCTGACCCCCCCCCCCCAAAAAGAGGGGAAACAAAGAAAAAGAACCCAAAAAAAAAGCCAGAAAGGCCATCATCTGCGACCTCTTGCAAAAAGCAAACCACCCTCTCTTATGATGCCAGGTGGCATACCAAGCCCCTCCCCCCCCCCCACCCAAAAAAAGAGAAAAAAAAAATCATGGATGCAGCATACTGCATACAGAAACAAACCTCAACTTTCATCCGAGTAACCACATCCATGTAACAAATTCTATTTGCATAAGATGACTGAACCTGAAGGCAATGGTATTTGATTTCCTTCTCTCTAATCACATTTCATCAAGATTACAATGTAAGTGCCATCTTTATATCCACATAGGATTGTCTTCTGCTCATCATTCACAAATCATCAATAGTAGAACCACTAGAGGCATATACACCACTACAGCTGTGACCTAGTTTGAAACTTATATACAAGCTCAGGCTATCTCTAAAAGTCAGCAAAACATTTGCTTTTGCAGGATCAGAATTCGGAAGTACAACTTTCAACTTCACTCCCCTTTTTTTCCCATTCATACCACAAGGCAACAACACGTGTGGAGAAAATATATTCTAGGAACTATAAGTGCACACATGTGGTTATAAACCCATGCCATTCCAGTGGACAGGCAGAAATGAGGTCTGATATATGACAGACACTTTGGAAGAGCTCACTCTCATCCAGATTTTCCCAGCAGAACAAAGCGCATCTGATTGTTTCATTATCCTTATTGGCACACCTATGGTGGTAAGTGCAATGTTTCGCTCTCAGTGACTTAAACTGAATCCCTCATTACACAACAGTTCAGACATCACGTGCTTATAAGTGATTCCAGAAGTCTTCACATCTATTGATGCCTGTGGTTCTAAGAAGACACATTCTCGGAAGATCGTCAACTTCTTAAAGAGATCATGTAATTGCAGGACCACAAAGACATCAAAAGAAGATACTCTTGAGTTGCATTGTATATTTAACATGAAGGATTGTATCATACATCTTCGCTCATGCTTCAGTCTACCGAGTTGCTGTAACAACAATCACAGTATTGGCAAATGCACCATACTAGATAAAAACACCTATGCAGTCAAGACAGCATTACATAAGCTGATTTGAACTGTTTGGCTAATTCCTACTGAGGTACTTGATGGATGCTTTCAGTTGCACAAACACTAAGACCTCGTTACCATTTACCACAACAGATAAATGTACAGCCACTTTGCGTTACCACTCTCCCTGTTGTACACCCGCAACAAGAAATTGCACATAGGAGATCAGTTCATGCACACTTGACATGGGCTAGGGATAGAAATAGATGTAGACGAAGAGGAGGGATGATATTTATCACAAGCATACACCCTTTTTTGGGACAATGGAAAAAAACCTGGAGCTTTGCAGCTGACCAAGGCACATGGAAAACAAGAATGGTACTCCCTCCATCCCAAAATGATAGTCCATCTTAGAAAGAACCTTATTTATGTCTCACAAAAAATGGGCTCTTAGTTCTAAGATGGACTCTCCTTCGGGAGGGAGGGAGTAATTTCTTCCTCAAAGCTTGTCCGAACCAAAAGCACAAGGGTAAATTTCCAAATCCAAAATGGATACTTACCCCGAAAAATATGTCGAAACTTCCACTCAGCATCATGTAAATCTCGAGCAACCAGCTCCTGAGCAGGAGGCTGCTGAGAATAGTCCTGCAGATGGAAATAAGGCAAAAAAACAGATAGAAAGTTAAGAGACAAACAAGAAGCATTAACTGCACTCAGACACAAGAAGAATTGACACTACCAGTGGAGGGAAAACTTTCTCAGCTGCACGGCGAGGGACGGAAAAACCTCCATGAGTACTGGTATCACTGGCTGTCAGTGTTTTGCAGAAGTAATTAGTAGGCTGCCTACTTGGGATTCCAAAATCTGCCGGAAGATATATGTCCTTTTGTTCTTGCTGCAAGGGTGAAACACAGATTAATTCTTCTGGGACATGAAGTAGAAAAGGAAATAATCCTATTAACCAGCTACAACGATGAAAAGTTTACTGGAGTCAGAGGCTGCAAAGTCATTTGGGCATAGACTTCATCTGTCTCAACATCAGCCTGAAATTTCAATCAAGTGATTAGTTCTAGCTTTCAACTTGAAAGTCGATAAGCTTCCGATTTTTGCACCCTTCTTATTTTCAAAGACAAGGGTGGAAACACAATTATCATTTTCACAAAGTGCAAACCAAATAAAATTCAAGTTTAGGATCAAAGCACACACATGCATTGTGACATTGTGGAGTTGGCAGATCAACTGTGGAGGCAAATTGGGATAACTGGGTATCTGCCCATCAACATCCCTATTAGTTGTGGCAGCAACCTGGGTTCAAATACAAAGGGTTAAAAACCTCATAATTAAGCATATTAAATGTTTTATCTTAAATCAAACTAAGAGATCAGGCTTTCAGATAAACCTGCTCACTGTGACCCTGTGGAAAGTAGACCACCCTGCTTCCAGGATTCGGAAGGCACACCAAAGGACCAGCACAAGCATGCCATAACTCCGAATTCAAGCACTTCTTCTCACCCCCTGCCACAGTCCCATGGAACATATGACGCAAACAAGAGTAGTCAACAGACATGATTTAGATAAGATCATAATGTTGGGTTATTCATGGATCCTGCTATGAATCCAAAATCCTCTTAAACCAACCAAATTTCACAATAAAGACCCAAAACTCACAAGGATATTATGCCGTCCAAAACCAAAGAGAACTAAAAGGCAAGGAGAAGATACCTTCTTGCTCTTGCTGATCCACTCCTGATGTTGAAAGCTTCATATCCCACCTTTGGTTTTTTCTGGGTAGATGCTAAAACTATTTCACACAATCCTTTCCTATAGGTAGTTTAATAATCTCCCACTTCAACGCACCCAGTTCAAATCCCTTATCCCCCATAAAAACCCTCTCCTTGCTAATACCCACCACATTCCATTCCTTCATCAATTTTCCCAGTTCAATTGAACCCAGAACTGAAACAATATCAAAAATGGCAACCAACACTCCACATTCCTCAAAACTAAACCAAGCCCATATAAAATTCAGACCTTCAAAACCCGTTCTCCAGCATATCTGGCCATACCCACATCAACCCCAAAAAAAAGGGCAAAAGGAAGCAACTTTTTTACTGGGTACCTATATATAAGAGCAAATTGAACATTCAAAACCTCAAAAGGAGCTCAAATACAATGGGAGCACGACTTTCAAGGAATTATGAGAAGGCAATCAGGAGGGTCTCGTGTGGTACTGCTACCTACTCACTAACTTTGAGTGACAAACTTCTGAAAGAGTAAGACAGAAGGACCTTTAAATAGGCATCACCCGACCAGAACTCGACCTGGGCAGCAGTAGAGAGAGAAAGAGGAGGACGAAGAGAGGAAGCAGGAAGGGGATACTTGCATTTCATCAACAATTAAAAGGGGGGGGGGGGGGAAAGGAGAGAGAGCGCTTGTTTATGGAAACGGGAAGATCAGAGCCGTTGAAAGAACCATACCCAGTGAATCAAGGCCGTCGATTGGGTTGATGATGCTGATGCTCCCACTGATATTACAGCAGGCATGTGCCCCCATTCTTCAGTGGTCGTTGTCAGAAAGGGTACGGATTTTTGCCCATCAAAATATTATGAAATTATTGATCTCTCTCTCTCTCTCTCACCCCCCTCCAATTTTCAAGTTCAAGGTCTTAAAGAAAGATTGAGAAGAGATTCACAGAAAAGGAAAAAGGTGTGAGAGAGAAAGAGAGACTTGACTTGAAGGAAAAATCTCTGCTCATCTCTCCTTCTTTTTTCAGGATTTTTTTTTTTTTTTTGCTTCAGTAGATTTCCTTTTAGCATATCCCTTTTACTGTTGTCATTTTCAAATTGAGAGCCAAACCAAACCCTCTTTTGTTTTCTTTTCCCCCAACTTTTGTTTAATCTAAATTATTAATAAATCTAAGCTCTACATTCCCTAGATTCTGTAAATCTAAGGAAACAATTTGTTTATTAATGAAGGGGAGTTTTCTTTTATAGTGAGATGTATAAAGAAGTGATAATTTAACATATCTATGTTGTGTTCATACATATCTGAAAAATTAGTGGGATCAAAGATTTGGAGTTTAGGTTGTTATAGCATGCCACATTTTTAATTCATATATAATTAAAAGTGTAAATGATTTAAGGTAAAATTTAGTGGATTCAAGACTCGTATTATCAATTAACCTATAAACTTGACATGATTTATAAGTGTCGATATGAAAAATTGGACTTGAAATTTGAGTTAGCTAAGCTAATGATACTTCAAGATCAGTGCTATCTCTTTTTTTTTTCCTTTTTTACTAGCTAATTTTTGTTATTAATGATATGAAACAGTGAAAATTGAATTCAAATATTGAAAAAAGGAAACTAAAACGTTCAAGCCTTGAGATGATTCAATAATGAAATAGTTAGTTGAAATGGATGTGAGGGTGAATAGTCACATAAGATGAGAGATGACAGAGGTGGTACAAAGTATGAATAGAGCATGGTGAAAGAGATGATCCAATGATGAAATAGTTAGATGACACATTGCCAACCACCCTATTGGTGCAATGGCATTTTTGTTCTCCCATAACTATGGAACTCATGGTTTTCAAGTATTTGCAGGCCTTGCATAGTTTCCTGTGGGAATCATGAGGGGAGCAACTAGGTTCTTTGGCCTAGGTTTTGGTAGCCTCCCCACCAAAAAACTCCTTGAGCCTTTCTACGTCCTCCTGAGTTATCCATGCTTAACTAGGTGTGCGTATGTTGCGTGTTGTTTTGTTAGGTTTTGTTCTGCTACACAGTCAAATATGTCAAGTCTTGAATGCAACCCTTTTATGGGAATTGACGAACAAAAAAAAATTGTCCAACTTGCCACATTCCTATAGGGGTGCTTGGATTCAAATTCACACATTAATATAATACTTGCATTGTTCTTATTGAACTTTCAAACTCTTATATGCTATCGAATAAGATATAAACTTTGAAAATTAAAGTTTCAATATAATGTTATTTTATATTCTTATAAATACTACGTGCTGACCATAAAAAGGATGCTACAAATTAGTCAAAAGTCAAAGACAAACTATATACAAGAACACTCAACTACCATGCATGAGTAGTATGGACATGCAATAAGTTTCTATGGCAATCAAAGAACTATAGGAGAATACAAAAGAATAGAACGGGTCAAGTACTCCTTACGTGTATTATGTTCAATGTAAGGCTTGCAATAAGTTTCTATGGCAATCAAAGAACTATAGGAGAATACAAAAGAACAGAACGGATCAAGTACTCCTTCTTACATGTATTATATATGCTCAATGTAAGGCTTCAATCATGTTGTCCTTTCTCACTTCCATGTTGAGCTACCTACTATTCATGTCAAATGGACGTACATAAGAGAACAAGATCCCCTATTGGAGTTTTTGGCTATTAGATCTCCTACTAAAAATGTAACGATGTACATAATCATCGACTTAAAGGCTTTATGTTTAGAATATTATTTTATTTTGAGTTTTTTTATTTTTATTATTTATGAGAACATGTAGAAGATCAGGTTAAATTAGATTCAAACATAGGTTTTAAATCCAAAAAAAATAAAAATAAAAATTATATAAGATAGAATATTGACCCTTTAAACTACACATAAGATAGTAATGACGTTATATATCTCTAGCAAATTCATCTTTTGACTTTTTCTTAATTTCTAATGAGGTTTTAACATACATTAGTGAAATTAGATTCGTCAATATTGACCGTTATACATCCAATTAAAATTGTGATATTAACCATGCTATGAATAACAGAGAAGGATAATACGAGTTTGCACGTGTACCTATTACAATGGAAGATGTGACTAGCCTTGGGTTTGTGGTTGTGTTGTATTATATATATATATATGGTCCTGTTATTCAATAATTGATAAGCGCAATACAAGGTCTCCCTGCCTCTTCCAGTCTTCTTACAACCGAAAGGTGCCAATCTCTGTGATCTTTCTTTCATATTTGGGGTCCTCATCATTAATACAATAGTACTGCGGATTATTCTTTGTTTTTTGCACTATTTGACCACCCCCTAAGTAGATGACAGTTATAACTGGTTTAAAGAATTTATGTAGAATTTAAATTTGAACCGTTGTGCGTTTGTGTGGTAGATATATGTACATGAATTATACTGATAATTTGTCGTATTAATTTAATGAGTACCTGGAGTCTTAGAACAAATGATATAGAGATATTCAAGCAGGTATTATATTTTTTATCAACATTTAGTCGATTTGTATTTTCAACAATATCCAAAAATATGTGTTTTTTTTTTTTAACTATCTTGAGTGGTAAAACATGGATATTTGTTACTTTTGTGTCCAAAGACATACCATTTATGATTTTTTGGAAAAAACCAAGAAAGATTAACTATTACATTTTTGGAATACAAATGCCCTATTTGACAAACAGCTTTTTGGCAAAAAAAAGCTTTTTTGACCAAAATTAACTTTTTGACCAAGTAAAAAAGCTAATTTAGGTGTTTGGTGAAAAAGTTTTTTAAAAGAACTTTTTGGGTCCAAAAAGTTATAGTTAATTTGAGAAAGCTAATTCCATGAGTTTTTTGGAAGAGCTTTTTGAAGTATTAGTTTTGTCATCTCACAACTTTGTCAGAAATAGCTAATTTTATTAAATTTGTTTTTCAACAAACAGCTAATTCAAACAGCTAACAGCTAATACAAACAGTAATAGCTAACAGGTAACAGTTGTTTGCCAAATAGGGCCAAAGTAATTTGCTTCAAAGATAAATCCTAAAAAGTTAGAGAGCATTATTTCGGTAATATAAGTAGCACCTAGTATCAAATCCACATGACGACACCCTGCATCGACCATTTGATAGTTGAGTGCAAATTATTTTTAAACGTGTATTTGTTATATAAATATATATTTTTTATAATCAGTTCTTAATATACATATGTTTACGTGACACTTATGAATATGTTTCCACGAATGTCACATGGACTTTGGTCACAGGGAAGGGTGAGATCGATAAATTTCATATATTTTGATAAGTTTAAGACAGTAGATACGGTGGACAGAACACAAAACTATCGAACCATGCATGTTGACTGGTATGCGATTGGCAATGGTAGGTTGCATAAAGATTTCAAGTTTTCAACTTCAAAGTGTTAAGGTTGTTGAATTTGCACCACATGTCCAGTTTACCAATGCATCCCTAGCTTGCCAATCAAGCATCAACCAACCCCCGAATAGGTAATAACTAATTGGTTTTTTCTTGCCCAGCTTGATCTTTTTTAATTTGCTAACTTCAACTAACTTCAACAAAAAAGTCAATTTCAACCCACTTCAACTTATTTCAACCTATTTCAACCAACTTCAACTCACCTCCTTCAAAATTTTATTCTCACTATTTTAACTAATATAAAAAAATATACCAACTTCAACCTATTTCAACCAACTTCAACTTATTTCAATCAAAAATACCAACTTTAACCCACTTCAACCCACCTCAACTAACTTCACCCTTTTGCTAACCCCAACTTACCAACGAGAAGAACAGACCTTAAATAGATGATAATTATAAGTAGTTTAAAGAATTTATATAAAATTTGCAGTACTAGATAGCAAGTTCCTTTCATTATCAACAATAACTAACTCATGGTTAAATTTTTTTCTAGATTTGTTGACAACTCCTCACAATAATGTACTAATTGTATTTGTTAGGATGTAAATCATGTGCATTAACAATCAAAGTCCATGAACTTTGTAGTAATACTTTGTTTTCTTCGAAAAATTAATTCAATCAAGTGTAAAATCGATACAACTAAGTCATGAAATTAAATGAAATGAAAGAAATCAAACAAATAGTTCACTCACACTTCATCAATTAGGTAAATCAATCAATTAAAGACGCATGATTGAAACAATGCACTAGCAAATTTTGTATTTAAGCATCCAAGATATGCAAAGTCGACTTTTGTAGGATAAAGTGTTTTATCTAAATCCATCTAACTGTTCACATTTGACAAGCAGATCAAATAGTCAAAGCCTCATACCTCCCATCAACTAACAAACTGTAGCATTGTAGGAGAGGACGTAACAAATAACAATTCCCTACTAAATCAGCCTAATTGCAACCTAAAATTTAACATGCAATGCCGAATTTATGGTGAACAATTGATGAGCAGAAGAGTTCTTCCTCATAATGATATGAACTAGTATCCAACTCCTGACCACATTTGCTGTATTCAATCATTTTTTTCAAATTCTTCATAGCATAGTTAGGTCTTGTTTGTCGGTAATTGAAATCTAAGAAAAAATATTGGAAGAATCACGTTTGGTAAGTTTACCGTAAGTTGAGACACTTAACATATGCTTGTTTTTCTACTTTTTTCAACAATTAGTTAGTGACACAAGTCAAAATAATATGGCACAAACATTAAAAGTTGAGGGATCACAATTTTTGCCAATTATATTGCCCTAATGTTGTACTGTGGTTTACACTAAAATTTATATGTAAATTTGACTTCTTAAAGTGGACTATCTCACAAAAATACCTCTAACAGCAGCCACCTATAATAGAAAAGACATACTGTTGATTCAAGGAAACAACAAAAAGTTCATGGTTTTTTCGATTTATTCATTATTACCCTTTTTTTTTTTAAAAAAAATTACATCTTAACAACAGTGAAAAGAGGGATTAGGCTTCTATTATAGTAGATATTTGACAATTAAGGAAAACAGGATGGGGACAAACCACCATCCTTAATTAGAGAGAGTGTCAAAAGGAAGATAATGATGTGTTTAGTGACTCAATTAATGACCCATGCTGCATATATAATCTCCTACACAGAAAGCAAAATCACAGTATCAACAGGTGATCATCTTATACAGACAATGAAGCACAACATTATGACACACAAAGGGTCTGTTCTTTTCGTGGGTCAATTGCAATTTACCAACTTCAACCAACTTCAACCTATTTCAACCTACTTCAATCCACTTAAAAAAAAAAAATACAAACTTCAACTCATTTCAACCTACCTCAACCTACGTCAACCCACCCGCTTCATAATTTTAATAATTTGTAAAGTATCATGTGAGATTTTATCATTGTTGCACCAAAAAGTTCATTGTACTACTTTTTTGTAAATTATCGTACTTTGGAATTACTTTATTTTTCTATTTTTTTAGCTTTTTATTTTTAAATTTTTAAATTTTTAATTTTTAATATTTTTTTGTTTTGTTATTTTGTTATTTTTTTAATTTTTTAATTTCTTAATTTTTAATTTTTAATTTCTTATTGTTTATTTTTTTATCTTTTTATTTAGTATTTTTAATTTTTTTCTTTTTTTTCTTTTTTAAATTTTTAATTTTTAATTTTTTTGGAATTTTCTGTAGCTTTTGTTTGGAATAAAACTAAAAGGATAAAAAATTAAAAAATAAATGCAAAAAATTAAAAAAATACTAAAATACAAAAATAAAAAATAAAACAAAATGAAAAATGAAATATAAAACATAAAAAAATTTAAAATTTAAAAAATAAAAAAATTCAAAAAATTAAATAAATAAATTTAAAATAAATTAAAAAATTAAAAAATTAAAAATTAAAAATTAAAAGTTAAAAAATTAAAAAATTAAAAATAAAAAAATAAAAAATACTAAATAAAAAAATAAAAAATAAAAAATAAAAAATAAAATTAAAAAAAAGAATAAACAAAAATTCCAAAAAATTGTGATAACTTCATAAATTATTAAACATTAACTACATTCTCATTATTTTAACCCACTTCAACCAACCACATAAAAAATATACTAATTTCAACCCACTTCAACTTACATCAACTCAGTTCAACCTATTTCAACCCACCTAAAAGAAAAATATCAACTTCAATCCAGCTCTATTTATTTCAACCTACTTCACTCTTTTACTCACCCAATTTACCTATGAAAAAAACTAACCCAAAGACGTCCAAGACTGGCAAACCGGAAACACCCAAAAAAACTGGTAATCATTCAGATCAAAAAGAGCAACACCTGCAATCAAATCATCCTTCATGGACTTTCACACTAGAAAAAGGCTAATCCTTATCTTAATGATGTGCCGGCCTACTGCACTCAATACCACACAATCTGACAGTCAAGTGCCTCTTACTGCTACTGCCACTACTAGTCGCAACCCCATCATTTGACACCAATCATACTGCCCAAAACTGCAAACTTAACAGCATGAATTCTTCTCCTCCTTATCATCATTACCACAGAATATAAAGATTTTTATAAACACTTACGCTCATGGGCATGCTAATTCATAAAGATTTACGAAAACAGAAAATTTTTCTGAAATTTTTAGGGCCAGTTTAGTTCAGCATTTTGAAAGAGCGGTTGACAGATTAGAGCAGATTGAGAACATTTTTGAAAAAAGATTAGAGCTAATCAAAATATGTTTGAGCATGTAAGAGCAGACAATAGATTTAACATGCTGATAATGAACAAGTTTTTGGTAGCATGAATTCTTGCTCATAGGCGTCAAACCCACTACTAATGACAGAAAGGAGAATTAATCATAAGTATAAAAAGGTTTTGGCATGATAGTTAGTACAATTAATTGCCGACAGAAGATTAGATTGGGCTGCTGGGGGGGATGTCAAATCATGAAATTCCGACTCATTTGACAAAATACAATTGACGTCTAGGGTAGCCTTTTCCTTGCCCTGAGAAAGCATGCTGGCACAGTGCGCAGACAGATATGGTCCTAGGTTCAAAGGTTGCCTCTGTTTGTATGAGTAGAGGACCACAATATGAAGTATGAACCCAATTATCACCTCACAAACGTGTGCTTCAATTTTAGCTTATGTTGCTTTGATTTTGATCTGGACCAAAAAAACAAAGATAAGTGGCTAGGATTATTTGGGGATTTAACCTAAAGTTGACTTCTGACCATAAAGAACTAAATTTTTTTATCCTGGGTTAAAGGTTTATTTTTATCAAGTTACAATGTTACATAGAGATAGAGGCAGGAGAAAGGATACAAAAACCCAATAAATGGCTGAAAGTAGCATTACTTTATCGTTTTATGTCAAGCTCACCCACCTTGATTAAGTCAGGAGGCAACAGCTAGGCCCTGTTTGACAACTAGTTGTTAGCTATTTGTATAAGTTGTTTGTAGAAAAATTGTTAGGTGAAATTAATGGTCTCTGACAAAGTTGTAAGACAAAAAATTAATTTTCTAAAATATTATTCCAAAAAGCTATTCTACCAAATAATTAAATTAACTTTTTGAATAGGTCAAATATTTAGGTGTTTGGTAGAACAATGCAAAGAGAGCGAGAGAGCAAATAAAGAAACCAACAAAGAGACGGCAATTTCTGCATGATGACAAAGAAAGATGTGGAGCCTTGTCTAACTCGGCAAGATTATCTTCTTAGCAGTTAGCAATTTGCTTGTGGCCAACCATCCAGTCTCCTTTTCCCTTGCTTTTCTTTGTTACATTTTTTTTTTTTTTTGTTATTAGCCTTGTAATTTGGTCAGCATAAGTGGCTACTTGCTACATAGTTTTAATTCACAGGCTGCAGCAATGGAAAAACCTCTGCCATTTGATAAAACTAGTAATCCAGCACAGCAGTCAATACTTAAATATTATTGACGGTTTAAGAGCAACAAGACTCAGATGATTTGCCCATGTGAAAAGGAGGAGTGAGGGCGCTCCAGTGAAAAGATGTGAGATGATTAACATCCCCGAAGGCAAAAAGGGAGGGGCCGACCAAAGAAAAGTTTGGATGACGTGATTAGAGAGGACTTGAAAGTTGTCGGTTTGTCGGAGGACCTGACTCAGGATAGGAAGCTATGGAGGGATAGGATTAGGATCTTGAATCGCAAAGAGTCCACCTCATAGTTGTCTTAGGGTGCAGTAGCATAATGCTTTTTTTGTATGCCGTGTTTGTATGCAGGTAGTACTCTCTTCTGGGAGGAATCATCGTTTGCCTACCCCAAGCTATTAAAGTATGTCATCTTCCTCTGATAGTTTGTTCTTAATACAAAGCTCTAGCAACTGGTCCTTTTAATATATCTTGATCATCCCTTGATATGAGTCATGAATTTTCCTATTAAATGTTTTCACAAAATCTTCTCTCTTTAAAATATTTTTGCAAAATCTTTTTTTTGTAAGTCTTTTGGAATCAGCGTCTCTACAGGTAGAAATGCCTGTAGGGGTAAGGTTGCTTACAGCTGGATCTCCTCAGGCCCCGCGGAAGCAGGACCCACACTGAGAGGTATTGTTGTTGTTGTTGTTGTTGGTCAAAGAATCTGGAAAAACCCAATACATCATTCTGAGGGTACACCTCTTGTTTTTTTCACCCTCGATTAGTAGTAAGATAAAACTCAAAATAATGCCATAAGGTAAGTACATAAACAACTGTTAAATGGCAAATACACAACTAGCATAAAGAAAAATAAACCTCTAAAGCCCATCATATGGGCTAGTAAAAATCGAAACAAGTCACTGCCAATAATCCAATCAGTTTGTCACCTTATTGTTGCTTGCTTTCCAATTTAGTAGTAGGGTATACCTCTTGTTAGCTTGAAGGCCGAACCAAAAGAAAAAAGAATAAAAAGGAAAAAGAAATCGAATTCTATTCCCACATTGAGAATGGATGCACTCCTAAAGTCCTAAACTACAAGACAGTAAATTTTAATATTTAAAGGCGCCCTTTCTGGATTTTGACAGTAAAAACATTTTTTTCCTTTTGACAAATGTATATATTACTTGTTTTAAGGACTCTGATTTGAAATTCTGAAAAACATTTCAGTAGCAGCCGAGACTTTTGTTTTCTTGATTGATCGGTGATTGATTCACAGGAGGCACTCTTGGAATTTTGATAGTCTCCATCAAGCAAGTGAAAACTATGGGAAGTTGCATGACAAGGATACGTAGTAAGTTACATGTCCTGACAAACTAGTAGCGTGGATGTATTAGCCTACTTTAGACCTCAATTATGCATTTTCCATTGGTGGTATCAGCAACCTTTTGGCCTAACATGCAGCTGATTAGAAATAACAAATCAATATTCTTAGTCTACAGAAAGATGACAAAGCAACGAGATGGGCCAACGATTGCATTACATGAGATGTCATACTCATCCACGGATCCACCAGGTTTTGTATCTGAATAATGTAAACAGTCCCGGTATGACTCTCGTAAGCAATCACCAAAGACCTGTTCTTTTCCTCGGTAAATAAGCATTTACTAATACGATCATTTCCATTCCTTGCCAATTTTTACTGATCATCCTTAGAATATACCAGTTTTTCCAATATTTCCCAGTCGTTCCAGTCCTAACCTTTTTTTTCCCATTTAACCCCCCCCCCTCTTTAAAAAAAGTTCTCAATCCCGAAACAAATCTAAATTTTTCTCAATTCTTACCAATCCTTGTCTTTTATCGACTTTATCTACCAATGAAAGAAACAAGCCCTAAATATTGCAAAATAGTCCGCATAACATACATTTAATCATCGATAATACACAAAATTATTAGTCACTAAATACTGCAAAATCATCACATAGCACATTTAATCATCAATAATATCCATAACTTATTTCAAAAATTGAATTGTGTTTTGGGGGGGGGGGTGTCAGCGCGATGTTGTCATTATTATACGAATTCACCTCTTCCCAATGCCGTTCGACGGCAAAAACTGAACAATGCACAAAATGTGCGTTTGCACAAGTAAATAAATGGGTTCTGAGGGGAAGGCAACGTTTTTGAGGAAAGAAGCCGTGATAGGGAATGATCTTGGGGCATGGGTATAGGATTGTCCACCCTATACCCATGGCACCATTGATCTGTAAATCTGATGCTGTCAAATGGGCAATCTTCCCCTTCAAGAAGCATGCTCTATGCAAGCATCAACCCAAAGTTGACGTAGGTGAAATGGAACCACAACCATTGTCAAAAAGCAAGGCCCCAAAAGCAAATTGAGAGGATTAAAAAGCTGAACACAAAGAACGTACAATGATTAACAACTCCTAAACCAGGAACACTCCGTACTGACAATTATGAGTGAATGTTTCACATGCTCCACCACTACTAGTTCAAAAGACCCAAGAAAGAGAGAAACCCAGAAGACAAGCCTTCAAGAATCCAAACAGATACCCACCGAAAGCACCGCCAAAGACGTTAATAATCTCCTCCAAAGGTCAAGACTTACTGCATCACAACTGATAATTAATAATCTCCTCCAAACGGTCAAGACTTACTGCATCACAACTGATAATACAGTTGTATTAGTCCATGAAGGAGCTTTTGACATATATAGCATAACGAAATGCCCAAAACCAATAGAAGTAATCCAAGAGTTGTGTCCATCATGGCCCAGACTCATATCACATCTCTAGGCACAAGGCAGACCTCACATTTCGCTATGAATTGAATATATCAGTAAGAACCCCACCTACTCAATAAAACATCATGGTCCCCCACAAATTGTCCCAACTTTTGGAGGTCTGCAAAATTGGGATAATAAATAATCAAGCTTAATTTAAAAAAGCCAGTTTGAGGCACGCCTAGTCGTGCCTCGGCGTGAGGCTACTGGGTCAGCGCCTCAAAGGGGATAAGGTGCGCATCAGGATGCGAGCCTATATCTTCCCCCTTTTTCTTAGCTTTGCCTTTACCTTTTTTCTTCTTTTCCTTCCTTGTAAGCTAAAAGGTGAGCTAAACTTGTACCATAAGTACATGTGTTGGGGAACTACGATGATAAGATAACATATCTTAAGGTTATTTACTATGTTAATAATCATATTGATATCTAATCACATTTTAATGCATTTATGTAACTTTTTTTTTGCAAAATATGCTTTGTGAAATATGAAATACTTTTCAAAACTTTTGCATAGAAGTACGCTTCGCGTCCATGATGCGTGCGCCTTTGCCTCGCGCCTCACGCTTTGCGACCCTATGCACCTCAGGCGCCTGACGCTTTTTGAAACTAAGTAAGCAAGTCTTCGCTCCTAATTTGTTAGCCATAAAGGGGGGAACCGGGTGGACCTTCCAAGTTCACTCTAAAGAATCAGGAGTCAGGACTTGAAATTACTGCACCCATTAACCCGTCGTATCACATATCCTCGTTGATGGGCATTAGAATAAGAATACTGAGTTTCCAGCCAGACTACTCAGGTCCAGAGAATAACAAACCAAAAAAGAGCTAAAGATCACTTCCGAGGCTGCTAAATCCACATCAACATCCCCAATGTTCACGAGAAAAATTCAACTAGAACCCCACAAACAATGTTCTATATCCTCTATACTGTCTAACAGTTGCTCAAAACTCTAAAATCCATAGGCCAATTCTGCAGTCATCTAGGAGGTGAGTAACAGAAGTGCTAGGTAACAAGCTTAGCATTGGAACAACACGGACAATCACAATGAACCTGAGGTCCAAGCCACTGCAGCTACCAATAAAATGCACCACCTTTCACCATTCGTTTTATTTTCTTGGGTAGGTAAGAGGACATTTCACCACTTCTTAAGCCTACAGGTGTATTTCATCCTCTACTACCAGAATAGATAGAGCTTGCCTACTAGCGTAGGGCAGGGAGATATTTTGACGAGCATAGTCCCACTTCAGGCACCTGAACCACTTATATCGCTCATATTCAAGAAAAAACTACAGAGAGTGAAGACATGCAAACAGAAAACCAGCACAAGATGATTAAATTTTTTTATTTAAAAAAAGCAACTGGAAAAACAAGTATGAATTACTTCTTTCCCATTTGGACAATTAGTTGGGCAAATCATATCACATGTGCAGTGCCGTCAATTGAGCACATACACTCTCAAAGTCAAAAGTACCCCAAGTTTGATATTTAGATTTTGGAAAAATTAACCCTTCCAAGTCACAAATACTGCATTCTCGTTTACATTCAAAAGGACATCGTAGAGAATTAAAATCCCATTTAAGAATTCAACAATGACCCTTAAGTGATCATATCCCTGTGCAAAACTGTGCATACTCATGAATAATGCACAATGTCAAAGGAATGCATTTCTTTGACAAGTCTTGGACAAACCAGTAGTAAAGTCATGAGACCGTTTAATATCCTGTTACCAATCATAGCATGCTAAATAGAAGCGGCATGAACAGAGCTGCATCATCCCACCCCCTTACCCCTGGCACCATCAATCTGAAACGCCTAACTCAGCCAACTACAAAAACATGTTAATGACATCTCGTGGGCCACATTTTGATGTTCATTCAATAAGCAACACATGTCCCCACACTGCTATATATGACCAACAAAATGCACATAGGAACAGAAATCTAAGGTTATACAACAATAAAAACAGAAGACACCAACTACAGCATTGTTTTCAACATTAGGATCCCAACTATTTGCCTCATCATCCAGAACCATGTGAACCACCAGCACCACACACCATCCCACAGCCGAGGCATTTTCAACTATAGTTTGAGCCCGTAAGATGTTAACTACTATAACAAACCAACGGCTAATTCATACACCAGCATCAAGTTCAAACAGCAAAGAGTAATTGAGCTACGAAACCTTTAACACACTGAAAATTGACGCAAAGTAAGCTCATGCTAATTCATACAATCGTAGGATAGAGTCATAATTTATTTAGACCGGAAAGACTTGAATTCACTGTGCTATGTAACATAGGCATGATCGATGCTAGATTTAACAAGTATTTTTCCAGTGAATTAACAACTCCTCTTTAACACGTTTACATCATTCATTCATAGTCTGTAATTCATATAACCACCACAAGATAATGCAGAGAAAACATATAGAAAAGAAGACGAAACCGAAAACCCATACCCCCACAATCAAGCAGATTCCTTGACGGGCGCAGCAGAATCAGCAGTAGGAGCTTCAGAATCAACGGTCTTAGCAGGGGCAGCGGGAACAGCAACGTAACCCTTCTTCTTAGGGTTGAAGATATCATCATCATGATCAACAGCATCGTCATCATCGCTGGAAAACCCATCCAATGACCGGTAAGATCCATTACTGTGGTTGAACAGAGACCAGATGAGGTACATGGTCCCAGCCGTGAGGGCCCCACAGGCGGCGCCGAGGAGGAGTGAAGCGACGACGTTCAGGATGTCCTTGGTGCGATCCTTGAGGGAGCTAAACCCTAGCGAAATTGGCAATTCGACCTTGACGGGGAGTTGCTGATGCTCGAGTTGCTGGACTCTCTGATAGGGGATGAGTCGGGAGGAGGGGAGGAAGAAGCGGTGGTGGCGGTGACGGTGGCGGAGGACGTCGGCGTCCGGGCGGAAGCCGGCGAAAAAGGTGACGACGCCAGGGCGGCGGAGATCAGGGTTAGGGTTTCGGAGAGAGAAGGAGTAGGTGGAGATGACGAGGGTGTTGCAGGGGTGGAAGTGGCCGCCGGGCCTCGCGTCGGCGGAGAGAGAGAGGAGAGAGAGAAGGGCGAGGAGGAGGAGCGAGAATCGGGAAGCCATCGTCCTCGGCAAGAGAGAGAGAGATTGTGAATGCAAATGGAATTGGAATTGGGGGCAGATCTTTCTTTCTTTCTTTCTTTCCGACTTATAATTTTGTTTAGTTGAGGTGGATGGAATGTACGAATTGGGTTGGTTGAACTGCCGGCTTTGTTACGTCGTTTGGACTTTTTATTTGGGGGGCTTGGAGTGCAACCGGTGGAGAAGCACTCAAGCACATAGTTGGATGCTTCTAGAATTAATTATTTGCAGCTAGGTTTTTCATTTTTGGGTTGGGGGCCATGTTGTCCTAAACTATTTTTAAGCTCATTAATCCTTATTTGGACGGCATGTTTATAGCATTCAAAATAAAAGAAAATAAGTCAAGTCAGTTTTAGTCTCGAAACTCTGAATTTTTTATTCATAATGTTATTATCAATCAGCAATTTTATATTGGTTTAATTGTAACATACATTCCACTAAACTGACCATTTTATTAGAGAGATCGTTTACCCTGTAAAAAAAACTTATTTTATTAGAGAATTCCAGCTCCACCCTTAAAAAATAAATCATTCGAGATACTCATTTTCGTTTCTTATTCTTTTGTCCAATAAAATATTCCCATTATCTTTCTTGAAAAAATAATAAATGGTTTCAAATGTTCCAAAATTCCTGGTTGTTAGTTACTGCTTTTTTGACTTTTATTATAGTATCTCCACAAGAATCATAATATAACCATCTTCATGGGACAGAAAATAATTCATTTCCACGAATGGCAAAATCCAATATGTGATTTAATATTTAGAAAATTTAATTCATCATCGAGTTAAATACACTAATAAAGAGTCGTACAGCAACAAGAACACTTCAATAGCGCAACTGACTGCACTTTGATCGAACAGAGAGATCTCGCAGCTGGGGAAGTGGAGTTCATCATCTTATGTCTACACCATTCCCTCCACTCAGAAGACATAAGCCTCTCAACTCAGTCACCAGAATGATCACATGTTAAGCACATTCACCAACAAAGTTCCAGATATCAATAATCAAAATGCAAAACCTGGGCTGTAAACCAAAAGAGAACCATCCTAAAGAAAACATAATGCATTAATGCCTAATAACAGGCCAAAAGAAAGAAAAGGGAACAAAATCGATCATACATGCATACAGTCATACAGATACACACAAGAACCCCCTCTTCTCCAAAACATCCCTAGAGTAACATGGTTAACAAGTTCTAGAAAGGCCAGATATCATGGTCCCCAGGCTTCTTCACCAGAATCTGGTTGTATTGGGGTCTTGATGTCTGCAAAACATATGCATAGGCAACAACAGTCAGAACAGGTGAAGGTCGCAAATCAACGGCAATTAACAGCAATCACAGCCTAAAATCATAAATTCCTCCATCACCCCTCCCCAGGTTTGCAAAACCATTCTCTTTTTTGAACGAAAAAGTACATTCAAAACCGAATGCGACATTGACTGGATTTTTTTTCTGCATCCCTTTTTTATAATCGTGTAACATCTACGTTCTAGATATCATGTTTAGAAAGTTACATAATGGACAAAGCAGCACACTAGATGGGAGTGCGGACAATCTATTTCCTATTACCACACATGCACACCTTTGACACATAAGACACATGTGATCCTAGCTGGAAAATGGAGGTTTAACCGATGGCAAATAATGAAAAAGCATTAAGCTGCTTAGGCTCAGCAGCTCATATCATCAGAAAACAACCTGAAAAAGAAAATCTCTTGGAAGGCATAAGGATGGAAATTACAAATGCTGTTGCTCTCTGGCTGGCTCTCCTTGAAAAAACAACAAATATATAATGAAGCAGAGTCATTGAACTAGTGTAAGTCCTGGAAACTAGTGAGACGATACTTTAGATACACAAGCATCACTGTGGTTCAAGATCTCCAACAACAAGTCACACCCATCATATTATGTGCCATGAAATCTATAATCAATCTCTCAGTGATTCAGGTGCAAGGTTTTGTACATCTCACCCAATATTCCCTCCTAGCAAGGACTTTGGGTTATGTATCCCTTGGTTCGGCGGGGCTGCAGGGGGGCCAGGGAACCAAACCAGGAAAGGGTATGAAAGAGAATGAGTCTGTAAGTAGTCAAAAGCTTCAGAATTCAACTATAAAAAGTGAAGTAAATTGCTGCACGGAATGTGAAGATAGTTTGAACCATTCCATTGTCCAAAATAGACGAAACCAATACTTCAAAAGACCCACCAAAAGCAGGGCAGCAGGGATCTGCAAGCTTGTTCCGACAAATTGAATGACAAAGAGGCTCCATAGGATCTTCAATTTTAAAGGGCCATATGTATTTTTCGTTAATATGCTTCACTTCCTTTTTTTGGGGTGGGGGGGGGGTCCTACCAAGAAGATGAGAAGATGATAAAAACATCTGGCCTGATGTCTTCTGTTTTAGACAGATTTAAGATTGTAAGCAATACAGTTGTTACTCTTCCAAAATGGCTTTGTTTAGTGAGTAACAAACAGTTATACAGGCACCAAATTCAGGTTTCCAAACCCAGCTTAAGTAGCTCAGTGATAAGATTCAAAGCTAGCGGACAAATCCTCCAGAAATATCAGGGACCTTATTATATGGGTTCAGGTCAATCTTAAAGGCAAGACTACGTTTGCACTGACTCAAATGCAGACAAAAGTATCAGCAATGGAGATTCCATGAAGAGCAAAGCTAAAATTAGGGGTGGCAATCTTCGACACGAAGTTATCAAAAGTTTGTTTTTATTATGCAAAATTACAATTTTATCATTTTCTTTCAATTTAATTTTTACGGCAGTTTACTTTTTAAAAAGTAAATTACGGTTTTGTCCTTTTAGTTCTTTTTAATATTCGGTGTCAGAATAGTAAGTGATTTGAGAATCATTTATATCCATGTTTCCTTGATACCAAATTGTGCATATAAAAGTTAATTTTAATAGTGCAATATTATCCTTTAAGAATTTTCTATTTCTTGGTTCAATAGTTTCTGATAAAAGTAACAGTTGATTTAGTCTTGTTTTATAATGATTTAGCATTTGTTGACATATGCTTCTAGTTGTACAATCAAAAGTTCGTAAGAAATCAAAAACTTGTTCTTTAGTATACTATTCTAGATTGGGTACATAACTTTTAGTTTCAATTATATAATTTCCAGATCGATCTATTTTCACTGTAGATTGAAATTTACTTCTAGAGTTTAAATCGTCGGTAGATGAATTTATTGTCAAGTTTAACCGAGCATATATAGAGAAAGGTAGTCTTTTAACGTTTCGTCTAGTTCTTTAGCTGTTTCAGTATTTTCACGAATTAGTTGATTTAATAGATTACGATAGCGTTTGTCAGCCTTTTGCTCAGAAAGTGTTCTTCATAGCTTCATATTCTGATAGGGATAATTAGAGTAAATTTTGATGTTTTATTCTTAGCTTATAATAGTCATCTCTTAAAAGCGCAATAAAACTAGCTTTAGGAAAATGAGAGTGTTTTAGTGAATGATGATGCATGTATGGGTGATTTGGTCTATCTGCAATTATTAATAATATATAGTTTTTCAGCAATAATAGAGTTTTTAAGTGGAAACTTTCACGAGTTTTGTTTTTTTGTTAAAAGTGAATAGTTTTAAATGAAAGTTTGTCGGCCATTTCCATTTTTCTAATGTTGTATATAGTTCTTTAAACAGTAATTGCCAACAAGTGCTTAGAATTTTTTATTCAAGTGCTTTTAAGTTTTTTTCTTCCAGATTCGTGTTACAAAATAGTTTCTTTTTTGAATACATGCTTCCTTGCTTGATAAGTACTGATTTTAATTTATTGAATTTTACTTGATCGTCAATAGTGATTTTCTAGTTACTGTATTTGGGTAAGGGTTGTCTTTCTTATTTAATAGTTAAGCTTGAATAGTTACTACTTGTTGGTACGGTCACTTGATCTCAATAGTTACGTTTAAATAGTTGCTAATAGTTACGGCGTTCTTTAGTTGTTAAGGCTCTCATAACAATAAGACGGGAAGTTGGCAACTTTTTTTAGAGAAAGGTTTAAAACTCTTTGCAGAGAGACAATAGTTTTAGCAAAGTAACGATAAAATGAGTTCTAAACATGATGGTACTTTCAGCAAAATAAATCCAACTATCAGTAGTTCAAGAAATTATACCTCCTTGATCGCAAGATTTTAGGCAAAGCTCTAGAGTCATCAGATCTGCCGCCACGCCCTTCTCTTCTCACGGGCCTTACTAAACTTACTTCGATCTCTCTACCTCTTTCTCTTTCCTCAAAATCTTTGAGCTTCTCTCGTTGCGATATGGAATTCTCGGATAAGCTACCATGCCTCCCTCGGCCTTACAGGTCTTATTTCAATCCTTACATTTCCAAACTCAGTTTGAGATACCTTAAAAAAGGATAAAAAGGTGAGAACTATTCAGAACTTCTTGAAATTTTATCTCCTTTTTTAAGGTATCTCAAAGTGAGTTAGGAAATATAAGGATTGAAATAAGACCTGTAAGGCCGAGGGAGGCATGGTAGCTTATCCGAGAATTCCATATCGCAACGAGAGAAACTCAAAGATTTTGAGGAAAGAGAAAGAGGCAGAGAGATCGAAGTAAGTTCAGTAAGGCCCGTGAGAAGAGAAGGGCGTGGCGGCAGATCTGAGGACTCTAGAGCTTTGCCTAAAATCTTGCGATCAAGGAGGTATAATTTCTTGAACTACTGATAGTTGGATTTATTTTGCTGAAAGTATCATCATGTTTAGAACTCATTTTATCGTTACTTTGTTCAAACTATTGTCTCTCTGCAAAGAGTTTTAAACCTTTCTCTAAAAAAAGTTGCCAACCTCCCGTCTTATTGTTATGAGAGCCCTAACAACTAAAGAACGCCGTAACTATTAGCAACTATTTAAACGTAACTATTGAGATCAAGTGACCGTACCAACAAGTAGTAACTATTCAAGCTTAACTATACAATAAGAAAGACAACCCTTACCCAAATACAGTAACTAGAAAATCACTATTGACGATCAAGTAAAATTCAATAAATTAAAATCAGTACTTATCAAGCAAGGAAGCATGTATTCAAAAAAGAAACTATTTTGTAACACGAATCTGGAAGGAAAAAACTTAAAAGCACTTGAATAAAAAACTCTAAGCACTTGTTAGCAATTACTGTTTAAAGAACTATATACAACATTAGAAAAATGGAAATGGCAGACAAACTTTCATTTAAAACTATTCACTTTTAACAAAAAAACAAAACTCGTGAAAGTTTCCACTTAAAAACTCTATTATTGCTTAAAAACTATATGTTATTAATAATTGCAGATAGACCAAATCACCCATACATGCAGCATTATTCACTAAAAAACTCTCATTTTCCTAAAGCTAGTTTTATTGCGCTTTTAAGAGATGACTATTATAAGCTAAGAATAAAACATCAAAATTTACTCCAATTATCCCTATCAGAATATGAAGCTATGAAGAACACTTTAACACTTTCTGAGCAAAAGGCTGACAAACGCTATCGTAATCTATTAAATCAACTAATTCGTGAAAATACTGAAACAGCTAAAGAACTAGACGAAACGTTAAAAGACTACCTTTCTCTATATATCCTCGGTTAAACTTGACAATAAATTCATTTACCGACGATTTAAACTCTAGAAGTAAATTTCAATCTACAGCGAAAATAGATCGATCTGGAAATTATATAATTGAAACTAAAAGTTATGTACCCAATCTAGAATAGTATGCTAAAGAACAAGCTTTTGATTTCTTACGAACTTTTGATTGTACAACTGGAAGCATATGTCAACAAATGCTAAATCATTATAAAACAAGACTAAATCAACTGTTACTTTTATCAGAAACTATTGAACCAAGAAATAGAAAATTCTTAAAGGATAATATTGCACTATTAAAATTAACTTTTATATGCACAATTTGGTATCAAGGAAACATGGATATAAATGATTCTCAAATCACTTACTATTCTGACACCGAATATTAAAAAGAACTAAAAGGACAAAACCGTAATTTACTTTTTAAAAAGTAAACTGCCGTAAAAATTAAATTGAAAGAAAATGATAAAATTGTAATTTTGCATAATAAAAACAAACTTTTGATAACTTCGTGTCGAAGATTGCCACCCCTAGCTAAAATCTGGCACCATCTGAGAAACAGGTTAGGCTGTAAATTTCAAGGAGCTAGATGGCTGTGGCCACCAGTAAGTTGTTGACGCTTTCATTATTCCTCCCCCACCCCCCACCCCCCTTTTCCCCAAACACATTCTAAGTTCACCACCAAACTAAGCTGCACTTGAGATGTAAAGTTCATGGACCGACTATCCCTTATTTGCATTAGCAAAGGAAGATTGCCTATAAGACGAAGGTTAGTAGTTATTGAAAAGGGCATGGCAAATCATTAAGGGCAGTGGTACTTCACCTGAGGCAGTATCAGCTTAAGGAACCTAGTTTACTTCACTAAATTTGCTGCCTACGGTAGGTCACTATTCTACTTGGAATCTGGTCTACTCCAAAAACTTTGCATTTAACTTAACGCAAAGGATAGCATCAATCAGGACAAAAGGTCAGGAAGTAGAATCCACACTGCAAATATGCAAATTCATAGAATAATGCACTGATCTAATCCACAATAAAACATCCGCATTCCACTTTGTATAGTGTTCATCATAGATTGCCATGAACCAGAACAACTGAAGTACGCAATAGATGCAGTTGAGACATGTCAAATGCAGCGAAATTTTAGAAAAGCAGGTAATTCAAGATGGGGAATTCAGCTCCATCAGGGACCTTTACCCCAACAGACTAGTGTTACTTGGATTACTTTCTCATTCCTAAGCAGCATGGGGGACTACCGGGTATCTACATAGGGATATGACAATCAGAAATTTTAACTAGGCCACCTCCATCCTACCTCCCAGCTATTAAAAAAGGACGTGGGTATCCTTACCGGTTTGCCCAACTTCTAAACACACACGGACACAACCCACACAAACTTAGGTTATACAGCCTCTTTGTTAAGGAATCATAACAGATAACCAGTAATTCAACATAGTTAAGCACACATGGGCACTTCAATTTAGGCCAAACTTCAAATAGCCGAGTTCCACGCTTGGTCGCACACCCCAAGCTGGGTAATCTGTGGCACATTCCATGTAATTGCCAACCTAATATAGTCTACTACAGAAACCATAGCACAGAAAAATCAGTAGCGATGATTGTTCATCGTCACTTATAAAAAGCAAGCAGTTACTAATGCCCTCTACATTTTCGGATTCAAACCCAGAATTATCAACAAGAACTTAGAAATTCAGGAATTTCCAGATCATTAACTGTTAACATCATTATCACCGATATTAAATTAGAAACTTGAGGCAAAACTGTCGTAAACAGTGGATTAACTAAGAGAAAAACCTAAAAAAAATGTGAAAGAGACAGAGACAGAGAGAGATCAGGACTGACAAGATCTTTGAAGAGGAGGAAAGCAATGATGAAGAAAAGGAAGAAGAGGATCTCGAACTCCGCCGCCCGTACGAAAGCGAATACGGCGTTCACCGCCCTCGTCAACGCCGATTCTTGCCGCTTCGATCCGCCACCTCCTCCTCTGACAGCCATCTCTCTGTCTCTCTCTGTGATCGATCAGAAATTTGCAATCTGTGATGAATTTCTCGTTTACTTTCCTTAAACCTTCGCCTTCCTAGTTTATCTTGGCTTTGTTTTTTGTTATTATTCAAAAATAAAATCCTCAAATTTAATGTGCTGTCTGCAAATGGTCGTCCTTTGACAAGTCCTTACCCGGCATTTCAGAGCCAAAGCCCAAAAAGGCAGAACCTTGCCATCTATCAGGGCATTCATTGCAAAGTTTCAATTTTGAAACTCTAGTATGTCACGTCAATAAAAATTTTATAATTTTAAAACTTATATTTTATCACTTCTTCAACAAATAGAACTCAATTTTAATCATCCAATAAAAATATTTATCATGAATCCACTTTATAACACACAACCTATTTTTTAATCATATAAAAATTATATATTACTTCAAAAAAAAAGAAAAAAAAAATTAAAAAAAACACCAAATCTGCCACGAGAGGGGGACCGCACTAGCGTGGTCACACGCGTGTCCCCCCCCCCTCAATTCTCCTTGCTACCAGAGAATTTTTGCCATGCAACTTCCATGCGGGTCCCACCTTCTCCACGTGAGGCATCCGCTGGGAATGCTCTTAGGGCCTCTTCGTTTCGCTCTAAAAGATAAGTTATTAAATAAATAAAATTAATTAATATTGATAAAAATAAATTTAAGTAAGTTAAAGTGAATATTTTTTTGTTGAAGTGGATTGAACTTTTTTTATATGTTGGATAAAAGTTGGTTAAAACAGTAGAAAATGAGTTGAAGTTGATTAAAGTGAGTTAAAGTTGATTGAAATAGGTATTTTTTTATTAAAGTTAGTGAAATGGGTTGAAATTGGTTCAACTTAATTGAAGTTGGTAAATTAAAATTTATCAATAATAGAACAGGGCCTTAGTCTTCTTCTTTAATACTTGACCTAACAGAGCTGTAAGCCAAACCCATATAATCCAGGCCCAATTGATCTTGCTGATAACTCTAAGTAGTACCTGTTACCATGCTCCAAGCAAATTGTGCATACCAAATGTCAAACTTAAATGATGTCTTTGATAAGTCATCTTTATCTCATTGCACCACCAATGCATTGATATCATGTTCAATATATATATTCGTATATGTGTATCTGGACATTAAACATTCATGAACGCACGCAAGAAGAAAATTGAGAAAAAAAATTATACTTTCTCCATTTCATTAACAATATGCAAAAGACTTCCCCGATTTACAGGTTTAAATTTCTCATACATATAAACGATTCCCTCTTCGCACAAGTTTGTAGTACCCAAACCCGTAAACAATTTCCTCTTCCTACCCTCTTTCTCGATGTGCTTCCCTAGCAACCCTTAACTCATTGCTACCTGTACATATACTTCTAGATTCCTAATACAAGACCCCCTCCTGTATATTTGTAAAAGAAATTGGCTTGCTTTCCAAACTATTTCTAAACTTTTTTCATACATCCTCCAAGAAGCTTCCTAGCACACCTTTCCTTGGGAAATTAGACACAATGTATAGAAAAGCCTTCCTTCCACTCACTTACCTTGGAACCTACAACCCACCTGCAAAGCTAAGTTTTTCCAAAAAACTTGATACACATTCTTTTAAACTTATCATAAGTACTTATCAACAATATTCAACCACTTTCAGCATAATTCAGTACAATTCATCATCATTCAATATAATTCAACTTCATTCTTTACAGTATAATACAACCCAACAGTGACAATTACAATTCAGCATAATTTGTCTCCACTAATGTAAACCAATTCAGCATGATTCACAATATTTTAGTATAACTTAGTATGATTCAACGTACTTCAATAATGAGTAACAATAAATATTTATAATAAGTCTAAAAGAACGTTCCATCATTTTTGTTACAAACCCGACATGAATTGATGATGTATGACCTATTTTACTGATATGAGGAATAGTATAGCAGCCATTTGTTTGAACCACTGTTTATTAAGCTCATATTATTACTCCACCTCTTAACATATACAAAACTACAAAAAATCAAAACGTTTAACAAAAACCAAAATTTCATCTAAAATAAAGCCAAAAGCATAGTTAAGTCTATAATTATTCTTCAGTTTTGAGATCACACTGTTGGCCTTTTGATTATCTTTTTCATTGATAAGTTTTAGAGTTTTTGGATTTTAACGATTTGAACTTTAGGATATCAAAAATAGATAATTCATTAAAAAAATACTACACAACACTCTAAACTTTAAAGATATATGATTTTTCTTATGTGTGATGGTTTTAATTTCTTTCTCTTATGGTCCTCAATTTGTTACAAATTATATGATAGTATTGAATCTATCTATGATAATTTGTTTTAATTTTTTAAAAATAAACATCTAGTTATTTCTTTTACCTCTGTTAAAAAGTTTTAATTTTCTCTTCCCTAAACATACTACATCATAATTTTAGGGAATTACAGCTGGCCTAATTATTACACTCGAGCAAAATAAATACAATGTTCGTATGAAAGAGAAGAATATGTTCTCTGACCGTGTTCTTAACTTATAGGATGCAGATTTGCCTTTCTTCAAGACCGTGTTCTTAACTTTTATTGTGTGTTTGGTCGGGGTGGGATGTTTTTTACGTGCTCCTAGGAGCACATGCTCTCATTGCTTACATGTATATATTTTTTACACGTGTATTTATTATATATTAATTTTTTAATATATATTTATTGATGAAAATATATTAAAAATATATGCCTCCAAAAATATGATGTATATATTGGTCTGAGGGCGCTCTTACATTTTATTGGGCCTAGCCACCCAAGTTCTGAGTTGACCATTTATTGGAGTATTCATGTGAAACAATCCTGCATCGCCGTGCTTGGCATGGCATCCTTATCTAGTTATCCAATCATGTCCCGTGTTTCATCCCGCTACTCTTTTTCTTCTCTTTTTGGTTTTTTTTTTGGGGAGGGGGGGGGGGGTACTTTGGTTGGCCACGGCTTAATTAGTACAAGAAGTAACTAGCTAGCTGGTTAGACTATCTTAAGCATGCCACCAGGCATCTTAAGTCCCATTTGCCCTACGTCCTTTCTTAGATGGTCAAATTATGAACTTCCTTTGTTGAGTCTCATTCTGAAGAAATCTTTGTAAAAATTTAAAGAGTTTGAGGATAGATTTTAATAGGAAAGTATAAAATAGTTATTTAGTAATTTTTCAAGCAGTAGCTGTCAGCCTAATACTTATCCAAACGATTAATTTTATTTAATAAGCTGTACGTAATGTCGTAAACACGTCGTTATGGCTATCCTATTCTTTTCGCCTTCGGTGGGAAAGGAGGAATAGAGTGAAGCAAAGTATGAGTTTTCTGTGAGGGATTGGAATCAGTGGAAAAAATGAAAAAGCAATGATTTACAAAATGAAAAGAAAGGTGCTCTCGTAAAAATGAACTTTTTTCAACTTTATTCCTTATTTGTCAATAAGTCAATACGAACAGAGCAGACACCAACAAAAATCCATTAAATCAGTGATGTCATTGTCATCACTTGAATTACGCAAACCACATATATAACGGTGCAAGGACTTCCAGTATGTGGCCCTACTAGCCATGCCATTGTCATGACCTAAACACACAAGAGAACAAATTGTTGTCATAAATCTGGTCCCACCATTGAGACTGAAGGTAGACAAGGACGACAAGCGAACCTAACAGCCCCTGCATTGCTAGGATTGTGACCCAAAATTTCTCTCCGCGGTCTAGAAAATAACATACAACGGTGATCCTTTCAGCTCGCCCCACAGTCCAGCTCGTGGCCATGATCCGCTCACCACTATTTTTTGTCTTTATTTTTTTGCCAAGTAAGCTTTAAACTTTTTTTTGAAAAAGTTTGACCAATAATATATTAGTAGTGGATTCCACAAAGTATTATTTTATTTGGTGATCCAAGTTGGTGATCCATGGGATGTAGAGAATAAAGAAAAAATTGGCTTGTGGGATGATGTGGAGGGTGTAGACCCCCACTTGTGATCCAAACTCTTGGATCACCAATGCCGATGCTCTAAGAGCATCCGCAACGGATGCCTCGCGTGGAGAAAGTGGGACTCGCGTGGAAATTGCATGACAAGATTTCTCTGGCAGCAAGGAGAATCGAGGGAGGGACACGCGTGTGACCACGCCAGTGCGGTCCCCCTCTCGTGGCAGATTTGGTGATTTTTTTATTTTATTTTATTTTTTTCTTTTTTTTTGAAGTAATATATAATTTTTATATGATTAAAAAAATAGGTTGTGTGTTATAAAGTGGGTCCATGATAAATATTTTTATTGGATGATTAAAATTGAGTTCCATTTGTTGAAGAAGTGATGAAATGCAAGTTTCAAAATTGTGAAACTTTTACCGACGTGACATGACAGAGTTTCAAAAAACCGAAACTCTGTTGGGAATGCTCTAATGACCATTTCCACCAATAGAGAACCATCTACATTCACACCAGGGAGTCAGAGACTTTCCCCTTCTCTAGACTGTAATTAGATCACAGAAAACCCGTAACTCCATACTATAGAAGAGAGTTGACAGCACTTGAGATTTGATAATTAATGGATCAACTCCGACCCCGACCCGCCAACTCCAGCCCCCTGACCCCTTTGGGCTTACTCGATCGGGCGGCGACGGCTTACGGTGAGGCCGCTTCCATCGTCTACAACGACACCGTGTACACGTGGTCTCAGACCCACCGCCGATGTCTCCAGATTGCGTCATCTCTCTCATCCATCGGTATCGGAAGACGCCATGTGGTGTCCGTTTTAGCCCCCAACGTCCCCGCCGCTTACGAGCTCCACTTCGCCGTCCCCATGTGCGGCGCTGTTCTCAATACCATCAACACCCGGCTCGACCCCAGGACGGTCTCCGTGCTCCTCCGCCACAGTGAATCAAGCCTTGTCTTCGTTGACTTCCAGTCTTTCCCTCTCTTGACCCGGGCTTTCTCTCTCCTGCCCGCTGTCTACCCCCGCCCCAGGGTTGTGCTCATCGAGGATGAAGAGGAGGGGAAGAACCAAGATGACGGAGGTGACCTTAAAGGAGATGTGTTTGTCACGTATGAGGAGATGGTGAAGAGGGGCGACCCGGATTTCAGGTGGGTTCGACCCGAGAGCGATTGGGATCCCATTGTGTTGAACTATACCTCTGGAACGACGTCGTCGCCCAAGGGGGTGGTGCACTGCCACCGAGGAGTCTTTATCAACGTGATGAACGGGCTAATCGACTGGGCCGTTTCAAAACGACCTGTTTACTTGTGGACCCTACCCATCTTCCACGCCAACGGGTGGGGCTACACGTGGGGGACCGCCGCCGTGGGAGCTACCAACATCTGCCTCCCGAAGTTTGACGCCGCCGCCATCTACGCCGCCATCAACCGCCACAAAGTGACCCACATGTGCGGCGCTCCGGTGGTCCTCAATATGCTCTCCAACCTCCCCAATGCCGCCCCTCTCAGCCACCCCGTCCACATCCTCACCGCCGGAGCGCCACCGCCCGCCTCCGTTCTGCGCCGCACAGAAGCCCTCGGATTCATCGTCAGTCATGGCTACGGCCTCACCGAAACCGGCGGATTGGTGGTTTCCTGTGAGTGGAAGCCCCAGTGGGACCAACTCCCACCCTCTGACCGAGCCAAACTCAAGGCCCGACAAGGGGTCCGAACAGTTGCTGCCACAGAAGTCGATGTAATCGACCCAGAGACCCGAAAACCCGTCAATCACGACGGAAAATCCGTGGGAGAAATAGTCCTCCGAGGTGGGTTTTTGATGCTAGGGTATTTAAAAGACCCAGACGCGACTGCGAAAAGTATGGGAGAAGATGGGTGGTTCAAAACAGGGGATGTGGGGGTGATGCACCCAGATGGGTATTTGGAGATTAAAGATCGATCCAAGGATATAATCATAAGTGGTGGGGAGAATATAAGCAGTGTGGAGGTGGAGTCGGTGTTGTATGGTTTTCCAACGGTGTTGGAGGCGGCGGTGGTGGCACGGCCGGATGAGTACTGGGGGGAGACGCCTTGTGCATTTGTGAGTTTGAAGGAGGGGGTAACGAAGAAGCCGTCGGAGAGAGAATTGATTGAGTTTTGTAGAGAGAGATTGCCGCATTACATGGTTCCTAAAACGGTGGTGTTCAAAGATGAGTTGCCCAAGACATCTACCGGGAAGATCCAGAAATTTGCACTGAGAGAGATGGCCAAGAATTTAGGGCTTTCGACTTCAAGTTCAAGAATAAGTCGTCTGTGAGAAAGGAGTGGGGGATTGATGCATGCTCCAAGTTTGGTCAGGTGGTCGTGATTATTATGTAATTTGTGTTGAAGAAGAATGAAGATGTTCGTACACTATGTTTAGTACTTCATGTCTTGTTTTTTACAATAAAATTTACGTACAATATTTTTAGTTGTTCGAAAGATAAACGTGTTACTGTAAGACTTCTCTAATAGTGTGCTATTTGTCTTTAGTGTAGTTGTTGTCCACTACTAAATGTCTTACTTGAATAATTGTACATCATTAAATGTCTTAGTTAGAGTTTTAACAATTAAAGTTACGCAACCAAATATGCATAGTAAGGTGCTCCGTAACAAGCTATAAACAACACCCAAAAAATTATGCATATAATAATAAAAGCCCACATCAATCATTTCCTTAATGTAAGGGGCAAGTTTCACGATTACAAATTATAAGACCAGTAAAATTTTTTCCTTTCCCTCAAAATTGAATCACAAATTCACAACAACAGCAACAACACTTTTCAATGTGGGTCACGCTTTCGCGGAATTTGGAGAGATCTACCTGTAGACAACCTTACATCTACCTACATTCCTACCCGTAGAGAGACTGATTATGAAAAAATTGATGATATGGCCATTTGAGAAAGTTTCAAGTCCAAACAACTCATAAGTCAATCAAGGGCCTAATGCTAAACTGGCTTCTTTTAATTTTACGGGAGGTGAAAAATGATTAGTTCCGCCCTCAAATCCAGCTGGCCATTGATTTGTTGTTAATTAAACATTGAGAATAAAAACAATGTTCGAGATGGTAAAATTGTTAGCCCAACTAACTGCTAGCTTGTGATCTATTCCTAGCCCAGCCTATTTCAAAGCTTATAGCTCGGCCGATTAACTCCAAGCCCAATCTAGGTTTACGTGAAACAAAGAAACCAAGACAAGTGGTCATAGCTGTATTTTATTCATGTGGTCATAGCACACATTGAGAACTACTCCGTCAACAACAAAGATACATAGTCGACGATTCGTAAACTTGTACATATGATATAAATATCGGTGGTCACCCTCAGCGTGATGGTAAGTAACATAAATTTATGTCTGAGAATTACTATTACAATTTACAAGCGGCCTAACTACACTATAAGGCGCAAAGATACGTAAAGAAATTTTCATGTCCTAGATCATTTGTTGTTTAATTACTAATTAATAACAATTTCATATTTATATTTGTTCATTCATATGATGATCTTTCGCTGTGCACTATTTTAGATGATTACCTAGAT
>JACYFF010031955.1:9226018-9298435 GCA_017589665.1 Selenicereus undatus | reverse complement strand
AAAGACGGAGAAGAACTTAGGGAGCTGCTTAGGAGTATCCATGGTGGTGCCTAGATATGTGGCAAGTGCAAACTTCGTGACCTGGAAACTGCAATAGGTTTGCTAAGATGGCAGGGAAAGAGGCGGCAAATAATGGAGAACATATAGTGGTGGTTGAAAGATGTAAGGTGCACAGTCAGGTAACTTAAGCAACAGAACATAAAGCAAGATTGTCTTGGTCTTATCTCTGTGTGAAAGAAAGGTATCCAGCATGAGCATTCCATGGCCAATTTGTGTATCTCGTGACAAGTTAAGTGTCTTGTAAGGACAAAATGGAAGTGGATCGATACCTAGGAGGCACATAATGCTGGCGGTCCAAAGCAAACACTATAGTGTATTCAATTCCGTCCAAAATATGAATTTATTTTGAAGAATCGGAGCAAGTTTGAGACATACTTGGAGGACAGATGATCAATTGTTTGACACATTCATCTGCTAATTGAAGGATTAATTTGGCAGAAGAAAGAAGCCTAGAGGGGTGAATATTGGACGAAACCTCTTCATAGAAGCTTTGTCATATATAAAAGACAAAAAGCACAATTGCCATGGTGGAATTTTGCATTTGACCACTTTTCATTACCTCTACCTATTAGCTGCGTGAGGCTTGGAGGTGTCATTACCTCTACCTATTAGCTTTGAAACATACATACATACATATATATATATATATATATATATATATATATATATTAAAATTTTAACGGGAGGTGAAAAATGATTAGTTCGGCCCTCAAATCCAGATGGCAATTGATGAGTTGTTAATTAACATGGACAATAAAAACAGTTTTCAAGATTACAAAATTGTAACCCAACTAACTGCTAGCTCATGATCTGTTCCTAGCCCAGCCTAGTTCAATACTTATAGTTCAGCCCATTAACACCAAGCCCAATCTAGTTTTAGGTGAAACAGAGAAGCCAAGACAAGTCCATCTGTCATTCTCAACGACTGAGATGCAGACTCGTTAAAAAAAAAGAAAAAGAGGCTGGGAACAACTTGAATTGATCAAAAACTTATTCTCTGATGATCATTCTCATCGTTCTTTTCATGCAAGAATAACAGAGTAAAAAAAACCCAATATAATTTGGTGATGCCCTGATCCCAATGAAAATTCAGGAACACGGACGAGTTAGGTCGACACAAGCTGGATGTAGAGACAAGGAATAGAGAAGAATATGACAGACAGATTACATGAATAGAGATTGGTGTAGGAAACACACCTTTCTTAAGGGTACAACCGAAAATAGACCAAGAAAACTAACAAGAACGGGCAATCCAATTATCCATCCTACTTCATTGAATCAGCATGGCAAAGCTTAGGATTGATAAGAATACAACCACAGATGAAGGTTTGTGCACATGTGAAAGATAGTTAGGAAGTCCTAACATCAATTAGTCTCCATTAAATTTGAAGTATTGTAACCACCATTATTCAATATACATTCTCAGAGGTTATTAATGGACCACGACGGGCCGGGGACGGGGACAGGGAGGATACCAAAGCCCATGCAACAAAGTCAAGGAACCAAGTCCAACCGCATAGGCGCACACAAAGCACAACATATGCATCTCCCTTGAGTCGAACCCAAGTGGAGAGCGTCAGAAAGTCGACACTTGCCATCCATCCGGTGTTCTTCAGGGGGTGTGCGTATATGTCTATATATGCATTTATATATATATATATAGATAGATAGATAGATAGATAGATAGTGTGTGGGTAGTGGGTGTGTGTGTGTTAGAAGTATGGCCCAACATTCATGGGAATAGATTATTTTGTTTTTAATTGGGCCAATACAAGACAAGAAGAAAAGCTTGCCCTGCTCCTTATACGCGGCCCATATATGCTTAGCCCGGTAGCTTGCTCTGTTCCAGCGGATTTCACCCGCGTTGACTACGGGTCCCACCTCATGGACCTGACAATGTTCGCAAGCCCAGTTCCTTTCTTGCCCAACTCCTTAACATGACTCCAATGCCTGGGCTTCTGTCTTGATGCGTGCCCAGTGCTTTGCCCAGCAGCACTCAGCTGCTCTTTTCCTCCAGTGAGGTCCATGATCGGGCCGTGTCCAAGCCCACGGTCCATAGCCTGCTTCAGACTCTTAGATTCCTCGTTCCAGATCCGTTTTGGGGATTATTGCAAGCCTTGAGACAAGATTTTAATATTTTATGGCTATTGCCTATTTTATGGCAGATCTATTACATGGAGGATTAATCTGCATTAAGGGAGTTTTTATGGGCATTTCATCCACATTTATCCACCATTATTTTTATGCAATTTTCTTCCCTATACATTCACCATCTTTTGCACTGGGGGAGACATACCAATTCCACATTCCTCAAGAGAGTTTGTTTGAGAGTTTTATTTTCTTGAACTTTGAGGGCTTGTCATTCCCTCTCATTGTAGCTTATTAGCACTTTGAGATCATACTTGCATTCACTCCAATATTATAGTAGATTTTCGATTCTTCCACCCGTGATTTTTCGCATTTGTGGGTTTTCTACGTAAATTCGGTGTCAATTAATTTATTTATTATGTTGCTTAATTTGTGAGAATATCCATACATCCTTTCCAATCCTTAAAATTTCCTAACAATACACACACACACATATATATATCCTCAATGTTGCGAGTTAAAAAAAAAAAAACAATATCTGTCCCCTTTAATGAAGAAATTAGTTTCTATTTTCTATTGGACATTTAAAAAAAAACTAAATTAAGACTTAATGAAATATTATATATTTTTAAAGTACTAGTACAGCTGTACTTCTCTCTCCTTCTCTCCTCTCCAAAAGAACCCTATCCTTGCCCTCTCTTGAGGGGTTGTCATCGACTTTGTTGTCAATGTTGAATTCCGTATTAATTGATTCCACGTGAGTTGCTAGTTTAATATTAGTTTTTTACAAATAAAGTTGTATCTCTTCATACGTAAGAGTTTATACACATTTTGATAAAAATATTAGTCTGTCCTTTTGCGTTGCAGTAGAGTGGTCCTATATCACGAATTGAGAATTACTACATCAACAATCAACATTAAAGATACCCGCCAAATGAGCCAACCACTGAACGTAATCAAGGCATTTCCTACAATCAATGCAATAACCCACTGTACTGTTTGTGAAAGTTGGTAAGCTTTGTCTCACTGGAAAGGTTTCTGAGAGCATTCGCAGCCCACTGGAAAGCATTCCAGCAGGATCCACATGCATTCTTATTTTTCGCCCTCTTTTTCAGTTGCATTTCTTGCTCATTGGAATGTGGGGACAACTGTCTTCATCCATTCCTTGGTCTCATCTTTTTCTGATTTTTCATTTTTCCTTTTTAAAAAATATTATTTAAGTAATTAAAAAGACTCTATATTATATGGTCGGTCAATGATAAATATTTTATTAAATAATTTAAGTTAGAGTTTTATGGGTTGGAGAATTGAAAAAATGTAAGTTCCAAAAAATCGAAAATATCTATATAAATTACTTTATTTTTGACATATTATTTGAATTGAAAACTATTGTGTTGGACATTATTTTTAGCATGGTAAGACAACAATTGAATAAAGAAACAATCATTCAATATTGATTCTTAAATGTGCGTAATAAAATTGATGACATTTAATTAATTGAATAAATAATAATTATAAAGAACCAATAGGAACTCGATACTTATCAAAACACCATGAACCCATTCGACCCATTCAATTTTATATTATATATATGATGATATATGAATAAACATTTAATTAAATCAACATATGATTAAATGATCTTTAATTAAAAAAATGTGAGTAAATGATATTGTTGGGTTGGTACTTTGGTGAATTTTCCACTCCCATATCGTACCTTTTTTTGTCGCCCAATATTGTAATTGTTTTTCATATAATAAAAATCTATGCTATGAAGTGTTAGCATAGGTTACTCTTCTTTAAATGATTTTTTTCACAATCTCTTTTTTCCTATTGTGCAATTCAAAGGGGGGTAAAAATAGACAATTTAATCAAGTGACTTCTAAGATGAATTTAAAGATTTTTGGGTAAAAAATAAATAATTTGATTTAAGTAGTCTTCCAATTTAAAATCTCAAATTCAAATCAAAATTAACATATCTTGCAATATTATAGTTAGCTCCCCCTCTCCCCCATAATGTTGAAGGGAAATTACTTGTTTTTTAGATTTTTAATATTGGATTAGTGACGAAAGTTGCTACAGATACATGTTCAAAAGCTCAGCAACTATTTAGGATCACACACTTGGGTCGACATCTAGTTAACTTGGCCTACGTAATTGGGAAGGCGAATTCATTCAGGCGTCAGCATTCAGCCTGGGAACAAGTTCAATTTTGGTTGCAGAAGCAACGGCAATAAGGAATGGGATTAAAACCGCAGTCCAAACAGGATACACAAACATCCACATCGAAGGGGATAACAAAATCCTCATCCAAGCAGTGCAAGGACACATACAAGCGCCATGGAATTACAAGTTCTGATACACAACATCCACACTTACTTTCAATCATGTAATCATGTAATTGTTAAATATATTTTTACAGAAGGCAATCGCGCCGTCGACTGGTTGACAAAGTTATGGCTCACTTTGCATTCCATAGTAGTGTGGAATCATGTCTCACATAGAGACTTTCATTGTATCCTGTTTGAGGATAATCTAGGGAGATCCCTTGCGAGAAAGGTTGTCTAGATTGTTTTACTTACATTTCTTTAAAAAAAAAAATCTAGTTAACTTGGCCTGTGACATAATATCTTTACTATTGTTTTTATCTCAAGAATTATTCACTTTTTTCCCTTTATACAAGTTTCAAAACGAAATTTCTGTTTTTCGTATATATACTATTACTAGTTAGCATTAGAAATTAATAAATAAGAAGCAACCTATTGAATAGTCTTTCAACAACTTAATATTAAACAAATCTTTAAAAGTGGTGTGCACATTATTTTATATATAATTGTTGATATACTTTACAATTCAAAATAGGGTAGTGATATATGTCTTGTTGCAAGACACCCTTAAATATCTTGCCTTATTATAAATTAACTTGTTTTAATATTTAAAGCCACAAATTTTTCAATGATTATACTTAATTATGAATTACTAACCTTAAATATTTGTCGGCTACGCCGACAAAGTATTAAATGATACCCTAATTGTATTAACCATATCTGTGAGTATATATGATCGCATATTTTGAAAATGTGACAAATTATGAGTAAAAAGATGATTTTATATAGTTTATAAATTGTTATATACTTTCACAATTCGATGCTAATATTTTTTTCAATTTAAAAACATAATATTATGATTTTTAAGTCAAAACAAGACACATATGAAGTGTCTTGTAACAAAACACTTATTGTTTTGCTTCGAAATATTTATAACTCACCCCATATACTCGGAGTAAACAGTCGCATTACTTACGATAACTTAAGTTTTTTCGATTCAATTCCCAGCAGCACATTATCACTAGAAATACAAACAAGCAAAGCAGCAAGTCCCAATGGGTACAGGAAATGTACTTTTCTTTCACTTTGCTTGTTTGGAAGACCATGCTGGCAATTACCAATTCAACTAACAAGCACTAATTTTTAGAATTAACAAGCATCGATCACGGAAAACACTAGTGCACCATAGCTTATTAATTACGTGAAATTATACAACACATACACTTAGTATAATAGTAATTAATTAGGCCCTAATCTTGCTATTATTATCAAGTGTGGTAGCCTTGATGGGGCTCATAGCCTTGGCCATTTCCCTCAATAGAAACTTCTGGATCTTACCGGTGGATGTCTTGGGCAGCTCCTCCTGGAAAACCACCGTCTTAGGCACCATGTAGTGGGCCATCCTCTCCCTACAATACTCTATCACCTCCTTCTCGGTCACACCACTGCCACCATTGACCGCCGCCGCCTGCTTGTAGTCCTTCTTGAGGCTAAGGAAGGCGCACGGCGTCTCCCCCCAGAACTCGTGGGGCCGAGCCACCACCGCCGCCTCGTTCACCGCCGGGTGGGTGTACAACACTGCCTCCACCTCCACACTGCTTATGTTCTCCCCTCCACTTATGATTATATCCTTGAGCCTGTCCTTGATCTCCAAGTACCCATCTGGGTGCATCACCCCCACGTCCCCGGTCCGGAACCACCCGGTTCGGGTCATGGACCTGGACGTGCCTTCCGGATCCTTCAAGTACCCTAGCATGACACTACCCCCTCTTAGCACCACTTCTCCTAGGGTCGACCCGTCTCGCCTCACCGGCCAACCCGTCCTAGGATCCAACACGTCCACCGCAGTCATCCCTAGGGACCCTACTCCTTGTCTTGCCTTGAGCCTGGCCCGTTCCTCTGCGGGGAGGCTGTTCCATTTGGACCTCCACGCCGAGGACACAACGATTCCCCCGGTCTCGGTTAGCCCATACCCATGGCTGACGATAAACCCGAGGGACTCGGTCCGGAAGAGGACCGAGGCTGGAGGTGGGGCCCCAGCAGTTAGGATATGGACCGGGTTGTCCAAGGGCTTAGCGTTTGGCATGTTAGCCAACATGTTAAGCACCACAGGAGCACCGCACATGTGGGTCACGCGGTGCTCCTGTATGGTATCGTAGATGGTTGGGGCGTCGAATTTCCTAAGACAGACATTGGTGGCCCCCACTGCCGCCATCCCCCACGTGAGGCTCCACCCGTTGGCGTGGAACATTGGTAGGGTCCACAAGTAAACCGGTTGCTTAGGAACCGACCAATCAAGGAGGGTATCAACTGCCAGTATGAAGTACCCTCTATGACTGAGGACCACTCCCTTGGGGGAGTTGGTTGTGCCAGAGGTGTAGTTAAGTGCAAGTGGGTCCCACTCGCTTTTAGGGTGGATCCACTCGAACCTAGGGTCTCCGCCATCCACCAGCTCCTTATATTCCCCAACAAAATCAAAGTGATCAGGAATTGCCGTCCCGTTTATCCGGCCGACAATCCCTGGGTGAGCCCCCTCAGCGTCCTCATCCTTGATAAGGACGAGAAGGGGACGTGGGGTGCCAGGAGGGAACAGAGAAAGGGCCTGGAGGAGGAGCGGCCGTAGGAGGTGGTCCACAAATACGAGCCTGGATTCGCTGTGACGGAGGAGGACAGAGAGTGTGCGGGGGTCAAGGCGGGTGTTGATGGTGTTGAGGACTGCCCCCGCCATGGGGACGGAGAAGTGGAGCTCGTACATGGCGGGGACGTTAGGGCTTAAGACCGAAACCACATCGCCTCGCTTGATACCGAGGGAGGCGATGGAGGACGCCGCCTGGACGCACCGTCGGTGGGTGTCCTCCCAGGTGGAGACGGTGGTGTTGTAGACGACGGAAGGGCAGTCGCTGTATGCTGTTGCTGCTCTCTCCAAGAAGGTTATTGGGGTTAGAGGGGGTGTGTTTGGTCGGAAATGCTTCAGCAAATCCATCATCATCTACGGACGTAAAGCTAAGAAAGAACAATCAGATCACTATAAGAATATGGTGATAACAGTGAGGAATGAGGATATATAGCTTTAAAGTGTGTTCTAATTTTATCAATATCATGAAATATGCGCAGGAGGAGGAGGGGTTTTAATTTCATGTTTCGTACAAGAGATGCATGAGTTGGTCCTCAGAAATTAAATGCATTTTTCTAAACCGCGGCATGCACTCAGCAACGTAACTGACAAGTGAGAATTTGTACATTTATCTTTTCCTTAAGAAGTACATAACCAATACTGCACGTCGATGTTAGGAAGGCATTTAATCGCAAGGTGGGTAAGTCAGCTTGTGTTTAGGGTTCAGTGTATTAGAAAGTTATGTTCATAATACGTATTTTGGACAGAGTTAATTCGATTAAAATGTCATTTTGTATCTGTTATTATGTGTAGTCAATGAATACTAGAGTTCTACTATTCATAATTAATTCTGATTGTCACAAATTTGGTGAGTTTGAATTATTAAGCGTTAATATATTAATTTTAGTCAAAATTAGATACTTAAAAATATCTTAATGTAAGGCGTATATCATCACTCATTAATCAATTGGACATAAATCACTTCTAAATTGAGAGCCTAGAATGAGATTGAGGCTGGAAGTAGTATACATGGGAAGCACAGGTGGAAGGAGCATGGGGTCAATCAGTCATTGGGTCAATCCCCCCCCCCCCCCCAACCCCCAACCAATCCAAGGGGAAGAATTTATATGAGGCCAGTTTAAGGGAGATTGTGACAGCCTCAATCTCATTCTAGGCTCTCAATTTGAGAGTGATTTATACCCTACCGATTAATGAGTGAAGATATATATCGTATAGTAAGATACTTTTTAAGTATTTTACTTTAACGAAAACTAACACATTTAATAATTTAAATTCACTAAATTTGTAATAATTAGAATTAATTATCAAAAATATATCTCTAGTATTCATCGGCTATGTCAACATATACAAAATGACACCGTAATCGAAGCAGCTCATTGCAAAAGGCGTATTATGAACGTAACTTTCTAATTATGAAAAAATATGGATAGAAATAGTGTTTTACACAATTTATAAATTGTAACAACCTTCCACTATTCAATCACACTATTTTTTACAACTTTAATATATAATAACTGTTAGGTAAAAACCACACAGTTTTAATATTTATAAACCCCAAGTGCAAGGTGTATCGTTGAGTACTTGGGGTGTCGTCCGCAGGGAGTTGTGTTTCCAACTACCAAGGCTAACTAAAGCATCTCAATCTAGGCCAGAGTGAGAGTGAAGGGAGAAGGATTAAACTACTAAAACAAATAAACAAAAAGGGACTTGAGTTTATGATTTTACCAATGAATGAACCAACTAACCAAGACGAGCCCTAACCTACCCAAACCACACTATGAACAAGAGATGGTCGGTTGCACCATCAAAGACCACCCAAGCCCTCTTTCAAGGGTCATGAGCTAGTCTAATTCGCGTAACCACCTACTTTCGTGGGGTTAGTCGAATTAGACCACAAAACTAGCAACTCCGGACCTAGCTCAATTCGGATACTACTTTCGTGTCCTGAACTCGGCTATTCCCTCTCCCACACTAGCTAATTGACCTCACCTCTCAGCATAAGTCAATCGCCCAAAAAATATGGATGAAAGCTCTATCAAGCATTTCATCGAACACTTGGTGGGCGTGAGGGAAAACTCTAGGTTCTAAGCATAGATTAGGTATGGTTAGGCCACATACAAGACTAATTAGTCATCAAGAGGCTAATCACAATCCAAGCCCACAAAATCTACCAACTAATCAACACAAGAAAGAATAAAACCTAACTACGCTTAAACTAGCAAACATGAACAAGAGAAAAGATGATAAAACTAATCTAATTCTAACAAGCAATTCTAAGATGGATTAAACATGAAACAAAGCAATTAAAACAAACCAAAATCAAACAAATAAATTGAATTAACGAAATCTAAAGCAAGAACAAAACATAAGATAAAAGAGAAGGAAGAGAAAACTCATGTTTGCTAGGATGAATTCGCAATCCAATTCCTTGAATCCACAAGTTCCATCCTAATCTAATCCCCTCAAATGGGGTTTTTATTGCCTCCAATCTAATCTAAACTAACCTAGAAAAGTAGAAGAAGAAGCCCCCCGAAGCAAGGCCGAAAGAGGGGATTAAATAGAAGACAAGGCGGGCCGCGAAGAACCAGACGGAGACACAAGTGGCACGACCGTGCCAGTGGGCACGGCTGCACCGTGCCATGTGGCACGGTGTGGCAGTGCCACATTGCTGGCCGGTTTTGTCCGGTTGGCTCCGTTTTTCGTCTTTTCGTCTGTTTTGATCATTTTTCGCCCCTTTTCACGGTATTTGCTTGGTTCAACTTGTTACCTACAAGAATAAACAAAACAAGTAAAAATCTCAAAGAATATTGAATAAAATAAGAAAAACTCTAAAGATAACGTTATTATACGAGCTAAGATTAGGCGAAAAAGACATGTAAAATACGACAAATATTCGCCTAACAATAACATAACTTTTAAATCCGAAAAGATATGTAAAAAGTGTCTTATAGTAAATTGCTTGCTATTTTGCATTGATTAAAATTCTTGTAATCAATTTATTAGGCAACACACTGGCTACAAGACTATATCTTTGAGGTGTTTGTGACCTTCAACACACTGGCTAAATCTAGCTTACTCTCCCCCCCCCCCCAAAAAACTTCCAGAAAAAGCCGAGTTAATGGTCAAGTCTGATCTTTTATACAGTTTAGATCCTTGTAGTAAGAACATTTCCAACCTGAGTTTCAAAATTGAAACTCAGGCATGCTACATCATCAAAAGTTCAATATTTTTGGAACTTACATTCTATTACTTTCTTAACCAATGGAACTCTAATTTAAATTATATAATAAAATATTTTGTATGGATCCACCTTATAACATATTTTTTTAACTACCTAAATAATATTTTTATATAAAAAAAAGAAAAAAAATTAAAAAATCAAAAAAGGACAAAAAAGGTTGGAATGGAGAGAGGAACGTCTGGGCAAGGTGTCCCGCGAGCGTGCCCCCGTTTCCCTCACGCTGCCAGACATTTTATGCCATGCATGAAACACGCGGGCCCTCTTCTCTCCACGCGTTCCAACGACTGCTACTGCTCTACTAATAAGCGATGTGATCATTTTATTATTACAGTATCCTCATCAAATTTTTTGGTTGTGGAAGTGGACGAGATGCATTGTCCATTAATTAAGGTTACGCTAGTTAGGGTTTACTGTTAAAAAAGCAAAAATTATTTCAATAAATATTTATAATTCTGCTTACGTTTTCTAATGTTTGGTCAAATCTGGTGTTCTATTTTCTAATATAGGCAGGTGAAATGAAAGCATTGTTTAGAGGATATAAATATAAATGCAGTGGTTTATAAATGCAAATAGACAAATAATCGGTCTCTCTATACATTGGTACCTGTGAGTGAAGGTGTATACATCAACGAAGTATGAATTAACTGAATCTAGTTAAAATCGTCAGCAATCTCAATAATTAATTCTTAAATAAGGATTTTATTGTATTTATATGAAAATTTTAAATCACCATACTATGACACATTTGTTTTATTTTTGGAATACCGATTAGGTAGTACAGGGACTGATATGATATAAAAATCCCCAATTTAAAAGTTAATATATTGATAAACCAGGATGTTATGGTTTCAATCAATTTCAATCATTTTATAATAATATTAAACTCAAGATCTCTTTGACTTCAATATATGTTAGATTATTTTATTATTTTCAATAGACATAATAAACATTATGTGATGTTATAAAGAACTGTTGGAGTATGAAAAGTCGGTATTGTTCCACATTAATAAAATATAAAGATATTAAAGTGGGTACTGTTCTACATTGATAAATTGAAGGGCTTGGGCATGTATATAAGCTTGTAAGTTACTCCACCCATTGTTAATTGGTTTTGGGATGGAACCTCATTTGAACTTATGTGCACGACTCGTTGTTGAAAGCTCCATTAATAAAAAAATTTAACAAGAACTAACAAATAAAAATTGCTTAGATTATTAACAATGTAACTAGGTCTAGGTAGATTATGAGTATTATGACTATACTAATATTTCCATCAACCAGCATCGGGGCGGAGGCAGTAGGGCTAGCTGAAGCTTCTTCTTTTTTTTATAAAAAAAGTTTAAAATTTAGACAATTCTTCTCTTAAAGATTTTTCCTAAATTATCCTCATGAAAAATATTGAGAAAATTTTGAAATTAGTTGAAAGAACAACTATCTATGTGAGTGCGGCGTAGCTCAAGTTAGCTTAGCTGGGTTTGCCAAAGCCATCAATAGATAACTTTTGACAATTCATTTAACATAAATTCATGTATGAAATGGTCTCACGAAAATTTATGGTGAGATTGTTTATATGGCAAGATATTTTCTTTTTAAATTTATATGGTGGTTAATTAGCATGTGAGATATCTCACAATATAAATAATTGTAATTGACAGTCTCATACAAGACTTATTGTTCATTCATTACCAAGCTAGGACAATCACTGAAACTCATGGCTCAGCGAGCTCTCAATTCTCATGCATGCGTCCCAATTATTCGTGCACTCTTGGCAGTGTGGAATTAGTTACTCAAAAGTTATAACACGTACCTTTAGTTACTCAAAAGTTGTTATGAACTATGATTATCAATGAGTATTTTTTGTACAAATGACTTTGATTTTGGCTATCCTCATCCATTTCTATTGTTATTAAAGTGACAGGTAAAAATGCCAGTATGACTTTGTAAAAATAATGTTTGGCGCATTACCCATATGGGTCGGGTTTTAATTAAATTGTCAACAATCAAATAACATTCCCAGCTGCGTTGAACAAGAGAAGTCTTTGTCCATTTTTTAATTTGTCTTTCATACCAAAAAAAATTAATTTTTTTCTTTAAAAATAATCCATCGATATTTCAGAAACAACCACCAACATTAGCCTAGTGATTAACATTTGAGAGCGATTGAAACCATTTTAGAGCATTTAAAAATAATAGTTATCGATTGAGTGGAAGTAGTAAGGAGCGGTTTCGAACAGTTTGGAGCAATTAACAGTTACAAAATACTCGTACCAATCAAATAGACCCTTAATTTTAATTGATGCTGCACACTTCTTTGGTCAACATCATTTAGCCCAATTTTGGATGCTGATTATGTGGTGTGATTTTCACTAATTTCATCATCTTCAAATTTAATATTATTTTTTTGATCATTAGTTGGATTACATGGAGATAACCCTATTTTTATAATGTTGGCGGATCCTACAATTCTTCACTAATAAATAGTCTCCTAATTTTGTATTTTGTTGGCGGATCCTACAATTCATGATACTGCATTTTAAAGTAGATTTTCTCCTTCTCACAATCCTCCTATATTTAATCTATTCCCAGCCCAGCAAACTAACCACAAGGCTTTTCCGGCAAAACGGAGTAATCCTAGCAAAATAATAAGCAAGGTACGATGATAACAAAAATAATATATAATTTTTAGTGTGAGTCTTGCTTTTACGGGATCTATTGTTAAATAAGCTTAATTTTTTTCTTTTCTTTTCTTTGGGTTTTTTTTTGGGGGGGGGGGGGGTTGTTGGCACTAGGAGGCATGAATGGCAACTGTGGGCGTGGCAATTGCATTACCTATAATCATACACATGAGAATATGTACTCCTGAAAGCTACGTAAGCAAAATATGTATTAATATCTACTTATATGATAAATACACATTAAAAAATATATATATACATGGTAGCGAGAGTACATACTCTGAGAATATGTAATAACTTGCAAGCCAACTAACACCCACATGCATTCAAAGTTTAATCTAATATATTTATGAAACAACTAGGGTAGATCCCGTGTTTCGCACGATCATGAGTTAATATACATTTTGAAATTTATTAAAAATATAAGTAAGTAAAAAAACTTTGTTTAATTGAAGCCATTTAGTCATCGTTAAAAAAAAAAAAAACAGACAAAATGTAAGTAAAAGATTGGAATATGATAACTTACCAAACAAAAAAAAGGAGGAAAAACATTCGGTTCCATTACTTAATTAGAAATAATAATCAATTAAAATTTTATGAAAGAACAATAGAGATATTTGTTCCATTTTTAAAATATAAGAAAAATCTTTTTTTAATTCAACAATGTTAATGATCTTTCAATTTAGAAAATATAAGAAAAATATAAGAAAAATCTTTTTTAATTCAGAATAAAATTACTTTATGTACGATTTGATTTTTACCTTTCAATTTAACATTGTTAATGACCTTTCAATGCACTGTATTAGATTAAAAGTCAATACACTAATTAGTAACCGTTGAATTGTGAATTAGCTTTATTAAATAAAAGAGAGCCAATGATAATTGCATGATCTAGTATATTATATTGATGAATAAATGTTAAATTTAATAATATGGCTAAGATCATTTATTAGGTGTCACAAAATCATATTTTTTTTATTTAAAAATTAAGCGACTAATGATAACATGACAAATATCATCATCGTGTTAACTCATTCAGTTTTACATTATATACTAGGGCAAAGCCTATATCATATTCCTAGGAGTACATACTCTCACAAGCCAAATCAGCGCCACATATTAAAAATTATCTATATGACAAATACACGTTGAAAAATATATATATACATGACAAGTGGGAGTACACACTCCCAGGTGCATAATATACATTGCCTATACTAGGGTGAATACCGTGCTTCGCACATATTTTTATTAATGTTTATTTTATAATAATAAAATTAAAAATAATTTATTATTACTAACATCTAAAATATGCTATAATACACAATGATTATTGAAACAAATAAAATTGTAAAATAAATATAAGTGAAATTATGAGAATTTTATTAATTAAATTTTTCACTTTGTAGTTTTAATATTGTTGGTTCATGAATTAAATATTATATTCTGCATAAATTCTAAGAAAATAGTAACACAAAATGAACTTATAACCTACATGTATAAATAGAAGAATGAATTTATAACTTTCATTTTGACCATGTGACTCATATATATGTATTACCTAAAAAATATTCATAAATAAATTATGAAATTATAATATGTATTAAAAAAGCTTGTTGATCAAATTATTGTATTACAATTACACTCGCTTTTTTTTTAATAAATATCATTTTTTTCATTTGTCTAAATTTTACTATTTATTGGGGGTAATTACAAAATAATTAAGCGCAAGCATTTTGTTCTCAAGAGCTATTTGAGTTTCCTAGTTACCAATTGCTGATGATATTTGTAAATAGTAACTGCATTATCTTCCAATAGACATTTTGCATATTCAAATTGAGTTGATCAATATTAAAGTGGCTGTAATGATTTGCATACAATTTTGAAAGGGTACATTAAATTATTATTAATTTTTATTTTATTGTTTGTCAACTAATGTTTACAATTGCTAAAATAATTGCATAAAAATTAATACGTTTATGGCTTTATTTCACTATATAGTAAACCCTTTTTTTACTTTTGAAACTTTATAAGTAAATGATTATATTAATCTGCCGTTATTACTATTTACAAATTTAATTATGAAACTATTTTTGACTCGTTAAATTGTAAGAATAAAAGAGTAAATGAAACATTTATTATAACAATAATACTTTTATTGTTCTACATGATTTTATAGTAAAGTCATTTTTGACACTTCAAAGCTTTTTATGGCAAACTAAATCTAATTGTGAAATTATTTTTGGCTTTTAAATTTTCGAAGTGAAATAGCAGATTAAATTCTTCTTATTATCACTTTTGGAATTAAAGAAAAAATAAAAGAAAAAAGATAACTAATGATAATGAGACACTTGTCAATCTACCATCAACGCTATCATGTCATTCACTTTTATATTATATATATGATATGATATAATATGATATATGATGCGCGTTATTGTTGTTCCAGAATTTCAATTGCTAGTAAAGTTAATAAGTTAGAGCAGATGCCATAGTACTGTGCCTTTAATTATTTCAAAAGCATTTATCATATCAATGTTGTAAAACCGTTACGTTGTTGATATTCATTGCCATGGACCGTCCAAAACCATGCATGGCCAGCTAAACAAAAACAGGAGGCCAACTAATGGTTATTAATTGTCTTCTTTATGGAAACATGCATAGGGTACTTCTTCCACAACATGGAACATTACAGTGTACTTCTCTCTCAATATATATATGGAAAACAAAGTGTACGTACGTACTTCTTCCTCAACATGAAAAACATATATAGGGCACTTCTTCCTCAATATGGAGCCATAATTTCAAGGTAAAATAGCTAAGTATTTAAACAATTTTCTGCATTTGCATGTGGACTATAATTACATATTTACAATAATTAATGGGTACGTGGACTTGTGCATATGTATATCTCTTAATTGTAGGTTGTTGAGGTCGTTGAAGTAATTATAGCAATGAATAAATAGGGATTGCCGTATCTCTTTCCATGGGTTCCATCAACCCATGCCCTGCATGGACAGAGGTAAGAGTTTGTATTAAAATTAAATATGAGATATTTTTATGAATAAAAACAAACAGATATATATTAATTAGTTTACATATATTTTGCAAATGCATGCTTAGTAGGATGGTTGGTTGCTCTTTACTTGTTTCAAGGGGTCACAATGAACACTCCCGTCACTTTCATTCTGCGGTGCCTTGTATGTTTTTTTTTTTATTTTTAGGTTTGCCTATTCATTTTCCCTAATTTTTGTCTCTCGACTCTCTAATCTTGCTTTGCTTTCCTCCTCAGACGCACCCTCTCTCTCTACTCAGCCCACTGCCCACGCACTCTCTCTCACACTCTCTGCAGTCTGCCTAGCTTAGTCGCCAACCGGCCGACGATGCCGGCCATTAGTGCCGCCACTTGTGCCGCTAGCCGCCTCCACTCCTCGTCAGCTCTCCTCCTAACTCTTAAGTCCAAAATCCAAATTTGAGATAACTCCTAAAAATTCTAGCCCCCCATTGCTTTGAATCCTGGTTCCACCCCTGCAGATGGGCTGCATAATTTATCTGCTTTTGTACTTTATGTTACTAATATATTGGATTATTTTGAAGTATATTAAATTAATTTTTTTGGGTATTAAATCAGGCTAAAAATTGATAAAGGTAAGATTTCGAACTTAGTGTGGGGAAGGGGGAGCCAGCTAGTGTTGAAATGATATATTCTTAGCTAGGTTTGCGTCTGTTATTTCATTGTTAGATCATCAGACGTTATGCTTGACAACTGGCATGTATAAACCGGCATGGTTTGTATACAAATTATACGGTAGATCCGGCTCTACAGATCCGGATTATAAAAAATGATAATTTCTTTTATTTTTCAAAACCTACTTCCTATTTTCAATTGTGGTTCAAAGCGCACCTTTGAATTGAAGATGATTTTGGCTGTTAAGAAACATTACTTAAACATAATATTTACATAATGAGAGAATTAAAATTCATAAATAATTTTCTTATTTAAGGCAATAAACATTTAGAGTTGCTTTATTTGAGGTATATATAGTACGGTAGCAAATGCATTATCAATTACTAGTATAGACCCGTGCTCTGCACGGTGATTTATAAAATAGATAATAAGTTATTTACAAAAGACACGTAGTTGCTATTATTATTTAGAAAAGAAGACACAAATAAGCTACTTAGTAAGTGATGTTGTTAAAGTATAAATAAATTTTCACTATAAAAATTTAATAAGCTTAGTTATTATAGTTAGAATTTTTTAGTATTATATAGTTTTTTATCCTTTTCTTTTAGGGGATTTTTATATTTGAAAATAGATCTATTCTTGTCACAATTCATTCAAGTTATCTCAATATGTAGTTACAACACGTAAAAATTAGTCATCCATGATGTGCTTAAACTCCTCCTTTTCAAATCATGAAGTTGGGTGGCTTTTTGTTGGAAAATATGTTATCGAATTCTTCTTTTGACAACATATCTCCTAAGGTTAGCGTTCCACTTAAATCATGAGTTGCAACACAAATGAGTTTGTAGATTTAGGACCATAGATTTAGTAATTTTAGGTTATTTGAATTAAGTAAATTTTATTTTTCTAGAAAAAGGGGGACTGTGAAAATAATTGATGGATTTAAAAAAGTAATAAAAATTATCATATATGGTAGCTGGCCTATTGATTTGAAACTATTTACCAATTTATATAAGTTGTCCCATCTCATAAGGAAAGATAATGAGTTAGTAGACAGGAGTATGTTAGGATATTCTAGTTAAATCATGGATCATAATTAGTTGCAGCATATTACCCATAGAATTCTGACTGTCTGTTTAGTTAACTCATAATTTAAAAACCCAAAAATAGTATTTCCAAATTTGTTCATTCGATTTGCTAACTAAAATGGGGTTATTTCCCAAGAAATTAAATTTTTCTATAACATTACGTTGTGATTTGTGTCTTAAGTTAACTATATGACATGATTAATAATTTTGAACATTTGTCATAATTTATGAAAAAAAACCTACAAATAGTATTCAAGAATGCATTACAGTATTTTACTAAACAATAAAAACGGTTACATTGATTCAAGCATCCATTACAGTATTGAATGTATGTCATGATAAAAAACATATAGAAATAATATTCAAGTATGCATCGTAATTTCTAACTAAATAACGGAAATATTGAAGCATGCATTATAGTTTCTAACTGAACACTGGAAACAGAAAATTACATTGATTCAGACATACATGTAGTATTGAACGTATGCGATTATTTTAAAAAGAAAATTGAAAAATTACATTTGTTAATGTTGGAGGCATATTTTGAAGGTGAATAATTTAATCAAAATCATTCTAAAGACTTTATAAATTAGGATCAACTTTTAAATATTAAACTCATCTCATATATCCATTAATGCAATTTGATCCTACTGCAAGCGTCCCTAACCCAATGAAATCCCCCAACACCCCCTCCATATTGTTATAAACTCCAACCTGACAGCCTCACTTAATTTCTAAAATAGCAAAACTTTTGAATATATAGAGGGCTATACTCTTCTCTACATATGTAAAAGTGGAAGTCAAATTTTTTGGTTTCTTTTATATATTTTAATAGTAACTTTTGTAAATTATGAAAATCATATTATAATTTGTAGTATAGTTATTTGAACTTTTTTAATTGATGTAAATAAATAGGTCGCCAAACAATTTAGATACAAGTGAAATAGTTTGCATTTTTGTTTCCATTAAAAATTTGAAACGCCAAGGAAGATGACCAAATTATTAGAGTTTTTCTTGTAAAAAAACAAAAATCCATAAATGAAAACATAAATAAAACATGAAAGAATTTAAACACAATTAAGTTACTCATACAATATAATATAATATAAGTAAAATTTTTTGAACCTAAGTCATAAATCGGACGGAAATATCTAAGAATATAAATGAATCAAACCAAATACCACCACTATTAATCAAGCCTGACAAAAACTACACCTAAAAAAGTGAGATTACGAATTGCAGCAAGAAATCAATGATGACGTCAATTAGTGAAAGATTAAATATCAATAAAAGAAAATTAAGTCACAGATAGGAAGGAATCACAACAAAAAAGTACAAAAATTTCAATCAAATACGATCAAGCATTTTGACATTACTAATTAGAAAAGATGAGGTCACTTGCTAACGAATTAACAAATTAATACAAATAAATATATGAGGAAGGGAACACTAATTATTATATTTGTGGAAGTGAGTTAAAAAATATCACTTTGACACACATGAGCAATGAGCAAGACGGCAAAATTGATTTCAACTATGAGACGTATTCTAATGTATAATTTCAACAATGAGTAAGAACTACTGAAAATTCATACACTTGCGAAATTCATAACATAAATATACAACTGGAAATGTATACTCAATAGTACCTAACAATGAATAAATTAGATAATTTTTTTAGACTATCATAATTTTCAAATTATTATAGAGAAATTAAGATATTATAACTGCGATCGAAAATATTTGCTAAACTTATTGTAGTATATTTCGATATATTAGAAATTTTAGTTGATAGTTTCTCACAATTTGTACCTGTCAATAATTGCTTATTCTTAAAAAGTTATTAATTATTTTATTTAAAAAACTCAAAATATTGTATATGGCATGGTTGCTATATGGAATATTGTAATATTTTATAAATAATTATTACCAATAAAAACCTATAATTTTTTTCACTTACTATATGGGTATAGAAATACTTGTTACAAATTAACAAAAATATAAAACTTCATCAACCTCTTAAAAGGAACATTTTTCGACCCTTAATTAATTGTCATTGTGCGAATTTTTGTTCATAAAAAAAAAAGTGATTTTATGAACTTTAATTCATGACCAAGAATAGGGATGGCAATGGGGCGGGTACGGGGCGGGTTGAGCCGTACCCTTACCCATACCCGTTTTCAAAAATCGTACCCATACCCGTACCCGTACCCATCGGGTATTAAAAAATAAAACTCATACCCACACCCATCGGGTTTTGTGGGTTTGCGGGTTTTATTCGGGTTCAAATAGATAATGAAAACTAATACCCATATGAAACTCATATCCAAGTACGATATATGTTTTTGTCCTTATAAGATTGCAAAGTTGTGTTATTTTGAGAATATATTGTTTAGAAATGTGAATTCAAATACATTATTGACTAATTTTTTTGTTTGAACGGTTTGGATTAGACTTTAATTGGAAAAATATTAATCGAAAATAATTTTTTTTCTTATAGTAAAAACGGGTACGGGTAGGGTACGGGTATGGGGCGGGTGAGGGCTATACCCATACCCGTACCCATACCCATACCCGTTTTCCAATACCTGCCCCATACCCATTTAAAACCCATTTTCATCACCCATTTGGGTTTTAAATGGGGCGGATTTTGCGGGTTTTAAATGGGTACGGGTTTTATTGCCATCCCTAACCAAGAAATATAAGAAGAAAAACACCTTATCCCGCATTAAGAATGTTTGGAAAGAAAATTATTTTGTCTAGGTCTAGCTCTTCTATTAATTCATATATCTCTTTTATTTAATCTAATAATAATATACAAAGTGGCTAATTTTGGGTTTACCATTAAAATAAAAAAAGTGAAACTTTAATACTTTATTTCTTCCTTGGATCACTTAAATATTAATACCATCCATAAACTTCAGTACACATATTTTCAGTAATTTAGAAAAAGTTATTAAAGTATATTTTGTTTTTAGGCAGTTAATAGATTCCACTATAAGAAAAAAAGGTCAAGAAATAATATACTTTTAATTATGATGGTAATTATTTTTATTGAAAATCTAATGGTTGTGGTTATATAATCAAATAACCTAATGATATTATGATGATAATTATTTTTATTGATTTGAAAGGATATCAAAGTATATTTTGTTTTTAGGTAGTTAAGAGATTCTGTTGCCACAAAAAAAATCAAGATATTATATATTTTTAATTATGACGGTAATTATTTTATTAAAAATCCGACGATTGTGATTATATAATCAAATAATCTAACGGTTCAAAATCTCAAATTTATGAGAAAATTCTAAAAAGCCACGTCATCACAACATTGCTTTTATATATAGTATAGATATTGAAGATTCAAGAATGATATCTTTTTTATCTATCATTTCCATTGTTATTTGTTACTAACTACTTCATAATTCATATTTCCATAATTATGGGATTGTTCTTTATTGGGATTTGACTTTATTATTTAAAATAATATAAAGGTATAACCATTCCATAATCTTTATTTCAACCATTACAGAGTTATACTTCTTGAGATTATACTTTCCTAAGATCATTTCCTTAGTTGTTAATGATTTTTTTTCACCATTACGGAATTATACTTCCTGATATTATATTTCTTGGAATTAATCTTTTTCTACAATCTAGTGGTGATAAGGAGACAGAATGAATTCAAAAGGTTTAAGAAGGATATTTTTTATAATTTTCATAATCACTAATTACTGCATAATAATTCCTTTTAGAAAAAAAATACTCCATAATCCTCATTTCGACAATTATGGAATTATACTTCATAAGATTATATTTTCTTATGATCATTTCCTTATTTAACATTTTTTTCCTTACTATTATGTGAGAGAATTGAAAATTATAAAATTAATTATTTTCAATAATCGGATGGTTGTGATGAGGAGAGAGACTGAATCCAAAGGTTCAAAATCTCTAATTAATGAGAATGTAAGAAAATTCCACATCATCACAACATTGCTTTTATATATAGTATAGATTTGCACTGCAGTGATATAGTGATCTGTACGTAACCAATACTTACATGAAAGGCTCACTATATCCTCACTCAACCATTAACAGTTTGAAATTAGCTATATATTTTAAGAGCAAATACACATAAGCAATCAAATTAAACCAAATAGGGGAAATTGCCACTTAATTAAATATTAGGTATGATTTAATTAATCAAGTGTGGTTAGACTGCTAATCCGATTTATAGAATATATTTCATGTTATAACCATGCATTATTGCATCACAACAACGAGGAGACCAGCTAAATGCTACAAGAATGAACCCACTCATAGGAGACTTCATAAGATGGATAACATACTCGCAATTCATAAGAGTATGTAGTGAGTAAAGGAAAGAATACAAGGATAGATAAGAAACAATAAGGGGCTGTTTAGTGAGATAAAATGGAATAGAGCTTGAATCCTTAGGTGTCAAGTTCCACTATTTTGTGTTTGGTGAGCACTTTAGAGCACTGGCAGCGGTTGTCTCGCGTGAAAAATGTGGGACCCGTGTGTCATTGGCATGGCAAGGAGAAGCTAGCAGCAAGGGGAATTGAGGGGGGGCACAAATGTCAACTCGCCTATGCGATCCCCCTCCCGTGCCACTTTTTGTGATTTTTTTATTATTTTTTTTGTTTTTCTTTTTTTTTGAAGTAATATATAATTTTTATATGATTAAAAAAATAGATTGTGTGTTATAAAGTGGATCCATGACAAATATTTTTATTGAATGATTAAAATTGAGTTCTATGGATTGGAGAAGTGATGGAATACAAGTTCCAAAATTGTGAAACTTTTACTGACGTGACAGACAACAGTTTCAAAATCTGAAACTCTACTGGGAATGCTCTTAAGGGGATGGAACTTGATTCCTAAGGGTATCAAGTTCCCCCCAATCCTAAGCAACTTGAACCCTCCCATTTCCAAGGGGGTTCAAGTCACCAATCCTCTGAAACCAACAACATCATCATCATCATCATCATCATCATCATCATCATCATCATCATCATCATCATCATCATTATTATTATTATTATTATTATTATTATTATTATTATTATTATTATTATTATTATTATTATTATTATTATTAATTGTTAATAATAATTATTATTAATATTGTTAATAATTATTATTAACATTAATGATATAATTAATAAACAAATTAATGATAAGTATTATTGTAATTATTGTTTATTATTATTAATATTAATAATGATAAAAATTATTAATTATTATTAATATTATTAATTAATTATTATAATTATAATTAATAATTATAATTAATAACATTAATCATCATAATTATGATTAATAACAATAATAATTATAATTATAATTGTAATTATTAATTATTACTACCAATATTAATTTATAATTATAGTTGTAATTATTATTAGTAATATTAATATTATTATTAATTATTAATTTCATTATTTATTATTATTACTAATATTTATAATTAGTAATAATTATCATTATTAATTAATAATTGTAATTATAATTATAATTATTCTTATTAATTTTTATTTATAATAATAATTATTATTAATATTATAACTATTTATTATTTTTATTATTAATTATTATTAATAATATTTATAATTATTAATAATTATTAATATTAATATTAATATCAATATTAATAAGTATTGTAATTACTATTATTTATATTAATAAGAATTATTATTGTAATTATTTCTATTAATTATTATTATTAATATTGATAATTATTATGATTAATTATTATTAACCATTAATAATGACTATTGTTAGAATTATTATAAATTATAAATTATTATTATTAATTATTAATATTACTTTATAATGATATTAATAATAATTAATTTTAATGTTAATAATAATTTTTAATTTTTAATTACTATTAATATAAAAAATAATTATTATTAGTAATAATAATGCTTATTATTATTAATTAATAATTAATATTTTTAATAATATTACTATTATTATAATTATTAACCATTATTAATTATTATTATTTTTTAAATAAAATAGATTTGATTTCATTCCTTAATCTACAGCCAAAAAATAAAGTTTAGAACTTGATTCTATTCATTTTCTCTCCAAACACATGAGTTTAGCATTCAAATCCCATCCTTCATCCCTCAGGGATCATTTTTTGATTCCATTCTATTCCATTTTTTTCCCACCAAACAGGGTCTAAAAAGGTTTATTAAAGGATGTAAAAATAATAATATTCCATATTGCCCAATCATACATTGGACAGTCATTTGAATGCTATCCATAAATATTTTACGAAAGACAGTTTCAGTTCAACCCTAAAACTAAAATCGTTTGATTGTTTAGTATTCTTTAAAAAACAAAGAAAAAGAAACATATTACTACACTTCAATAAGATCTAACTTCAACTATAAAATTGTCTCCAAATTAATATTTTTTAACCACCTAACAAATGAACTTAAGAATCAATCGAAAACTAAAATTTTTCCCAAACCAATATTGTTTAACTATCTAGAGCTATATCATTTGTTATGGTTGAGGTCATTGGACTGGATTATTTCGTGAATTTGGGTAGGCAATATTCATCATCCTAGGGAGCCATTGTCTTTTTGTGAGATTATTTATACTGATCCTTTGATCAACTACTTATCAAAAAAAAAAAAAAAAGAATTCAACAACATACCTTATACTCCAAATCTAAATCCCCAAAAATACTGCCACTAGGCGAGGGAAGGAGGGGGCTGATTGTGATGTAGTAGCCTTACCCTAAATTGTAAAATTACAGAAATGTTAATTTCAATTGACCATAAAATTAAAAACTGTAGACTACCTACTGTTTCACAGAAATGGAGCAAAGAAAATTTAGAGAGATACTTTGCTTTAGTTCGTACAATCTAAGCTAAAAAAATAGTATCATCCAAAATATGACTTACTACTCACCTTAAAATATATAACTAAAACACAACTGCTACCATAATATGTAATTGGCTACATTAATTTGAACGATCTATTTGTAAGTGTAGTGTATTTTAAGGATGTGGAAATCTTTGAAGGGCCTAAGTCAAACTCATAAGACCACCCTTTTTTCTTTTTTCTTTTTTTACAATGGTAAATTGAACCACCTACTAGGCCTCCTATATCAAGAAAGAACCCAACAAAACTACTGGCCTTAGGAGAAGGGGGAAACCTGCTACAAAGGCCCAAGGGCCAACACCATCATTACCTTTGCCTCCCAATAATTGGCAAGCAAAAGCTCCCCCCAGATTTGAACCAGTGATACTAATTGAGCCAACGGCTCTTGATAACCCATCCTAACCAACCCTAATAAGGGTATGGCCTAACCAACTCTAATAAGTGTATGGGCTCAATGGGAAAGGTATACATTAAGCTTAAAGCCCAAGGAATCATAAGCACATTCAGTCACAGGTGCATTTCTCATACTTTCTTCTGTTGTTTAGTTCTTTGAGTTGAATAATCGATAGACTGATGGGAGAAAAAAAACAATGGACAACTTCCATGCTCATTTGATTGAAAGAGATGTCACCAAATATTTACAGAAAAACTGGGCGAGTACATTTGACATGCGCTGCATTTCAGACTCGAAATACAGAAGATTCTACAATATCTTAACTATGAATCCGAAAATGAAGATAAGCCTTTTCAATCCAGGACTCTTGATCATAACGAGCTTCCACACCCAGAAACACCTCCTCTATTAAGCTTGCTTCCTTGGAACGAACTTCATGCAGATGGGTGGTTTGACACCGACCAAGGCAAGTATTGAACTTGGCAACGTCCATATTCCATCCCCACAAATCAACCCAGAAGCCACTGCAGGTGCAAATGCATCGGCCTTGGCCCTGTTCCTCCACCGCCATACAAAGAGTATCAAGCTACCGACACACATGTCGATTGCAAAGTAGCCTCCGAGGTAGAAAGGTATGGCCATAGCCATTGGGATCGGGATAAACTTTGCCCACCTCCCCACACAGTCTCTTACGCCATTAACGACCATGGCTGCACCGAAAAATATGAAGCATAACATAAGGCAGTTATTTGGCAACGAGTGGAATCCCTCGATCCCTAAAAGAGCAATGCTCCGATAAATGGAAGCAAATGGAGCTTTGTACTGAGACTTTGGGTCTCCAAAATCCGGGTAAGCCTTGTAGAAGAGCCAGAAGACACATGGCGAGATAATGCATCCCATTGCAGTTCCCACTATTTGACTCACAAACATTGACCGGGGTGAGGCTAATGTCATATAGCCTGTTTTGAAGTCCTGGGAAAGGTCAGAAGCTGTTGAAACAATGTTCATCATCACCCCACATGCAGCTAGTCCGGCAACAATTCCGCCATGAGAGGAACCTGCCCATGCCCCGATAATGAAGATGGCCAACTTCCCATAAGTTGAGGCCAAAGACCAGTCCGTGAGCCCAGATCCAAAGGCATTACAGAATGCCAAAACTGGTGCGACAATGTACATGACTAGGACGTGATACCACTTGAGCTGATGAATTATGTGTGGAAGTGTGATGATGGATATGGTTGCTATGGTAACATAGCCACCCACTGCAACCCAGTTTGGGATTTGGTCCTTGAGAAACATTTGAGTCCTGATTCGATCATCGTATGATTGGGATGAAGAGTCCTCAGAGACGGAGCTTCCATTGGTAGGATCCACATCCTTTGTGCGAAGTTTCATGTATAAGCCAAAAATTGTGCGGCAAAAAATCTTGATGAAATTGTACAACCCATCACCAAGGATAATAGCTATGGCTATGAAGACCTGAAAGAAAAGCAGAAAAATAGTAACTAGACAGCATTTAGGGTGTCGTCGTTACTATTTTTTAACAAGACTTCGACTTACCTTGTAACCCTCCAAACCTTGAAGGTCATTGTCATCAAGATTTCCACCATACCATTTACCCTTTCTAGTAGCTATAAGGGGCCACATGATACCCCAGGATAAAATTGCTCCAACTAGCAAAGATACATTCACAAGATAAGGGCATATCATCCCAACACCTACATAAGTTGTTGAAAAATCAAAGTAGAACCTGCATTTACAATGTAAAAAGATAAGAAACCAACTGTCAGGTCAAGACCAGGAAAGGATACTAACTAGTCCTTTATCATAGATTTAGCTTTGCACTATTGAACTTGCAAGGACTCCCAGATTGATTACAAATATTTCAAGTCAGCAATATGGAGAAGATTTCTTTTTCACTTGCCAATCAGGATATACATTCATCAAGTTGGTAGATACGTGGCTTTTATGGGGGTCATCTAATAAAACAAAGAGACGCCATTCGAATAAGTAATTGTCAACCCAAGTGGCTTCAAGGTCAGGGGTGCACGAAAAGGGTAAATAAATTTCATGTAGATACCTGTTTTCAAAGGCTTTCAGACCAAAAGTGGGGAAGCTTGCAAAACCACAGTTACCATCTCCTGAGAAGAACCACTGGAAGAAACCCCAGACGAAGCTGAATGAGAAATATTTACCCAGTGCCTTCACCTGCTCCCTACAATAAATTTGGTGGAATAAGATTCCCAAACAACTTGCGCTGGCTTAGAGAACCTTGTTGAGTTGCCAAGTACAAAATGAACTGAAGAGTACTATATCCTTACTTGGCTAATCTGGCACCCTTCGGGGTGTGGAAGCTGTTGATAAGGTGGGCAGTGGCAGTGCCACTTGGATAAACAAGTTTGAAGTCAATAATCATGATCTGCAACACCCAAACAAAAAAGGTAAAGAATTCGAAGAAATTTTCAGCTTTAGATGGTAAACCAGTCCTTCAGAATGACATTACGGCATTTGCAGTTTATATAAAATTTGGTAAACCACGAGAAAAAGAGGGGGGGGGGGGGTCAGGACAATGTAAGGATGCCATTTTAAAGGGAAAATGGATTTTCTCGTGGTGTCCTTGATGGAGGAAGAGGTGTAAGAACAAAGTAGTGCAAAAATTTTGACCATCGTAAAAAATGATAAATGAAAGATGCATAGAGACCCCCCTCCCCATTTATTCTATGGAGTTACTCTTTGATGATCATTCTCATCCTTCTTTTCATGCAAGAATAACATGTAAAATGTCATACAACAAAGGAAAAAACCAACATCAGAATTTGCTGATGCCCTTATCCCAATGAAAATTCAGGAACACGGATGAGGTTGGTTGACTCAAGGTGGGTGTGGAGACTGGAGTCAAGGGACTGAGCAAGTATCCACATTGAAAAAACCATGGGAGGTGAGAAACAACAGAGGTAAACAGCCAAAAAACAAAAAACAAAGAAAGCTGTGCAAATAAGGAAACTGTAAAAACACTTGTATATTTTTCATCATAAGGAGCAAAGTGAACTCAGAAAATCAAATTGGCATCTGAATATTAATCAGTCTGGGAAAGGTGCATGATTATGAGTTATGACAGACAAAATAGGTGAATGGAGAAGAACATGACAAACAAAATAGATGAATAGAGATTAGAGTAGGAAACAGACCTTCCTTAAGGGTACAACCGAAAATAAACCAAGAAAGCTAACAACAAAGAGAAATCCAATTATCCATCCGAGCTCAGGGTCCTTGGCGTTCTTTCCTAAGTATTTGTCTCCCCGCTGGGCAACTTTTGAACTCATGCCAAAAATGTAACTGCCAAAACCTCCTGTTTCAATAACGTTGATTAAGTGCTAAAATAGATGCAACACAGGTGAGGAAATGTGTACAACGAAAGAAATATAAACAATCTTAATGATATGGCCAACGTATCCGGTAGCACTAATGCTTCGAAGCACAACATGATGGTTATACAACCTTGAAATAAAAGGATAGAGAATGCCAAACAAAGTGACTGATTATCTTTTTAACTACAAATGTCTAATTCAATCGATCCAGCTGTGTGTCCTGTAAGACACATAAACAGAGATGGAGAAAACCACTGCTGGAAGCAGTCCTTGCCTCCTTAAGCTTGTTGCATAACCTTTTCAAGGATTACCTGGCAACAGCAAGGCTAATGGTTTCATTTTTGAGACATCCACTTAATTGCTAGCCGAATTTAAAACCATGTCTTTGCCAAAGAACACAGGATGGTGATTTAAATCAACGAAGAGCCTTTTCTTTTTCCTATGACTGTTTCAGAATGCTGACAGCTTATTTTGTTCCTCTCGACAAGTGCAATTGGTTGCTATCATTTTATGACCGGATACTGAGAACCAGAAGACCCTTTCTGGCTATATCAGTAAAAACATGTGGAGCTCTAGGTCTTAGTACCAGAAACTGGAGTGTTATAGGTGAAGAGACAAGCAGATATTTCTTGGGTATCTCTAATAGTGTTCTAAAATAATGCCTGATTAATCTATTAATGCCTTTTTCTTACTCCCTTTAATCACTCTGTTTTCCAGTGAATTTGGGGGGCAACAGCCCATCTAAATAGCATAACTTGCGAGTACTCAACTAGTTTCAGCGATAGATAGACCCTTAGCATCAGCGCAGCGAGATTGACTTTCCAAATTGGTAATCCTTTTTCTTTCCTTCTCATTTGTGCCGTCTTTTGTTTCATGATTGTCGGACTTTTCACTTCATTCAATCAGTATGGCAAAACTCAGGATTGATAGGAATACACCCACAGACAAGGTTTGAGCACATGTAAATGATAATAACTGCCATAATTTGTTAGGAAGTGCTACATCGGTTAGTCTCCATCAAATGCTCTTCCAAAATTGGGTCCACATTACTGAAAATTCAAAACCACAATAAAGAAGGTAGCCGCCAAATGATCCAACCAATGAACGTAATCAATTTGGCTGATTTAAGATCTTTCTTACAATAAATGCAACACCCTACTGTAATATTTATGCAAGTTGCTAAGCTCTCCTTCACTGTACCATCCACTTGCCTAATTCTGCAATTGAAAGTTTAGACCTATTTAAGTCCACTTTGTACAGGTACTAGTCAGTGGAGTGGCATTCCTATTAGGAGACCAAGGGTGGTACTACAATGCTGGCTTTTGCCATTTTGTACCCCCTTTAGTCTTGCTCGACATGGATCCTTATGGTGCATTATCTGATTGATATACAAAATCATATACCAGTTTTCAATATTTCATTTTCTAAACCAAATCACGCATCTAGTTATCAAAATTTAGGTTCAAATTAGACAATTGTTATCTATATATGTTGATTTGAAGTGTGGAAGGGCAGAACTAAATGTTAAAATTCATCTCCAATCCTGGAGTCACACCTACCCTCCTCCCCCACCCCCCTTTTCTTTTTAAAACTCATGTCCCTGTTTCCTATCTAACTGCCCAATTCATCTCCATAAAATTAAAATGCTAAAATCTAGGGACACACCCATCCACCACTTTTTTTAAATTCCTCTCCCTATCTTTCTATTTCCTACACACGCCGAGAACATTCGGTCCACTCCAGCTGACACCACCTTTCACGGATCCTCCTCGATGACGGATCAACCAGCTAATGATTCCTACAATTAGTTGAATTAAAGCTTGATCTTTTGCCATCAAGAAGGACGGCAAGCAATTAATTATTTGGCACAAGAATAGAGGACTATGAGTGACACACACGCACTCTTAGCCTCAGATTAAATGGCAAACTGGTTTCAATCCATGTACGACTTCCGTGCCAACCCTCATTTTCAATCAAATTAAATTTTTGAATTTTTCTTTGTTTCCTGCATTGATTAAGCTTTACAAGAAATGGATCTCTATTATCCCCAAAAAAATCCAAATCTCAGATATCAATACTTGAACAAATCAGTCAACTCAAAGCATAGATTGAATTTATCAACCAGTACGATCCGATTACTTTCATAAAATCAACAATTTCACGAAAACAAACTAGAAAATTTTGCCGACATTGAAACTTAATCCGGTAATAAACAAGAATCGTGAACTCACCGGAGAAGGCGATGCCGGCGGAGGCGACAACGCAGGTCTGAATAACGGTGTTCTCTTGGCGAGTGAAAGGCTGCTTGAGTAGGTCAAATTTATCGAGCAACTTAGTCCAAGTTTTAACGAAGAAGAATCCGAGGAGGCCGGCGGAGACATTGAGGGAAGGGATGACTCCAGTGGTGAGATTCAGCTTCATGACTATGAAGGTGAACAGTATGCTCAACATGAAGCTGATAATCAAGGCTCTAACCGTCAGCTGCTTCTTCCATGGCGGCACTCTTTTCTCTGCAAAGAGCTTCTCCACCGACGCCTCCGCTAGGTCATCGCCGGCGGCGGCGGAATTTGCTGCCGCTGACGGCGAAGGCGACGGCTTCTCCTCGTCCATCTAAGACGCAGAGAGAGAGAGAGGTGGTGGGTGGAGGAGGCCCGGGATGTCCGGGTAGTATTGTGCGTTAGATGAAATGAATGTGAGAAGACTCCGAAGTCCGAGCAGAGGAGAGAGAGCGTGCCCGATTGTATAAAGAGCCATCCCAGCGGTGAGCCAACAAATTGACTCATCGGTGTGGTCTATCACCGTCACATTAATCATTTCTCTAATTTTTTCGCTTATAATTCTCACTCCTTTTAGAGTAATCTCAGCGTTTGGCTTGTGAGGAGGAAAAGGAGGAGAGAGAATGCGGTGAAGCGAGGGAACACCTGCAGCAAGAGCCTCACTCCTCACGGGAGTCTCGTTTTCTCGAGCTCCCTCGTGGGTTTATTTTATTTTTTTTATTAATTTTTCTTTTCTTTAATTCTAAAAATAAAGTCATGTGTTATGTAGTTGATTTATAGATATTATTTTATAATTAAATGTAGGATTTATTGATATTATTTTATTTGGTGAGGTAAAGTGGTGAGCCTTCCACTGGAGAGGGTGAGGATTGTGAGATAAAAAATTGGAGAGATAATTGACGTGGCAGTGGTAGACCCATTGGTAAGCCAAAAAATTGGCTCACTATTGGGTTTGCTCCGGTGAAAGACACACTACTTTGGCTCACCAAATAAAATAATACCAATAGACCAACTTTATAACACACAATTCTATTTTTAGAATTTAAAAAAAAGGAAAAACTAATCAAAAAAATATTAAAAAAGTAGAAAAGCATTCGCATGGCTGTGGGAGCCGGCTCTTCTCCGTGAGGCTCCTCGTGAGGTGGTGTGCATGAGCTGCCAAGTGGAGCTCTTTCCCCTTCCAATTCCCTCGCTCGCGTTTCTCTCTCTTCAAGCGAGCAAAGCACTAGGATTGCTCTTACGGCCTCGGAAAATAGCTCGTTGGAAAGTGGGTATTAAAAAATGGCTAAAGTTAATTAAAATAGATTGAAATATGTAGTCGAAAAATAGGGATTAAAAGATATCTAAAGTTAATTAAAATAAATTGAAATATGTTGTTGAAAAATAGAAATTAAAAATATTTAAAATGAATTAAAATGAATTAAAATAAATAAAGTTAATTAAAATAAGTTGAAATTGATATATTTTTTCATCATTTTATTTAGGGTGATATATGCCGTGATTACTTTTTCTGTGTGGTGTAAGTGTGCGTCCAGCTGCCCACACTTGGCCCCATTTTTTGAAAAATATTTTTAAAGTGAGATATCAGAATCCTTGTATTGGCCAACTGTCTTTTGGAAAATTTTACTTGGCATGTGTATCACGTTGGAGACTCAGCCAAAATAAAACATTTATACACCAATACTTTGAGAAATTGATAGATAAGAAAATAAAAGACAAACTTAGGTCTAACGGATGAGAATGCAATCATAAGTACAAAACTAAAATATTTATAACTAGCATGTTAGTTAGTTCTAATAAGTAATAATACAATTATCAATACGACTATAGCTCTATTTGGTAAACAGTTGTTACCTATTAACTGTTAGCTATTTGAGTTAGTTGTTTATATTAGCTGTTTTTAAAAAAAGTGTTTGGTAAAAATTAGTTATTTCTAAAAAAATATGTTAGTAAATTTTCATCTATGTCCTTATTTATGAATTAGTTTTTAATGAGATATCTATAATTTTTTCAAACTTATAGACAATTATGTCATTTCTACAAAAAAGTTCTTCTCAAAAGACTAATGGAAATAGCTTTTTCAAAAAGAGCTCTTTGGAACCAAACAGTTATTGTAAACAGCTCTTTACCAAATACCCTTTAGCTGCTTGACTTGGTTAAAACAGTTAAAATCTGTCTAAACAGTTATTGTTACCAAACAACCCATATGACTACCAAGTCCTTGGAGGTATCAACTATTACAAAATTTGGATGTGTAAACTCTTTGAAGCTCTCTAAACACTAATAGCAATTCCACCAAGAAATTATTAGGAAATGCCTCTTCCTTTTTGATGATCGCGTTGAGAGAGAAAAAAATGAAAGACCCATAGTCTTTAATAAGAGCCAGCCATTTACAGAAGGATGTCACCAGTTGCCGGCCATTTACTGAAGGATGTCACAGAGTTCGCGCAACCGTCTTGACTTGTTTCAGCAATTGATTAGTTTAGGCCCTGCTCCAAGCCATTGTATCTTCTTGCCTGCAAATAGGAGTGGGCAATTGACCGAATTGAATCGGATCCGATTAGGACCGATCCATTTACAAGGTGAACTAGATTGAATTATGTTTAGTCCGTTAATGATTTGAGTTGGATTTGGTTGACACATGATTGATCTGCTTTTGGCCTGTTTCAAAATGAACAATTGCACCCAAAAAAAATTATGTACTATAATTACTATTATGTATAAAACTTTAGTGATAAACTTAACTAATTATAACATGAAAATTAGTTTGTCAAGTAGTTTAAAAAAGTAACGAGCTACTAAATAGACCATTAATGGGCCAACCTAACTCGACCATTAATGTGTTTTAATAGGTGGGCCGGTTATAGACCCAACCTTTTATTAGCTCTATCGTCAATAACCCAATTATCTTGACCTAATCGGTACCCGGCTTATTGCCCACCTCTACCTGCAAATGCCGTCTAATAACTACTCTGATCTAGAGTCAAGATGCTTGCACGATGAAATCTCTAGTAATCCATGGAGCACTTGATCACTGCATCTCCAAGGATTCAAGAGTAACAAATTAGCACAAAATTATTCTGCAAGTTCCTGAGAAAACTTGACTTTTAGAATATGAAAAAACTTTTCAGAATTAAACTAGGGATGATTACATGCTATATATGATCTCCTCGTAATCTAAATCATTTTGTTCAACTCCTCCTTTTGCTTATGTTCTGTATCATACATACACTGTGATGATCCCGACTGTACATAGACCATCTCAATGTGGAACTTTAAGCACTAATCAGTTGGCGGACAGGAGTCCTGCTTGAATCATAGCTAGAGATATCGACAAATTCAGAGAGGATGGCCCTGAACTCGTCTCCTGTAAGGGTCTCTCTTTCTAGCAAAACATCAACAAGCTTATCGATTGCATCCCTGTAATTTCTGATGTGTTGCTTTGCCACTTCATAAGCCTTGTCAACTATGTGCCTTATCGCTGCATCTATATCATCTGCTAGCTTTTCTGACATTTGGTTCCTAGCCAACATTCTTAGAACCACATCGCTCTGCTGCACTGCTGGATCAGTCAGTGCCCATGGGCCGAGCTCTGACATCCCAAACATCGTCACCATCTGAAATAACACAGGAAATCAACATCATTAGTTACTGATATATATTTCGGTTGCATAAATTTGGAGTCAAGTTATAAGGGCTTTGGATTCAGATTGGATCAGGTTTGAGTCCGTTCAAATTTGCTAATCATCAATATGTTGCTGCCTGTAGCCATCAATTAGCTAAGACAAACAGAACCAATAGTGATTATGTTCCATGTTCCTTCTCTTTAGATTGGGAATTCAGGTCCAATCAATTCCTAATCATAAGCCATTTGAGTCACAGAATCTGATATACGTCAGTTTGTTCTAGATCAATGCAAATGTGAATATGTATACACAATGCTTTTTTGAATTGATGTATACCTGTCTAGCAATTTGGGTAATTTGCAGTAGGTCTCCAGCTGCACCTGTTGTGATTTCAGGTTCGCCAAAGATAACTTCTTCAGCGGCCCTACCTCCAAGACCACCAACTATTCTTGCAAATAGCTGCTTCTTACTGAGCAAGGATGGGTCTTCCTTCGGCATGAACCATGTTAGACCGCGGGCTTGACCCCTTGGGATCAAAGTCACCTTCTGCACTGGATCATGCCCTGGAGTCAGGGTCCTGCAGACAATGCAACTGAAATGTAAATACCCATTCAAACGCGCAAAATCATCTGCTTAATGAAGGGGAGACAAATTTAGGCATATGATTGCTTGAGCATCGAGTTCAGATTGAGTTCAAACAAGTCAGAGTGAGTTTACTCACGCGCAAACAGCATGACCAATCTCATGATACGCAACCAAAATCTTATTCTTGCCATCAGTCATCTGGGTTCCTTCCATACCAGCCACAACACGATCAATAGCATCATCGATCTCATTAGCAGTAATCCTGTTCTTACCTCTCCGACCAGCAAGAATCGCGGCTTCATTCATGAGGTTCGCCAAGTCAGCTCCACTGAACCCAGGAGTCCTCATGGCAATGACACTCAAAGACACATCTTTGTCCAATTTCTTATTACTGCTGTGCACCTTCAGTATTGCTTCTCTACCCTTTACATCAGGTAGTCCAACTGTCACCTGCCTATCGAACCTTCCAGGCCTAAGCAAGGCCTGATCAAGAATCTCAGGCCTGTTCGTAGCAGCAATTACAATGACCCCTGTATTACCAGTGAACCCATCCATCTCAGTTAAGAGCTGATTCAAAGTCTGCTCTCGCTCGTCGTTTCCTCCCCCAATGCCAGTCCCTCTCTGCCTTCCTACAGCATCAATCTCATCAATGAACACCAAGCACGGCGCGTTCGCCTTAGCCTTGTTGAATAGGTCTCGAACTCTTGAAGCTCCAACCCCAACAAACATCTCAATGAACTCTGAACCCGAAATAGAGAAGAAAGGCACCCCAGCTTCCCCTGCTATTGCTTTAGCCAACAGAGTTTTCCCTGTCCCAGGTGGCCCAACTAGGAGAACTCCCTTCGGAATTCGAGCCCCCACCGCTGCGAACTTCTCTGGGGTCTTGAGGAACTCCACGATCTCTTGGAAGTCCTGCTTTGCTTCATCCACTCCGGCTACATCGTCGAATGTCACCCCTGTGTTTGGCTCCATCTGGAACTTGGCCTTGCTCCTGTTTTATGTGTTTGCATGGAAAGGTGTATGTAAATCTTTAGTTGTATAAGAATTTTCATCTATCTTTTTACTAATAGTGTCTATATCATGCTATGCCTTGTTTTAAGCTATGAAGCACAGACGTAGAAATGTCACTCGGGAGACAACATGACACTACCAAATAATCAAATATACACTTCCTTTATGAAAAAATTTAGCATACAACAAAGAGATATAGTAATGAGAAAATATTTATTTTATCGCACGTCTTTGCAATTGGTTTAACATTTTCACCTTAGGAAGGGCCGTGTTTGGACTAGTATAATAACAAATTGTATATATTGTAGTGCATTGTACAACTACCAATAGCAAAATCTCATTTTTTTATACTATTTATAGGTTCGCCATGCATTTGAGAGTGTCGAGAGAGTGTTCAAGAGTGTCAGCATTTCACACGTGTCAGACACACCAAGTGATAGAGAGTATTTGTGCTTATGTGGTTCTTATAATCGTAATTTCTAGTTAAAACTTTAACCATAACCAACATTCAATAACGCTGATTAGTGGGGGCAGGCAACGGATTGAGTATCTAATGGGTCAAGTGGATAGATCCATATAAAATAGAGTCAATAAAGAATCGAATCAATAATAGACCGAGTTATTAGTGGGCCAACCCATTAAGGCATATTAACCGGCCAGGCTTGGTCAAGTCAGCCCATTAACGGCTCGTTTAATGATTCATTATTTTTTTAATCCTACTTGACCCACTAACTTACATGTTCTAATTAATTAAGATTATTACCAACACTTTATACATAACAATAATTATTCGGCATTGTTTTTTTGTGCAAATTTATTCCATTTTAAAACCGGCCAAAAGTTGGTCGTCCATTGGCCGACTCGACCCATTTATTTGCACAAAAGACCCAACACAACCCAAATAATTAACGAGCTGACCATGACCCGATCCGATCCACTCTGTAAACAGGTCGGCCCTAACCCAACCCAACCCGGTCCATTGCCCACCCCCACTTATTAGCTATAATTCGGTAAATTACTTAAGACAAGTTCTTGGGCACTCACCTTCCAAGGCCAAAAGGCAAGTTAGGACCACCAGGGGTGTTAGGGCCACCAGCCCTCAAAAGCAAAGTACCAAGCAAGATCAAAGGAAAAGCCAAATTACTCAACATCTCAAGAATAGCAGCACCCACATTCACTTCAGGAGGATAAGCCGAAAAATCCACATTCTTTTCCCTCATTTTCCTGACCAAATCAGGTGGTAATCCAGGCAGTACTACCTTACCCCTCTGAATTTTGTTAAGTTCAGAATTGAAAATCTCCACGATAGCTGACTGCCCATTCTCAACCAAATCCACCTTCCTCACTGCCCCCTCATCCAAGTACTTCAAGAACCTTGAGTATGACAGCCTTGTGGATGTTGGTTTTGGTGGGTTGGCCTGCTGCTCGGCGAACGCCGGGTTCGGCTTTAGCCCAACCCCTGTGATCAGGCCCAGTCCAGTTGAGGTTAGGAGGTGCCTTCTTGGGATCAGCTTGGTGTTTAGTTGTGTTGGGCTTTCTTTGTTCGGTGTTTTGGGTGAAAGGGTTCCCTTTGGTATGTTCTGGTGTTTGCATATTGGCAAGTTTTGATGTGGGATAGACAAAGAAATTGTAGGTGCCATTTTTTTTCCCCCTCTTCTACTGCTTCAACAACAGGCCAAACAATTCAGGACAAGTTCCTGATCTCACAAATTTGATGAATTCAATTGAGAAATGAGCAACGGATGGAATCAGGTATAAATACAAAGAATAAGGATGTTTCTAGGAGTCGGAGCATTTTTGGAATTGTTGGATGATATTTTCTTTTTCCACTTTGATAAAGAAGGGTCTAGAGAGGTCTCCACGGCCTGATAGTATTTGGACGTTTCACACTGTGTTGAACTTTGCTTTTCTTGCGTGACGTTGTCTGTCTCCTGTTACACCGATGTGAGAGACAGATATCGGTTCAGCAAGAACTTTCCTCGTAACCACAAGTTTGATTGATAGTTGTTGGCCACACACTTGGGAGGACTGAAGCAAAACGTTGGACCTCTGAAGTCTGAAGTATGTAGCAACTAGTTTTTTTTTTTTTTTTTTAAGTATTCTGTGATTGCGGTTGTGTTCAGTGATTAATGTTGAATTAGAGATTAGTATTTCGATTATATCAAATCATTACTATCTGTTATTTTAAATGTTCGGTAAAATAGAGATGATATAATGATTATTAGAGATTTATACAGTATTGTAAAAAAAAAAGTACTAATATAACTTTTAAGCACTTTGATCTAGTAGTTATGTTTACAACTCCGCATTTCTCTTAATTATTTGCTAAAAATATTTGCATCTTGTGTTATTTTAAGTCACTTCACATAAATTTTTTATCCCAACAACTACCTTTATCGAATATATTTTGGCTACTCACTCATTCAATCGACCTTAAGAAGATAATGTGGGCGATGGATGCAAGGGGATGTCAACCAACTGCCTACAAAACAAACGACACATGTACTTTTATTTGGGAGATCAAAAAGTAGGAATGTGAATTTTGACCATGGCTCTGGCTTCAGAAGCTGTGCTTTAAGCTTCCATAGAAAGTTTAACGCTTCAGCCCAACTTTGAAGTAGCATGCTCAAAAGGAGTGTGAACCCAGCCATCACGTCGACGGCCCACATAGGTCTCGGTTTTGTTTCTCGTCTGAAAACAGATTTTCCAACAAGAACTTGAACAGTTTACACAAAAAAATTCACATTTACAACATTATATGTATGACATGTCTTTGCGGACGAAGTTGATTCGATTAGGTTGTCAATTTGTATTTGTCGGCATTTCTGATGAATATTAAAACTTTACAATTCAAAATGAGTTATAACTATTAACAATTTAGTGGTTTAAAGTATAAAACTAAAGGTAGCAAAAAGTTGTTCGACCTGAATACTCGAATTTGTCCGATCTGAAAAAATTGGATACAGTTGTAAATTTTTGTCCGAATTTTGAATCCGAACCCAACATTTTTTATATTTTTGTTGTTCGAAGCCAATTTTAATTCAAATCTAGCATTGCCCGAATTGTCCGACCTGAAAAAATCGGGTATTAGACATCAATTTCTTATCCGAATGTTGACGTTGTCCCATTTATCCGACCTGAATTAAACCTGAATCCGAATTTTTGCCAGCTCTATATGAAACACATTAATTTAAGTTAAAGCAAAACATCTCAGAATGTCTTGCATTAAGAAATTTATCATTATCCTTATACAATAATTTTCAATTTTTGTGCAATTTTTATTTTTACTTATGTCACACTAGACTATTAATTAGAGTAATTCAAGGACCACAATATAATTGGTATGATCCTAAACCTAATATAATTATGATATCCTTCTAAGTTCAACATTTTCCGTTTTTAATCTACTAGCTTGCTTAGCAAACTCTCAAATAGTGTGAGAAATTGTCCTATATGTTCAATGAATTATAAATCTCTACACCCTTAATCAAAAACAAATAAATTCGACCACATTTGATCTACAATAGTCCTTGATTTATTTTATGTTAGCAACTTTAATAACTACTACTAGTCTTGTTTCGTCCCTAAAAACTCGTGCAATTTTAAATAGATTTTTCAATGGACCAATAATATGAGTATATTTTTAAGTTTCAGATTCTCTATCTCAGTATACTCAAATTACTGTTGGTTTAATAAAGAATAGAGTTATACTATCACAAATTTTTTATATTCACAAGACTTAAATTCGAGATATTTTTTAAAGATATTAAGTATCAAATTATTTAAATCAATATATACAGGTAATAATATGAGTATATATAAATAAAGATCTCCCATTCCTAAATATAAACCACTAATTCTATATCTTTAAATTATCCTACATGATTCAATTAATTTTTTGTTTGACTTTATTTATCTCAGTTGCTATTTATGAAGTTCAAAACTTTTTATTTTTTTCACTAACTACTTATCAATAAATTTTTTAATTTTTTCAATGATACATATTTTTTAAATATCTGTTTTATTATACACTGTGCATAGTACGAGTTTATACTAGTATAAATAAAGTGTATGTTGGTGTTTCAGTTGAGACGAGAACTGGCGCAAAGGCCAATGAAGGAAGTCATAGAATGACAAAATTCAACGGCCTTTATGTTCCCTCTTTATCACTCTATACACTGTTGGCTTTCCAATAATCCCCTTCCTCGTCTCTCCTTTTCACCTGAATCTCGGAAACAAGTCCCCCTCTCATCTGTACTCTTTAATTAATTCCACTTTTTGCAAAAATTCCTCTGTTTCCTTAATTAATTATTTAGCTTTGGTTGCCTGGGCTCCAATTAATCCAAGCCGCCGCTGAACAGAGACAGAGAATGGAGAAAATGATAGAGAAAGCCAAGGAAGAACTGGAGTTGCTGGAAAACCAACACCCACACCGATTTGATTATCTTAAGCATGAGCTTAAATCCTTCATCTCTCTCCTTCAATCCCAGCTGCTGGCTCTTGACCCATTGCCCACTACTTCTACTGCCACCACTCAAGGTCACTCCTTTTTCTCTGTTCTTACTTACTTATGCATAAATTTTTTTAATAATTGTTGTAATTTTACTGTTGTCAGTGTCTAAATCACTGGTTATCGTAATTCAAAAATTAAAGGGGTTAACTTAATAAAATTGTGGAGGGTTTTTGTATAATTTGCAGCATCAACAAGCATGAAGAGGAAGATGGAGAGGAGAAAGAGGGCAAGTATGAAAAGAAGGAAGATGGAAGATGGTGAAAGATGGGCAATTAATGAAAATAATAATAATGATGATCAGAGGAAGTTGATGATGAGGCAGAAGGAGGACGAGAGAGACAGAGTTGATGTGGTTCTGGAGAAAGCACAGGCTTGTCTGCGTAAGATTCAGGACTTCAAATTCAGCCTCGTTCGCTGATCAAATTAATTTAATTTGGGTTACAGTTGCTGGGTTTCTGCAAATTTTGCCCTTCAATGTGTAAGTAGAAAATACTCAGTTTTTTTTTTTTTTTTTTTTAGTGGCGGGCGGTCAGAATCGATATTTATTGGCAGTGGCATGTCATGTCAATATTTTCTCGCTGTGCCCAGATACTGAATCCCTCTCGATCCTGGGGCAAATTTTGTCATGGACTGATGGTTCGAGTTCCGTAGGCCATTTGCAGTTCCTTAAATGAGTTTCAGCGAGGCCATTTCAAGTTTTACATGTAAGTGTCACTTTGTTTTATGAAATGGTATTTGTGGAGAAATGTAGTAGAGTTTTTCTATGTATTTTAATTATTTTTTTATTTTTTGTTTTTAAAATTAGTTTTTTTTTTTTAGACTCAAAAAAATGTGTTATAAAATAGATTCATAATAAATATTTTATATGATAATTCAAGTTGGAGTTTTATGGATTGGAGAAGTGAAAAATAAAATTTTTGTTGATGTGGCAGGGTGAAATTTCAAATTTTGGATTGTGCGATTGGAATGCCTTAGTGAATTTGAATCCCTCTCGTTACATATTGAAAACATTTGGTATTGTTCAATATAAAGTTTTAAAGATACGACTTTTAAATATAACATCTTGCCATATTAAAATCATACTTTTTAATAGCGATTGTACAAAATTAATTCATTACAACTAAGTTGGTTTTATAATATGATTGTAAATTATGATAAAAGTTACTCTTTAGTCATTTTGTGGCCCTATCCAATGTCCAATGATACTCTTTAGTAGAAGATACTTAAAATGAGACTGTTAATCTCCCCCCCCCCCCCCCAGCCCTACTATCTGTTTCTTCAGAGACCGTTAAGTTATTCCCCCAATAAATTTGCATTCTTTTTGCTGTGAACCGTTCAATTACTTTTAGATGCTGGATAATTGTGCTCATTAATGATGTCTTTTCGGTTAATAGTAAGAGGAATCCTAGGGTTTAAAGCTCCATTAGCATGAATCTGTGTGAGCTTGATTTAGCCGTGCGGGTCAGTGGTGAGCTGGTTCAGCTATTTGGGCTAAGCCCTGCTCTCCAGCCCGTGAAACTTGTTGCCCATGTAGCTAGAGTTGGCCGAATTGGCGCTATGAGTCTAACTAGACCGACTTGAGTTAATGTAAAAATCTATAAAAGACATATTTAATTAACTCATTTAAGTCTATCAACATGGTAGTCATTGTCATACTTATTAAGTTATAAATTAATAGATCTATTAACTTGACTTGATTGATATACACAGCCAAGTTTGTTTAGATGAGTCGACAAAGCCTATTCATCCAATCATTACTGTATCGATTATCTTAGGTCCTGTTTTTTTCATGGGTCAATTCTAAAATATCAACCTCAACCCAGTTCAACTCAATTCAATTACCTCGACAATTTTAATCGAGTTTAATTTATCACATAAAAGAATTTCAACCCACTTCAACCTACTTCAACCTTTTACTCACCTCAATTTACCTACGAAAAGAATAGACCCTTAATCTATCTCCCTTATTGGTGGTTTTGATATCCAGAGTTTAGGGCACATATTGGACAATATTTTGTGCAAAATCAATTGAATATTTGGTAAATTTGTATTTGATATTTCAGTCTCAATAAATTTTTCAGTGCATTATTTTCTTGTGGATAACTGTTTGTATATTTAAATAGAAATATACTGTCACACACGGGCCCAAAGATTAGCGAATTAGTACGGCATATATACTAGAAATAAGCTTGTTATAGGATTCATGATGTAGGACTTACATAACAAATCAAGACGCAAGTGGGGCACTGGACCTACTACGACGTGCTTCGTGCATGTTTGCTTGTTGGTCGTCTCGTACAATTGAGGCACAGTGTCAGATCTGTTTTTCCAATACTAGCTATGTTAAGAAAAATAATTGATTAAATTCGAGCATAGTTATGCAAAAGTGTGAAAGAATGTAGATATTGAAAAATATAAAAATAAGATAAAAAAAGATAATAACGGACACATAATTTTTACGTAGAAATCCAAATTAGGAGAAAATCACGTGCACCAACAATGTCACAAAATCTACTATGATATGAGTGAGTACAAAACGATCTCAAAACAAATGCCCAAGGAAAATATCAGCAAGAGAGATAAAGATCTCAAAGCAAATGTATAAGGAGGAGATCAATTACAACAAAAATCTCTCAATACTAATTTTCAATAAAATGTAAAATGAAAATTGGATATAATCCACAAGGGGCGGCGCTAAAATGGCACTCCAAAAAGCCACTCAAGATGCTAGCAAATGCCCACTGAAAATGCCTAATATGATGGGACAATAGTCACGTCAAATGCCTATGTAAAGCATTCAATTTATAGAGAGCCCAAAATGTAACTCTTGTAAAAAGGAGAAGGCGGCCAAAGAGTCAAGGCATAAATTACCAATAAAAACTCATAAAATGGCGCATGAATATGAAATTGATGCTCTTGAAACATCCATTATAATAACCCACAAACATAAATAGGTTGAATAATGCTCTTATAACATACACCAAATGCCCAGTCAAGTAACTGCAACAATCAAAGTAACCTAAAGAACAAACTGGACCACGGAAGGTTCGTGGAGGTCTCTGCCTGGCGAAGCACATTGCTGGAAAGCGCTGGGCATGATCAACTAGAAAAATGGGTGATTATTTGCTAGGCCAATCACATGCAATCAAACGTGAATGTGCTAGAAGCAAAAATAATGGGCCATGAAAATATTGGGCCTATCATGTCGCCACGGGCGATAGCAAAAGATGACCAAGACCAATACTCTATGTTGGTTGATTAACAGTGGAAGAGGAGTTGGCCGGGTGGCCCACACTCCACAAGGCCTCCAGCCGGGTTCAGATCTGGAGGGCACAATTCTGCCTTTGTACAATTATGTGTGGGAGGTTTGTGAGTCTGGGCTTTGACATTCTCCTTCCCCTGGCCTGTTCAGGTCCACTGAGTACCCCTGAGATAGAGGCAGTGGGCTGGACCCGCTTACCCTTGTAAAAAAAAAAAATTGGTTAATTAACACCAAAACCAAAGTAAAATTTTGGACTATTAAACCTAACAAGCTAGCTACTACCAAATAATGCCCCTAATGATACGAATTATGATGCTCGTTGGTGGTGATACCCGGAGTGACGTTATTATAATTTCCGGTGATTTTAGTATTTGATATGTTTCCCTTGTTTCAATTTGGGAAGTCAGTTGGGTTGCCGCAATTCGGCTTTGCAACCTGAACTGTGATTCATTTGGTTCAAATCCATTAAAAATGTGGTTTGGTTAGTTTTGCATCGTTTGTTTCACATTAACACGGTTTCCGTAAAACCGTAATCAATTTACTTTCAATTTGTAAACCAAACTGCTCCGATCTGGCTCAATCTAGCACACTGAAATAATGCAAAAGTAAGTTGAATTCACATCCATATTAACTAATGTTTTAATTATTTTTTATGTAAACAACTCTATCGAATTAAATAAATAGCATATTTCAACAAGATAATTAAGTTTTAAACTAATTAAAATTCAAAAAATTTCAAAAAAATATGATTAGTTAGACCAAATCAACTAATTTGTCTTGCAATGCGATGCATTTCAATTCGTCATGCCAAACTAACCGTTAACAGGGCAAGTTGAAAATACCCACTCATCCCGTTTTCTCTTATTAGATTTGCTATATATCAAATGTACCCGATTCTTATCTCTTGCCTTCATGACTAATAGGTAAAATCAAATGAGTCACATGATTTATATGAGTGTCACATGAAATACTTGATACGAGTGGCTGGTCAGGATATCTCTAACTCGTACATGCACATGCAATTATTTTATTATTGGTAAAGGCGATACATATGGGCCTTTGGAGTTTGCACTCTTCCTGAGCATCTTGGTGGAAGTTGGGCGTAACTTTCACGTAACAGCAAGTATCATAACCAGAAATTACATTTGATTTGGGCTTGGATTTTGCCATTTATGTGTTTTGACATGCATGACTAGAATTGAACTTAACTAAAACTGCTCTTTGCGAGTCTAATTGCAGACAGTGTTTTCTCACTCATGCATACAGTAATGCTTATTAAGAATGGACGTAGTTTCTTGGAAAGTTTGCTCACTAGAACACATAAACGTTCATTAAATCTCATCTTAGTATGAGCAAACCTTAAGGAAATGCTTGACATTAATAGAATTGAACTTAACTGAAGGCCTTCTTTCTGAGTCTAATTGTATCAGATGTTATACCATTCATAAGGATGTACAGGAGACTGTACATTCGAGAGTTTTCTCAGTTACGCATAAAGTAATGCTTTTTAAAAGTGGACATAGTTTTCTGGCGAGTTTGCCCAGTAGAACTGTCCATATTTTGTAAATATTATTATATATTTAATGAACAGATTTTACAAGTGTACTCTTATTCACTTGGGACATAATATGATTTCTGTACTATGCGTTACCTTCGTGCGGAGAATAATTTTATATTACCCGAAATATCGGCAGATATAGTATTTTTCATGGGCCTTGCATATATCTATCTCCATGAGACAGATGACCAGACAATATGAAGTATGAAGTATGAACCATGCATTGATGAACACAAGCCAATCAACCCACAAAAAGGGGGTGCATAATATAGTGATCAGGAAAGCTGGTGGAGCCGTAAAGGGAATCAAGTAAGGCATTTTAGCGAAAAGCAATATCAATATGGGCACAAGAAAAGGAAAGGGGCATCTAAATATTCCTAACACATTACATTTTTTGACTGGTTAGTGTCTTGGTGTGTGTGTGTGCGCCAATTTCAGGACCCATTTAAAGTTGCCCCAATCAAGATCACCTAATGTTTTCCCTTAAATTAATGTCCCTTGTTCTTTACTTGCCCTCTAAATAATCTAAATAATCTGCCTCTTAATGAGTATGGCACTTTAAATGATGTTTTAATCATCTTTCTCATAATATGTTAGTGATGTCGGTTTAAATTATTTTTTACTCTTGTAGATAAATATCTTTTATTTAACAGAAAGAAATTTGAAAGGTAATGAAAGAAACTAACAAATGTGAATGAGTTGAGATAAATAATAAGATTAAAAAGATATTAAAGTAAGCATACTGTAGATGTTAGTTTCTAATGTGTCGAGATAGAGAAGTTCGATCCTTATGAAATATCCTTCCATTAATATTATGATTTAAATTATTTATTAACCAACAATGTACTTATAAGAGACATGACGACATGGATAAAGTATGCCAGTCATTCAAATTGTTGAAAAATGAAAACTATGGACAAAGTAACATTTTTTTGTTGAGAAACACCCCAACCCCCAAAAAACTAAGAGAGAAAAAAAAAAAGATAAAAATGGTGGATTAAGGGCCTACGGGTGAATTGGCATGTTTCCTTAGTAGCTAAGGTTATAGATTGTTTAATCTCTTAAGGGTAATGTCACATTATTGTATTATTGTACTATAAAATGTGCCTTGATACCCGCCCGTCAAAAAGCCATAGCAATATATCAACCTCACCAAAGCTAAGTGGAGATTCACTCTTCCCGATCCTTTTCTCATTTTCCGTAGCCTCTTGCCTCTTTCCTTAGCACTACTTCTAGCTAAAACTCTAAACCTAAAACCCTCTTCACAGCAACCACCAACGCCAGTATGTACAGGTTGAGCAACACGGTTATTGGATTCCTCAACTTATTCTCCCTCCTTGCCTCGATCCCTATAATTGGAGCGGGGCTCTGGATGGCAAGGAACAGCACCACATGCCAGAGTTTCCTCCAGACCCCGCTCCTAGTAATCGGGTTCATCATCCTGATTATCTCCTTGGCCGGGTTCATAGGGGCATGCTTCCACGTGGCATGCGCCCTATGGGTGTACCTCATCGCCATGCTCCTCCTCATCACAGCGTTGCTGGGGATAACGGTATTTGGGTTCATAGTCACCGGCCCAGGAGGTGGGTCTCCCATCCCGGGCCGGATTTATAGGGAGTATCACCTTCAAGTCTACTCCCCCTGGCTAAGGGACAAGCTCAGGGACCCTAAGTATTGGAACAGCGTAAGGGGGTGCATTTTGGGGTCTAAGACTTGTGCTAAGGTTGTTGCTTGGTCTCCTCTTGACTATCTTAGGAATGATATGAACCCAATTCAGGTAATCAATTATCTCTCTTCCTACTTTTCCATCTCATATGATAATTCTCATATAATCTGATTATTCGTAATTTTTTTATTATTTTCTGTTCGTTTTATTTTTAATTGTTTGTCGGTCCAGATGGAAAACTTATTATATGTATGATTTTAACCTATTTTTCTGGCTGAGAATGTGTAAAAATTATAACTAATCGAGCTAATTGATCATATTACGCTAAAGGTCGACTCAGCTGGCAAGCAGCTTTTGCCCCTTGGGATGGGATATTGGGCATGGAAAAAGCTTTAAATTTGTCATTCTTTTTATTGTTGAGAAGTGCGAAAGAGAATTTATGCTTTTCAATCCTTGGAAAATCGACCCACTTTTTTTCGAGAATCTTTGTGTAATCTATCATCAGTTGATATGTGTCGTGTAGCAATTTGCAAAAAGATGCTAATATGCCATTGCTATACTAAGCTTTTTACCATCCATAAAGTTGACGACTCGCATGCTTTACTTTAGTCTCTTCACTAGAAAATCCGATTCCTTTAAATAAATTTGGGTGACTCGACCATGCACAAAAGTTGTTTCATCACTTTCTAATAGGGTGGGCAATAAATCGTATCGGATTGAGTTAGGGTCGGTCCGTTTACAAAGTGGACCAGGTCGGTCAAGGTAGGCCCATTAATCATTTGGGTTGGGTTGAGCTTTTGACCCCGTTTTAAAATGAAACAAACTTACATAAAAAAAACAACTGTTTGTAGGGGTGTTCATCGGTCCAAACCCGAACTGGACCGGGTTGGACTGAGGACCGAATAAGAGGAAAGTTATGGACCGTGGATCAGACCGAATAAGTCAAAGACCAGACCGGGCCCATACCGAAAAAAATCGGACCGGACCGGACCGAACCGAGTTGTGAACTAGCAAATTTTTACGATATGAACATCTTATATTTATTTTAATATGAATAATTTCAACATATTTTCACCATGAAAAACAAACCAATATTCTTGAACGTTTGAGAAATTATAAGTTGCAAAAGAAAATTAAAATTGAATAAGCAAAAAGTCGGTTTTCAAAAATTTTTTATTCGGTTCTCAGTCTGGACCTGTGGACCGGACTAGACCGGACCGAATAAAAAAAATTTGTGGACCGCAGACCGGACCGAATTCATTCGGTTCGGTCCGGTCCTGTCCGGTCTAGGCCAGTCTTCGGTCCGATCCGGGTATGGACCGAATAATGAACACCCCTAACTGTTTGTAACAATTATTGTTATGTATAAAGTGTTGGTAATAAGTTTAAATAATCGGAACATGTAAACTAGTATGTAAAGTACAATAAAGATATAATGAGTTACTAAATGGGTCATTAATAAGCCGACCCGATCTGACCTGTTAATATACCTTAACAAGCCAGCCCACTATTGACGGCCCTTTATTATCCCTATTTTAAATGGGTCTACCCGCTTTACCTAATAGGTACCCGACCTTTTGTCCATCCCTACTTTCGAATTGCGAGTACTGATCGTCGTACCTTTGAAGAGCTTTCTAGTGCCTAGAGTTTATTACTTTACAATAATTAGTATATTTAAAATTTAAAATGCTCATATTGATGTGCTACGAGCCTAGCACAAAGGAATATACGGCACAAGTTTGTTTTCTATGCTTATCTGTCATTGCTATTGATGTTGTTATCGAAGTTATTCTTACTCTTATCGGAGCTGGTAGCTAGGTGGAGCTCAGATCAACTTATTTAATAATTGAATCAACTTCATATCTATTATGACGAATATGGCTCAAACTTTGATAATTCAAAAGACGCTAAACCGTATGACATATATTATCAGATCATGCCAATTTCAAGTTGAAAGTGAAGTTGTATTTATGTTAGATTTGTGTTTCTATTAATTATCTAAGTTGGATTCGTTTTCACGTCCAGCTTTACCAATAACTTGTATCTCATACTTTAAACACACTTTCTATGAAAAACACCGTACCTAGAAACGGCTAGATTTTGCATTTGCTTGATTACATTGTTAAACATTATGGTACAGTCAGGGTGTTGCAAGCCACCAACAGCATGCACATACGGAGACAGCATGATGATGGATCAAGACCCGGATTGCTACAAATGGAGCAACAACCCCGGTTTGTTATGCTACGACTGCGACTCGTGCAAGGCCGGGGTGTTGGAGAGTATCCGAAGAGACTGGCACAAGCTCTCCGTCCTCCTCGTCGTCGTCCTCATCTTGCTCATCGGCGTCTACTCTATTGGCTGCTGTGCCTACCAGAATACCCGCCGGGCCGAAACCGATTACCCCTATGGCCATAACCACATGACCAAGATCCGACCCAGATGGGACTATTACTGGTCAGTCTACGACCTTTATCTCATTTCCTCATTTTAATTAAGCTCTTTTATGTGAATTGTGATGAAATATTTACACATAACGGACCTACTTGTTTCATATTGGTGTCCTGGATTCCCATTAGTTATTTTTTTAAAAAAATTCATAAAATCTTTCGATTATTTTTGAAAACCTATATATATAACATTAGATTAATTATATTGATAAAATTGTATAGGAATCTAAAAATGATTGAATTATCCTTTAATTTCTTTTTTTTTCCCTTGTTTGTTTCTGAGGTCGGTTAATCTTTTTGATTTAAGAATTAATTAATTGTTACATGAGTGATTAAGAAAAGGTTGCAATTCTTTTCAGGTGGAGGTGGTGGCGTGATAGAAGAGAGCAGCTTTGGTGAACCCCCCCCCCCCACCCAAAAAAAAGGTGGTGGTCAACTTTGCTTCTTGTGTGTGTGCCTGTGTGGGGCTGGAGTTGACTGCTCATTCTTGTACAAATTCTGCCTTAGCACCCCCCAAAAAAGCCCCCCCCCCCCCCAAAGCCCCTGCCGAGCTGTATCAATGTAAATACGGTGAGAATTTTATTATGTATGCACTATGCAGTTGAAGGTCTGAAATTAAAAATTTCCTGCTCTTTTGGTGGTGGGGGGTGGGGGATGGGGGGAGGCCAGGGAACTGAATAACTTTCTATAATCAAGGGGAGAATTTGGCTCATGCTGTAAATATAAGCTATTTTATGAGAATAGAAACTACAAAAAGACTACCATCTAAAGTTAATGAATTATTTTACTGATTCTCGGTTTATGATGATTCTTAGAGTTATGAAAAGTTTTGAATAAATCCACTCCTTGTCAAATGATTTTTAATTGAAATCTCATTTGAGATTATTTACATAATTCTTTTGTTTAAGACCCACCTTCTGTAAAATTTAACATTATGACAAATATTTTGGTGCTAAGGATCATAATTTTTTGTCCTCTATATATACAACCAAACTCTCTCTCTCTCTCTATATTCTTTGGGGTAGATCTGGCAAATGGGTCATTCGGTTTGATTACGGGTCGGGTCAAGCTCGAATCGGGTCATGTTTGGGTTAAATGACATTTCGGGTCGTTTCGGTTTGGGTCAGGTATGGTTCGGATCGGGTCGATTTTGGGTCAACCAATTTTTGATCAAATACGTTCATGTTAAAACAAGCAACTTTGTAGAAAATTTCGGGTCAGGTATGGTTTGGTTCGGGTCAATTCGAATTTCGGGTGTCGGGTCAGGTATGGGTCTAGGTTGTTCGGATCGGGTTTCGGGTTTCGGGTCAGTTTTGCCAGGTCTAGGGGGGTTAAAAAAGAGGGGTCAAACCTCTTTATAAACATTCAAGCTAAGATAAAAATCATTGCCAAGAAAATAGAAGAGGGAGGGGAGTCAAGTCCAATGAATTAATGGTGTCAAACTCTCATTTTATAATCGTACGTTTGCATGTCTTTGTTTTTAGTCTTTTTAAATTAAATGATGATAAATTTCAAAACTCCTAATTCTGCAATATGGGGGAGTTACCCTGTGAACATATTAAAGTCATAGGGCCTCATTTAACAATTCTATATATACAATGAAGAAACACAATGAAGACAATACAACAAACAATATAGCATACATTGCATCCAAGGATGAACAATATGAAGAAGTGCATGCTTACCTTAGTAGTTTTGGTACTAATTTTGCAATTCCATGGAAGTTATGGACACCCTCAAGTGCCTTGCTTCTTTATTTTTGGAGACTCATTGTCAGATAGTGGTAATAACAATAATCTTCCAACACTAGCTAAAGCCAATTTCTTGCCCTATGGGATTGACTTTCCCGGCGGAACCACTGGAAGGTTCACAAACGGTAGAACAACCGTTGATATTATCGGTACATATCTAGCGTTTCATATCCATTTCGTAATTGTTTGGTTTTATGATCGAATTTATTCAAACATATTTAGTCTGTTCTAAAGTGTCGTTTAAATGTTCATACGTCATAGCTTGCTAGCTTATATGATAGGATCATTTGCTGAGAAAGGTTCAAGATCGAGTATAGATTACATATATATTCTTTATTAACTGTAGTGATGTTTATGGTGCATGTTCTAGATGTGAAAAGAATAAATATTCTCATATAACGTTACCAGTAATGTTAGAAGATTGATTACTATATGAAGATTAATGGAATTAGAGTATAGATGTGTAGATATGAATTTTGACATTAATTGTTCGATATAACAATATAAACAATATATTGTTTATCATGAATATCCCATGCTTTTAACTTCCAACATTTAACTGTGATGTGACTTTTGTGTGTGTCTATGTATATATATTATGCAGGTGATCACCTCGGTCTAGAAGGCTACATTCCACCCTTTTCCTCTGTGAGAGACTCGGATATAATCAAAGGTGTCAATTATGCATCTGGTTCTTCTGGAATTCGACCCGAAACTGGAGTTCAAGTGGTACAATTTAGACGTTTATTGTTTCAAGTCTCTCTAATTAATTAGCTCTTGATTAATTTCTTAATCTCTACAAAAATTGACCACCATGAAATGAATTATATGACAGGGAATGCGCATTAGCTTCGACCAACAACTGCGCAATCACCAAACAATAGTCTCAAAAATTGGCACAAGTTTGGGACAAAATTCCACTGCACATTTGAACAAATGCCTCTATTCAGTTTATGTTGGAAGTAACGATTGGATGCTTAATTATTTTGCTGGGGGTCCTACAAGACTTCAATACACTCCTGAAGCTTATGCTGATGTTCTCCTTAATCAATTGTCACAACAATTAACTGTAAGCTCTATACTCCCCCCCCCCCCCAACACATTGTGTTTTTATTTTTATTTTTCGGCCTAAAGTGTTTGTATATACAATCCTTAAATAATTAGACATTCTTCTTCAACAAGGTGTTACTGAAGCAGTTCCTTTTATAAATAAAAATTAGGTTGCGTACTTCTAATTTACTCCTAATTTTTGCTTACAGACTTTATATGATACGGGAGCAAGGAAGGTAGTCGTCTTTGGGGTTGGACCACTCGGTTGTCTTCCTCCTATTACTGTGCTTGGAGGATGTTCAACTTATATCAATCGTGTCCTTGAGATGTATAATACCAAATTAAAATCACTGGTAGATACTCTCAATGCCAAATTTACAGATGCTAAATTTATTTGGATCAATACCATTGCAATTGTGTCAAATGACTTACGAGGCCTTGGTAAGCGTTCTGAATTTTTTTTCTTAATATTTAAAAGACAAAAGCAAGGTATTTCTTATTAATTTTAATTTTTGGATAATTAAATAGGTTATTAAATGAATTTTAATCACATTTTTTTTTTTTTGCAGGATTAAGGGTTAGAACCGTACCTTGTTGTGGAGCAGTAGTATGTTTGCCACTCACTATCCCTTGTTCAAACAGAGGGGAATATGCTTATTGGGATCTCTTCCATCCTACAGAGGCTGCAAATAGAGTTTTGGCTGATCGAGCTTTTACTGCAAAACAAGAGACTGATGCTTATCCTATGGACATTAGCCACTTGGCTCACCTTTGAAATATTCAAAAAAAAAAATTATACTTTGTTATTTACATAGTTTAGTGATAAGCATGTTGACAATGTAATAGCCCAGGATTAATTAGTAGATGATTTACTTTAAAACAAGTAGAGCACAATGCATAATGTGTTGTCATCATTATTTTATGCCGATCAACATGTAGTTTAAATAAAGAATACAAGTTAAACAACTAATTTGACGACCGCAATCACAATATATATAGTTTCGAGTCGTTACTTTAGTGATTTTAAATTTTGAGCAAGTGACGTATCCTCGATCAAAAAAGAAAATAGGGGAAAGAATGGTAATAGGTATAAGTTTGTGGAAGGACTAATGCATTATGCACGTAGCTTCTCTTGGAGTAATAATAAATTAATAACATGAGGTGTGGAAACAGTGAAAGTATAATTTTACTTTCGTGATTCGATCCTCGGGGCAACAATTTAACTTAACTAAAAATTTGCTGGCACAAAAACAAGGTCTCTTAGGCTTGGACTTATAAGACCGACCCGTTTGCTCCCTTCTTCCGGGCTTGAATAGCCCACTAAGTTTATCCTCAATTAGGTTAGCCACTACGTAGGTTCAAATTTTATCATTATAGAATTAAAAAAAAAAAATGCATTATCTACCTTTACCTTCCTATGGCTTGATGCAAGCGAGAGTTAACAAGCATATTCATCTTGATTATTGCTTAATAAGCCAGGATTACACAGCTAACTAGCTAAGTTTGTATAGGCATGACATGCGAGCAAATAGATTGAAAATTCTAATTACGCTGTGGTTGACAGTATGAACAAATTGTCAGTCCTCCACAAGGAAGCCAAAGGTTTTAATTGACCACATAATTATACATTGGGCAAGAGCTTATCCCTCTCCTGTACAAACATGAAAAGCCAATTAATTACTTTACCCACAAAAATTTTAGGAAAATGGGAAAATTGATGATTATTACACTAATTAAGCAAACGTCCAAGTAGCAAGGGCTGAAATGAGTTCCACAATTTATCACTGCCACCTGTTGGCAACAATGTCAGCAAGATCAACAACTCTCTGAGAGTAACCCCACTCATTGTCATACCAAGCAATGACCTTCACCATATCATCACCCATGACCATAGTGAGGGAAGAATCGACGGTGGAAGAGACATCGGTGCATCTGAAGTCCACTGAGACGAGAGGCTCATCACAAACTGAGAGGATGCCCTTGAGCTCCTTGTTAGCGGCCTCTCTGAAGGCAGCATTCACCTCCTCAGCGAAGGTCTTCTTGGAGACTTGGACCACAAGGTCCACTACAGAGACATTGGGGGTGGGGACACGAAGGGCGATCCCATTGAGCTTGCCCTTGAGGCTTGGAAGTACTAGGGCCACTGCCTTGGCTGCACCAGTTGAGGTGGGAACGATGTTGAGGGCTGCGGCTCTTGCACGCCTTAGGTCACGGTGGCTTGCATCCAAGAGCCTCTGGTCTCCAGTGTATGAGTGGGTTGTGGTCATGGTTCCTTTGATGATACCTGCCAAGTGTATAGACATACTATATAATTATTTTTCATATGCTAAAGACCAATGAGGCAAATACTAAACGTGTACATTGGATCATGTATGAGTGAGCAATACTGATGCTGTTGTTGTTCTGCCATTGACAGACTTGGATTTTGGCTTGATGTTGTTGGTTTTTTATTAACTATTACAGACCTCACAATTGACCTATATTTGATCAGTTGATCCGCAGAACCCCCAAGATAAGGCAATTTGGCTTTGAGTAGACCCCTACCTAAATTGAGCCAACCCAACCAGACTCACCCAAAACTCCTCCAACAGTGCCCACTTTCTAGTAAGCATTACTAGACAGCCCGGCCAAAGACCTGAATGAACAAATGCAGAACAACCAGTTATAAACCCATTTCAACCCCAACAATACACCGATCCATCAAATGACCAATCCAAAAATTTGCGAACCGAAGCGATCCCTTCAGTATATCTATGATCTATTCATATCATAGATCAATAAATGCAGGAACAGTGTTAGTACATACCAAATTTCTGGTCAAGGACCTTGACGAATGGTGCAAGGCAGTTAGTCGTGCAGGAGGCATTGCTGATGATTGACTCAGCACGGTCGTAGGTGTCCTCGTTGACACCCACCACATAGGTGGGGATATCTCCCTTTCCTGGGGCAGTAATGAGCACCTTCTTAGCCCCAGCTTGCAGGTGCTTTCCTGCACCTTCCCTGTCCACAAACACTCCTGTACCCTCTATCACCAAGTCTATGCCCAAGTCTCTGCATCACATACGCGAAATCCACCCCACAAGTTAATCAAAATAATAATTAAGAACAGGAGGATTGAAAAGTGCATTTATGTCAAAACTACAAGTGTGAAATGCAATATAAAAGCAAGGTACTAACTTCCAAGGCAGATTGGCAGGGTTCCTGTCGGAGACAACTTTGATGACCTTGCCATCAACAGAAATGGCATCATCTCCTACAGGCTTCACATCGGCGTCAAAAGTCCCGAGGATGGAGTCGTACTTAAGGAGGTGGGAAGCTTGTTTAACACCTCCAGTGTCGTTGATGACAACAACGTCAAGGGGTGATTCCTTTCTGCCATGCCAGCACCTGAGGAAGTTTCTTCCAATCCTTCCAAATCCGTTGATTGCTACCTTAAGTTGTGCCTTAACTACTCCTTTTTGGCCACGTCTGCTCCCCCCAACCTAAACACAATCATAACATTTCAGCTTGATGTTACCCAATTAACTGTGAATGTTTAGATGCTTCAAAATCTAGTTCCCTGCTCATCACAGGACAATTTCATTTTAACAAATTTTCAGTTGATTTCATGATCACTTCAATCTTTTTATCGTTGTTTGATTCCCATGTATGAAACTCCAACCACATCTTACATTAAGTTCTAACTGGAGAAAATAGCTTCACTTCATCAACTAATGACTTCAAGAACAGGGGAAAGGGAATCAATGATGGAAAACTGAAAATTTCAGTGAACCATTTGATCTATTAGGCTATGATTCTCTGAAATTCCAAAAAAACTACAGACTTCTTGTATGCTTTAATGAAGTGAAAACTCTTTTTTCTCTCTTATCCCTATTGATGTCGCACTGTTGTGGAGAACACTGGAAACTGATGTAACTCAACAAAGGGTGGATTACTAGCAACCTTGGGGACCTCAGCCTAGCTCGATGGAAGCAATGGTCCAATACTCGCATCACCAGAAGCAGTTAATCTCTTTTAAACATCCTGATTCAATTCAATGTGTCCGCAGTGCATACCAAGTACTAGCTAGGTCACAGACAACATAAAATTCTACAATATTTTGAAGTGGAAATCCATAGCAGCTCACCAATGATCATTCAATCTGGAGATCCCCCTACATTACTAAACAACTGAGCCCAAACGAAAAGCAGGGGCAGGAACCAAATGGGGGACTTACAGCACGAGTCCGGAAGGCAACCAATGCGACAAAGTCTTCGGAGCCCTTGCGAGCAAAGGTAAGTGATGCTGATGAGCTGCTAAGACCTGAATATTCGGCGAATGCGGCTTTGTTGGAGACCTGTCAGACACCAAACACACATTAAGCTACTACACACTTACGTACGTACAAATACACACGTAAACAAGCATGAAAACTAAGAAGAAGATCAAAAAGGGCACCCGGAGAGATGGGTTGGCAATGGAGAGCACGTTGGAGGCCATGCTCTCACAGCAGGAGAAGCCTACTCAGACAGAGTGAAATGTTGAGATGGTGTGTTGTATAGGGAACTTAGCATGTTGAGGACATATAAAACAACAAGATAAGATTACTGATAGCCTCTTGATCAATGTATGGTTGAGGTTTTGTTGGTTTCCATTTTTCTGTACCCCCATAATCTTCCCCCCCTCAAACTTATTCTCTCCACATACTCAATGTTGGTGGTCCCCCATCAGCTCAGTCTCACCTCTTGTTCAATATATACAACCTTAAGAAGATCTATAAGGCCCGAATATCTGTTTCTGATCGGGTACTCCAAATTTGAACGGCCAAAATTCAAGGGAAGCCAACTCATCAAAGAACTGCCAACTTGGAAAATTTATGTATATTTTTATTGGGATTTCAAATTAATAATGGTTTTAGGTATGAATAAAGTTGGTAATGTATATCATACATTTTAGATTATGTACACCCACTTATCAAGTATAAATATTTTTTCAATGTGTATCTGTCATATGGACACATTTTAATATGTGATGCTGATGTGGCTTATGAGATTATATGTTACTAGGAGTATGAATGTATGATATAAGCTTTGGAGTTCATATAGCTGAAGATATACAATGTTTTACTCTAATTTTGTGGCCACTTTTCAAACAGTTCAAAAATCAGTTTTTGGGGGGGGGGGGGGCGAGGTCATTGATAGTTTTTTTTTTTTGGTTATTTCTTTACTTCAAATGAGTCACATAGGACAGCATTATAGTAAATTATGCAGTATTATAGTAAATAAGCTAATTACATTTAACCTCACATCACTCCCCCCCCGAAAAAAGAGATTCAGCAAAAGGAGAGGACAAGGTTCAAAAGAGAGTTCCGGAAACATTTAGGAATTAAATAGTTACATTAAGGATTAAGGTTGGTAAACGAGATCCTTCAATTTGGGCCAAAAATCCCTAGAAACAACAAGAAATTATCAAATGGTGAACATGAAGGCTCCGTTTGAACCTTAGAAAATTTGGTGGAAAGAAAAAAAATTGAAAAAATTACTTTTTTTCTTGTGTTTGGTTTAGAGAAAATCACAAAGAAAAAAAAACATGGAGGAAAGTTAGGTGGCAAAATTATTGGAACCAAATGATAAAATTTTCCTCATAAAATTGTGAAAAAAGTTGAGGAAAATTCACAACCTCCTACAACCTCATATTGTTTAGGTGACATCAATATGATTCAAATAGTTCATCAACATTCAAATTTCTTATCCAAATTTTTGTATTTTTTCCCCAATTCAAACAAGAGAAAAAACTCATTTTCTCCATATTTTTTTTTCCTTCAGATTTTTTTTCTTTAACTTTTCTTTCCACAAATTTTCTAAGAACCAAACGAAGCCTAAAAATGAAAAGCTGTGTAAATTCTCCAATATAAGCCAAAAATACTCAAATCCAACAGAAGTTGTCGACGGGCTAATCTAATTAACCCCCCCCCCCCCAAAAAAAACCCTAGATAATAGTTGAATAGCATCAAAATAAAATCAAGCAATAAATTGAGAATGCTTATCTTGAGAATAAATAGCTGCACATCTCCCTAATCTTTGAACAGAAATTCAATCACAGAGCCCAGATGAGGGTCGCCCGAATCAGGGCGGCGATTTGGAGGGACGCGCTGCCGTGCAAGCGTGGGCGTGAGGCTCAGATTTCATTTCAGCAAAATAGAAATAAAGCGGATTAAGCCTGTTAATCCTGTTTATGTAATTTATTTATCAGTTTTAATTTTTAAATCTGATTTGTATTTAAAGTTCGCTTTGAAATAAATCACTCTGATTTTTACTTTTAACAGGTATGAGTGTCGACAGTGTAGTTAACTTAATTATATAAATGAGGCTCCGATCCACAACACCCCCTCAAAAAAAGATATTATAAACAAAGTTTTATCGATGCAAGTCACTCTTGTTAAGAATAATTTATTAAATTATTATTAGTATCATATGTAAGAATTGACTTACATTTGGCTTTTTTTAAGGACTTATCTATGTGTCAGAACTCTAGCACACATATTTCAAGTATCAATAGGGAAAAATGTCGAATAATATATGTGTATAAAGTAATTAGCGGTTTTTAAATTTCATGAAACTCCACCGTGGAACAATTTCATATAAATTTTTTAAATTTGCCACTAATTCCAAAATTGCTTTCAAAAATAAATTACAATGAGATGTTTGTTTCGTTTTCGCAACAGAAATTTCTTAATGACCTTTAAAGGCACCTTTAGCCAGTCTTTCAACAACTTGATTGGTCTGTCTAAAGCAATGCTCGATTAAATTGACTTCTATTCTTGTTTCTTGAGTTGTTCTGTTGCAGCAAGAGGGTTTTTGGTTGCCATTGTTAAACCATTTATACACATGTTGGGAGTCAAAACTTAAGAGGTTATCAATGTTCCGCCATTTCCAAAACTATCATTCGATAAGGGACAAGAGAATGGCCAATTTTCATTGTTTTTAGCATCTTGACTAACTGTCATGCATCTAGAAACTATTCTTTCGTATGCCTTCCATGGTTCTGAGTTGAATGTGACATACCCAATGCCTTCGTCGACTTATCTGCATGCAACTCTAGCCCCAGGAACTAGGCATCCTAAACCGTACGTACACTTCTTGCTTACACAACAAACCAATATCTATTGTTTTTATTGTCATTGTTGCTATTATTAATTTTTACCTTGAAATTTAAGATTTGGCCTTTTGCAACAAGTAGTTTGAGTCTTTGGGTTCACATACTGTAACGCCTCCAACCGAAGAAAGTAGGTACGTCACCGCTGGGGATGTTCGATTAGAAATACCTACAAGGCTATCCAAACTTCTTAACCTTAATTAACCCGTTAGTGGACGAGGGCGGCAAAAACTCATAACAAAATCTAACTAAAGTTGGAGAAAGTAGTTCTAAACATGGACTTACATACGTACTTAAACCAAATTCACAATAGTTTTGCACATGTGCAACCAAAACTACATTCATACGTGCACTTACTAAACATAATCCACAATACCAACACACGATGAAGTATGCATTCCCACTTAGGTTCTGCAAAAGTATTTCATAACTAACTAGGTTTCTTAATGCCTCTGTGGTCCCTTTTTGCTTCTAGAAACCTGAAAAATGGTGAGGTCATAAACTTCCCGAACCTAGTGAATAACCCTTACTTTCTCCATTGTTATACTTTACATATTAACTGGTTAACACATAGTCCCACAATACACATAACATATAGACTCAAAACGTAGCATATTAGCATATAACACCTGGAAGGCAAAATAAGAACATGCTCATGCTTAGAAAAAATAAACTCATGTCTTTCATATTCATCAAACGGATGAACTTCACAAAAATACTTACCCACATATATGTTATGGATGGGCAATTAGACTAACTTAGTCATACATGTCTTATACCAGGTACGATTCAAGGACCCTCGATTTTCACTAAAGTCCCTAAACAAACTTTGTTGCCAGTCTATTCACTAAATTAATTGTAATTGTCACATACCAATCATGTCATTTGGGCTCATAATCCTCACTGGAGTTTGGAAGAAAGGAGAATCTTCTAAGTCAAGCCAATGTCTCGCACATAACCATAATTGACACATACACAAAAGCATATTCCTTATAAAGGTTCACATACTTGTAGAAGGCACATAATCTGTTTCTTCAAATATGCTTATCCATCACACATACTTAAAATCAATCACAATGTCATAGACGCTCCACATGATCGTCCATATCGAAATCATAAATCCAAAATTCAAATCCAAGTCAAAATCCAAATTTGATAACATATTATATATTCTTAGATTAACCAAAGTTTTTTTAGCTTAGGGGAAATCAACTCATGACCTATACAAATAACTATCACAACATAAGGGTAACAAACACATCCTAGTGGTCAGCTGTAGCTCATTCATATGGTACCAACCGTTGGTGGACCACCCGTAACTCATTCATATGGTATCAGCCAGGCACCCACGCTCTAAAAGACATGAATTGCCCATAAACATAAACCATGGAGTCATATCATGGTAAATTTAGGCTAATACTTTTCTCGATAGGGACCCAAATAGCTCACATAACACACAAGACCGGCATACATATCCCATGGGGACTGGTTAGCACCTCTCCTGCTATGCGATCTAAACATAACAACAATCATGACTATGGTCATAGCTCTAGAACAGTATGTAACAGCCTCATACAGGACATGAACCTCTTTCCCCATAAAAACATACCTTAACAAAATCATATAGCTCATATAAGCACTTTTTTATTTTCAAAGAAGCTCAATTTCATAATCTTAATAAAAATATAGTCAAAACAATAGATAGTTTCACCCAGAATAATTTTCACTAATTTTCATTATGTCACAAAAATACCTTACTATTTTTTTATGCACAAAAACATCCTCCACATGATCAATCTACACTTTATGCACACGAACAACTCATAATTACACTAAACAAGACAATTTCACTCAAAAATTCATAACTCAAGGACTACACATCCAAAATTCTCTAAACTCTTGCAAAAAATACCAAATATTATAAATAATCTACTGTACAATTTTCAAAGTTTTACTATAGGTCAATCCTCCACAAACATTGAAACAGTATTCGGATTTCTGCATTAAACAAGGCAACCCCAATAAAAAATCTATAACTCAAAAAATATTCATTAAAAGTTCACAAAAAATTACATAAGATTTCCCAATAATATAGAAAAGCTACAGTAAATTTTTCATAAATTGTCAGACATAGTAGAGAACCTGCCAGGTAGTTTTGGTTACAAATTCATAACTCTTAAAATACAGCTCCAAAATTCATAAAAATTTGCATAAAATTGTCAAACATAGTAGAGAACCTACAATAAAATTATCAGAAATTTTCACCGTTTCAGTAATTCACATAAATTCAAAAATTAGCAAGATATCTAAAAAATTTGAAAATTCAACCTATTTTTCTACCATCTTGTTCTTCCAATACAAATAATCAACCCAAAAACTCACAACCTAGCATGTATTTGAATGAATTCACAATATAACCATCAATTCATAACATCCACTTGACTTAATCCAAAACTCACATCAATTCATAACCTTCGAATTAATCTTTTCCTAATCAATTTGAGGATTAGAGAAAGTCAAGATTACTCACCTTTGATCCCCAAACCAAGCTTAATCCTCTTTTCTTCCTTCTTCTTCTCCTCTTTTGCTCTTCTTCCCCTTCTTACGTTTCTCTTCCTCTCCTCCTCTCTTGCTGTGTGCATGAGTGGTGAACTGGGGAAAAAAAGCAGATAAATCCCCATTCACGTAATTTAAAAAAATCTCACCCTCTTTTCTTTTTCCCTTTTTTGGCCCAATCTCCTCCCTTCTTTGTTTTTTTGCCCACTTCATTTCCTTTTTTTTCTTTTGAAATAGGGCCTTAGTAATATCCATAACTAAATTTGTAATCCTCCTCAAAATAGTAAAACTAACATTAACTTAAGAACATATGTACATGGAAAAATAAATCGTCCAAAGTATACACATAATCATATATTAGCACGTAAGTCAAAATAAATAACAAAGATTTCGCGGCATTATGAAGACTCAATTGATTTGATATGCGAGCAGTTAAGAAAGATCAAGATTGACCCGTATCTGAAAACACAGCCTGATAATTTAAGGCCTATTCACTTTCAGCATGTTTAGTTTGCTACCAACTCCGGCATGCCCTCATATGCTCAAACTTTCTATTAAAATTGCCTTTTTTAATATGCTCTCACATGCTTTAGGTTATGTTCGGCAACAGCGTTTTAGGTAGCGTTTAGTATTTTGACCAAATCAATACACTATTAGTTAATTTTTAGTGTTCAGTAAACTAGTGTTTTGTAAGCAACGTTTTTTAAAAGTTAATAGTATTAACGTTTGACATTTAAAACTAGCGTTTCATATCTTTTAATCAAAAAATATTCTTTAAAAGTTTTACTTTGAAAATTGTCTATATCCTTTTATGTCAATTTACATTAATCAGCTAGCCTAACAGCTAAATTTATCGAACACATCAATTTTAACCGCTTATTTAAACAGTTATCCACTAATAGCTAAATTAAAAATACTATTCACTATTTAACCATCTATCTGTTCTCTAAATTACTATTTACTACTTAAACAGCTAATTTTACTGAACAGAATCTCAATTTATTCCAATCTATTTACCACTACTCCAAAACAATAAAAACGAACAAACCTATAATATTGACTCATCAAATTTGATATTCGGATCGGGCCAGGGTTCCTTGGTACTGCCCTATACGCAGTCACGCAAATTCTTCTCGGTGTCAATTTTGTAATTAAAATGCGTCGAGCCACGTATAAGAGACGGGCTGCTTACTACACTAGAGTCTCATTTTGGGGTTTTAGGGTTTTGGCACTCCACCGTTTCTCTCTCTCTCTCCTCCCACCGTCAAATTCCACCAGCAACCATGACTGCTCAGACCCAGGAAGAGCTCGCCGCTCAACTCGAGCAACAGAAGATCGATGTAATTTCTCGCTAATCCCCTCAGTCTCTCTGTACTTGTATAAAATCTGATTTGGGCTTTTACATTTTGCACGCTGTTATTGATTGTATATGCGATTGCATATCTTTTTATCTAATAGATCTGCTGCAAGAGACTTGTTCATGATGTATTTCGGTATTTCCTACTGAATAACATCCGTAAGTGTTAGTTGGATCTCAGCCTCTTTATCACGAGAAATAGTTATGTTTTTGAACTGAATGCTATGTACTTATGTAGGGCATTTCGAATTGGGAAAATCGCTGTTTTTTGTGATATATCGTTGTGATTTAGACTTTTGAGGAGATAAGATTGGTTTAGGTCAATAGTGATGATGATATCTGGTTTGGATCTCATTGCTTGTGATTCGTTTCATCATTGAAGTCTCTGGCGAAGTGGGTTCACGTTTTTCACTCTGGTTGCATTTGGGCAGATATGAAGATGTAGCATTAATGTTTATCTATTATTTACTACTTGTGATCCATCTGCAAATCGGAGGGAAAAAATTGGTTTGCTGAATGGTGCAAAGTGATTTTACATTTTGCTGTCTAGGTTGAGCTCTCTTGTTTTTTTGTATGTTTCTTGGTTTTCCTTTGTTTAGATAGATCATTGTGCCATGAGCAGTGGACAGATTTGTTGCAGAAGACGATATTAATTGATATCCTTTTGAGTATTTATGGAAGCGTTTGGTTGGAAATCATGGTTAAAAGCAAACGTTTTATGATGTAATGAGATGATCTCATGATTGCTGGATGGGGTTTTTGATTAGCATTGATAAGTGCCTCCTATGGATTCTTGCAGCATGATGAACCTGTTGTTGAGGATGAGGTTGAGGATGAGGACGATGATGATGATGAAGACGATGATGAAGCAGAAGGTATGCATAAGCTGCAAAATATAATGAATATTAATTTTTTCAATACCAGTGTTTCTCCTGTTGTTCAATGGCTAGCTTGTTGCGGATCTCTTGAGTTAAATCCCCTGTGCTTAATTGGGTTACTTCAGTTAGTGTAACTGCTTTACTTAAGTTAAAATCTAGGTTATTTATCATTAAGATGTTTCTGCACAGCCCTGGTGGATTCCCACCATTTGTTGGGGTAGTGTGACACTAGTGTCTTGATAGTGATAAAGAAAACCGTTTATTGAGTGTTGTGATTGATTTCATTTGGCTATTTTATCCAAAACTGGGATATCTGGACTTGCCCGTAGTTTGCGTGAGCTAATTTATATGCATCTTAGCTTACATACTTTTCTGTTTGTATCGCTGCTGCTGATTCCTTTTCATTTGAAGTTGGATACCATGAGAGAAGTCTCTGTTATCACTGTTTGTGATATGTTAATATTGATTCTTGATGTGCAGGAGGGCAAGATGGAGATGCTAGTGGTAGATCAAAGCAGAGCAGAAGTGAAAAGAAGAGTCGAAAAGCCATGTTGAAGCTAGGGATGAAACCCATTACTGGGGTTAGCAGGGTCACTGTGAAGAAGAGCAAGAATGTTAGTATCTTTGCTTCGTTCCCCAAAGTCATGCATATGTGTGCATTTGTCAACAGATTTATAACACTTGTAATCTTTCAATGAATCAGATCTTGTTCGTTATCTCAAAGCCTGATGTTTTCAAGAGCCCAACATCGGATACATATGTTATCTTTGGTGAGGCAAAGATTGAAGATCTGAGCTCGCAACTTCAAACTCAGGCAGCAGAGCAGTTCAAGGCTCCAGATTTGAGCAACATCATATCCAAGCCTGAGACATCTGCTGTGGCTCAGGATGATGAGGAAGTTGATGAGACCGGGGTGGAACCCAAGGATATCGAATTGGTTATGACGCAGGCCGGAGTTTCAAGGGCAAAGGCAGTGAAGGCTCTCCAGGCTGCAAATGGCGACATTGTGACTGCTATTATGGAATTGACCAATTGATGAAGATTAGGGTTTTCCGCTCATTTTGTGTTTTTGATGATTAGGGAGTTGGTAATTTGTGTTTCTGAAAATCAGGATTGAAATTTGAGGAATTTTGTTTTATCCTTTCAACTGGCGTGTTGGTAAACCTTAAGAATGCCATACCTATGATGAAGAAGAGCACCCTATTGAATAGTGATTGGTGCGTAGTGTGTTTGCATCAACACAGGACACATTTGGGTTCTAATAACTTGGTGTGATCATTGCAGGAGCTTTGTATCCAGTACCTGTATCGTTTCCAAATAGGGCTGGAAAGTATGAATGGAAAAATCAGTAGCACCTCTGGCCTACGTGTGTTGTGGACCTATAGTTAACTTCAAGCCAGCGGAACCATGTTAAGAGCTTGTCTTGAATTACAACGTGATGCGGTCAGGGCTTAACCATTTGCATTTTGAGGTAGGGCTCTTGGTCACATATAGCAAATTCAACAGCCTTGTGTGATAAGCAGCAAATTCAGCTGTTAAAATTATCCGTTACTCCGCGGTGGAATGTGCTAGGTACACTAATGTTAATTTAGGTGGAAGTGTACGCACGCTCATTCGTACCCTTGTTTGAAGTATGATGAATTTTTTTAACTTATTAATGAATTTGTGAACTGATAAAATTTTGTGAATCTGATGAATTTGTTTATTTTGATAATAAGTTGACGAATTTGTGCATCATAGATGATTTATACAACACTGTTAATGAACTTATATGCTTATTTATGCTTTATAATAACACCACCTTTTCTATAAGGTTACTCACTTCACTTAAAAATTATGTCACTAATTTTCTTAAACAAATACAATATACAATTATTATGAATTCACCTAAAAAGTATATAGAGATAAAATTGAGTACATAAAAAATCTTACATATGAATTTATAATAAACTTATGGATTTTACAAAGAGTTGACTAATTTTACAAGAATTGATGAATTTTGAAAATATATAAGTGCATGTATCTTTCTATAAATATTCATCGTTCTTTCTCCATATGCATCAGTCAATCAATAAGGCACCGACACTAACAAAGTGACTGTTGTGTGGTTCTATGCAAAAATTCATCAGTAATAAATAAATATTCATAAGGAATTATTATTATATTCATCACTAAAATTGATATATGTTCGTAACAAATGAGTATTCAATATGAAATCATCCAAATACTTCAAAATAAGAAAAAAAAAATCTATCACCAATATTTAAACATTCATCAAAACAAAACAAAAAATACTTAACACTAAAAAATTTAAATTCTTGAGATTCAAAGAAAATCATAATAAATCAAATTCAAATACTACATTTCAACTCTAAATCAAAACACCAAAATCGTTGCAACTTCATTAGATCTCACCAATTTTTATAAAAAAATAAATAAAAATTCATCACTAAAGACTAGCAGTTGATGAAAACAAGACAACTAGTGATATTAGATAAATGAAACAAATAGTAAAATATCCATACTAAAAATTAAAAATTCATTAAAAAGATGCGCATTCAACATGTCCATATATATACATGAAAATGGGCAAATATTCATCGCTAAGATTTATATTAAATTCACCAACATTTTTTTGGTTCTTGACGTAGAATTTTCTACTCAAATAAAAAAATCTAATAAGCAAATTGAAGCAAAACATACGAAATCTTTTTGAATTATAAATAAAACTGACATATCTATACATATTATTACTCATTTACAACAACTAAATTCTGAGATTTTAATTTTCCTGTCAAACTATTCGAACAATTCTAGCCACTATCATAACCATTTTTAATAGATCTACTTGAGAGTGTAAATTCACGCAATGTGTAGTGATTGATTCACTCAATTCTTCTTCACTAAAAGATTCACTGGCCATGATTGTACTGACCGAATTCAAAGGGAGAACTAAAGAGTGGAGAGAGAGAGAAAGAAGGGAGGGAAAATTCTTAGATACAAACGTATGTATCTAGCAGAATACACACCTTGAAGAGACAGAAGAGATGGGGAATCAAAGAGCCGTGTGAATTATAGAGAAAGAAACAGAGTAGCAACCATGCAACTAAAAGGAGGCCTTGCACGTCCAAAAGTTTTCACGTTCCTTTCTTGAGGATTTAAATTAAACAAAAAGAAAGAAAGAAAGAGAGGGAAGTAATAAACTATTAATTATACAAATATTGCCATAGATTATTTATTCATAATTTTCACATAAAATAAGTAATATTCATAACATAACTAAAAAAATAATTTTAAAAACTCCATAAAGGAATTTATAACAAGACACCAAAAATGTTGAAGTAATTACCCAAAACAATGCAAAAATAGAACCTTCGGTCATTTTTGGTTAAAAAGAGCCAAGAAAAAAACATAAAAATAAATTAAAAACTTAAAAAGTCGAAACTTCAAAAATGGGAGGAGAATTGTAACAATATATTGATGAAGACATAAGAATAGTTAAAAATTATATTTACATCATAAAAAGTATTCCGCATTATAATTAATTTATTTTAATTCTTGTCCTCAAAACCTCCTATTTCTATAATAATATTTTTTATTTAATTACGCCATATCATATTAGTGTGGATTCGAAATCTATTTTACTAGTGTTCAGAATGATTGAAAGTAGGGATGAGCAAAACAACAGGATACTCAGTCGTGGACTCGGAAATAGTTTGAACCCGACGATCCAGACCCAAAACTGGTCAAATGGGATCAGAATCGGTTCCTAATTCTTAGACCCAATTGTAAGTAGATCCAAATCTTGAAAACTTAATTGGGACTGGTACCCGATGCGTTACCAGGCAACTTGGTCAAAGAGTTAATTTTTTTAAAAAAAAAATATTTGGGCACCAAATCCAAATTGTAACAACAATGAGTTTGTGCATCTTGGCGTCTGTGCATGTGTTCTCACTCTCTTACTATCTCACTCTCAAATATATGTGTGTGTATCTCCACTCATTGACGTTTGATTCTCCAGTCAAGGATGATGAATAAACATGAATGTCGTGATTAATCAGTTCAATGATTTGGTTTCCTAATCAAAAATTGAAAACAAAAAAAAAATAGCCAAAAAGGGAGGAATTGGTACCTAGTTATGGAACCGATCCTAGTTGAGTTTGGGATTGGGTCCAAGAATCCTAGAATCGATCCAGCCAGGATTGGGACTGGTTCTCAAAGTTTGAACCTGGTCCAATTGAGATCAATTCCAGAAAAATGAACCGGATATTTGGTCTTGCTCAGCCCTAGTTGAAAGATAATTGCCTGTCAACGGTCAACTCGGCTATTGATCAACCCTACAGCGGGTCAGGCCCTACCCGATTCACACCTACCAACCCTAAAAAATGAGTGTTAGAGTAGGCATTTTTACGTCTCCGACCCGTCCCAACCCTCAAATTGAGAGTATTTGACTATGGTGCGGGTTAAGCTCGAGTAGAGGTTTTGACATTGTGACTAGACCTATTGACCCTCACATTTTTAAAAAGATTAAAATTTAAAATCAAAACAAGATACTTGGGTTTTATTTGTTCACAACCATTTTGCTTTTTATTTTCTCGTCTTCTCTTAGCCTCCCCATGCCCATTAACCTCTCTAAATCTCACTAACTCTGAATCTTCTGATGTTCCCTCTCTTATATTTTAGAATAGTCGTTTTAGTAAGCTAATCGTCTTAATAATTAATTGCGCATTAGAATGTATGTAAGTACGATACAACAACAACAACAACAACACCTCCCAGTGTGGGTCCCGCTTTCGCGGGGTCTGGGGAGATCCAACTGTAGGCAACCTTACCTCTACCGGTATTTCTACCCATAGAGAGGTTGATTCCAGAAGACCCACGAAAAGGTTTTGAGAAAAAGTTTTGAAAAAAAGTTTAATAGAGGCAAGCGCTTGCAAAGCATACGAAGATGACCAAACAGTGTCGAATAAGCTGAAACTGAAAGAAAGCTGAAAGAACGTACCTCAACATTCCCCGTTAAGCATCTGCCGTCACTCCAAAAAAAGGCACAACCTGCATACGAACACAACAGACCCTACCAGCACTTGCGAACAACTACAGAGACGCTACTCAGCCATCTAAGATTCTAATCCTATCCCGCCAAAGCCTCCTATCCTGAGTCAGATCCTCCGACAGACCCACTACTATCAAGTCCTCTCTAATCACCTCGTCTAAACTCTTCTTCGGTCTACCCCTTCCTCTCTTACCATCCGGAAGGGCGATAAACTCACACCTCCTCACTGGTGCAACCGTACTTCTCCTCTTGACGTGCCCGTAAGTACGATACATTTCATTAAATTGTTGTATTATCGTTCAGTCTTTTGTTTATCAGGATGTTTAATGCTGAACATTATAATAAAAATAAAACTTAGTAAAAAAATTCCATTTTCTATATTGGGAAGGTTTAAGGATCGGATCTAACCTGATGACCCGTAAGTACTCTGCAATGTCAAAGGTATACTGATCCGTAGAAGAGTCAGGTAAGGTTAGGGTCAAAAGAATCGTGCCTCTCGACCCTCAACCCGATCTGATCCGACCCTCAATTTGATCAGATCTAATGAAGATCCGTATCTTCACAAGTTTTATCACAACGCAAAAAAACAAAAGAGAATAAATAAATAAATAAAATAAAGGCATTCGCGGAACGCGTCGTATCACTTGTATGGCTGCAGAGTTGGGATTTGGTACTCCTTGCATTGCATTAGACACCGCAGTGAACAGAGTCCTTCTCAGTGTCGACCGACTGTCGAATTCTCAAATCTGTTATTTGTGGGGTTCTTTGTGCAGGAGTCTTCCGATCAATTTTGGGGTTTTAGGGTTTCTCGCTCTGTCTCTCTCTCGGCCCTGTCTCTCTCCTCTCATCTGTCGGCCACCATCTCCTTGCAACGTCCATGGCTGCTCAGACACAGGAAGAGCTTCTTGCTGCTCATCTCGAACAACAAAAAATCGATGTGAATCTCTCTCTTTGTCTTATTGAATCTGATTATCACATTAATTTGGGGCTGTTGGCTTGCTTTTGTTGCTTGTTTATATGATTGCCTCTGCTGCTCGATCATGCGATAAAGATTTGGTCTTTATGCTGTGCTGATACTGAAAATTGGTTCAGTTTTGGTTATATCTCGGCCTCAACGTTGCTAGAAATATCCGTATTTTAGAATCAAGGTTATGCAGCGTATGTATTGTTGGACTGTAGAAAACTCTGCTTTTGTGTTACTTGTATGATGTAATAAACCCTAGGAAGAGTTGTGAATGGCTTATCTGAAATGGGTCTCATCGGCTGTTATTCGTTTTTCATGTTTTGGGAGTTGTAATTGTAAATCACACTTCGTAACAGTTGTAGTCATTAAGATCATCCCAAACATATCAAAACTTATGAGAAGATAAATACTTCATAAGTAAATCCAAATTCAAGTTCTCTAGTGTGGAACAGTCCATGATCACCATATAGAACTAATCGTCTTGATTGTATGAAACCTCATGTTGATCCTTAACTATCAATCCTTTTTTCTTTCAATTGATCACAGTGGGAAACTGCCTTTCTACTGAAGCCACTTGCTGGTGCAATAAGCTATTTCTAACTCAATCTGTGCTAGTCAATGCGCCATAGCTGAAGTTTGATTTTCTTTGGCAACTTCTTTGGCAAATGGATTTGTGTGTTTGATGGCAGCTTATCATTGCTTGGTTCTTGCTGATAAGTAATTATACTTTTGTTCTGCTGCAGCATGATGAACCTGTTGTTGAAGACGACGATGACGATGAAGACGAGGATGACGATGATGAAAAAGATGATGAAGCAGAAGGTATGCTTCGGTCAGATGTGCGTGTGATCTCCTTTAGATCAATTCTACCCTCTGCAGAGCGCAGAATTGAACACGTGGTGCTTAATTTGTTCAAGTCAATGTGTCACTTGCTTTTCCTATCCTGCAAGTTCTTATGTTTTTGTTCCTGAACATATCTGCACAACTTGATTGTTTTCTCATTGCATTGTCCCTTTGCTACTGCAGTTATATGCTGTTAAAATCATGTTAACACACCCTCAGCACATTATTTTTTTAATGTATTAGCGAAATGGAAGCCAGGTTATGAAGTACTTGTGCATGAAAGTCTTTTTGATGACTTTATCCGCAGCCTTGATGTTCAGACCTGCCCTTAGTTTGACAGCCTTCATTTTAGTTCTGGTCATGGGGAGGTTTTATGCCCCTAGCAGTTCAGTGTGATGTTTTCAGTGAACTCTAATGTACAACTATTTGACAGAAGGTTCGATATCTCGTTCGGATTGATCTGGTTTCTGATATATGCTGTTTCTTTATACTTCTTCATTTGAAATTTGACACTTAACAACAATCCCAGGGTAGTTGAGGTTGTTGGATGCTTTATTGTTATTTTTCTCTACAGAATCATTTTCCTTGCAAAACTTCATGTATCCTTCTGGCCTTCACTTGGAGTTCAATTTCAGCTGGTAAATCTTTGGTTTTTCAATCCTGGTGTTCATGGTGTTTTCTTCGTGGTTTACAGGGGCACAAGATGGTGATGCTAGCGGTAGGTCAAAGCAGAGCAGAAGTGAAAAGAAGAGCCGAAAGGCCATGTTGAAGCTGGGGATGAAGCCCATTACTGGTGTCAGTAGGGTCACTGTGAAGAAAAGCAAGAATGTTAGTCTTTTTGCTTCATTCTCCTGAAAAAGGAAAAAAGGATTCCTTGTATGTGTTTTCACAGATCCGTAAGTCCCTTTTTTTTTTTTCAGATCCTATTTGTCATCTCAAAGCCCGATGTCTTCAAGAGCCCTACATCAGACACATATGTCATCTTTGGGGAGGCAAAGATTGAAGATCTGAGCTCACAATTGCAAACTCAGGCTGCAGAGCAATTCAAGGCTCCGGACTTGAGCAACGTCATATCAAAGCCTGAGACATCTGCCGTGGTCCAGGATGATGAGGAAGTTGATGAGACTGGGGTGGAACCCAAGGATATTGAGCTGGTTATGACACAGGCTGGGGTTTCCAGGGCAAAGGCGGTCAAGGCACTCCAGGCTGCTAAAGGCGATATTGTGACTGCTATTATGGAGTTGACCAATTAATGAACACTAGGACTGTCATTTTCTTTTTCTTATGTTATGCCATGGTTAGAGAGTTGATAGTTAGTGTTTCTCTGAATCACTGGTTTGGAATTGAGTGATTTTGGGTTTTTTTTGGGGGGGGGGGGGGGGGGGGGGGG
>JACYFF010031955.1:9166838-9219197 GCA_017589665.1 Selenicereus undatus | reverse complement strand
ACCGATTTTTCTTATTTAGAGACCGAAAAGCTTCGGTCTCTAACTGGACGGATTGTTGTAGTGAATAGACAAAATGCTTGTTTTTTTTCAAAATAAATGTGTGGATTGTTGTTACCTAAATCCACAAGTTGATGGTAGTAGAGATGAGGATGATTCGGTGGATGTGCAAGATGAGATTGGATAGGATACGGAATACGGTGAGTAGAAACAAAGTAAAAGTGGAACCCACGCCATAGACAACAAGATGAGAGAATCAGACTTAGATGGTTTGATCATTTGAAGAGGAGGGTTGTGGAAGCACTTGTGATAAGATGTGAGATGATTTACCTCCCGCATTATAGAATAGGCAAAGGACGATTTTAGAAAAGTTGGGATGAAATGATTAGACATGATTTGAAATTTTTACAGTCAATGGGGGACATGGTTCAGGATAGGAATTTGTGGAGGTATACAAATAAGGCTTTGGACCATTAGGTAGTTAGCTTCTTAGGACTCCTTCGGCTTCTGAATGGTAGGAAATATGTGGTGTTGTAATGGTTGTTATGCTATCTTGAGTTTGATATATTTTGTATGTATGCTAATAGTACCTTCATCACAAGTGCATTATTGCTCCCTCACCTTCGATTGTTAAGTTTAAGCTATAGACTACTCTTGGCTAGATTATATGTCGCTTCTACTGTTTAAGGTACACACATGACACAATTCTCATCTGTTACTCATTATAATTAATGTTATTTAAATCAATTATGTTTCGTGTTTGTTACCTTTGTTTTTCAAACGATTTTCGACTTCTAAATTATGTTCTTAAAACTTTTATGTAGGGTTTATTAGAATCGGTTTTTCTATGGACAGTCATATATGTAGAGATAAGGCTGTCAATATTTAGATCTTCCCAAACCCTACGAAAGTAGCTAGGACCTACACTGGGAGTTTATTTGTTGTTGTGTGAATTGTACACATATGTGGGTGTACGGATGTGCGTGCACACACACATATGTATATATATATATATACACACACACGTATGCATATATATGTATGCACATATTATTTTTTTGATCGAGAATTTTTTGTATTTTTATATGTAAATATATTAACAAATTCTTATTTTGTGTTAAGTAGTGGTAAAATATATGTTAATTGTGGTTCGTACTATCTTTATTTTTTTTAAAAACAATTTTCCCTCTGTTGTTAGATAATAAATTGCACAACTTTTTCAATCTCAAAATTCTTGTGTTTTTGAAAAATATAAAAGTTGAGGAAATAGAGGGGGTACTCTGGATTAATTTTCATGGGAATTGATACATTCAACAACAAAGAAATTTATAATTTTAATTAGGTTATTATACATTTTTACTGAAATAATGTAACATTTGTTTCTAGATAATATAACATTTATTTGTTGAAAATTAGATAACATACTTAATTAGCTTAGCAAAATACATTTTAATGTGATAAGCACTTTTAATGATATTGAATGGTACTAAATAATACTAAATGGTACTGAGCAGTATTAAATATCGATAAAAAGTACTTTAAAAGATCAAGATATAATGATAGCATTAAAATTAAATAATTTGTACTATTTGCTCTAAAATTATGTGATATTTGTCATTTCATGTCTAATTTTGATTATTTCTTCTTAAAAAAAATTTCCCTTTCTAATTAATAGTAGTACAGCTAAATAAAGCTTTTGTTATTTTATGTGGTTCTTGAAGTGAAAATTTGCTACATTTCAGGCAAACCTTTGCAAAGATAGGTGGAAATCAAATGCATGTACATATATATATGTAACATAATACCACACAAAATATATATTAAAAGATTAGAGAAGATTAAATTTGAACTTTCAAATACAATACCCAAATGGCCAACTTAAAGCAAGTTTCTATCTGCATGGCAATCATGATGCTTACCATACTTGCTAATCTCAATGAATCTGAGGCAGTAACTTTGTGGTGGAAAAAAGTCAGTGTGAAGATCACCAATGGATTGAGCCAAAATAAGGACCTTTTGGTTCATTGCAAATCAAAGGATGATGACCTGGGAGAGCACTCCCTTAAATCAGGAGAATCTTTTGAGTTCAGTTTCAGACAGAAATTCATGTGGAAATCACTCTTCTTTTGTGGGTATACATTTGATGGGGCTAAGCAGTTCTCTGATGTCTACAATGGTGAAACAATGGAGTGCAGAGAACACTGTTGTTGGGAGATCAAGGAGACTGGCCCTTGCTTGTACAAGGATGGTCAATATACACAGTGCCATAATTGGGGGGCTCCTGACCATGGCAATCAAAACAGGACTCAAGATTATATTCTTACAATGTAACCAGAAAATCACTTAGATTCATATATATGTAATAACCAGAAAATTGTTTAGTTAATAAGTATACATTGGCCAGCCCTTTACCCTTAAGTGGAGCTCGTGGGGCGAGGGAATTAGTCACTGCAATCGGCGGTGAATACCTTTGATTAAATCCAAAAAAATAAGTATACATTGTCCTCATAATGCATACATAAATTCATTCTTGTACTATTTTTTTCCGAAGAGAATGTTAATAAAACTGCTTTGCTTCGGCATGACGACTTATCATGTACAATGCTTGGATATAAATAAATAAGAACTGATATTATGATATTCATAATAACCAGAAAATCATTTAGTTTGTATACATTTTCTTGACTATCCATATATTCATTCTTGTGTCATTTTTGACAAATGGTTGCTTCTCCAATGTCTCAAGATATAGTTGGGAATTATGGGTCACACATTCATTTGTTGGTTATTCTTGTATGTGTTATTATCAAAGCTGATGCAAGTAAAGTTGCTTTGTTCAGATATGATGACTTGTTGTCACCTCTTTAATTAACTTTACTAGTTTGCAATGACGTTTATTTAAACAAGATGTAGTTAATTTTATATATTAAATATCCAAAAAAGTTTGATCATTATATATATAATCTTGTAATAACAAACTCAAGTTTATATGTTGCAACACTGACAACTCTTAGTATGAGTTCTGCTTTCATGGTATTCAAGGAGATCTAAATGCAGGAAGTCTTATATATTGGATTTTAAAAAAAAAAAAAGTTTACACATTGTTGTCAACGGGTTGAGTCAGTAACAGCCAATAGGTTGCCCCATTTAAAGCATATTAACATGTTAGTGTGGGTTAATCCGTCGACGGCTCATTTGATTATTCAATCTTTTGATAAATTTATTCATATTAATACTCTCATCAAGTTTGTTCATTGTCCTAAATCCTAAGAATAACTAGATGGTTTTTTTTTGGGGGGGGGGGACAATAACAAGGGAAGTGTATTAAAAGCTGATAAGTAACCATGTGACATCTACAAAATATGTCCGACTTAAACAAATACAAACTCTAATGCCAAGATACAATCTACATCTCAAAAATAAAAACTACTTTTACACATACATTGATCGTCTGTCTTCTCACACACACTATTTCAAACTGCAGCCTAAGGAAGAGATCCACATATTTGCGTGCAGTAACATCTTCCTTGAATGAGATATGTTAATCTAGTGTAGTTTTGTCGAGCGAGATCTTCTTCTAACATAAGTGATGATATTTGAAGCATCGATTTCCATGGTAGAGCGTCACTAGAGCCACTTTGCAGAGAAGTATTTTAATGCCTTGAAATCAAACAAACTACACGATCAAAGTAAACATATATAAGGCTCTCATATTGGAGAAAGAATGAAACTCCCACAATAGGAGAGATGATTACTGCATGCTAAATAGATAAACAAGACTATATGTAAGAGATGATAGAAAAGGACCGTAAATACTACAGCCAGAATGGTCAGAAAACCAACCATCCGACCTATGCCACCAAATTTGTGAAAGGATGTGTAGGGCGAAGAAGAAGAAGATGAGGAGGAAGGATGGGAAGAGAAGATGGTTAGACTTTAATAATAATCAGATAGGTTGAGATGGTATTCTTATATAATGTTCAATAACCATCTCAAGCAAAAAGTATAAGTTAAGCGTTGAAGGTCTAGGGATAGGTTTATACTCTAACACGCCCCTCACACAAATACTCTTTGGGCTTGAAGTGTGGTTGCTGTAAAGACTCCCCCATCTTGCTCAAAAAATCAATATGGAGTGTGCTGAGATTTGAACTCAAAGCCCCTCGAATCAGAAAGACTCTAATATCATGCTCATGAACCAATTCACTAAAAGTTTAAGCTGATAATTGTAGATACATGAATAGATTTATACTGTAACATATAATAACCAGAAAAAATCATTCAGTTTGTATGTCATAATAATGCATGTACATATAAATTAAAACAAGGGTGTGGGGTCTCAACAAGTGAAATCTAGCATTGCTCGATCAACAAGTTTTTTTTAATCTCAAAACAAGAAACCTACTTCATACCCAACATGAAAGTTCTGTCAAAATTTTCATGTCTAAAATATGTGCTAAATGGCTTTTTATTGCATATCTTTGATAATATATCACTGATCATAAGACTAAATTATTTCTATAATTCATTTTAAAATTTATTGATTTTTGTGTATATTAAGTGGAATTTTGATTAGTTCGAAAATTTTTGACTCTCAAATAATAATAGTATAGCTAAATAAAGTTATTATTATCTGAGACAGTTATTGAAGTGAATCTGCTACATTTCAGGCAAGCCTTTACAAAGATAGAATGAAATTAAATGCTTCACGTTCATAAAATTAATTCATCTATTTATATAAAACAATATATCACACAACATATATTATTCCCATCTATATATCTATCTTCTCTTAATTTGATAAGATTTCAACTTTCAAAATCTAAAATGACTAGCTTGCAGCAAATCTGTATTCTCATGGCACTCATGCTGATGACGATCATACTGGCTAATGTACATGAATCTGAGGCATTCAGTTTGTTCGGAAAGACGGTACATGTGAAGATCACAAACAGATTGAGCCAGAAGAAGAGGCTCTTGGTTCACTGCAAATCGAAGAACGACGATCTTGGTGAGCATTGGCTTAGAACAGGAGAATCATATGAGTTTAAGTTTGGAGAAAGTTTCATGTGGACATCACTCTTCTTCTGTGGGTATACATTTGATGGGCAGAAGCATTTAGAGGATGCCTATGATGCTACACAAAATGACTGTAGAGAACATTGCTGGTGGGAAATTAAAGAGCCTGGCCCTTGCTTGTATAAGGATGGCCAATACACTCAGTGTCATAAATGGCACCATATTGAACCAGTTGGTAATCGAACTCGTGCCAAATAAAGTGACATCTAATTAGACATTTAAGTATAGGTATCATGATAATATTCATCATTAATATCTAGATATTAATATCTAAAGTTAGGACCTAGGAGGCATATGGTCATTTGTTGGTTATTCATTTATGTGTTTTATCAAAGGAGATGCAAATAAAGTTCTTTGCTTAGATATCATGTCTTGTTATAACCTCTTTAGTTTTAGTAGCTTTGCAATGATGTTTTATCTAAAGAATATGTAGTTCACATTAAATATCCATTAGAAATTTGACATATATTAATCTAATAATAACAAACTCAAGTTTATATGTCGTTATTGTCGCAATTTTTTTTCCCCTTTTGGTTATCATTGAGCACATATATACTACCATAGGGTTAGTTAATGGGTTGTGTCTTTTTTGGATTAAAAAAGTCGACCCATGCAAAATAGAGTAAACAAAGGTCAAGTCAATCATGGATCGTGTTTATAATCAGTTGGTTCATTGATGACTTGTTTAATGAAACAATTTTTTAACCAGGTTATTTATCGTAATCATTTAGCTGTTATATGTTGTAAATTTTATTGTCTACATTTATATGTAAGAATGATTATAAAATGAAGGCCTTTTTGCTTTATTTTTAAACGAGTCGAAGCATATTGATCCCGGATCAATTGAAGCTGACCCGCTCCATCAAAGTAATGGGCCAATCGTAATGCAATTTGCGCTGGCCTATGACCCGCCCCTACATACCAAGGTCGCCGCTCCATCTAAGACTCAAATACATGATATCTTATCGAACAAAAAGTAAATAAACGTAAAACAATCTTCTTTAACGACAGTGAAGTAATAATTTTTTTTAATCTTTTGATTTTTATTAAACTAAAGTTAAGCTACTCAAATACAAAACCTTATTCAAAAGAAACAAAATAGACGGTCTACTATAGTTACATAAATTTACCGAGCCAAGGGAAAAAATTGAGGATATTATTATTATTAGCATTATTATTATAGTATTATTATTATTAGGGATTGAGCCTGTGACGCTATGTGAACAGACGATCTCAGAATACGCCCAACCCTCTTACTGCAGTTGTAGGACCCAATCATTCAACTTCGCCGCCACCGCCGCCGTCGCCGGTCCCTACCTCCGCCATGTGCTACGCCGTGGTATTCCTCTCCTGAGATTGTCATTCTCATTCATTCTTAATTTTTAAACTTGCGGTAGTATGAAACTGGCTATCTATCCTTTCTTCGTTATTCGCAGAGCTGTGTTTTCAATCAATCTCTATAGATTATCAACGGACTTTTTGTGGGTTTTCCACTTTCTGAATTTCTCATTCGGTATCTAGGTTTAATTTTTAGGGTTTTGCTCCCTGCAACCAATTTGGAAAATTGTAACGAGGAAAGAGAGAGAAAATGGCGTTCAGGTCGAAGGAGACGATGAAGAAAATATTGAAGAAAGTGGGTGAGGATAATGTAGCGCGAGGAGTGAAGGAGGCTTTGAAGAAGAGCTTACCGGATAATAAAGTCGTCATGGGTCGGGCTAAACGAGGGCTATTTGCTGGCCGCCATATTCAGTTTGGCAACCAAGTTAGTGAAGATGGTGGAAACAAGTATGGTTTTTCATTGCTCTTTTTAGTTCTTTTTGTTTGGAGTCTGCATTTGTTTTTTTTTTTTTTCTACTTTTTGATTTTTGATGTTGGGTATGTTTGTAAATTATTGTGCTGGGTTTTGCTGTTGCATCTCTTAGAATGGCTTCTTCGCAATCATTGACAATGGCTTACTTGGTGAATGAATTCATGGATCGGGTTGCAAAGTTTCTTCTTGAATTGAGGAACAAGTAGCCAGCGCTAGGGTTATGGTGAAATAGATTAGTCCCGCATGAGGATAATCATAAGAGTGAAGAAAAGGAACATGCATATTTACAAGGATGCAATTCTTTGGACACTTCAGAATGCATTTGAATTCCTTGTGGGAAGATCATGTACTTGCTCACGTTTCCATTATAGAACTAACCATAATGTTTTCTTCGAACTCAAAAACAAGGCGTTTTTGTTGTAGTTTTACAATCTCCTTGTGACTTTCGATTGTCATACTAAATCTGAGACTGGTCATTTGGCATGTTTTGTTATAATGGCTTGATATATTTCTTCATCTAGTAAAATCTGTGGTTAATTTTCCCCTGAGAAAACATGCTTTGATCCTCTTGATCATAATGGTTGCAGTGACTCCTAGCCCTCTTCTACTTTTCCTGGTCCTTAGTTAATATCTGGTGTCTCATTAATGGAAAAATTATCCTAGTGTTTTGTTGTTTAACGCAGAGGAACAATCCTTTCTGTTCCCACATGATGCTCCTTGCTAATTCTGTGCCGCAACAGGATAAATCTTTTGGTGTGAATTGTGTAATCAGAAACTTGAACAGCAGCCGCCAAACTCTTCCCCCCCCCCCCTTTATTGGATCTATGGTGAATTTATTATTTATATGTTGACCTGAACGATATTTATGAATAAATAAATGCTCAGTTGTGTCGAGGGATCCTTTGTGGTAATGTGCATCTCTTGCTCTTTGCTACTTTCCAGAAGTTAACATCCGCTGTTTCTATCGGAGCTTTCATGAAAACCTAGGTTATTTGGGGGTGTTAGTGAGCCTCTATAATTTCTGTGATACTTCACCTCGACTATATTTGGCGGTTGATTATCCAAATGGCTGGATTTAGGAATCAAAATTGAAATTTCTGAATAAATCATATTGCTGAGGTATTGCTATGGGGAACGTAGATATAATGGGGAATAAGGAGGTTGGAATGAAAGTAAGAGACTTTGATAGGATTTGTGTAGTTTATGTTTTTCTTTCCTGCTGTTGGGTTTTTCCTTATTTTGTAACTAATTGATTGCAGCCCAGCGGAGGATATCTTTATCTTTTCTTCATACATGTCCACCCTTATATTGTTTTCTGAGTGTCCACAATCTCGCTTGATAAGTTGCCTGCTGATTCCCAACTTGCCTTTTTGCGGAGGCGTTTCTCCTTGGAAGCATCTTCATTTGCATCGTCAGCTTGATGGTTGAACCATTTTTTCATGTTCTTCTTAGTCTTACAGTGGCCTGCTGTGAGTTGTCCAAAGTTGATATGATCCACTGATTCAGCATATGGCACAAGGATGATCACCATGATCATTCTCATAACCCCATTAGCATTCTGGATTCTGAGATGTGACTGGCCCTTCTGGGAACAATTATTTCAGAGAAACATGGCGATTTCTTTGAACAGTGGTCTGTCTAATTTCATGCCACTATGCTTGAAGAATTTTCTAGATCCCAATGGATCACAGACTGGCTTTTGCTGTGTCCAACTATCTTCCCCTGTCCATGGGAATTGTTATGAGTTTGAGGGTCACTAGGAAATAACTAGAACATGATCTTGCGACAAGGTTTGAAAATGATTGGACCATCTTGAGTCTCTTGACTAGATCTAATTAGCGCACAAAGCTGTGGGCCCAAGATTCCAAGAAGTTTGGTCAGTAGTTTAAAGAACATTTTCTAATTTGTTCGGTCATCCTTTATCTTCTAAAAATGGCTTTACCAAGGCTTGTAAAGCTTCCAACTTATGGCAGACAGGTTGGTTTTCGAACTTAAAATTAGTTTCTAGGATTGCTAACTTGTTCCAGTACTGCAGCCCTGTTGTAGGTTGGTTTTTGGACTTCAAATTAGTTTCTACGATTGCTAACTTGTTCCCGTACTGCAGTCCTGTTATTTTTCATGGTACCCAATACAACTTGCCATGTTCTAGAAATTGTTTCACAAGCTTCATTTTTGTCTTGATTTTAGATTGCAGTGAACACAACTTAGTACTCACATATAGCCATGTATTTCTTGTCTCATTGTCTAACAGGACACGAAGGGCTTGGAAGCCTAATGTGCAAGAGAAGCGGCTTTTTAGTTACATTCTGGACCGCCATATCCGTGTCCATGTGACGACACATGCCTTACGTTGCATTGACAAGGCTGGTGGGATTGATGAGTACCTCTTGAAGACGCCTTACCATAAAATGGACACAGAAATGGGCCTCCTCTGGAAAGCCAAAATTGAGAAGATGTATGAAGAGATTGGGAAAAAAGAGGTAGCTTTCTTCTCTCCTGAGGAAGAAGCTAAGTTTGAGAAAGGTTTTAAGGAATTAAAACTAGATGAGAGAGCCGCTCGAAGGGAATTCAGAAGACAGTTGTATGGTTTGTCAGCGAAACCAAAACAGATGTTGCAAGGAGAAACAACTCCTCGGTCTTGTGATTCACATGGTGGAGAATCAGGATATGATAGCTCGCACTCTGATCAGGAGCAGATGGTAGCCCAGGGAAGCGCACGCTAGCCACTCTTTGTTTGCTGTTGATATTGGACTTAGTTAATTGATTTTGCCTTGGTTACTCCTGTAGTCCTGTAGGCTCGGTTAAGTTCATATCTTAGCATAATATTGTTCGTGTTGACATAAGATCCTATGTATTATATACTTCATGCAACAATGCTCAGATTTTTGACAGAATGTTCTTTGACACATTGATAAGGACATAGAGGTGGATGATCTTGTTATGCAGGTCAAAACATGGTGACGACCTTATGATATGGTCTCTGTTGGTGAAAATGAGTGATTTCTCATGTTGACAATCGCATTCCAGGGTGTGCAGTGCAGCTCGGGTTCCCAGACACTGAATTCAACTTTTGAGAATGGGCAAGTTAATGTACATTGTACAGTTCCTTTGTAATAACTACAAGTTTACACTCATTGAACGGTCTGAAAAGGTAACGCAAATTAAGCATCTATGGTTATATATGCGGAACTTCTATCAGTAAATGCATGGGGACTTACAGTCATTATAAAGGATCCTTGCCCATCTTTCAGAAGGTAGCTGACAAACTAACCAACACTCCCCTCTGGTCTTCTCATCACAATCCTCTTCCATGGTTAGCTTGTTCCAAGGAGATAAGGAGCACTTCCAAGTGAACATCAGAGAGTTAAAGAAAGTTGTACTGATTTGGGTAAAACCCTTAGGGCATTCCCAACTAGAGTTCTCATTTTTGAAACTCAGGCATACCACATCAGCAGGAGTTTCACTTGTATTTCATTCAGTTTTTCAGCCACTGTAACTCATTTCAGGACAATTAAATTAAATATTTGTCATGAAGTCCACAATTAAACATAATTTATTACTTATTATTTTTTATTTTGTGTTCGTGTTTTAACTTTTGTTACATGTGTAAATATTTTTTATTTTTTGAAATTAAGGAATATTTATTTTGTTGATGTAAAAAAGGATAATTTGATTTTCAGATTGAGAGAATGAGAGAAAATTTGAATTTCATTTTTCACAAATCTACATTCATATTTATATACACAATTAACAATCCAAAAAAAAAATACAACATAAAAAAGCCTCAAACTAACCGTTGGAAGCTAGACAACATAGCCCAAAAAATGGCCCAAGTTCCACTTGCAATGGCTATCTCCAGCTTTTACCTTTATTTTGCTACCCACTCATCAAAACGCATTACTCCATGTGTAATGATCATGTTAAACGCTGCGTTTTAGTCCCAAAAAAAGACAAAAAAAATTACTCGCAGGACGGAACTGTGGAAAGTTCTGTCCCCTGATCTACGTCACGGATGTCATGGGCTGGAGCCGACACATCACACACGGGCTCAGCCCTGACATGCGTGTCGTAGGCTGCGGATGCCCGTAATCCCATAGCCATATCAATAGATGAGTGTTGACCCTTGTGGAAGAGGCTCCGATCCACAATGGGCTACTCAAGTGAAGGGAGCCTAACCTTGTCTAGGCCCCAAGAGGTAAGATGTGTATGAAATTACCGTTTGCCCTCAGCCACAGTTCCTATAAATACTCACCTTCCTAATCCAAAAAAGGTAACTTACTTTGCATAGAAATTTAGGCTCTAATATAGTTAGCGCCGTAAATTTCCCTTCTCGAGAAAGAGCTCACCTTTCTCAAGAAATATAAAAACTTTATCTCTTCCTAATAGTCCTTTTTTTCTCTCTTGAGACTTGTGATGACTTGAACGTCGGATGAGCGTTTCTCCGATCTAATATCTGAGGTAGGCCTCCTCTGCAAGATCGGAGGAGGAGGAAGAAAGGACATCGGCCCAGGTGTCCGCTATCTCATAAACCCACTCTTCACCGTCTTATCACCGTACAAAATTCTGTTTCAAAACAGTTATGTATAACAAAAGAAATTTGAAAAATAGCCTCCAAAACAAATCTTGAAAACTTGGAAATTAGCATAACCCAAATGAAATACCTTGTTAAGCAACACCTTTTATGTTTGAAAGATTAAAATATGAAAATGAGCATTTCTATGTTTTTATATATATATTTTTTAAAGAACCAAGTCAAGTTAACGGTAAATTATTATATATATTCGGAAGCACATGCTCTCATATCTATTTTATATATTTTTTTTTGAATGTATTTATTATATATTTTATATTGTAATATATAATTGTTTATATGTCATATGAAAGTAGAAATATTATTTTCCAAATCAGCATACGCTCCTCGATGCCAATTTTCTGAAGTTTCTTTGTTATTACCAATCGCGCAACCTACTCCGTAAGCAGCCCAGGCCCCACTCCACAACGATCCGCTGTCCCCCCCCCCCCCGAAATTGAAATTCCAATTTGAAACGAAACCCCTTCTTGGCTTCTTTTAAGTTCTTCCCTTGGCCTTCTCCTTCAGCCCTCTTTCTCTCTCCTCCTTCGCTGCTGTCTGAAACTCCAACCTAAAAGGCAACCAAATTCCTTCCCCCCATCGTCCGCACGCCATTAATCGATCTTAATAAGCTTCCTCAGGAATTCTTCCTCCTCTTTATCGTTGATTGCTCTGAGTATCGGCGGAAATCACACGGCGGAGAAGGTGGCGCCACCTGTTTGAGCTGATTGCGGACCTAAGATTCCGCTGCTTAGGTATTACGCTTTCTCCAGCTTCATCTCTGACTCTTTGATTCACTTTGGGTGTGTCTGAGATTGAAAATGTCAATTGGTGCTGATTTGTTTCTGATGTTTAGTTGGTTGACTGTGGATTGAACCATTACAAGTGTGATTGCAAAAGTTATATTGGGTTCGGAACGATTTCTATTCAAATTTTGTTGTCTGTAGTTGACATTCATTTCATATGTGCATGAATCACTACCTGTACTTCTGGGGGCCCCTTTCTTCTCTTTTCTTTTTTTTGGGGGGGGGGGGCGGGGGGCGGTGTTGTTGCCTGTTACTTGGTTGGGGGGAGAAACCCTCTGGGTCCCCCACCGAGATTATTGGTTGTTAAAGCTATAAACGCTGAAATATTCAACAACAGCAGTAGATAAGATGCTTCTTTTGGCGTTATTAGTTTCAATACACGAGTAGCAATTTCTGAGCTCTTCTCTGTCAGAAAGGAAACAAATTTTCATGGTAAAAAATTGATCTGGGAAAAACTTCAGTTGGTCTTGCAATTCAGTGATTTTGGGCTACTTGAACTAGTGAGTGTCAGACAATTGTATAGTTGGGATTTAAACCATTCAAATTTAACTTGTACTGCTTCAAAACATGCTCTTGTAGGTGTATAGAGTTCACTGGATCGACGCCTATGTTGGCCTCTCTTTCGAGTTTCAACAATATAGTTCCACCTTTGTTAGTTAGAAATACTTATGTCTTCAGTGATTGCGAAGTGGGGATAAGAGATTAGTGGCATAAAATATACCCCTCAGAAATTGAATTGCTGGGTATATCAATAAGCCTCTTTGGTGAATGTGCTTCTTCAGGGACTATATAGAGCCGTGTTTAATTTCTCTTATTTTCAGTAGACTATTAAAGGGGTTGGGCTCTTGACTTTGTTTTCTGCCGGAAAATCTAGAAGAGATGAGGTGGTGACTAACCTTGTTTGCATCTTTCAAGTTGGTCAAGTCTTCTTTGGGTTAAGGCATGCTCGAAACTGATTTACAATGGAAGTTTTGGTTCGACTGTCAAGTCCAAGTACAGTTGGATAATGCCACTGTCCTTCGCTAGATTCTAAGATGGACATAGTATACTTGTAGAGAGGAAATAGACAACCATCACAGTCAGCAGATCATAAATCAGTAATTCTAGTAAAACATATATGCTAACCAATCTTAGTTATGCATGACAGGAGAGAGATTTTTTGTGATTTAAGGCATCCCATACTATGAAACAAGGGATTTCATATATCGACCTTTAGAAAATTAGATGTGCCACTGAGCCAAGTTCTAACTTTAAGTTTTCTGAAACATTTATGGCCCACTGTCAGATCATTACAGTCAAATGGCTAGCCCAAGATCTTTGAAGCTTCCTTACTTTTAAACCATTTAAATTCCATTTGACTTCCCTAACAGTAATCTTAGAATTCTTGTTTGGTTTGGGTTAGCACATCAGGCTAGTTTAACAATACTAAGTTACTAACATCTATGATTTGAGTTGTTATCCACTACAAGACAACAAAGGAAGGTGCAAAAAATGCCCATTCTTGCTTTTCTCCGACTATTGATATGTGGTTGTGCACTAAAATGAACTGCTTGTATTTTTTGGTCTGAGTGCTAGTATATATGGGACAATGCATTCAATGACACTTGATCAATTGCATTATTTCTGTAAAGTGCTAATTGCGTGTAAGCTGAATCAGGGATTTTTTTGCATAATTCGCATTCCTAAACATCTGTAGGAAAATGTGAGGATGCTCAATGCATGAGTAATACAACCAGAAAGAGTCAAAGAGAGACGGTGGTTGCTTGCTTAATTAAAGAAACTAGGTGTGTAGATCAAAGAAATCTCCAAGATAGGCTAGCAGGTTTGTGAAATTTGCTAGTTGTCTCCCCCCAACGCCTATGCTGTGTTTTGCAGTATAACTACTTTTTTGTCATTGTATAATATGAGTAAACTTGATTATTGGGATGGCATGCGGCTTGCCTAACTGTAGGAATTCTCTCTGAGTCTGTATATTGAATCTAATTAGGTTGCTGCGTTGGGTTTCATTTTGTTGTTTTATATAGAGTTATGATGTCAAAAGCCGAGGTTCGAAAGAAAAGCAATGATGATTTGCATAATGGAAAGTTGTTAAATGAAATCGAAGCTGTTAGTAAGGCCCTATATTTGGACAAAAACCCATCCAAGATCTCATCCTCTGTGCCACGGAATCGACCTAAGTCAGTGGACAAGGCCAATATACTGGTGCCTGATTTGAAGTCGAAGCATTGTAGTAATGACCCATCCGCTAAGGATAAGAAGTCATTTTGGAATTGGAAACCGCTGAAAGCTCTTTCCCATGTTAAAAATCGAAGGTTTGATTGTTGTTTCACTTTGGAAGTTCATTCTATAGAAGGCCTGCCTTCTGAATTCAACGACCTTATCCTTTGTGTCCACTGGAAACGGAGGGATGGAGAAGTGGTGACTAGTCCAATCAAGGTGATAAAAGGAATAGCTAAATTTGAGCAGAAATTGACTCATACATGTTCAGTTCTTGGGAGCAGGAATGGCCCTCACCATTCTGCTAAGTATGAGGCAAAGCATTTCTTGCTGTATGCTGTGGTACATGGCAACCCTAAGCTTGACTTAGGAAAGCATCGTGTTGATCTCACAAGGCTCCTCCCTCTTACATTGGAGGAGTTGGAGGATGAGAAAAGCTCAGGGACATGGACAACAACTTTTAAGCTGTCAGGCAAGGCTAGAGGTGCTCTTATGAATGTCAGTTTTGGATATCAGGTATTGGTATTGGGAGACTGTCTTGCTCCTTCTAACAAGAATGTGCTTCAAGTCGTTGAGTCCAAGTCAAGTACAAGAACTTGTGTGAAGTATAATCTAGGTCATGAGAAGGGCTCTGTTCGCCGTGCTGAAAGCTTACCCACAAATCACAAGTCCTCTCTGATATCTCGTTCTGGGGAAGATAAGGAAGTCCTTCATGAAGTTCTCCCTGCAAGAGTTTCTGAATTCTCTAATTCTGTAGATATGCTGTATCAAAAGTTTGATGAAGAAAAGTCAGACACTCTTCTTGATAGTAAGTGTGAAAATGATGTGTCTGTGGTTGATGTGGAGCCTGCAAAACCACTTTCCTGTTCCCCATCAGATTCGTCTAATGCTAACATTGTGAATGAGACTGAAGATTCCTTAGCTTTTGAGAAGAGGATGGAATATTCGGAGGAAAAACTTCAATTAAATGAGGATACTGCAGAGATTGACGAGCCACCTGTGAGGTCTGTTGATCAGCCTGATCTTCATGTAGGTTTTAGTGGTCAAGACATCATTCAGGAGAGAAGCTTCATAGCAGATAAAACTGGAATACATGATCACAACTCTCAAGAGAAAGACAAATGCACCAAGGAATCACTTTTAGAGGATCTGGAGTCAGTTTTAAACCGTGTTGCAAACCTTGAGAAAGAAGTGTTAGACACCCCAGAGGCTAACAGTGAACTGAGTTATCAAGAGAGCAGAGTTGAGGATAAACCAAATGGGTCCACAAAGTCGCACAACTTGGATGATCTTGCAGACTCTGTTGCAGATGAGTTTCTAAGCATGCTTGAAATAGAAGATTCTCCTTTTAGCTTGGGTCTTGATAAAGAGCCTGAGTCCCCAAGAGAGCGTCTTTTAAGAGAATTTCAGAAGGAAGCAGAGGCAAGTGGCTGTTCGTTATTTGGCTTTGATATTGGCGAAGTTGATGTGGCAGACTATGATGATTACGCTCCTATAATATCTGGTTGGGAGGAATTCACGGAAGGTTCTGAGTTCTTGCCTGATGGTGAGATGCAACGTCCTGACATTAGAGCCAAGGAGATGGAGGAGTTGGAGACACCAGCACTTGCAATTGAATTAGATGAGAGGACCTTCGGGACCTCTTGGAGTTCTGATCTTGTGCCTGTTGATGAATTGCAAGATGCCAAGATTAGGGCCAAGATGTTGGAGGATTTGGAGACACAAGCACTTATGGAAGACTGGGGCTTGAATGAGAAGGCTTTCCGGAGCTCTCCACCTTACAACAGGAGTGGTGTTGGTAGTCCAAGCGATCTACTCCCTAAAGAGCCTGTTGAGTTGCCTCCTCTTGCAGAAGGTTTAGGTTCAACTATTCAAACAAAGACTGGAGGATTTTTACGATCTATGAACCCTGTTCACTTCAGGAACGCTAAGAGTGGGGGAAGCCTGGCCATGCAGGTTTCTAGTCCAGTTGTAGTTCCTGCTGAATTGGGATCTGGAGTAACGGAGATATTGCAGAATTTGGCTGCTGTGGGACTTGAAAAGTTGTCTATGCAAACCAAGAAGCTAATGCCTTTGGAGGATGTTACCGGAAGGACAATACAACAAATAGTTTGGGAAAGGTTTGTCACTTATTTCCTTTAATTCTCTTGCTTGTTCATCCATTGTTTAGCTTTATGTTGACAATTGATTTGCTACTCTGCTTTCCCTTTCTTTTAGGCAAACTCTGCTTCAGGATAAGACAGCAAATGGCCAAGTTGCAACCAGTGGACAGAAAAGAGTTAAAGGAGCTTCTGCTAGCCGAAAATCAAAGAAATCTACTTCAAGCTGTGCTGTGGATGGTGTAGACTCGGAATATATATCGTTAGAAGATTTGGCTCCTCTGGCAATGGTTAAGATTGAAGCATTATCAATCGAGGGTCTGAGAATGCAATCTGGTATGTCAGACGAGGAAGCACTGTCAAACATTAGCGCACAGTCTATTGGAGAATTTTCAGCCGTTGAAGGGAAACAACCATGTTCCTCTGTGTCCTTGGGGATGGAGGGAGCTGCAGGACTGCAGTTGCTGGAAATCAAGGACAGTGGAACTGATGACATTGATGGATTGATGGGTTTATCATTGACACTGGATGAATGGATGAAACTGGATTCTGGTGAAATTGATGAAGAGGAAATGAGTGAGAGGACATCAAAACTTCTAGCAGCCCACCATGCTAATTGCAGAGATTTGGATTTTCTGAGAAACAAGGGGGAGATGAAGCAGGGTAAAGCCTCTGGAAAACATTGTGGAATACTGGGAAATAACTTCACTGTTGCTTTAATGGTGCAGCTGAGGGACCCCTTTAGGGACTTCGAACCAGTTGGTATGCCCATGCTTGCTTTAATTCAAGTGGAAAGGGTCTTTGTTCCTCCAAAGCCCAAGATATACAGCACGGTTGCAGAGGCAAGAGAGGCTGATGGTGGAGAAAATGAGCTCGATGCAGCTGCCAACGAACAGACAAAGAAGGTGGAACGGAAAGAAGAGAAGCCCGAGGTAGAGGACCTAAACCCCCAGTACAAAATTAGTGAGGTCTATGTTGCAGGTTTGAAAACAGAACCGGGAAAGAAAAAATTGTGGGGTAATACTGCACAACAGCAATCCGGGTCTCGTTGGCTGCTTGCCAATGGAATGGGGAAGAGCAACAAACTTCCATTGGGGAGATCCAAAGCTGCTTCCAAATCTTCGTTGTCAGCCACAGTTAAATCACAGCCCGGTGACAAATTGTGGAGTATCTCTGCTCGATCTCATGGCACTGGGGCTAAATGGAAGTAATTGGCTGCCCTTTGTTAACACATTTGCAACCTTAGTGTCATCACTCACTATGAAACCATCAAGCTGCGGTGAGAGGTCCATGGCAAAGCCATGAAATGCAGGGTCTAGCGTGCCTCGTTTGCCTGTTTCCCAAGGGTTGCATCTTGAACTTTTTAATGATGCTACTAAAAAGATATGTGCATTCTCTTGTACATCCATTTTGAGGAAATGAAATGGGACATACAATATGCAGATTCCGCTCATTGCGCAATGTGTGAGCGATCCTTGTCTAGTTGTATCCTGATTGGACGTGTGGTGTAGCCCCTGCCCTTGTGGTTTGATTTGTTCATGTTGCGTCTCTGTGCTTGCCCCCTCAACTTTCCCGAAAAGCTCCAAATTTCATTAACAATTTTGTTTTTGAATCCGTAATTTGCCCTTTTAACGTAAATTCCATACAAATCCATTTTGAGCATTCTCCAAATCTAGTTGTGTTGTTGTAAGCCTATGCTAGTAGCGATTGAAGTCCATTAAAATGCAAGCTCCTGCCATTAGAGCATTTGCAGTGCAAGGAATGTGACCTGCAGGTCCGATGCATGCTCTTTTGGTTTTATCCTTTCTTTTTTGCTTCAATTCTTATTTTACCCCTTTTTTTCAAAAATTTTATTGATGATCCAAGACTTTAATCCTTACAATATGTCTCCACCTCTTCACTTCTCACCCACGCGTGAATTATCTGATATTCTCGTTAAATTCTTGGCTTCTTCATCTCTCAATCTCTCTCACCCCCTTAGGTCTGTTCTTTTCGTTGGTCCATTTCAATTTACAAACTTTAATTGATTTCAACCCACTTCAACCAACTTTAATCCACCTCCTTCAAAATTTTATTTTCACTATTTTAATCAACTTCAACAAATATGTTAACTTCAACACACTTCAACCTACTTCAATAAAAAATACCAACTTCAACCTATCTCAATCAACTTCACCGTTGTACCAACTCCAATTTATCAACGAAAAGAACAAGCCCAGTAAAAGTGGATGCCAAAATTTGGCGAAATCCTGAAACATAATGATGAAATAGGCAATCACAGCTTGTGTCCATGTCTATATAACTGAAGTTAATTCCAACCACATATTGTCACAAAAGGGAATTGTTTTGAAGTGCCAAGAAATTCAGTGCTCTCTCTCTGGAGTAAACTCAAACAGAAGTAAAATTAAGAGTCCTATGTTATTGGGAACCAACTGCCTGTCAATGATGCGATACATTGACGATTGTCCACACACTAATTATATAGATTAGATACGTTCACTATTGTATTTGTTAGAGAAATATGCATTGTTAGAGAAATATGCATCCAGGCCTCAAGAATCAAGCTTTTATCCAAATTCTAAAAGGCAACCTCATATTGAAGCTTCAAATAATTCGAGCTCAGGCCCAAAATATGAGTATCTGAGAGCAAGTTGAACGGGGGGCAAAATTTGGCTCGCCCGTCTTGATCTGCGGGCTGAGCCGCCCACTCTCTTTGCAGTGGTGTGAGCCTGCGAGCAGCTCACAGGCCAGCTCATGGTTGTGAGCCGACTCACCCCATCATTTTCATGCTTTTTTTTTAAAATTTTAATTGATTTTTTCTTTTTTTTTGATATTAAAAAGAAAGTTGTGTGTTGTAGAGTGAATCCATGAGTATTATATTATTTGGTGAGCTAAAGTAGTGAGCCTCACATTGGAGGGAAAGATAATTGTGAGCTAAAAAATTGGCTCACAAACTGATGTGGCATATGTAGGCCCCCACTGGTGAGTGAAAAATTCAGCTCACCACTAGGAATGCTCTAAGTTACACTTGAGCCTCAGATTAACCAAGCTTAGTTGGGCAAGCTAAGTTAAGGCTTGATTTTACTGAGCTCCCTAAACCGTGAGTCAAGCCTAAATCCTACAGTCCATATTATAAGCTCACTTAATAAGCTCAAGTTCAGTTTTTAACTTGCTTTTAATGTACACTTCTACAACCTATATTTTTAGGTTCTCCACACAATTATACGTTGCAACCTCGCTACTAATTAGATGATTTTTCAACGTTTTTGGTTATAATGATATTACTCGCGTGTTTTAGTAAGTGTGAAGTGTTGACCATGATAAGAACTATTACTCAATAAATTAGATACCTTTTTTCCTTTTTTTTTAATTAGAGAGAGAAGGGAAGGAGTTTTTTTAAACCAACTAATCATGTCGCAACACGTGGGTCAATGCTCGGTAGACCCAATAACGAAGTTAGCCAACGCCCTTGGCTCCATGAATGGCCAACCGGACCGAGCCTGTGTAGAGCACGACCCCTGCCGCTACTAGATAACCGGACAACCATTGAAGTCCCACTTAATTGAAGCTCAAAAAGATGGACCGGAATCTGCCCGGAAAATCTTACAGTCGATCTGCTTCTTCTTCATCCTCTTCTTCTTCCACGTCCTACTCCAACCGCAGATATGGCTCCAACCCCACCAGGTATTCCGGCCAAAATCCGGCCCGGACCCACCATCATAGAAGCCGTTCGGTCAGCGAGGGTGATCGGGAAAGCGGAACTGGGTCACCAAGGGTCCGGTTGGAGGGAGAAGATGAAGTCAAAGATCATTCTGATGCTCAATCTCTCGTTGGGACCTGCCCTTTTATGTGCCCTGGTGATTATTATGTATATGTTGTTCTTATTTCTGGCCTTTTTCTTTGAATGGAGGACATTTTGACTGAAGAACGATACGGGTTGCCTCTGAAGTCGTTGAAGATTGGGAATTGGGGAAGATTTCATGTCAGATTCGTGTGGATGTTGCTTCTTCTTTGTTGAATTCCTTTGAACGCAGATGATTTTGATTGAAGGACGATCTGGGTTGCCTGTAAATTGGAAAAAGATTTCAAACTGGACAAAATTTCACTCTTCCTTTTCTTGTGTGGAAGTTCCTGGCCGCCTGTGTTCTTCATAGCCTAGTTCCCTTACTTTGAATGGAGAAAATTCTGACTAAAGGATGATCTGGGTTGCTTGATAATTTGCAAAAAATTAGAAAAAGATGCTGCTTCAATTGGTATTTGTATCCGGTGTGCTTAGTGTGTGCATTTGGTCATGATATGTAGGCTAACTAGACGCAATCTGTGCAGATCATAGGGAGTTGATGTTGAGTATGCTGTCAGTCTGTGTTTCGTAGAATAGTCATAGTTAACGATAGAAAGCGCATGTATCTTACGCCTACTTGTGTCATGTGTAATTGCGAGCTAAATGTACAGAGAAGGAGAGGAGCCAACGAGAGCAGCTTCGAGATCTAGCTGTATTTGAAAGGCTGGATGGAAATCCTAGGAAGACGTCATCAAGCCTTGCTGTGAAGAAGGTAAACGTTATTCATGCTTTGTGCTGTTGCTGCGGTTTTGAATTCTTACGCATTTCTGAAATCTTTGATCCATCTTCAGGAGGTTTGGAGTTGCTTCATTTAGTCTGTTGTTTAGGATGACCCAGGTTCGCCACGCCCTGTTAAGCAGGAATCTCAGGGTGTAGATTTGGATTCGTATTTGGATCACCCACATTTTTTTATTTTTTTTTTAACATGCAGAATAGAGAAGTTTGTAAGATGTCAGTTGATTTTCTGATCACTTACTTGAAGGTCGAAATCAACCAATTCCATTTTCTTGGTTACAAAATGTCCACCATTAGTCTTTATAAGGAAGCGAAGCTTATCAATATGGTCCTCCCATTTATTTTGTGAATGTAATGGCTAATAATGTTTGATAAGGAGATGCGAAGCTCTTACAGTCTCTGTCACTAGTTTTGCAGAACTATATCAACAAAAGATGTCCAAGCATCAGATTTGCGCCCTCTACCAGTCTTGGAGGACACACTAAATTACCTCATGAAGTTGCTGGATTCGTCTGACCATCCTTTTGAGATTGTTCATGATTTCATCTTTGATCGGACAAGGTCTATAAGACAAGATCTCAGCATGCAGAATATCTTTAATGATCGGGTGATTTGGATGTATGAGAAAATGGTATGGGTTACATTAGTTTATGTAATATGTTTGATGTATGAAGAGCTCAAATGCAGCATAAATTTCAATAAGTCTATGAAGAAGATCAGATTTAAGGTAGTGCTTGAGCAGGGCAGGATATATTTTTTTTCCAAATGGGCATGCTTCTTCAAGTTGGCATGTTATAGCTCAGTGAAAGAAAATTGCCCTTCGAATTGGGCAACAGATTGAAATTTTCTTCTTTGAGACGAAATCTTTTCTGATGACCCTCCTTAAATGTAGAAAAGCCCACTGTGTACTTCATTCTCTCCTTTCACATCACACTACAAATACATCTAGCATAATATGTTTGTTCGTTCTCCAAATTTGCATATCAGACAGACGTAATAATTTTGTTCTGACTGTTCCCTTCCCTTGTTGGCTGTTGCTGTGGCTTTGTTGTTACAGAATCACATAGTCGATGTTCTGGCATTTGTTCTGCTTGGTTGGGACAGTTATGGAGTTGTGCTTAAGCATACATACCTTGATGTTGCTGACAAGTGTTATGCTGATTATGCAGGTCAAATTTCATGTCATTTCTCACTATAAGCTCAGAAGATGCAAGGGTGACAGGAGCATAATTTCTTCAATCCATCATCTAAACAAGGAGCAGCTCACTAAGTGTCTAGCATCTCTATATAACCTGTATGAAGTGAATAGAAGCTCAGAATCTGTTCATGACAACGAAGCCGAATTTCGTTCCTTATATGTCTTACTGCATCTTGATTGTCACGCTCAGGTATTGGTTAATCCCTCTTTTGCCTTTGTAATTCAATCACATTTTTTCGATCCTGATTTGGCATAACTGACCTTTAATACAGCTGTTTTCACTGTAGGGTGAATCCCTGTCTTTGTGGTTTTCGCATCTACCTCCTGCTAGTATCAAGTCAAAGGAGATGAACTTTGCACGGAGAGTTTTACGGTAGTCTCCAATTTGTTGGTCTGCTCAATAGCATTGAATACTATTTATACTTAGTTACACAGGTCTACTCTGAGTTGCTCAGCAGGATCTATTATCATTTAAACCTACAATTTTCATGCTAGGTTTTTTCGGATGGGCAATTATTTGCATTTCTTAGGAACCATAGCTTCAGAGGCAACATATCTGCAGTTCTATGTCATTGAACCTTTCATCAGCGAGGTTGGGTTGGATCTCTTTCCACATTTTGTGTTCATTCATCTGTAGTCTGATCCTTTGTTTGTAGTCTGTATTTTAGTTTCACCTTTACTTTCTTCGTCTGCCTCTACTTTCCATGCAACCTGCCTTGCCGGCTAATTTTTGGTTACTGTCTTACTGATGCTTGAAGGTTAGGGCATATGCTGTTGGATGCATAAATTCTAGTGGATATAAGCTTCATCCTTATCCATTAGCGCACCTGTCAAAGATCTTGATGATGAAGGTATCATCTGTTGATTAAACCCCTCCCCCCCCCCCCCCTCTCTCCATCCTTTTCTTTTTTTGATTGTATGCATGAACAAAACTGATATCAAATTTGAACCTTCATCAGGAATCAGATCTGGAATATTTATGCAATGCCTGTGGTTTGGAGACATCCCAAGATGATGTGGGGAACAAGTTCTTACCAACCAAGCAAACTGGTTTTTGCTATCCCAAGGGAGGATTTGAGTATCACGACTTGTCGTGGTTGGAGCTATCAGAAAAGTAAGTACTTTTAAACTTTCAAGTTTTCAACTGAGTGGCCGGAAAGCTTAAGGATAATGGGACAACACCCCCCCCCCCCGGTGCAGTCTGACGACTCAATTTGTATTGTAGATCTTCAGTAATTGCGATGAGTAAAGGGTGACCAACAATAACACATTTTCAGCTGCTCGTCTGCACGACAAATCAAGGAAGAATACTGGTTGTAGTGTCTGAGCACTGGTTGTTGTGTGCTGCACTAAAATTGGAGACTTTGCTTGCATGGGCCATCTCCTGGTACAAAGATGAGATTAGCGAGAGCTTTTGGGAGGCACGGTTTAACTAGGACTGTTGTTCACGGAAACCAATTGCCCCGATTTCTCCTTTTGCATGGACATTTCTGATACTGATTTTTCTTTGGCATTGAAGATGTCAAAGCTGGAATGGGAGGGATACTTATTGTGAACAAGACCATTGCTTTTAATCTTTGTCATTGCTTGTTCACGGAATGGGAGGGCTTTTACCTTTTTTTTGGGGGGGGGGGGGGGGGGATGAGTATATGATGATCATAAGGACTCCCTTTTTTCGGATAAGAATGACCAGAATCTTAGAAGCTGTATTTTTCCCACAGATAACACTTGTTATTTTATGTATCCGGCATTTTGATGTTTTGCTGAAAGACAATGTCAGAGCCACTAAGGGTCAAGGGGTCAATTGACCCCCAGCTTTTTGGGGGGGGGGGGAATTTAATGTGAGATATTCTGGTGTAAAAAAAAATAGATATATATTAATTAGTTCTTAGATATTTTACAAAGGAGTGCATAACAAATTTGTTGGTTGTCTATTGCTCCATGTGATAGGTCATGGATTCGACTTTGTGCTGCCTTCTGTGTAATTTTTTTTTTAATCTTTTTAAAAGTCTATTGAATGACGATATCATATTTTATTTTCAAAACATGAGATCTCGTCGAGAACAACTTTCTTAAATGTATTAGCTACGTACTTCATTTTTAGAACTATTAAAATTTATGTTATGTATATTATTAATTTCGCCCCCCTTTACTTTGAATCTTGGCTCCACCCCTGCTGAAAGATTTAACTATATAACTCTGGATTTTATTCTCTTTGGATGACAGTTTTTCATGTGCAGTGTTGCTTACCAATCTACTAGGCTACTATGATGGGTTTTGATATTGGGGTAATCTTGTGCAGGGATCCAGAAGTTGAGCGCAGAGATTAACTCGTGCTAAAACTGCAGCACAACTGACTGACAATCATTCCCTGTGGGAGTAGTGTATGCACCCTTTTCTCCGTGGAGGTGGGTTTGGTTGGGAAGCCAAAGTATCTCTGCAGCAGCCATATGATCATGCTATACTGTATTGCATTTGTAATGTAACAGCGGGTAAATGTGGTAACTTATAAGCATTCTTTGTTCAGTCGGATTTTGTTGATTGGAGAAAATCTTTGTTATTATTTGTTTCTTTTTGTGAGCAACCCATATATGTGATTATCAGACATACTTGAATTGTGCAACCTAGAAAAAATTGCCGCCTTGATGGGAAGTCTATAATACCTGTAGACTGGGTGGCTGGAGCATGTAATGGTGGTGCTGAGGATATATAATTGATTGTTGAAGCATCAGTTTCAATATGGTAAGTCGATCAGGACATCTTCATAAACAAAATCAGGTAGATCATCAGACCAATCTATTCTACCATCTGAACTAATCCACCATCAATGCCCACTTCATGTAGATATGCAAGGAGGGGCATTGTATTACGCTGTGGCAATATCAATGCACGGTTTCAGTAGGGTTGAATACCAAATGGAGCAGTAAAGAAGAGTGTTAGGCACAAGTCATTATAAATAAATGATAAGGTTGAAAAAGAATCCTGTCAAAACTTGGGATGACGCTAGAAGCAAGTAATGAATTTTTTACATAAAAAGTACAATCTTGATTTCATGGTCGAAGAGAGAGAAACATGCAGCGTTCTTCCATTCTGCCAGGGTGAAAAAAGCATATCTGCATCAAGCCCAGAGAAGAGTCACAACCAGAAACATGATAGCAGCCAAGCCGAGACAGAATCCAACAACCATGAAGAAAGCCTGCACAAGGTTACAGAAACATTCATTCAGTAATCGAGTTAGAACATCAGAATTTTCTTGATCAATCGGATAACTTGCCTTTCCCCGTGATTCAAAGTTGAATCTGACCGTAAACCATGCCAATCCTCTATCTACTAATGGTGCAAGAGCAAGGGCACTGCAAAAAGATCCTGGTGCAAGATCAATTTCCAAGCCTAAAGAGAACTTGTAGACTTAAGAGTTGTCGGGAAAAAGTAAGAGAGTGAATGCATGGTGCAATCCCCTATAAAACGATATCGGTATCAGTATGCATAGCAAATGCCGCTGGATACCAACTATCCGCGCGGCACAACCAAAAGGCGAAAAGGAGAAGAAACAAATATATACATTTCTCACAGGCATAGGCTTATATACTTCCAGGGGAAAGTAAACATACACTGACTAGCAAGGCAACACAAGCAATCGACTAGTTGACTCCAGCATTACCCAAATCCCTACTCTTTGGTGCCTTCAACATCCCATCTCATCTATCATCCACAACTGCACCCAAATCTCCTTCTCTGATTTCTCTCCTCCCAAGTACCAACACCTCAATTCTCCCCCTTTTAGTTGGTCACCGAATCTTCAATGGATTGGACTGCTGAAGTTGAATAACAAAACCGCGAAGAGAGCTGTAGCTGATATAATGGGAGGGAAGATGGGAAATAACGGAACACTTTTTGCCTTGTTATTCAAACATGGCTACGAGTGTCCAGCAAAGGTATATGTCCAAGAGTCGGTCTCACTTGCATTTTTGGCCTAAATGAGGTGCCATGTAGCCATACCCTTGTCACAATGTTGAGTGTCTAATACAGGTGTTTGAGTAGATTATTTGGCTGTGGCAGTGGCAATAAATGGTATGCGACGTCAAAGCAAAACGGAAGAGGCAGGCTGGGACTGTCACCAACTAATCTTAAATTGAGACTTCAACTGAATGGACTTGTCCGAAAATTTGTGACTCTGCAAATATAAACATAATGGTTGTAATAGGGTGAAACTTACTCAACTAGACTGAGCACTTAACCAACGTAGTCCCTCTACAACCTCAACAACCACGAGTGAAGGGCAGGATTCAGCAGCCAACAGTCGTGAAATTGCCAAAATGAAAGAGAGAGCAGACTGTACTACAAACACTAGGAACTTTTAAAACCTAACACTTTTCAACTTGTTAACCAAAAAAAACAACTAGCTAGTCAAGCATAACTCAAATATTACAGCTCACCCTGCCGCTCTGATGAGTTTTGTAACTTGGCTTCCAGCCCACACCATGGCCATCACTTTCAGAAATCTGCAAATCATAGACGAGTAAAATGAATATCAAGAATCAAGAATGGAAATGAGATAATAATGAAGTATGACATATAGTTACCTAGCAACTGCGGCGAGATAACCCATTTTTCCAGGCACCGGAGCCAAGTAGAACCTGAAAGCAAGCCATGAGATGCAATGTACATTATTTCACAATGTTCATCACTGTAAAGTCAAGTGCACCCTCCTGAATCTGCCTCCATGTGCATTACACCGGAAATATATTTTTTAGATATGGGTCAAGGAATCAATTGATGCTAGTTATTAGTTACTAACCAAACCACAAGAAATGCAGTAAGATAGTAGGCCGTGTTCAATAGACCGTAAGAGAGGATCCCTGCAACTCCATATCTTTTTAACTGCTCCAATATCCTGCTAAGGCTGGTGCGTTAGTGTCAATGGAAAAATCATTCTGCTTGCAGAAGAGATGTGAGACTGCAGAGCATGAAACAAGGAATGAATAATGGATGCACTCCCAACTAAACACTCAGATTGATTTCTGCGAAGCAGAACAAGAAAGCAGTACAAGTTACATGCTCCAAAGAGGCACTGGCTTGATTCTTTCCTTCTGCAGCTTAATAATCTGCTTGTTTCATGATAGGATCTCCAACCTACTATGAACTAAATGATCCAAGTTTGCCTACATTACGTCATTCATCTTTTAATTCCACATGCTATGGGTACAAAGAAAATGGGATCTCTAAAATCTGAACACCGTCTTTTTGTTCAGAAATCCAAATGCCATACTCAAAAGAACATAAAATTTGGTTCCTCGCTATTCCGCAAGCTTGCTATTACCCCTCTTTATTTCTGGATCTCCGAAACAAAATCTTTAGTTCACATCCAAGTCCTTGCACCTTCCCTATTGCTAACTAGTACAGCACCATTTATCATTACAAGGAATAAAATGAACAGTCTAATTCCGTAAATAGAGACATTAGAACCTAGGTACCTTAGCCAAAGATTTTACCCAGCACCTTGCTCCTAATATCAAGAACTATACGTGCGTCTGAGTCATGCACATGCAAAAGTTCAGGCCACTGCTATGATGGGAAAAGATAGATGGCTACAATGCTACGCACACAAAACAGCAAAGTGTCTCCATAGAACTAGCTGTGCATAGACACAAAGAAAAGCTGAAACCTGCAGGAAGTTTTGCATCATAATGAGCAACGCAATTTATAGTCAGCAGAAGACTGGCACTAGTGTAGAGAGCTTTCAAATTCTCTACTTGTTTTCGCCATGTATCTCATATTCTCCCGCAACATTTGTCATGGCCAATGTCAGACAGCATAACAGTATCATTATGGCTCTCAAATGTACCATAAGCACATCTAAAATCTCCATGGGACTACAAACATTACTCTCCACTCATTGTAAGATTGTCTTATCTTGTAGCACAGTGCCAAGTTCCTTTACCGTTACCTAAATATCACCATTTCCAGTTGTCCCCCTCCATGTCCAATGAAGTTAGCTTTACTTTTGCATGAATTAATTGGTTCAGAATCACGAGAATTACATTGGCGAAAGACGAAAATATAACAACAAAAGCAGACATTGACAATCAACGTTGTCATAAATCAGCTGATTTCTTGAAACGTAAATCTTACTATTGACAGATTAACACTTTAAGGCAAGCAACTACAATACTTGGATGTTGACAAAGATCCTCCACGCTGACTGTTTTCGCCTTCCATTGATCCTGAAATTCTCCAATTTGATCATAGAAAATCAAGACTTTCATAGGAAGAGTGAAAAAAGGGAGAAAATACTCAACAGTACCTTCAGGTTCCACTGAAGTATTCTGAGAATCTGATATGCCATAACCCTAAATTCCAAGAATGAAAAGGCATAAGAAGAATGCCAAAAATAAAAGTAGATAAAGAAATAAAACAGCTACCACCATCACAATATTATTATTCCATTTCCGGGGGGTATCAACAACATGCCCAAGAGGAAAATTAAAACTTTATCAAGAATTTTCAATCAAATTTACCAAAATAACAGACAACCTAAACGAATTCCAAATTCAAATGAAGCTTCCACATTCATGAACAAATAATCCAATGTTCACAACCAAAATATACCAAGTAATCCAAGGTTCACAACCAACATGCCCAAGAGGAAAAATTAAAACTTTATCAAGAATTTCAATCCAATTTACGAAACCAATAGATAACCCAAACGAATTCCAAATTCAAAATTGGCGAAGAGAGGTGAAAGGTCCAAGAGTGAATGTACCCATTAAAAAGAAAGAAAGAATAACCCAAAAAAAAAAAGGAACAAAACCCATGTACGCATAATTGAGAGTAAGGTAGTAAAGCAAAATTCGCTGACCGTGTTGTCACCGGCGCTAATGGAGTGAAGTGGGAAATGTTGGTTTCGAGTATGATGATGAATAATCCAAGAAAACTTCCGCATTAAGTGCGCTGAGTTGAAGGGCATCGAAACCCTGTGAATGTTACTTCCCACGCATTCATACCCAACCTATGAAATTGAAGTTTTCCAGAATTAATTAGAGACGAGACTAACACACGCATAGGGGGGGGGGGGAAGGGAGAGGGAGAGAGAGAGGGAGAGAACCTGGTGTTGAGAATGAAACAAAGGCCGGCGCGAACTACTAGCTATGATTCCCAGCGACGACGACATTGATGGATTGCTTCAACTCGTGAAGGCTGGAAGATTTTGCAGTGAACGTGCGCTTCACATAAACGGACTTGAATACGGCGCGTTTTGGTGAGTTGACGCTGCGCATTGCCGGTTGCATGGAACGTCATCGATTAAGAGCATAGAGTTTCAGTTTTTGGAACTTTAGTATGTTACGTCAATAAAAGTTTCATAATTTTAAAATTTATATTTCATCACTTCTCTAACAAATAAAACTCAATTTTAATACAATAAAAATATTTATCATGGACCTACTTTATAACACACAACCTATTTTTTTAATCATATAAAAATTATATATTACTTCAAAAAAAACAAAAAAAAATATTTTAAAAATATAAACAGTGACACGCAGGGAAACACACACAAGCGTATTGCCCCGCATGTCACACGCATTTTCACATTGCTGCCAGAGCAAATTTGGCATGGGGAGACATGCGGGCCCCATCAATGCCTCGCGTGTCAACCATTGCCAATGGCCTAACACTAGATCTGACAGAAATTTACCCGATTTAATAATCCGACCCGAGTAAGTCCAAAAAAAATTTAGAGTTATATTTTGAAATCTGAGTTCGTTTGAGTTGAAACCATTAGGGTAAGGATTGACATATTTGAATTAATCTGATTTTTTAACACATATGTTTTTATATGAAAATTCTATTTATCTAATATATGTGCGGACTCTTAACCTGTTGATGAGCATGTATAATATATTAAAATCTTACTTAAAAAGAGAAAAAATTCTATTTTTCACCCTTTTAAGAAATTTTCATATTTTTCCTCCTTATCCATTACTCTAGTCCATTAATGCAACATAGTTGTTGTGACCCTATTACCAAAATTATTTGGTAATTGATATTTATATAAGTAATTGACACACATTTTAGAATTATTTAAATTATTCAAATGTACTTTTTAATTAACATATATATTCACAACTATTACAATATTCACAACTATATATATCACTAGCGTCCTAAATTTAACCATCACTATATTATAAATTATTAGTTATCTTAAGATTATTTTACCAATAAAAGAGTTGCTTTCTCATATCTTCCATGTAAAACAATTTCATTTAAAAATTTGCAAACTACAAACCAGATTTTAAAAAGAATGCCTTAGCTCCAGCCGGGGGGGGGGGGGGGAACCCTACTTTTAAACTCTTGTCTTCTATTATGAAAATTGTCCAAGAACACCTTTGGAGCCCCGAAAGAAAAAATGGAGTCAACGGTTCAGCCCGGATCCTAAGTATTGGGCTTACAAGTTGTAACCCATTTAAAATTGGGCATATTCAGTCTTAAAACCATATTTTTGCGTCAGAGAAAGAGCGTTCCAAACTCATACAGAGATATGGGCAGAAGAGGCGGCGGCGGCGGCGGCGGCGGAGGTGGTGGTACGTCGCAAAGACGGCCGTCGATGCTCTCTCCATCGATTATCCACCGCCGTATTGATGCCTGTAAAATCAACCACCTTCCCTCCGACGACATCGCCGAGCACCTCTACTCGGCTTACCCTGACTACAAACACTTCAAGCTCATCCCCTTCCGCGCTAAAGTAAAGCAGATCCTCCAACATTCTCGCCGCCCTAAGCATCCTCCCCGAAACGACGTCGCCACCGACGCGGAGGAGGAGGAGTCGCCGGAGCACCGGCGGAAGAAGCAGAAGCAGATGGTTGATGAGAGGGAGGAGAAGTTGTTGAAGAGAGAGAATGATTACGTTCTAAGGAGGAAAGAGTGCGGCTTTGAAGGACTTTCATCGAGTTATTCGGATTCCGAAGCGTCGGTTTCGACATCGGAGGATGGGATTTACGGCGAGGATGTGAAGCCGGAATTTGATTTGATGAAGAACATGCTTAGGGAAGGATACGGTGGTCCGAAATCTGATTCGAAATCGAAGGCGAAGGAGGAGGAGAATTTGGAGGTGGAGGATGTGAGGAAGGAGAAGGCGGTTGCGTCTTTGATGAGAAGAGGTAATGGAGGGGGGAAGAGCTCCAGTGAGTTAGTGGAGGAGAGAGAATCTACCAAGGGTTTAGTGGAAGTGAAAGGCATAGAAGGGCCAAGGTTTAAGGATTTTGGGGGAATTAAGACTGAGCTCGACAGATTCCAAATGGAGGTTCTGGTGCCCCTTTACCATCCACAGCTTCCCCAGTGGCTAGGAGTGAAGCCTCTTTCTGGGATTTTGCTCCACGGACCACCTGGTTGTGGTAAGACCATGTTGGCCCACGCCATTGCCAATGAGACTGGTCTTCCTTTCTATCAGATTTCCGCCACTGAAGTTGTCTCTGGTGTTTCTGGTATCTAGTTATATCTTTGATTGATTGTCTGTATTTGTGTTCTATGAATGGGTTTATGTTCTGAGTTCTGCATTTGGTTTGTCTTTAGGCTATATTGTTTGTGGGCTTGAACATTTGTTAAGCCATATTATTGGTTGTAGATTGGAGGGGTTTTTTTTTTTTTTTGGTCTCACTTTCATTCTGGTGTCATGAAGCAGTTTGATATTGTGAGTCACGTTGTTTCTTCGTTTAAAAACTTCAGGTGCATCAGAGGAGAATATCCGTGAACTTTTCTCAAAAGCTTACAGAACTGCCCCCTCAATTGTATTCATTGATGAAATTGATGCAATTGGTTCAAAAAGGGAAAATCTGCAGAGAGAGATGGAGCGACGAATTGTGACCCAGTTGTTGACTTGCATGGATGAATGCCACAGGCTTGTGCAGTCTGGTGATAAGGATTCAGATTTTGATCCTGCTAGCAAGAGATCAGGGCATTTTCTTGTTATTGGAGCTACCAACAGGCCTGATGCTCTTGACCCTGCATTGAGGAGGCCTGGACGATTTGACCGGGAGATTGCTTTGGGAGTTCCTGATGAAAATGCTAGGCTTGAGATACTCTCTGTAGTGACACGAAAGCTAAGGCTTGCGGGCGATTTTGATATGGCAAAAATAGCTAGGTCCACTCCAGGTTTTGTGGGTGCTGATTTGGCTGCTCTGGCTGATAAGGCTGGTAACCTTGCCATGGAAAGATCCATTAATCAAAGGAGGTTGGATCTGTCTATGGAGGATGGGGAACATGATGAAGAGTGGTGGAAGGAGCCATGGTCACCTGAAGAGATGCAAAAGCTAAGCATCACCATGTCCGATTTTGAGGTAGTCATATCATCATCATCATCATCATAAATATATATGTACACACACACACACACACATATACGTATACGTGTATATATATACATATACGTATACCTGAAGAGATGCAAAAGCTAAGCATCACCATGTCCGATTTTATTCAAAATTTTAAAACAATCCGTGCTATGCATGGACTTAGAGGCTGGTTTTATATTTAAAGATGGCCTTTGGAATGTGCACTTGCACGTGCACCAGTCACCACATAGGCTATGAGTTGCGGCTCATTTTGAAATGCTCATGTTGTGCATTTGGGTGGCACTAATATTGCGAGAGACTTATAAGCTCATTCTGTGTTTAAAAAAGCGCGCTCGGGGCGCACTTAGGCTCACAAAAGCCCGAAGCCCACCCTATAGCGCCTTGGAATTGGTCAAGCTCAGCCTATTCTTAAAGGCCGCGCTTTTTTGGGCTTTTTTGGACTTTAGACCTAAGCCCAAAACCCACGAAGCTTGATAGATTATAACAGACCATTTGGGGGGGGGGGAACAAACCTTTGAATCAAGATGCTATTAGAAGTAAACAAAGCATATAACTACTTTTGAACTTGAGGTTGGAGCTGGAAACCCTAACCTTGGTGACAACAATCTAGTAAATGCTTTGTTCTCCTATCTTCTTTCAGATTTCCTTCATCCTCCTCCTCTGTTATTGGACAGCCATGAAAGGGCTTTCTTTGTTTCCTTTCGGGTTTTTTTGGGGCTTCAAGGAGGTCAAAAATTGTGCCTCCTCTAGTGCTACAATGGTACTAAGCCCTTGCTCTTTGTGTTTCTTATTCTTTCCTCCTTCTCATCTCTCTCGGACTCTCTCTCTCTCTCTTTCTTCGTGGCATGTTGGCAGCATGTGTTATGTTTTTGGGGTTCAATTTATAGTAATCTAATGGAACTGTGTTTAATGCTTTAATTGTATTTCGTCGTGTTTAATTGATTCTTTTTTTTTTCTGGTGGTTGGTGAAAATCATTTATTTAATGCTATTATGTAGCTGATTTTAGAAGAAATATGGTTTTGAAATAATTTTTAAGCATTTTTTAGTAAAAGTGCGCCTCGCATCCAAAAAGCCTGCACGTTCGCCTCGAAGCCCCGCACTCGGGGGCCCTTGGACCCTTTGCGCTTTTTTGCGCCTCGGGCTTTTCTAATCTAAGAGTTCATTTATTGGGCACTAAAGTTCTTGAACCTTGTAACGTGCCATACATAAGTTTTTGAGTTGCTGTGATCCATTTTGGCTAGTTAGTTTACATGGGTTTATTGCTTTTGTCTATCCTCCATCTTATGCTGTTGATCATTTTCCGTTCGCCACATTTTCCTGCTTTGCTGACAAGATAGCTTTGTTCAGAGGTTGGGGATCAAAAACTAGTGGAGCAAATAGGAAGCTCATTGAGTAATGATGGTGTGCTTGACGTGATTGCAGGAGGCTACGAAATTGGTTCAACCATCTTTAAGAAGAGAAGGGTTCTCTCCTATCCCCAACGTGAAATGGGAGGATGTTGGGGGCCTTGATGTGGTGCGAGAGGCATTTGAACGTTCTATTGTGAGGCGGATAAAATATCCTAAACTATATGAGGTAAGTGGAACTAATCATTGTTTACTTTCCATAGGTTAAGATGTTGGACACAAAAATTTTTGATGTGGCAGGCTTCTTACCACTTGCAAATAGTACTGCTTTCTTTAATTTTACAACTGAAGGGAGAAGAAAATCCATGCATGGAGCTTTATGAAGATTCTGAGGCATTGGAGCTCTCTTTTTGGGGGTTTTTTTGGGGGGGGGGGGTTGGGGGGGGGGTTGGAGTAGATTAAACAGGAGGCTTAGGGATGTTTGAATTTTATGATTTTTGTTTGATAATATGACTAGTGAGGGAAAGAGATTATTTTCTTGTTTTTAGGCTTGGGCCATTGACTTGAGTCGTGAAAATACTTGTTGAAATGCGAAATTGCATGTGAGTTGGCTGAGTAAGAAGTGCCAAACTCTTAGAAATCTGAACTGTGAATTTCTCAAATTTCCCCTTGTTTTATACGGTATACTCAGGGACCACTCTGGATTACGCTTAACCATTTAACAAAGAGTTAAGAGTACCAAAAAAACATGTCAATACTTTATAAAATTAAGCCATTAAATTCTGTTAGAACTGCCTCACTCAAAAAAAAAAAAAACTGTCAGAACTGCTGTTTTCCTTTTTTCTGTCAGGGGCATGGGATGGTTTACCCATTAGGGTAGACCATGTATGTTCACCATACGCTAAAAGAATTGGTTTTCAATTATGAAATATTGCTGATCACATTCTGTAGGATTCAGTTCAGATGGAACCCCAGAGAGAATTTGTACCTGTTGTTGTTTGAGCAACTTGAGCACTTCATTGTAGGAAGATTTCCGTAACCTCTTGTACCATTGCCACTATATTACAGCGACATCTTGTTGATTAAGTCTGTTGTCATGGCCTCCTTCCACTCTAGTTGTTTGTAGTGTGTTTTATGCTTCTATGTCTTGGTTTGATTCCCCACTCTCAATTTTATATTTTGTGACAATGGATGAATTTTGCAATATTACTCTCTCAAACTAAATTTGTTCCATAGAAAATGGGAATGACCATGGACACGGGATTTTTACTCTACGGCCCCCCTGGTTGTGGCAAGACTCTGATTGCTAAGGCCGTTGCAAATGAGGCCGGTGCTAATTTCATACACATCAAGGTTTGTCTGCTGCCCCTTGCAAAAGAATTGAGTGGGCTTTTCTGATGTATATTTTCTCCAATGCCTCTTTCCCTGGTAGAGTGTTGATGTCATTATTGGGTCTTGTTGTTTAATTGAAGGGTCCGGAGCTTTTAGACAAGTATGTCGGTGAAAGTGAATTGAATGTGCGGACAATATTCACTCGTGCACGAACATGTGCTCCATGCATTCTTTTCTTTGATGAGGTATTTATTTATTTATTCCCTTTTTCCAATCTATATTTGCATAGGTAAAAAGACCTCTATGTGTCCTATAAACCTACCCCATGCGTAATTGGGTCTAATACCTGTCTCCCATGGCGGAAGCTGGTCTTCATTACAAATTATTAGAGGGCCATCTTAGCATAGATGCAAAGTAAGGCCATTTGCGACAAGGTATGTATTGGAAAGGTTTTAAATTTAAGCTAACCATTTATTTTCACTCTTTAAGTACTAGGACATGCTATCTACCTGCCGCAATAGAGTGATTCTGTGGTATCTCACCCATTGCTGCAGTTGTGACACGCATCTTGGATCTTTGATTCCTATGCTACATGTCACGGGGCCATTACTCTCTTCCAAAAAGGCCGGTCCACCGCTTACAAGCCCAGGACCCTCCCATCACTTTTTCGATGTGAGACTCTTGTCCGTGACATTCTCCCTCACCCAATCCGGTGACGCCCTCGTCACTGTTGGGGCCCCTTGCCTACACCACCCGTCGGAGCGCTTGGCGAGACATTAGAGTCGGGTCTGGGTTGACTCTAATAACACTTGTTACGAGGCCGTTATCCTCTCCCCAAATGGCCGGTCTGATAGGTTGTGCAGCGCCACTGCTTATAAGCCTAGGACCCTCTCATCACTTTTCCGAGTGGGACTCTTGTACGTGCCATATAGTGTGTGAGTCTGATGTCTTTTGTATTACTATTTTCTAGAAAATATAGTTAAGTTGAAATCCTATTTCGTTATGAATGTTTATTAAGATTTTTGTCCTTACAAAAATAATTCTCAGTTCCAAAACAAATGGTAGAATCTACAATCTTGGTTTGATTCTATGATTTGATTTTAACTTCTAAGGACCCTCAATCAACTCCAACCAGCTTGGATGGAGAAAGTGCCATTTTTCAATCATTCTGTCTTAAATCATGGAAACTAGATAGAATACTCTTCAATATAGAGACTTTAAACATTTAAACATTCAATCATCACATGTTTCATAGAGGAAGGAACTGAACTCTCGGGCTGTGAGATGGCAAGGGTCCTACTTTGTACATGCCACCAGATAGTTTTTCCAGCAGTTGTGGAGGCTTCCTATCAGATTAAAGGAGCTCAATCTTGTCCTGGTCTCAAAACCAAATGATATTTGTAAGATTGTCCAATTTGAGCAATAAAATGATTAAGCTGAGGAATGTAGGGCTTACTGTAGATGTTCGACTGGAGGAAGCCAGTTCATGGGTACAATAGGATTGTGTGAAAGCTTTTTTCTTCTAAGAATTTTTGGTAGTCGGAATGACATGCTTAAGAGGATCAATATTTGACCTTTTTGGATTCTGTTCATTCATTAGATTGTGAGGGCATATGATTGACCCTTTTGTACATGGGTACCATTCCTTTTGGAGTCCTAACACATTTTTTTATTACTTGTTATAGAAAAACAGAAGAGGGAGGGGGAGGGGGGTTAGCAGCTTGTGGAAATGCCCTGGCAACAAGAAAATCTATGTAGATTAAGAAAGAAATATTACCTAGTTGAATGTCTCAAGTTCTCAACCCACTACCATCAGTCCATGTTAGTTCCTTATGAATCCCATTTGGGGTTAAGGGCCGTCAAATAAAGGCAAGTCTTTCCAAACAGTATTCTTCTGGCATATGAGGTTCATCAATAGGGGACTGTGAGACATGAAATCACTGACGGAAGAGACTATTGGAAATATGGATTCAAATATTTAGTGGTAAATGTCCTACTAGCATAATCTAGCTATAGGAATCTGAGGGCTTCATGCCATTGATGATAGCTCCCTTGATTTCACCAATCTCAGGGTCTCAGTATTATTTTTTTCCCCCCCTCAAAGTTCCTTATGTACATGCCAGGTGGATGCTCTGACAACAAAGCGTGGAAAGGAAGGTGGTCATATTGTTGAGCGGCTTTTGAATCAGGTTATGAATTGCTGAATAGCCAAATCTGACTGCTGACATAATTCTTTTTGGGTATTTGTTGAGAATGTGTGTTGTTTCTGCAGCTTATGATCGAGCTAGATGGTGCAGACAAAAGGCCGGGCGTCTTTGTGATTGGTGCTACAAATCGGTATCACCCTATAATTAAATTGTACACTTCCCAACATCATGTTGTTTGTTCCAATGGAAATTGAGATTCTGCTTTACCTAGGCCGGAGGTGATGGATGAGGCAATCAAGAGGCCGGGGAGGTTTGGGAGAATGATATATGTTCCTTTACCAAGTCCTGTTGAGCGTGGTTTGATCTTAAAAGCTCTAGCAAGGGAAAAGCCAATAGATGCAAGTGTGGACTTGCTTGCCTTCGGGAGGAGTGCAAGTTGTGATGATATGAGTGGTGCTGACCTAGCAGCACTGGTTTGTTCTTGTTCTTTTCCATGTAGTCATGCCATTTTTCCATACCAATCATGAATCCCCCCCCCCCCCCCCCCCCTCAAACCAAAAAAAAAAAAGAGAAGAAATGAGGTCCTGAAGTTTTTTCATAGAGGGCTGGCTAATAAACAGTGCTCTTGTTTGTTGTCTCTTTGACAGATGCATGAAGCTGGAGAGACTGCAATGGATGAGAAATTGGTTACTTTTAAAGAGGAGCCGGAATCGGAAGTTACCATCAAGTCTATACATCTCGAGCGGGCCTTGAGGAAAGTAACCCCATCTGTTTCTGCAGAGGTATGTGTCTGATTCCCTTTCTTGCTGTAAGATAGTACTAGGATTCTGGAAACCCCACTAACATGTGTCTTTGGCTGAGACAACTTACCGTGCCACTTCTGCTTTCCCATGAACAGCAAATACAGTCCTATGAGCACTTTTCAAAAGAGTTTTCGAGCAGCTGAAAATGATTACCTGTGCCACAAATGGGATTACAAATGTTGGCCTATGCCCTTGTGCACTTACCTTTCTCGAGGCTTATCGTGACAGATACAAGGGAGGTGCTTGGCTGGAGCGGAAACTTTCAGTCTACCGTGTTCATAATTCTTCCTTCATATTTTTCCTCTTATTTTTTGATCAAAGTAATTCCTTATAAACACATTTTTTGTAAGATTTTTTTTTTCTTGTGACTAGTGGAGGTTTTGTAGTTTGGTGGAGATGAGTTCTCAATATTTATTTTTGAGCGAATGCAAGGGAAAGTGTAGATGAAAATTGATGAAACAAACCTTTGTTTTTATATATTTTTTTGGTGTCGTACTGTGTAATGCCGGAAGCATTCGTATGGAGATATAAACATGATCACCCCATAGTTTTATAATCAACGACAAGTGCGGTTATATTAACGAATTGTTAATAGCCGTGCACGTCTTTAGATGTCAAAGCGTTGAAATGATCTGGCGCTGTTCCCCAAAAAACAATATGCTGAAAACGGGCAATGGCAAGAACAACAGCATTGCCAGCCCTTCTAACGAAACTCCAAGAAATAAACTAAAACAACTCAGATAAACTAAGAATGTCCGAAATAAAATAGCCAAGCAACTTGTTAGGATGCTCCTTGCGCTGAAGCTTACGAATGAGAGCCTGGCAATCTCCTTCCATGATTATCTACTTGAAACCTTGAGCCAAAATTGACTTTAAGAGCCTGTTCTGTTTTTCCGATAAGATATATCTATAAACTGTAAGAAAATGTAAGGAGCTGTAAGAAGATGTAAAAAGATGTAAGAAATTATAAGGAGTTGTAAGGATAGATGTAAGGAGTTGTTGAATTATTGAAGAGTTGTATAGTATAATTTGTGATAATTATGATATATTAGTTATATTTACGACTAAAATTTGATACCATCAATAAACAAAATGTTTCTTAATATAATTGAAACGAAATATGTTTGTTTTACAAAGAACGTTTGGATGAAAAATAATAATATTAAAATAATAAACTTATTGAAAATAAACTATTAACTAAGTTAGTTATATAACAATAAAATATATTAAACCCCGCAAATTTCGTCAAGAAAACTTCGTACACTTGAGGTGATTTTTTATATTTACAGTAGTTTGATTCAATAAGCAAAGTATAATCAAATTTTTTGTTGACAAAATTAAACACAACTCTTAAAATACAATCCTATTTTAAGTGAACAATTTTAAATGTAAATGTATAGTCAATATTGTTACCAATAAATTTTATAAATAAACCCTTAAAACATTATTCAACAATCCTTGAAATACAAAAATTATATTGTTATATTAAACTACCAAAAATTAAATATTACCTTCCAAAATAAAAATAAAATAAAATAAAAATGAGAACTTAAATGGGCATGCAGGAGGCTGTAGAAATTTTAATACCTAGCACTACTTTTGCCTAACTACTTTCTACTTTTTCTGAAGAAACTCACCCACCATTATATCAGCTATAATGCTTTCATTGCATACAGTTTGACGGTTTTCATATATACTTCAGACTTAAATATGAACAAAAGCTTTGGATTATAATTTTAAAAGTATGGTCACGTATTCCATATATAATAACATATATTATTCATGTCAAAACTTAAATATAATTTACGTCGTTATATTATATTTTTATGTTTATTATATAAATGTTGTATACATAAGATATTTATAAATTCTGTAGATTGGTATCATAATTAAAAAAATATACATATTTTTGTTAAAATAAATGGACGTGGAAGGTTTTCTGTCACTCAAATGGCACATGCAACAAAATAATAGAAAAAGGCAAACAGGTTACCACACCCCCCCCCCCTACCAAGACCACGCCCAACCAAAGGAGGGCACAAACTCCTGCGTCGCAGAACTAGGGTTCTGTTGAGGAAAGCTAAAAATTTGGATTGAAGACGCAATCCGATCACCCCATAGTTCAAAGCGGAGTATCAAACAAATTGTCTGGATTGTGAATTCTACCTCTTACTACAACTCATTTACATTCTCGTCTTTATTTCATAATATATTACAAACCCCTATACTATCAGGAAATGTCACTTTCTTCTCAAACCCAAACCATGCTAGTAATAAAGATGTACAAACTCTGTAATTAACTGCAAATCCAACAATCTTAGATGTAAATGGTGTTATGGCTTATGAGTTGTTTTCCCCCCTTCAAATAAAGAACACTTGGGAGGCGGTCATGTTTGTAATTATTGTTGTTTTCAAGATATTTAGTAAATGATGTTATGACTTATAAGTTGCGAAATAGTAATTCATTCTAAATGTCCCCACCTTACTTTGTAGTGCATGTAAAGTTTTTAAAAATGACCTTGTGCACCACAAAAAATCTAGGCACACTACAGGATCTAGGACTATATTTGAAGCAATTTAATTTAATCTCAATAATTAATCTTAGGCGTTATAAAATGCATGCCAATTCATCATTTTGAAAACAATCTCGATCCATGATTGCAAACGTATCATAGATTGGTAATAGCTTATTTCATTCCAAAACAGACAAGCAATGATAATATTGATTTCTTTCCTTAAAAAATAATCAACATAATCACTTGAGTATGTGTTTTACTTAGTAAGGTTAGTTATCTAAATTGACTGTCTTAATAAAATTTTTTATTTATTATATAAGTAATTACTACACTTAATGCAAAAAATTTATAGGTGAAATTTTTTGGATTTTTCAAAGTGTAACCTTATCACTCAAATATGAAAGAGTAAAGAAAGGAAAATTCGAACTTCAAAAATAATAAAGAAAATAAATTTCATTCAAGAGAGCAAATAAAAAGAACAGGAAAAAAATAAAAATAAAAATCTATGGCAGCAGCCAGCAGGGCATTTCCCTTTTTCACCTTTTTCTTCCATTCGTATTTTATGTAAAGTGAGAAGTTTGGATTCTGATAAAACAATCTCTCCCTTAATTTTCATTAGAGAACGTCAACAATCTTCTAGGCTCTGCTGATTACTTCACGCCATCCACGGAGGAGAGAGAAAATCTGCTAAGGGCGATTGCGTTGTTGATCGCATCCTCGAATCTCCAGCGAATCTGCTGTAGAGGTAAGCGATCGATCTTCATCGTCAACAAAACTTACTTGTCATGATTATGCTTCTGCAAAATTTAATGGCGGAAAATAAACCCTACCATTCCTCCCCTATTGATTGATGCAAAGATAAGCTCAAATGGTTGAGTAATTTGTTGGTTTTGGTTGAAGCAGAGTTGTGCGATGGAGAGTTTGCAGCAGTTGGAGGCATTGTGTGAAAGGCTTTACAACTCGCAGGATTCAGCGGAGAGGGCCCATGCTGAAAGCACGTTGAGATGCTTCTCGATGAACACGGAGTATATTCCACAGTGCCAGTACATCTTGGACAATGCATTGACACCCTACGCACTCATGCTTGCCAGTTCTAGTCTGTTGAAGCAAGTTACTGAGCATTCTTTGTCCTTGCAGCTTCGTCTTGATATCAGTTAGTACTTAAACCCCTTCTTTTTCTATAATTAGAGTTAGTTTTGATTGTCATGTTCAACTGTTAATGCGAAATGCTTGGCCGAAAGTGGGGATAACATTGATGAGTTCTTAGGTGTATCAGGTGTTATTTTTTGTTTGCATTTGATCAGGGGCAAAGCCAGAATTGGAATTTGAAGGGCGAGGGGGGGGGGGGGGGCGGCGTTGGTGGTAACTAGATTTAATGAGTTGGGAAAGCCTCAAAGCAGAAAGTGAGCTCAATCTTTGGTATTTATTGGTCTTGTGTGCTTAAAAAGTGGCTTGTTTAGCCATTATTGTCCTGGGGAAGGGGGTGTTTTCCAACCCACTTTCATCCAACTTCTGCTTTATCCGTGCATTTGAGATGAGTATCATCCATCTTTCTGGACAATGTTGCACCTTTTAGAGGTGGGGGAAACAATGTCAGAAATTCCCGGAGACTGATATCTTTTAACATCTCTCTGCTTTTTATTTTGATTTAATTGATGGTTATGATAATGCTGAGTAATCTGCCATTGGACAAAAAGATCAGCCTTGGACTCCATAAAACTTCTCATCTGACCTTCATCTACGTGTTAGTTACTTTTTGATAGGTTTCTTGCTTTCTCAATCAAGGGTCTCATCGAAGTAGTTTCGTTACATGTGCCTTGGAAAGGCTGTTGACATATGACTTCCATACTTTGATATAGGTGTACGTCGTGTGAGAGACATTGGGTTGATGGCCTGGTGCTTCGATACCTAATTTCGTTAGCTGCCGCCTTGTGTTGATCTTTCCTTTAGAAGAAGTTGAATGAATTGATGGTTTGGGTTGTTAGTTATAATGTCAGAGAACTTCTAGTTTGTCCTTCCTTCGCATTGATGGGTCGCATTTTCAATCTATTCGGAAGCATTCATTGTGAGTCATTCTAAGCTTACCTTCCAGAGGTGGCTGCTTTGACACTGATTCCTCCTGATGAGAAATCAGAGTTAGCTTACAATGTCTGTGGCTGTGCTGGCTTGATTCATGACATGTATGTAAGTATTACATTTAGGCCCTGTACTTTTCGTGGTTTAATGAACCCAACCCACCCACGCCTTCCCACACCCACCCACGCCTTCCCCCCCCTCCCACTCTTTCCCGCACTCTCACCCACTCCTTCTCCCCCTTTCCCACACTTAAAAAAAATACCACTCTTACCAACTCTCACCCACTCCTTCCCCCCTTTCCCACACTCACCCATCCCACACCCATCATTTCCCACTGAAAAGAACAGGGCCTTAGTTATAGGGAATGGTAATAGATTGTAGAGATGGTGCACGGGTTTGTAGTAACGATGGAAAATACAGGGCTACCCTTGCAACTAAATTTACCTCACCATATGAAATGATGTAACATGCAGTAGAGAGAGCAGTGAACCTTGGGTAATGATAGATCTGGTCGACTTCTATGTTGCATTGATTTTCAGTTGTTACTTACTGCGTTTTTAATTCTGTTTGCATGAAAGGGAGCTATCTTATAAACTATTTGGCAACAAGAGGGCCAGACTTGCAACATTTTGTGATTCAATCTCTGATTCAACTCTTGTGCCGACTCACAAAGTTCGGTTGGTTTGATGATGACAAATTCAGAGATGTGGTCAAAGAGTCAATGAGCTTTCTCAGCCAGGTGATTATTCGAATGCTGTCAAGGGTAGTATTTATTGTTTCTTCTGTAATATGAAGTATAAACCGCAAGGCCTGCGAATATCGCAACATTGGTCCGTCATTATGTATAATATATAGCTTGCGGTGCTTTGTACGGCACTGAAACCTGTTCAACCTGCTTTTATTTTTACATTTATATGTGTGTTTGTATAGCTAGGGGGCATTGAGTTTTTATTGTTCCGTCATCTTATTAATTATTACTGTCCAATTGATATGGGACTTGGTGGGGATTTGATGTGGAGTTTATACAGACTTTCGGTAGCTTTTTGGGGATGGGCTCTCCCCAAGACCTATACGAATTGGTTTCAAGTGAAATTTACCTTAAGTTTAAGAATGTGTTTAATTTGATGGAACAGTGATGAAGCCACGAGGAAGCTCCCAAAAAAATATTGCACTTTGTTGCAAATCTGGGAGGCATGATATTTATGAAGATAACCTTATGTTTCATTGATTAGATGCTGAGTGAGAAGAAGAGACTAAAAGCGCATTGGGAGACCTCAATTAAGGGCCTGTTTGTCATGGATCTATTCTCTTTGTAATGACTAGTTTACTGGATTGTTACTTCCTATTGATTATGACATTATGTTAGTCATTATATCAAAGCTCCCTGCAAGTTGGTTGTTACCACTGTTCCAGTTGTTGGATCTCATAATTTCTCAAACCAAAGTGTTAGATTATTTTTGTGCCTGTGTCATATTTATATTGTATGATCAAAATCCTGTGATAGTTTTCAATTTCCTATTATAAGACATGCACGTTGTAAATGAATCCTTTTTCTACTGTTTGTGATTGTGTCAGTCAACACCGCATCACTATGCAATTGGGTTGAAGATTTTAAACCAGCTTGTCTCTGAGATGAATCAGGTTTGTCTTTTTGTATTTACATCTAATATGTTCTCGTGTATGCTTAACAATGCACTCCGAATTAATGAAGAAGATGGCACGTAATGTTCTCTTTCTTAGTAATATTGCGGACATGGAATAGTAGTATTAAAGTAAGCTTGGCTTTTTTCTGACCATTGAAAGGATCTGAAGCTCTGGATGCTTTCTGCATCCTGGAATGTTTGGCAGAAGTAGATATATTGGTTCATTCGAACTGTGAAATTTGAGCAAAACAAGTGATGTGGATGAACTACCTTGGTTCAGACTTCAGAGTCATCTGTGTCTTATCTTGCCCTTTCGCATGTTCTTGGCTTTTGTAATTTGTAAAAGTTGTATTTTTATGCCATGTGTATTATAATTTATAAAGGACTTGATGATCCTGAGATGGGATTTGAAAACTTTTTGTGATGAGATGGTAATAATTGATATTTAATGTTCAGTGGGGCAGGAGTAGTTTTTGCTTGCTATTGAAATGAAGCTCATCAGATTGTTGGGTTTTGCAAAAGTTGTCAATGAACTCTGTGTAATCTATTCAACCTGCTTGCGTGGGTTGAAATTCACCTTGGTTGTTTAGACGTGAGCACATTCATGAGATGCCATTTTTTGCAGCATGTATAGTTGTTAAAGGAAGTGTCAGCTATGATTGCTGATTTCTTACCTTTTTTGCTAAAACTGCCTTTCTAGCTTACATATTGTTTTTATTCAGCTGTCTGCCATAATTTTTGTTTATGTTTGTTCTATTACCAGCCTAATTCAGGATTGCCTTCAACACATCATCGAAGGGCTGCGTGCTCCTTTAGGGATCAGTCATTGTTCCAAATACTCCAAATATCTCTGACATCTTTGCAGCAGCTCAGAAGTGATGGTAATATGTTGAATTCTCTCTCTTGCTCTCCAAGTTTCCTTTTTCCTTTTATAGTTGGATCTTTTGAATGTGATTTATCCTTCATATGGTTGCATGTTTCAGTATGTTAGTCTATTTCCAGTGCTGTTTAGTTTTGTTTTTATGGGTCATGATAATTTAGTCTATTTCCAGTGCTGTTTAGTTCTGTTTTTATGGGTCGTGGAAAATTATCATTTAATGCCATGTGGAACTTACCACCGTGATAGCTCGTAAATGGGAGTAACTTAAAATATTAATATAGCTTTCTTGTTTCAATCCAATAATCCGTTAGTTACATCTATGATTTGCTACAATATTATAATATAAGCTTGAACATGAATGATAATGGCCAGAACCCAGAATTCATCTCAATGCAGATCTGTGAAAAATGATATACGAAAGTGAAAGGAGAAATCCATTTGACGTTGTGGACTGTAATCTTGTTAGTATAACATAGAATGGAAGATGGTCCCCGTAAAAGGGATAAAAGATACTTTCACAAAAACTGAGATAGATCCCATTGGAGATTAAAGCGAAATGGCAGAAAAATAGTGAAAAAAAATGTATGGTCCTAGGCTGGGAAAGGCAGGGAGGGGGCCATGCTTCGACTGACGGGATTTTCTTGAGATGTGGCTGGGGTTTAGATATAGAAAGAGCTTGGAATGTGCAAAATTTTACAGGGATTTAAAGTTCCCTTTTTACATAGCACAAATTCTTGGTGAGACCATCTCACATAAGCGTTATGGCTGAACGGACTCCTTTAATGATGACTTTTTGAAGGATGACTAATAATTTACATTAGAGTGACTTCTTAGGTTGGGGGTGAGCAATAATAATTCAATGCATATCGACTTTGTCACAGTCAACCCTCAATGAATTATTATCACCCTCATATTCATTAAAAGTCACCATAAAACGTGTCCGTTTCACAATAAGCTTTAGGTTAGACGGTCTTGCGCAAGACCTACTATTTAGATTCTTTACATCATATGATAATGACTTTCTATTCATGCGGCATGTGGTGACTAGCAAGTTATGACAGTTGGCATGTTCACTTGTGTTTAAATGTCTCTGTTTTGACTTACAGGGGGGAATACGTTTGACCTTTCTTTCTGTAATCTAAGTACTGGATTCAATATGTGCATTTATTTTCTAATTCTTACGTCATATTATGACAACTTCGATACAATGTGTAGTGACTAGCAAATTGCAAGAGCTGGCGCTTTCACTTGCACTTAAATGTTTATCCTTTGACTTTGTTGGTACAACAATTGATGAGAGCTCAGAAGAGTTTGGCACTGTCCAGGTAAGATTTCCCTTCTGATTCAAAGTGTGCTCATTTTTGTCTCATGTTTGTGCGAGAGCATTGCTATATTTATCTTTATTGTGTATTGATATAGTACTTTTGCTGTTATTGCAGGTTCCTTCAGCATGGAAACCCATCCTTGAAGATCCTTCAACGCTGCAAATATTTTTTGACTACTATGCTATCACCCAGCCCCCAATATCAAAGGAGGTGGACAAATCTTTCTTTGTGTTGTACTCGATGTTACTCTCTGTTGTCTTATTGAGTGAGGAGTTATCGTTGGTTGTTACAGTCTGGACTTCACTCTAATATCTCTTACTACCACTTCCGTTTCAAAATTAATGTAGTTATTTCCTGTAGATCTTGTTCATAGATTGACCCTTGACCAAAGGGTCAACCTAACAACAACAACAACAACAACAACAGCTCCCAGTGTGGGTCGACCTGTATAAATCAAATGGCTCAAACCAATTCCTACTAAATGCATGCTTTAACCCACCTGCACCCTGCCGTAGTTTTAACGCTGCCCCATGATTGACCACCATTAATGGCTTCTTGCAGGCTTATGAGCTTGAACCCCCAAATCAAGGATTCATGGCCTCCAGCAAGTCCGTTGGTGGCCACATTGATCATCCCTTATCGCTAATAACTGCCCGTGCAAATCCTTTCTTCTGTTCTCCCTTCCTCCCGTCTCTCTTACTTTTTTCTGTTCCTCCCCCCCCATCAGTAATAAAAAATTATATTAGAGGGATGAAAATACAAAAATTACTATGCTGTCATGCTCTCAAAATTCACGTAACAATATTGCAAAATCCAAAAAGTGTTAACCTTTTGATAAGATATATACTTTGTGCCTTCAAAATTCTGCTGATTCCTTACCTTCCAAATACTCTGCTGGTGCTCTCATTCTACCTTTATCGGACCATCAGCAACCTTCACTGATGGCTAGGAGTCCTCTCTCTAGTTCCTTTGCCCCCTTTTCTTGCCTTAATTGTCATCGAACTCCCTCTTGCCATGATTTCCATGTGTGGCATTTTCAAGGTCTGCTACAACTACTCAATGCCTCTTTTCTGTGTTAGACAAGCTAAGGGAAGAATGCCATGTTAATTCCACATGGGCTTTTAGGAGCATGAGGGAAATAGGAGAGTCTTCGAGGGTGCAGAGATGCCTCTTGATTGCTTTAGAGGTAGTCTGATGAACACTTAACAGATTTAGATGTAGATGATAAAATTACGCATTTTGAGGGCGTGATGTTTGTGGGCTTTGCCCTCCTGTAGTATATGAGTAAGACGTTGGTGTTCTAATTATATATTATATTTATTATTTATAAAAAGTTAGGTGGACTGTCTTCGTGTGTCTGTCACTGTATTTCTTATCTTAAACTTTACTCTTTCTGTTGTTGTCAGGCACTTGAATGCTTAGTTCGCCTGGCTTCTGTTAGACGCTCTCTGTTCACAAATGACAGTGCACGTTCCAAATATTTGGCCCATTTGATGACAGGAACAAAAGAAATACTACAAAGTGGACAAGGTGCGACTTTCTCCTCCCTCTGTTGTTATCATTGCTGTTTATTACCACTGGGCCGTTGTTGCGAAGAGTGAGATCTTGTAATGATGATGTTACAAGATTAGTTTTTGCTTAATTGAAAACTTGAAAAGGTTGCGATGCGAAGTTACTGTGGGCTTTTGCCCTTTAGATGGTGTTACTGATTGAGTTCTTTTAGGCTTTTAACCTTCCTAGGCTTTCATTTGTAAGTATTGCTGCATGAGAAGGCATTGTGTAGTTAAGGTGATGGAAATTCTTCCAACTAAAATAGTTGGCCTTATATATTCTAAAGTATACATGATAGAAATAATCTGTATCTTACCAGAACTAAAATGGTACTTCCTAATGCTAATGAAGCTAGTATGCTCAGATATAGTTCCCTAAGAGGCACTCCTGTGATTAGTACCAAGAATAAACCAAAATCCCAAAAGTGCAACTATTTCCATAAACTGATAGATCTATAGCATAAGTCATCAATTTTCAATCTCCTTGTCTTGCCATCAACATCATTTTCTCCCTCTTAGGAAAACTCAAAATACCTTCTAGAAAGAACAATAAGTGATTTGGCATCAGTGTTTATCCCATAGATTCGGCAATAGAAAGATTCATTTTGTTCCTCTTCTTGTGGAGAAGGGAGGTTTTCCCTGAACTTACTAATAGATCTGTGGAGTTCTTGATATTGCTTGAAGATTTTGCTCATGCTTGAACTAAAGGCATACCTTGCTTTAATTACTAGAGTAATCTGTATCTGGACAGGAATTGTACTATGCTTGAGTTAGGCCATCCTAGGTAAAGGTTTATGGTTTGGTAGGGTCCAAGGTTCTCCATGGTGCATGGCCCAAGAATGCCTTGCGTGGATGATAATCTTTGCCAACTTGTCAATCGATATACAAGTAACTCAACAACAACCGTAACAACTCTTAGTGTGGGTCCCACTTACATGAGGTTGGCGAGGCTTGGAGAGATCCAAATGTAGGCAACCTTACTCTTGCAAGCACTTGTGCTGATAAACCAGTGACTCAAAGCCATAAAATTCATCCCAGTAGTAGACAACCTTTACTAGATTCTGAGAGAGCAAAGCAGAGGCCAAGCTATTGATGTGCAGGCTGGCGGGTCCTACAGGATTAATAAGGTGTTAATGTGCTGTGTAACCCGGTCAGCAGAAACCCTTTGCCTGGAACAAGATATGAAGCCAGCTCATAGCCAACAAATTTTCTGGCAAAATCAGGCAAGCAGGGTGGTCGGTGGCTTTACCTCACACGAGATCGGTTCAGTGATTTCTGTCCAGAGCAGTATCCTGGGCGGCCTCCAACTAAAGTTATATACTTATTTAGTGATTTGTCACCTATGTTTTCACAAGTCAAGCGGCTTCCATTAGCACTCAAGACATTGCAGTTCCTTGCTATTACTTTGTGGTTATAGACTTATAGTTGAACTAGGGGCTAGCGCAAGGGATGCCAAGGATTACTAGGCAAAGGTTGATTTGTACAAGCTTGAAGAAGGTATTGTTTTGAAGGATTACTTTCGTAATTGAAGGAAAACGTATGCTCTAAGATCTACTACTCTGAAAAAGTACCCCAAAAGTAAATCTAACAATTATTTCCTCCTTGCAAATGTACTCTCTCTCTCACTCTCTCTCTCCTCGTGTGCTTACGTGCTCTTCCCAACTTCCTTTCCATCTTCACATTTGTGGGCATGTATTCTTGTCTGCTGGCTGCATGCCTATGTGTGTACATTGGCAGCTGTGTGGGACACCATCGCACAGTATTGCAACCGAGCAACAGTTTTGTCTTACCTTTTAATCCATGATTGTAGCCTGGAATATCTTATTGTAGCAATTGTGCTGACTTTTCCAGGTGAGACAGGAGGGTCTTATATTAGGAGAAGAATGTGCAACACTGTGAGCTGGCTACTTGTACAGTTAGCTAACAAAATGCCACAGATGCTAGGGCCCCCCCCCCCCCCCGCGGAAAAAAAAACCTTGTTTCAGAATATGCTGAAGTGACACTGTTGGCAAAAAAAAAAAAGTAGTTGCTGCAAACCAGACCAGCAGTAAATGTCTCAGAAATACTGCAGTATGTTTTGACCAAACATAATAAATTATGAAAAACACCATATATTCTCTTAGTATTTTGGGACTGTTTTTGATGTTGTTCCTAAAAGGTGAGTTGCCTAGCACTTTCAAGGAGCTATGCTGATTTGATTTACTCTGAATTGGTTTTGTTGTTGTGCATTCGCTCCATTCTGTTAAGAATGACTGATTTTGCTCTTGGGTCTTTGCTCCTAGATTGGCTTCCAGCCTGTTATGCAAACCCTTTTGTGAGCCTTGAGATGGGAAGGGCTTGTGGCATTCATCTTTACTTGACTTCTGAAAAATTTCTCGATTTTTAAAAGAGATCTAGTATACCGAATGGAAACAACATCACCGCTTGTGAAGGGCAAGACTACATTTGTGGGGACCTTCCTAGACTCTGCCTTAGTGGAATCCTCGTTGGGCCTGTTGTTTAAATCATTTTACCTATTCTTTCCTTATTTTTTTTAAATTTTTTTATAAGTAAACCTTTCTTTATCCCTATGAATATTTGTCTTAGATAGACTATCAGTATGTTCTTTCTCCTTCCTTTTCCTGGTTAATGGAAATTTGTGTTTGTAACAGGTCTTGCCCAGCATGACAACTATCATGAGTTTTGTCGTCTTCTTGGTCGTTTCAGAGTGAATTATCAGGTAACATTTATAATTTCTTTGCATTTTTTTTGCTCATTTATCGGAGATCCTTGTTTATCTTGGAATGCATTTGTATATTTTTTCTTTGATGTGAAAGATAATGATTTCAGTACCACCAACCAAGCTCCCTACTGAAAATCAGGTTTATACAAAGTTTAGTATGTTAGACTTGTTCAGTATTATTCATCAGTACAAAGGAACTCCTTCTGGTCCTTAAAAATCTTTTTCCCTACTCTTTCTAGGAACTTGATCCTATATCTACTCATTCTTTGGTTTGTTTTATTGCTCTATGCATATTAACCTTCCTTTCCGAAGGCAACTTCATTTCTCTGCCTCCAAGTCTTATAGAACATTGCAGCAATTGTGGCTCTGATGATCCTCTTTTCTAGCTTGGTCTTGTTCATCTTCATCATCCATCTAAGCAAACATATTAAGTTCCCTTGCATTGTAAGCCTTGGAGTCAATTTTTTAAGAAACTTATTGTTGAGGAAGCATCTCCCCGGTTGGGTTGGTGATGGACCTATTTGTCATTAGGTGTTACTCCAATTGCTTGTCTCTAGTACTATCTTTTTCTATTATTTCTCCATTTTAAGGCCTCTGTAGGGATGGCTGAAAGAGAAACTTTCTGTTGTTGAGCTATGCAATATAGAATATTCTATTGCACATCAATGGTGAAGCATTTAATGTGGTGCACAGTTGATTGTTTCTCTGTACCTGAAGACTATCTACACTTTGAAACCTTTTGGCTTAGCTGATGTATCTACATTGGCAGACCTAGTTAGTTGAATCCTCGAAAAGGACACTCTTGTTCTGTACTTTAGTATGTTTTCGTCTTACTAGAAAACCAGTTTTTGTTTTGTCCTGAAAACTGCCGAATTCTACGCTGTTGGATGGTTCTCTTAGCAGAAGTTTCATGATTAATTAGATTCTCTTTCCATAATAATCTAAAAACAATGATAAGAAATAATTTCCATAATTGCTTTTGTTTGCTTATGACTAATGAATATTCTGCTGGCTTTTCTTTCTTTCTGCCACACTACTTGCTCATGCTAAACTGGCATCTTGTCAATTGAATATTTGCATTGCAGTTGTCGGAGCTTGTGAATGTGGACGGTTACAGCGATTGGATACATCTTGTTGCAGAGTTCACATTAAAATCTTTGCAATCTTGGCAGGTTGACTACTGTTCAAGGCACCCTTGAGTACCTTAAATACTCTTAAACTCCTCTGGGCTTTATGCGCGCGCGCGCGTGTGTATACACACACACACACACACACAGTCACACACACAGAGACACACACATGTATATATATATATAT
>JACYFF010031955.1:9128127-9166438 GCA_017589665.1 Selenicereus undatus | reverse complement strand
ATATATGTATGTATGTATATATGTATCTATAAATACACACGCGCGCACGCACATGCACACACACACACACATGTATATATGTATGTGTATATGTACATAGATATATACATATATATGTACAGACACACACACACACATATATGTACGTACATAAAACTAATTCCAAGTGGACCTATTCAATCTTCCAATGTATGATATCCGAATTGGTTATGAAAAGATCCATTTTTTCGCAATTTTGTTGGTGTCATTGGAGGAGTTACATAGCTTGAAGGTCTGATAGATCAAAATGCAGCTGTAATGCCAATTTGTGGGGTCCGATTATACAGACAGCAAGGTGTAGGAGCTTGGATTAGTTATATTCTGTATCTCTATTTGGAAAGAAAAGCATTGTCTTTTTGGGCTTTGAATAGTTTATTGGTGGGGTTTTTATGTGTCTTGACTTGTTAAAACTGGCTTAACTTTGTTATTGGCTTTATTGTGCTTGTGAAGTGGGCCAGCAGCAGTGTATACTACCTTTTAGGATTGTGGTCGAGGTTGGTCACATCAGTGCCATATTTGAAAGCAGATTCACCAAGTCTGCTTGATGAATTTGTGCCTAAGATCACAGAGGGCTTTATTACATCAAGATTTGACTCTGTGCAGGTTTGGCGTCGCAAAATGTTGATTATATTTTGGATTGTTTCTGTTTTAAATCTTGATAGTGATGCTCATCTACCCATTTCTACTTGCTTGTTAGGCTGTTCTTTCTGATGGACTGTCTGAAAATCCTCTTGACAATGTTGAGCTTCTTCAGGATCAGTTGGATTGTTTCCCTTATCTTTGCAGATTCCAGGTTTAGCCTTTTTCCATAGCTTTGATTCATTTCACTATGACGTGTAGTTTGCAAAAGAGTAATCTGCTAAGTCGCCTACATTCTTCACTTTATGTTATCCTTTTTTGCAGTATGAAAATAGCAGCCTTTATATAATAAAAATTGTAGAGCCCATTCTGCAAAGCTATACGGTATTGAGTTAAATTATGGATGTGACTTTCTAGTAATTAGTCTCTTAGTAAAATGTTAGGAGAATTGATTACTAATAATATTGGTGTCGATGCTGCAGGAGATGGCACATTTACCAGCCACTGATCACAATGACCTCTCTATAATAGAAGCCAAACTTGCGTGGGCTGTTCATATCATTGCTGCTATTCTTAGGATCAAACAGTGTACTGGCTGTAGGTAGAAACAGTAACTTGATCTGCCTTTTTTATTATTACTTTTATTTTTTAATAAATGTCAACGAAGTGGTCTTTCTTATTTTGAATGAAAGTGGTCATGATATTACTTTTTTATTGCAGTACAGAGTCACAAGAGGTCATTGATGCTGAACTTTCAGCTCGTGTTCTACAGTTAATAAAGGTTACGGACGGTGGATTGCACAGCCAGGTATGCCCAATGTGTTGACCTTGTAGTTCTTTTGTACTAGGAAGAGATTGACAGATCTCCGATCATGGTTTCTTCTTTACCAGCATATAGCCTTGCCCTGAATGCTTGCCATTAGTGTCTGACTGTCACGTCGTCAAGTTGTCTGCTTGATTGTTGGTATTTCAGGATATTGCCAATGATAACACTCCCTTGTGAGGGTACCTCAACACTTTCCACCTGAGAAGCGAATATGTTCTTACATATGAATTGTATTTCTTTCCTTCACCATTCCCCCCCCCCCCCAAAAAAAATCTCTCCACCATTATCTTCTGTGCACCCAAGGTCAGATATTCAGCAAGAACTGTGGAATACTTCTAAGCAGGTGAATCCCTGTGTTCTCAGCATTAGAAGGTATTATACTCTTGGGGCAATTTCTACACAGGATAGACTTGGGAAGCCTTTGTTGTTACCTTTCTGTCCAGTATTAGCTAGTACGTACCTTTTCTGTCCAGTAATGACGTGTTTTTATCTGTCATCTGGTCATACCCATTTTAACCATTCATTGCCGGTCAGTGTGGCTGGTGTTGGCCGATACATTCTGGTCATATCCATTTTTACCATTCATTGCCGGTCTGTGCAGCTGGTGTTGCCCTTTTTTCGGGTCTGTTTTTGTGCATATTTGTTGAAAAAAATAATTTTCAGATATATATAATTTATTTTTATTTTTAAATCCTAGACTGTTTGAATTCTGATATGCTGGAATATGGAACCAGTACATCCCATTCCATTAAAAGCACGATGCGACCACTGGTACAATAGGGCATTTGGACCTAACTGGGCCTGAATTTATTGAACCAAGTCGTTTAGCCATATAATTTTATTTGTTTTTCAAAGAAAAAGCTGCTCACCTTGATACCCGAATAAAATGGGTCTAATGTTTCATTATGATACCACTTCAATGTTTTAAAGATTGTTTCATCAAGGCTCTCTATTTTGGGACAAAGGGATCTTTTGTTACTCTTCTCTTGATCTCTTAGATTTTGTGGATACTGTGCATATGGGATGTGTATAGCCTTTTGTAGGATGCTATCTTTGCATCCAGCCTTTTGTTAATGATATATATTTATTCTTTTCCTGATCAAATTTAAAAAAAAGTTTCATTATGATACCTTTAAAATGTGTGTAACTTGAAATTGATGCTAAGCGTGAAATTTATTTGTTTGTTCTTGGAGGATATGTGGTTGATGATTTTGAAGCAAGTGTATCATGAATTTGGATTTTCTAGTCTGGTTTTGTGGATCTGGTCGAAATCAGACTGGAACCTGGAGTTCATTTATTATTGGGCCAAAGACTAGGCTAAATTGCCATTGGTCCACTTCCATCTGGATTGGTCCAATACAAGGTAGTTTATGATCCAAGGACACTTAACAAACCCAAAAGTTATGAGATAATTTATAAAACACCAGAATAAAAAGAAGGGGAGATAATGTGTCACCTTGACGAAGCCCCCTTGAGCTAGAGAAAATCCCATTGCTTCACCGTTGACTAGCACAGAGAAGCAATCGATAGAGATACAAAAGAAAATCCATCTCCTCCATAGGGAAGCCCATTTTTTCAAGAGAAAGCGTAAGAAAATCCCAAGAAACTTGGTCATAAGCCTTTTCAATGTCAAGCTTGCAAAGAACTCCGGATTGATTAGATTTGATACAGGACTCGATACACTCATTAGCTATCAATGCTGCATCCAAAATTTGATGATCATGAATGAAAGCATGCTTATTCGAGCTCAAAAATTTGCCAACGACTTTCCTCAACCTAGAAAACGAAAAAAATTAGAAAACAAAAAAGTATTAACTTCAGATAATCTTAATAGATTGGGAAACTAAATTCAACAGCTTTGTTTTGGCTACATTATGCTAAAATTATCCCAACAAAACTAATGATAAAATATCAGAAATAATGAAATATAAAAGTGCTCAAATATTGAAATATACCCTAATCTCCTAATTCTGCTGTTGCCATCTTTAATCCTGTCCTGCATTAGTCTTCCCTAGCTGTGAAGAACTTCACCTCAAGTTCTGAAATAAATAGGAGGTGGAGATGGTGAAGATAGAACTGACTGAACTTCATCATAGACTTGCTCAGATTCCAAGCTTCAAAATATTCTTGAACAGTAATGAATGTGAATCACTGGATGGAGTTTAGTTTTCTCCAGGAATTCACCAGGGATTATTGACAACTGTCAGGGCACACTAATCTCTTCTGGCAACAGGTCAAGTTTTTTACTGTCTTGTGTCTTATGTTGGCTCATTCTGAGAAAGGTACTTTAAAGGGGTTAGTGAGACTTCAATTATATGTATTTGGTCCCCTTGAAGAGCATGAGAGGATGACTGAGAGCCAAGAACTTGATGGTTTTTGTGATCATAGGGACCGACCATCATTGTGAACATACACTGCCGCTTGGAAATATCTTTTTTTCGAACTCCTCTTCGGAAGTTCCCACTTTGTCATGGCTGCTAGAAAGGGAAAGATTGGGTATTGGAATAAACACGGAGAAACTAAAATGTTGAGAAAGCATCAAACATAAAATTAGAAGCCTTGGAAGATGTAGCATAAACGTGTGGACTAAGTGGCCCCTTGATTTTCAACAAGCACAAGTAATGACACTACCTAAGGGAAAAAACCAATTAGTACTGCTGTTAGAGGTTAAACAAAAAGGAACATCAACCAAAATCAACTGTAAAAAATGGTTTTGCTGGCTGATCCTTGACATCCGCAAACTCCTATATAGGATTACATCCTTCATAAGCACCATTCTGTCTGATAACTTCCATCAGGTCTTCTTTCATATTCCGCTTGCCCAGATCCTCTTATAGTCCCTTTAGCACCAGTGAGTATAGTCCTCCCAAACCTCCTCATTTGAGCATCTTTTTCTCTTTTTAACTCCTTTGTACGCAGGTTTTTCATTTCTTAAATTTTGTGAGTAGGATTTGCCAGTTAATGTTCCCTTTTGTGACCCGATATTCATTTTGCAGAGATATGGGGAATTGAGCAAGCAGAGATTAGACCGTGCAATACTCACCTTTTTTCAGAATTTCAGGAAGTCTTATGTTGGTGATCAGGCCATGCATACCTCCAAGGTATGGAAGTATGATTAATCATTTCTCTAACAGTATTAATTCTTGAAGTTACACTTCATATTCGTTTGGCCGCAGCAGTTATATGGTCGATTATCGGAGCTTCTAGGGATTAGTGATCATCTAGTGCTGCTGAATTTCATTGTCAGCAAGATAGCTACAAATCTAAAGTGTTACACTGAGGTAATTCTTGGTTGTTTTGTGTTTCTCCTCTTTTCTCCTTTTCATGGTAATCAATTGCTACAATTGTTTGATTGACATTCATTTCTCATTCATGTTTGTAGAGTGAAGAGGTTATTGAGCACACATTAAGTCTGTTCTTGGAGTTGGCTTCTGGGTTAGTTATTGTGCAAGCCTTAGATTATATTTGTTACTTGAGTGTCCAGTGACTGCTGTATCGTCATTACTACGTATTTGGTCTGATATGGAGGGCGCCTTTTTTATTTTATTTTATTTGCAGCTATATGACTGGAAAGCTTCTTCTGAAGTTGGATACTGTAAACTTTATAATCTCAAACCACACAGTAAGCCACTTTGAATCTGTTCAATCTCTATTTGTAATGCCTCTTATTTGGTTTGAGGAAAGTCTTGTTCGCAAGATGTTTGACTCTTTTCTTGGACATTGACATCAGAGGGAGCATTTTCCTTTTCTTGAAGAACATAGGTGCTCTCGTAGTAGGACGACATTCTATTATACTATTGGTTGGTTAATCTTCATGGAGGACAGCCATGTCAAATTCAAGTCATCAATGGAGCCTCTTCTGAAGGTATGTTCCTATCTCTAATTTTATGTGTGGAGCTATCCCTTAGTCTAAGATTGACATTTGACGGCCACTCTGGTGCTAACTAAGAATCATCTTGGCTTGAAAATTGCTAGTTCTCTGTTTTCTATAAAAGGATACCCAGCTTCAACTCTAACTCCATACCTAAAGTCCCAGGGATAGAAGTAGCAGCCTTACTCCTAAATTACAGTGAGTGGTTTCTGTTGGACTCTGTATGAAAAGCCTTGTGACTACCTATGACTTTAAAAACAGAAGTAGAGAACAAGTTTATGAGGCATTTTTCTATATTCCAGTGCAATTCAAGACAAAAAAATTGCAAAACTCGATGTCTGCTTTTTTCGACTGAGTAAATTTGTGTGGAATCTCGGAGTACAGAAATGAAGTACTAGTGAACTTCAAATTTGGAAGAATCCAGGAGAAACTAAAAGAAAATCTAGGAAATATAAAGCAATCAAGCTGCATCAACCATGTTTTCCCTTGATTTGAATTACCCACATCACGTTATTAACCCTTCATACCAGTTAGTTGGGTACTTGCATTTTGTGTGATTTATATTTATTGCTTTTTGCTGAAAAATCTTATCATCCTTGATTAACTGCTTGAAGTCCTGGAGGGACCTCTCTTGTTAGCAAGCAACATCAAATTTGGGATTTTTTTTTTTTGCACGAGTTTTTGCTTTTGTGTATGTCTTGATGTCAAAATTTTGCGGCCTTTTTCCTGTTTAATGTTATTCTCATCCTTTTCCTCTTTCGTGTGAATCTGATCGTTTGATATGATTTATAATTAGGTGTTCATTGCTTTGGAGTCTACCCCAGATGCAATGTTTAGAACTGACAGTGTCAAATACTCTTTAATTGGATTAATGAGAGATCTAAGGGGGATTGCTATGGCAACCAACAGGTAATTGTGGCCAATGGTTTCTTCTCTTTGTTTTTTGCCCCTTCTGGTTTCATAGTGATGAGATTTAGATGATGCTGACTTCTGCTTATAATCTTCAGTCGCAGAACTTATGGGCTCTTATTTGATTGGTTGTATCCTGCTCACATGCCTCTTCTCTTGAGAGGCATTTCACATTGGGCTGACACTCCAGAGGTATGGTTTTTTTCTTCAATTCATTATGCTTTTCCTTTTCTATTTATGTTTTCATTTGAAGGTGCAATTTCTCCTATTCCCAATTGTATTGAGCAATTTCTTCTGTGATAGAAAAGGAGGCGGAGCCATTAAAACCTGACCTCTAAATGAAAAGCCTAAACCCAAAGCTTTGGTCAACCGTAAAAAGAATGGAGAAGGTGATAGAGCCCAGAAATTTTTCTATGCCAATTGTAGGAAGACGTTTCCTCTGCATCAACAAGTCCAGGACAGCAGGAGCTCATAGGCCTTATGGTGATCCGACGGTGTCTAGTGGACCTTTGACTTCCAAACAAAATATGATGTGGGAAAAACATGGGTATATGGGTCTTTCACAACATTTACAGAATGGATTGCCGAGAAAAGACACTAGATTAGTAAGTTTGTCGATGTCGAATGTGCCAGAAAGCGCATGAGTCTAGCATAGCCAAAGGATTTTGTTATTTACCAACTCCTGTTGTAAATTCCCCCTAATTTTAAAGCTGTACGGAAGGAGGCAGTGTCAATAAAGAGTGGGAAATGTATAGAGGAAGAATGCTTTTATACCAAGTGCCTATCTCTCCTAATATCTTGTTGTATTCTGATTCTTATGCTTGATCATTGACAAGAAAGAGGAGAAGACTGGCATATAAATTTCCATCGGCAATTTAGAGAATCAGTTTATCTAGAAGCAATTAGAGAAACTTATATCCTATTATTGCAAGACAGTCACGATGAATGTCTACTTAATTGTTTCAACGCTTACTGTCTATGTGCAATGCTGAGTTCTTCTGGTCATTCTTTTTGAATAATTTATCAGCTTTATCATGTTGAAACACCATTCATGATTACTATTGCTCAGGTTACTACCCCATTGTTAAAGTTCATGGCTGAATTTGTGCTGAATAAAGTTCAACGGTTGACATTTGACTCCTCCTCTGCCAATGGAATATTACTTTTTCGTGAAGTAAGCAAATTGATTGTGGCTTATGGCTCAAGGATATTGGCACTTCCCAATCCGTCTGAAATTTATTCCTTCAAGTACAAGGGCATATGGATATGTTTAACCATTCTGACAAGAGGTGAGAGTATTTATACGCATTAAAATTTAAGCCCTAGTGCAATCCTTTTTCCCCACCCCCCTTGTTGTGCCTTTATAAATATATATACTTATTTTTGAACCACATCCTTACCGTGTTTGGTTTAACATTATTATGTTGGACAATGGTGTTTGTTCAGTTATAGTGTATGCCCATAACTGTGAGCATGTGCAAGCTCTTCTTTGATGTGTCCTGGATTGACAAGAATTTGATAATTACTTAACACATTTTGGGCTTATTTAAATGATCGATTGGAGCTAGCAGTTAAACGTGCTCACATGCTTGAGTGAGGTGAGGGGGTCACCTCCTCGATATCAGAGTCTTTAAAGTATTGGAACAAATCGAAATTGTTGAAATCTGTGACTGTTAGAGAGAGCCATGTCAGCAGGCTTCTGGAATGCAGCACCCATTATCAAATAGCATCTACCTTTGGGAGTAGGCCATTTTTTCTTAGTCATATGTATGCCTTTTGTTCTTATGGTTGAAGTGTCAATGCAGCTACTCTTGACGATTTTGCAGTTTTTAAAGTGCGTGAAGGCATTTATATCGAGCAACCTGTGACCAAACTATTCAGTCAATGCATGATTTCATGAATGTCTAATAAGCTTAATAAGCTTACTAACTTTTTCATTTTTCTTGGTGAATTTATATTGACTTTTATTTGTTACTATTTCTGTTGTTCCTTCTTTCATCTTTACTAAATAACCAATTATGTTTTGCAATTATCTTGAGAGCATTGAAGGCACTATTTATTTTGTTCATTGCAAAATATAATACTATCACTCGGAAAGTAGTTAAACAGAACTGAGAATTTATGGATACACTAGTTTCTATTTCTGACATACATACCCCAAACACGACTAGGCAGGCAGCCTTGCATGCTGGGCTATTACCATTGTTGTTCCAAGAGTAGCACTTGACTTAAATTGCTTGTTGAATATAGTTTTCTTCTATGTAATGTGTTGACATGACTCTACGTTTGATTTTAGCTGGGGCCGTGTGCCATTAGTCACTTTCAGTGACACTTATTTTTTCATCTCTACGCCTCTGAATTTAGATTGTAGCTTCTAGCTTAATTCTTGCAGTCTCTTCTGATGATGGTATTTCCTAGCTTTCCCATTGTTTTGGGCCAGTTAACGTATAAGACCTACCTGCAGATGCTGTGTCTATGATCTTACTTAATGTTCAAAATTTTGATTAATTGTCAAACACCGACTCCCATGTATTGCTGTAATTGATTATTTCAAATCTTATGAAAAGCCAATTAAAAAGCATCTAGAAAATTTGCCAGAAATATTAGTATTTGTTAGATTTTCGAGATTCTTTTAACTAATTGATGTGAAGCAATCATGACTTGCTGTTGCTGTGGAGAATTTCACCGAAAGGGAGGGCAAATGCTAGAGAGTGGAGACAGAGTAAATTAACCACTCATCTAAGTGGTCTGTGTCTTAGCTGCTGAACGGACAACCTCATACTCCAATATATTTTGGTTATTTATCTATGCAAGTTTTTTTTTTTTTTTGGATGTGTTCATGGCATGTTTTCATGATTCTTGTAACATGTGTATACTTTCATGTGCAGCTCTCGGTGGGAACTATGTCAATTTTGGTGTATTTGAACTATATGGTGATAGAGCACTTGCTGATGCACTTGACATGGCTCTAAAGATGACATTATCTATCCCATTAGCAGACATCTTGGCATTTCGAAAGGTATAGATTACCTTATTTCATGTGGTTTTGCTAACTAAAGGGGAGTGACATTTCATTTCGGCTTGGGGTTTGAGCGCATATCTATGAATGGGACAACATGCAAATAGTGAAGCAACTATGAATGGGGTCAAAACCAGTTATTTTGACAATCCCAACTTGCCATTAGCATTTTTTAATTGTTTGGCTGTTCATGTTTGCGCTGGTTGAATATTTCCATTTGGGTTGGGTTGAAGCGTCTCTGGGATATGGTTTACCATGTGTCCGTGAGCTTAAAAAACATGTGGCTTAGTTTTACCTCAGTTATACAATCAGATTCATAATTCCATTCTCTTTCTTTCGTATTCAAAAATGGTTTTGTTTCTTAAGATTGTGTCTCAGTATCTCATTTTAGCAGGAAAATTGTCCTTTTGATGCCGTTTTGTTTTCCCATGTCATGATGGAATTCTAATGTGGTTAATCTTTACCTTGCAGTTAACTAAGGCATATTTTGCCATCCTGGAAGTTTTGTTCAACAGCCATATTGGTTTTGTGCTGACTCTTGATACAAACATTTTTATGCGTATAGTTGGATCCCTTGAATCTGGTCTTAAAGGCCTGGATACAAACATCTCAGCGCAGGTGGGTTGGCATTGTTTATTTCATGAACGATTGTAAATCTTTCTTTATGCTTCCAATACTATGAATGTCCTTTTCTTCGTTTCTTTTTCCTTTTCTTTTTTGGCTCCTATTCCCCCCCCCCCCCCTTTTTTTTTTAGAGTTTTGAGACTGCAACTGCCATTGAAGCCAGCTAAATGATGCTTTCCAGGCTTTAATTTTTGATATGAAGACCTATATTTAAGGGCCCCATAACTCAGGGGGCAACAGTGTGGAATGATCTTAAGGGAGCTTTTTTTGGGGCGGGGGGGGGGGGGTTCTGTCCCTCCCAAGTAACAAATATGCCTAGAGAGATTCAAGCCCTCTACCCTGAAAAGAAATGGGAACTCCACCATCCCTTTGGCAGTATTGAGTGATACTTGTGAGGAACGGTTGCCCTGTTGTAAAACATGCCTTTTTATGTTGATTGGATGACTGTGGGTTTCCTGCTGAACTATTACTTCCTTTTTCAGATGTCTGATCACTTTCTTTGATCTTTAAATTTTCTATTTTTTTCTTTCCTTTCAGTGTGCGTCAGCAATTGATAACTTGGCTGCTTTCTATTTTAACAACATTACCATGGGGGAGGCACCTTCTACACCAGCCGCAATTAGTCTTGCACGACATATATCAGAGTGTCCCACACTGTTCCCTGAAGTAAGTTTTTGTACTTGATGTATCACAAAGTGAAGGATGGATTAAAAAGCACCTATATGTTCATCCCTTCATGATGGTTTCTTTATGTTAGAATGGTTTTACCTGTTTACTACCAAATAACTTTTTCTGCCTTGCTCAGTGATGGTGCTGCTTATGACACTATACAGGATAGTTCAAGTTATTTCTGGTTTAACTTCAGCTTCTTTGCAAACTCTTCTTTGAAGAATATAATCACAAAGTAAATATGAAGAGCAAAATTATGGCGTTCTTGTTTCTATTCCTGTAATTCCAATTCATATGTCCTTATCCCTCTAATACCCCACTGCCACTAGTAGCTGCATATTTTGTGTAATCTTTGCCTATCCCTTTCCCATTTTTTATTGCTATTAACTTTCTTTTAAATTAATTAAATAAATACATTAGGCTGAAACAACTGCATGTATTCACTGTGCTCATCTAATCTTTTCTGTAATTGTTTATTGAACTTGGGAAATTTTTCTGAGGAGGGAGTCTTCATCAGTGAAAGTGGTGGTTACTAACAATTAAAACTCTTCTAGTACAGATGGACCTGAATATCCTATGATCTTCCGTTTAAAAGATCAAAATGGTCTATAGTCTATTTTAGAAAAACAACTGCCTTGCATATCAATCGTGAAATTTTGAAAAGGTGCAAACACTGAATCCAAGAAAAAAAGGTTTACAGCATACACAGCATCACCACTACATTTCTTTCTTCATCTGATGCCAGGAGTGGCTTGGTCAACACTTCATATCCTTCAAGGACAAAGGCTCTTCTGATACTTGCTCCAGGAAATCGAAAGAGAGCAGCCCGGTGCACAAGTATCCCGCATTCACGCAGGAAATCGAAAGAGGGATTCGTATAAATTGGCTACAGTTTATAGTTTTATATGTGTGCTTTCTTTTCCCTATTTTCACTTGGGTTTATGGAAGATATTGGTGAGCTGGTGTGCCAAAGCACATTACGTTGTGCACAACTGTTGTGTTACACCTGAAATCAGTCTTAGTTTCATGATGTCATAGACTCAACTTTGTTGATATGATTGCAGCTGGCCGGCAAGATTTGGTTAATCAAGTGCTATATGGACCAATTTGTAGTCTTGAGTTTCTGAATAATTCTCGCCTTTTCTCATCCTTTTTTGGGGGGGGGGGGGGTTCTCCACTGCAATGAATCTCCATGTCTTGTTAGTTAATGTTGTTTTCTTTTGCTTGCAGATTCTGAAGACTCTATTTGAAATTATATTGTTCGAGGACTGTAGCAACCAATGGAGTCTAAGTAGGCCAATGCTAAGCTTGATACTGATAAGTGAGCAGGTTTGGCTTCATACATTTGTTCTACGTGTTACCTTCATGTTTCATAGTACGTAGCTAAAGTGGATTTGGTAATACTTTGTGTATGCTGTTTTGGGGATGTCAAGACAAAATCAGTTGACAATTTTCTGTTGCTTATGCTATGTCAAGATGGTACAAACAACAAGATCATGCATAGATCCCTCCATGTATCATATTATGCGTTGCTATTGAAGATAGTTTCTTCTTCAGAAGCTTTGCTGATGGAGAACTCTTAACACGTTGAAATGAATCAAGAAGTTAAGTAGGATTAGCTTTCAAGTGGGAAAACGGATATAGTAGAGGAATCCTTATAATATCCCACACTTTAAAAAAATTGCTCTTCAGTATGATAATAAAGGGATGAATTTAGAGCATTAGAGCCAAAGCCCTTTGCGGTTGCTTGGTTCGAAGAACTAGAATGGAACCAGAATGCAAATCCAAATTTTAACTCTATGTTTTGTTCGCTAAAGTATATGTATAAAATCAGATGATTGAATAGATAAATAATTAACATAAATAAGTAAACTCTGTGAGTGATATAGGAAGCTCTCCGAGCCATAGGCAAAGAGGGCTTACATAGGGCTGAATTATTCTCAATTGCAGCATCTAATTGTCTGTTTTCTCTTGCTATATGAGGGGGTTTATATAGCCTGGATTGCTACTAACATGAGGAAACTGAAAGATAGTAACTAACTAAAACCAAAAGATTATGGTGTAAATAAAGTTCCAAGTTGAAGTTCTTAGGTTTTGGAACTTCCCTTTCTTTTCTTTTCCCCGTATAGAGCAAATATCCCCACAATATTTTTCGGGGGATATCGCATCAATTAGCTCACTTAGATGGGGCCGAAGACTGTTTAGATGGGACCGAAGACTGTAAACAGTTAGCTGGACGGTCCTATGTTGCAGGGAAACTGGTCCAAAGCAACCATTAGCCTGAAAAATATATTCAAAACCTTATAAAAAAATCCATAAGAATTTTAATGTGTGACACGTAAAAATTAACTAGTGCTTCTAAAATCATGATATCCTCCAAAGCACAATATGAAATATCTGAATCCGGCAATCCGCCGTGCCACTGACGGTCAGACCCTGCCAATGTGATTGCTGAAGGTGGTAGACTAGTAGTACAAGAAAGAAACCATTTTATGTGTGGCTCTAGAAAATGTGAAGGAGCTTTGAAAAAGGCATTTGGGTGATTTATGTGGAGATCTATGGATCTAATTTGTTCTCTGCATTCTTTTCCTAATGGGATATACCAATTTGTCACTCTTGTTGGACATTCTATTTGTCTATGACATCATATTGTCTCTGCAGATCTTTGCAGATCTGAAGACCCGCATATTGGCTTCACAGGTAATTGCTTTTGTCCTTTATTTGCTGGAATTGTTTCATCTCTCCGAGCTATGTTAATTAGCAGCAAAAGCATGCCAACTAGGATTTTCAGAGGTTTAGGTTGGATTTTCTTGTGAGGAAACATCTTGTATTCTCCTTCACAAAGTTTCTTTTCAATCTTCAAATTTCATTTGTCCCTAAACTGAGATCTTGTATTCACTTACTTTATGCGGAGTAACAAAGACTTGTCAGTGGAGACTTGAAACATATGCAGATGCTGGAGAGTTCTTTCCAATGTAAAAATCAATCATATGCGAATAAAGATCCTTTATTTTGCAGTGTTAAGACAGTATTCTTTTTTGAAGACAGCTTGTTCAGAAATGTGCTACCATTAGAATACGAGCTTGTATCTTGCATTCTTGAACATAGTAGTTGAGAATTTCTTGGATAAAGCATGCCAGAGTCCAGAAATTTTTATGTGTAAACCCCCCCTCCCTTTCCCGCCAAGGGTCTGGAAAAAGAAGATATTATTGCAAAATAAAAAAATAAAAAAATGTTGTTGTGCCTAAAATGTTGCTTGTTTTCCATCTTGCAGCCAGCCGAACAACATCAGCGTCTTGCACAGTGCTTTGACAAACTCATGGCAGATGTATCTCGATGTTTAGATTCAAAAAACAGGGACAAATTCACCCAGAACTTGACTGTATTCAGAGTTGAGTTCCGTGTGAAGTAGTTCTATGACCTCCGGCTAAAAGACTGATTCCTAGGAGAAGTGGGATCTAAGGTATCAGTTTCTCCTTCATGTGTGATATTAGACATGAATTGGTTTGTGGAATTTTCTGGCTGGAGGAGCTGATTTCACCCCAAGATCATGACACAGAAATTTAGGTATTGCTCTGTATAGTTTTGTCAGTGCACTAAAAGATGAGAAAGGATTTAGAAATTTGGTACACTAACCAAACAGGTTTCCGGACTGACTTAGGCTTATGCTTAGAAACGGCTAGCGGAAAAGGATTTAGAACCTTTTTTGTACTTGGGTGTGATTGGAATGTGTTAGATTATACCGTTGTGGGTGGATTTTGGGTAGCTTCTTGTACATGGACTTTCACCATTCTTTTGACTGTTTATAATGAAAAGATGAATTCCTCCTCTCCCTTTGCAACAAATTCCAGTTTATGACACATGTTACCGTGAATGTTCTTGTGAACGGAAAGTTTGAAATCCATTACCAAATGGGGGTCACGATGTCGAAATCTGAGGAGATCCTCGACTGATGAACGGTGCCAAGTCGGTTTGTTTGTGTTTGTTTTTTTTTTCCCCCCTCTCCAATAAAAAGTGAATGGATTTCCATCGAGTGTGGGTGGAGCTGTGAAATTGTTCATGTGAGTCGGCAAACTTATTGGTGAGAGGAATGGGATGGTGAGTCTCTGATTACTCATCATGTGTGGGGGCACTTCGCGATGAACCTATTTTTACTACGAACCCGTGGACACGCTGGGAGAATAATCCTTCCTGCGGACGTTAAACTGTCTTCTCCCAGTTTTCTAAGTTAATTAACTTCCCTGTTCACAGTTTCAGATATACAATCTCAAAAATAATTGAGCGATATTTGCTCAACTATATATTATTTGATATCATTCGAGGGCTCAAGGCTTAGCTCTTCTTTAGAAAAAGAAAGAAGTAGATGTCGTATAACATCAAACAAAACCTGGTGTTTCATTATCACGAACTTATACACTACGCAATAATTTGTTTGAAACTGGTATGCCAAATTGCCAATGTATTAAAGGCACAGGAATGTTTCCCTCGTCTTTGGTTTGAATGCACTTTCCCACCTTTTTTCTGAATGTACTGGGGGTGTTTGGTAAAGAATTTCTTGAGTAAAAATAACCTTTTGGATTAAAATTAGCTGTTTGATTTAGTCAAAAGTTAATATATATGTTTGGTAAAATAGCTTTTTGAAAGAACTTTTCAAGTCTAAAAAGTTAATTCTATGAGCTTTTGAGAGAAACTTTGTAGTGAATTAACTTTTTCTCTTACAGTTTTATTAGAAATAGTTAATTGCATCAAATAGTTTTCTAGAAACAATTAATAAAAATAGTCAATACGAACATTCATTTAAATAAGTAATAGTTAACAGTTAATATAAATAGTTAGCCGTTAATAGTTATTTGTCAGAGTAAGATTATTGCTTTTGCAATTTGCGTCCTTAAAAAGATCACTACAATTCCCGCCCGTGTGCCACATTTGCGCCAATTATACGATACCCGCATGTTCATAGAACTTTCATGGGAGGAAAGAGTACTCTCTTTTTTTGGGGGGTGTGTGTAAAAGATCAAAAGAAAATAGGAAGAATCCTAAAAATTTTGAAAATGAAGATTATTATATATGATAGTAGGGGTTCTTTTATCTATGTCCATATTTGAGTTAATCAATCGAACAAAAATTATCATGCAATGAAGGAGGCACATAAACTAGATATGGTCATATAAAAAATTGATCAGTAGATTATGTGGGCCCCATTTGCTGTAATGCACAAATTAGTTAAATAATAACGGATAATTTGTACCTGAATTTGTGTTAATGTGCAACATTCAAATTGGTAGCTTGCTCCAATTGTGCTCAAGCATCGTTCCCATCACGCCCTACTATAAATTGTTCAACATATACCAACACGATGGGTTTAGGTGCTTTCCCTTCAGCAGATTTCAAATTCGAATATTTTGAATCGAGAAAATATGTGTAAAGCTCTACCAATTATAAAGCAATAAGAACTTGGTTTCAATTAAATGAATAATCAAAGACTTCAAGGGAATAACAAATGGTCAGCATATGTGTTCACTTTCTATTCGGCCAACAGTAGATCCTTAGAACTTAGGAGCATCCTTCCACACATGTTTGTTCATGTGCACTAAATTGGATGATATCAGAAAGTGAGAAGGTTTCATTAGGATAGTTTAATTTACTGACTGAAAGATGAGAAAGCATTAGAAAAACTTTAGGGATTACAAGCTTAATAAATTTCTTTGCTTAATAAACGTAGAATACCAAACAATTTGATGCAAAAGTTAGATTTCTTTGCTTTACCCCTTTTTTGTTTTGCGAATCAAGGTATGGCACTACCTGACCATGAAAGATTAAGGAGCTCAATCATATATAGTATAAGTGTAATGTCCCTGAAGTTTTAAAATTTTATTATATATATATATATTTTTTGGGGGGTTTATTAGAATTGGTGTCTTTGCTCGCACAAATGTTTGTAGGATAAGATTATGTACATTTAAATTTCCCTAAAGTCAAAACCCCACAAGAGCACGACCACATTGAAGGTTGCTGTTGTCGTTGTATTTTGCATTGTTGGATGTGTTAGCTGTTAAATGTTAATATGCACTACTTAATGAGACTTTTCACTTGACATCATAAGATTCAGTTCATTGCTCTCCTAATTTCTTGATTATAGATGTTAAAGAATAATAAGTTCAAAGTTTGAGGTGTTCGAGGATTTTTCGCAAGTTCAAATTATTAACAATCAACCTCTCAAAGTTTAGATTATTTAAATCTAAAAATTCTTATACTTTTGAGGGGCCCTTTAGATGGGTTTTTGGTATAAGATGAACCTGGGATGAAGTGCAGGCTTAGCATTTAGTGGGCTTTTTTTGGGCATACAGACAGTCATCAGTACTTCCAATTCTTTTGCTTAGGTCCATAGGCTAATCTCTTACAAGTTTAGTGCAATTTCCGCACTAAGGAACTTGCTCCACCAAAGCTGAACTTTGGAGGGCCCAATCAATAGACAAGTTGGGCTCCAATGAGTTATCCAACCCTTGGTAAAAAAAATTACTAGTATTCTATTCCGAGTGATGATATATATCTTATTACAAAATACCCTTACATATCTTGCTTTGTTCTAAATTAATATGTTTCATAATTTAGAATTATTAAATTTTTAATGATTACACCTTAACTATGAATTGCCAATCTTAAATATTTGTCAGCAATGTCTGCGAAGTATTAAATGACACTACAATCGTATCAATCTTATCTCGGAGAACATATGATATGCATATTTTAGAAATGTAGTAAATTATAAATAAGAAGATTTCACACAGTTTATAAGTTGTAATATGCTTTTACTATTTAATTTGTACTTTTTTAAAATTTTAAAACATTGTAATGTGATATTTAAGTAAGAACAAGACCCCTAAAAAGTGTCATTTTGCATTCAAAAGGGGGGAAGTCTTATTAATGAAAAAAATTCTTCTAATATAAATGCAATTTTGACAATTTTGTTATCAATATATGTTGGTTTAAGCGATTTGACACTTGTTCTGTTAAGTAAAGTGTTCAGTTTGAGTCTTGTGTATGGAGAAAATATGTGATGAAATAGATATATTTCTTATTATATCAATAGTAATTGAACTTTAATGAAATGGAAGATCAAAGACTTAAAAAAAAATGATCATTTAGTTTATGCTACCATCTTCTTCTTTCTTCAAAAAAAAAAAAAAAGAAATAGGACGAAATGGAAGGCCCTAGTCCCCAAAAATTCCCGACAAAGGTAACCTTGCAAAAACTCATTGACCCAAAATCTGGATTCATGGTTTCTTCTCTCCGCCTTCGATCTTCTCCTGCTATTCAATAATCTTTGATGAATTACATCCATGAGAAACAGCTCTAAGGAAAAGTATAAAGTTGCCGTTCTTGGCAGTGGCAATTGGGGCAGTGTTGCAGCCAAGCTCATTGCATCCAACACTCTCAAGAACAACGATTTTCATGGTAATATTTGTTCGTCCATTAGTTTTTATTGTTTTACTGGGAAAATTTTAGAGAACCCATTTTGATTTTGCGTGTCCCCCCCCCCCCCTTTTGATGTGATTCAGGTGAAGTTAGGATGTGGGTTCATGATGAAATATTACCGAGTGGGGAGAAACTGTCCGCTGTCATTAACCAAACCAATGTGAGAAATTAGCTTTAGATTACATTACATTACATATTCATGGAGTTTTCTGTTTCTATGGAAATTAAATTTCCGTTTTTGGGTTTTTGTCACTAGGTAAATGTGAAGTATCTCCCTGGTGTAAAACTTGGTAAAAATGTCGTTGCTGACCCAGACCTTGATAGCTCAGGTATGATTTTACTCTTGTCCCTAAATTTCTACATGGCCCTGATCTTGTAAACAATCACTAGTGATGTTGTTTTTAATTTTTTTGGTATAGTTTCCCTACTCTTAATTTGTAATTTATTTTCTGGAAGTTTTTTGGACTAGTTTTTCCAACTCTTAATCTTGTACATGAAAAAGCCATGTACATTTGCCTTCTATGCTTTAGGGGAAGGTTTTAACTACCTAGATTCCTGCTTATTTTTTGTATTAGTTATTGTATTCTTCACTTCATATTGCTACTGAAAATTTAGTTCTTCATTTTCTCAACTACCTGCTTCATATACTAGTTTAGTCCATTTCAGTTGGTCTCCTGACAATTATTACAGGATTAAACAAAGATATTCATAGTGGTCCTCCTTCACAATACAGAAAATAGTGAAGTCTGATATGGCTGCTACCTTGACCTCGGAATTCAACAATGGAATTATTAAAATGACAGAAATCCCAAAGTAATTCTGGCAATCTCCAAAAGCACAACAATCCTGTTTTCAGGAATGAGATCATTAACGTGGTATTAGGATATGGGAACTACATGCAAAATCAGCTTGTGCATGGTAATTTGTCGATTCTGTTTCAAACTGGTTGATCGGTGGGCAAAATTTTTGCAGTGAGAGATGCGAACATGCTGGTATTTGTAACCCCACATCAATTTGTTGATGATGTCTGCAAAAGACTAGTGGGCAAGATACCAGGGGATGTAGAGGCTATTTCACTGATAAAAGGCATGGAGGTCAAGGTGGAAGGTCCACGTATGATCTCCTCCGTGATTTCTGAGCACCTTGGAGTCGATTGTTGTGTTTTAATGGGCGCAAATATTGCACACGAGGTAATCAAATTGTTTTTTAATGACCTTGGTTCCCAAGACTCTTATTGAGGTATGACCCTCAAGCATTCGTAATAAAAAGATGTGACTGTTGTTTTGTAGATTGCTGAAGAAAGGTTTAGCGAAGCAACGATAGGATATAGGGTAAATACAGAGGCTGCAAAGAGGTGGGCTCGGCTATTTAGCAGACCTTATTTTGCTGTCACGGCTGTGAGTTAATATACTTGCTCTGTTTTGGCATTTCCTGTGAATTCTTTATGGATGGAATTCAATAATTAGAATGCAAGTCTTATAACCATTAAATATAAAGCAGTGCTCTGTATCTGGATTTGTTGTTCTTGATTATTTCATCATATGTGTTCTTGTAATTGTTATCAGAAAGGGTAGAAAATATGGTATCTCTCTAATATGTAGTTTTTGTGAAGAATAGGTCCAAGATGTGGAAGGGGTGGAACTATGTGGTACACTGAAAAATGTTGTGGCCATAGCTGCAGGTTTGCTGTTCAATTCGCAGTCATAGCTTCCCAATGAAGGATTCATTATGTATTTTAATTTTAATGTGGAATTGGTCATATATGTTTGTGAGCAGGATTTGTCGACGGCTTGAATATGGGTATGAACACGAAGGTGAGCACAATTTTGCATCAAGGATGTAATAGCTTTTATTGCTCTGAACATACAGAAACTAAGATAGAATTGCTTTGCAGTTAGCATGCAACCTGTAAGGTTTAACTGTTATACTCTCATTGCCATTTTCTTGACACAAATTTTAAGTTGGTGGATTTACTAAGAAGAAATAGATGAATGCATGACCAAAAAGGGGTGTAAGACTGAAACAAGGTTTAGATAGATCAAGGCTTAGATAGGCATATTTATGTCATTTTCAGCCACGGTATGAAAAGGTCTTTTTTTAAAATTTATTTTTTCCCCCCTCTTCTTTGTGGTTAGGCTGCAATGATAAGAATTGGCTTGAATGAAATGAGGGCCTTTTCTAAGCGACTATTCCCATCAGTTAAGGATGATACATTCTTTGAGAGTTGTGGAGTGGCTGACCTTATTGCTACATGTTGTAAGTAAGCAATTCTGTGACTTTACTCTGGATTTTTCATAGCTTTTCACTTCTTATCTTGGCTTTTATTGGACTTGTGGCAGTTGGAGGAAGAAACAGGAAAGTTGCTGAGGCTTTTGCCATCAATGGAGGACAAAGGTTCGAGATTTAATGGCTTTATTGTTGTTTCAGCCTTCTGAGTGTTTGGCTGTCTGTCTTGGGGGGGGGGGGTTGAAGTTTTTTGGCCAATGGCTAACGTAATGGACTTGTGTGCAGGTCCTTTAAGGAGCTGGAAGAGGAGATGTTGAAGGGTCAGAAATTACAGGTAAAACCGTATAAGTATTAACATTTGCTGTCTTATTTATTGAATGTGGCTAGATGAACATTGCATTGAAATGATGTAAGGATAAAGATCTTACCTGCCGCCCCCCCCCCCCCCCCCCCCCCCCCGCACGGGTCCCCCTCGATTGAGAATCCATGCTTCTATCCACACACACTGCAGTGAAAAAGGGGCATGATAATTTTCATGATTATCACTGTTTGCCGACATCTGCAAATAGATTCCTCAAATACTTGCTCCCAAATCTTATGATGTCATTCAAACTAGCAAGCCACAAAAATGCAACTCTCAAGTTTCAACGATATCATGCAACTTGTTTGGAGGGAGCGCATATTTCATTTATAAAATGTAATAGGTCAATACCTTGCACGTAATGTGAACTGCCCTGTCAAACTCAAGGACTCACTCTGCTCAATAGTTACAAGGTGCAATTAAACACTTTTTCAAGGCATCCTCAATGATTTTAGCTCTCCAAATGTTACACCTTCAATTTATAAGGTTCAAATGCCAAAAGCTGCCCCAAACTAATCTATTGATGGTTGCTGTTATATGCACTGTAGAATACACTGGATTGATCATGCTTCCTGTGCAATTGAAAATTCACCTTAAATGCATGTGTCATTTTGGCCTATACATTGATGTACACAGAATGCACCTGCCCAGCTTCCATTTGCTTCTATGTGTTCCACTGTGAACCTTTACTTCTTTTCTTTTCATCTTTTACTTGTTTTTGTTGATTTCTTAATCATTTGAATTTCAAAGAGGCCCTCAATGATTCCTTGCTTGATTGGCGAATAAAGAACCTCAGTTGGATCAGAAAATTTGGCCTCGCAAGTTGCTGCCACAGTACCACAAACTTCCCTAAGTTGCAGTGCTGACCTCTTCCCTTCTCTCCTTGTTTTTGCATGTTTATTTGTTTTCTTGGTTTACTAATTATTCGGATTTTGAGGATATGTCAGCAAAATTCAACCAATCCCTTTGGCAAATGGTTTCTGGGCAGTGGGTGTCTGTTTTGGTGGTAGTATTTTGTATCTCACCAAGATTAAAAACAATATTTTTCTTCAATTTTGAAGGGTGTCTTGACGGCCGAAGAGGTTTATGGGGTCTTACAAAAGAACAAGTGGCTCGAGTTGTTTCCCCTTTTCAGGACAATACATGAGATTTGCACCGGCAATAGACCTGTTTCTGCCATCATAAGCTGTAATGAGCCTCAATCAGCATGATCCCCTGTTCGGTTCTATCCAATGGAAAGCCTAACTTCATGCTTTCATTTCCTTAAAAAGCAGACAAATTTGCAACTGAAAATTTTCGATGTTGCCATATGCAAACATGTGCTCCCTGTTGATGGCGCCAGCTTGTAATTCTGGCAGGCAAAGGTTTAGGTATTCTTTTGCATGACTTAAGTAAATAGGATCGAGCGTGAGTTGAAAGTAAACCCTGTCCTTATTTTGGTTCATGTCCAAAGGAACTGATCACTGATGTACACTCTAGTATTTGGAATAGAATGACAATTGGCAGTTAATTTCTTTGTGTAGTATGTGATCTATGCGGGGTAAGTCTTAAGTTTTCTATGGCTTGGACCATGATTTTAATAAACTACAGGAGCGGTATGCATTCCTTAATTCAAAGGGTTCGTGACAGAATTTAGCATCTTTTTTAGGAAGAACTCCTCCACGGGTAGGAATGCCGGTAGAGGCAAGGTTGCCTACAGTTGGATCTCCCTAGACCCCTTGAAAGTGGGACTCACATTGGGAGTTGTTGTTGTTGTTTCAGGAAGAACTCATGATTTCCTTTTTAGTGCTATTTGCAAGCACTTGGCAGCGTATTTCCTCATTCTGTTAAAATTTTCCAAGCTCTGTGTTCTTTTGAGTTCTACCTGCATTATTTAGAAGAGTTTTGCTGGCTTCATTTTGATCAAGTTTGGTGGGTTAATTGATTTCAGATTGGATGAGAAAGGGAGTTATGTCTTGTTCAGGTCAGATCAATTCAAGTCAAGTTATTTTCAGTTTACATAAGTCCATTTTCAAGTCGGGTGACAGTCGGGTTTGGAATGTTTCTAATTGAGCCTTGGTAGAGGTTGAATAGCGGATGGAGTCGCCGCAGAGTGAGGTTGACCTCTTTTCGGATGTTATAATCAGTACAGATTAGGGGCACCTTAATTCCTTTTGTATTGGGTCATCTCAGCCAAGAACTGTTGTTGGATTGTCATATTCGTGTTGGATTTTGGATTGCTTTTGGGTTTGATTCAAATCAAATCACATCATCTGCCTCCAGATTGTGATATTTTAGGTAAACGACACTATTACTCAAAGCAGGACAATATATAGTAAGACAGATCTTTGTGTGTACGATCTGCATGTAGGCAACTCAAATCATCCACTGTATGTTCTCGACCTAGGTTTCATAGGGGGTTTCTGGTGGGTAGTTCTCAACCACACAAGAGCCAGCTGTGGTCAAGCATCCTAGCAGTGAGTGGGAATTCAAACCTTGAGCAGATGTACTCCATGTATAGCGCCTGATTGTAAGCAGCAAATGCCACTTCCAGCCCCTCCTTGGCTCTTTCCTCACACTTCTCGTAATCCTCGGGGACGGACAGGGCTAGCCGGCCATGGGCACTGACGATCATGTTGTACCCTTTGGCTAGTATGGCTCACACCTCATGGCCGTTGTCGAAGCTGTCAACTAATTCTTACTCATTAAGCACGCGATTGTCAAATCATATCTCTTGCCAACTAGCAATTTTTCCTCAATACATTTCACACAATCAAGTCAAACCATCACCATCTGACATTGAATTCCACCTTTGAATAATTCATTCAATATCTATATCATGCAAGAAGTTTGTTAGAAATCTCGCACACAAGTGAAATCTCTAGGATTCGATTGAACAACCAAGTTGAGCATAGTACACTAAGCTCAACTATTAATTGACAGTATCACAGAGTTTAGCAAATCCCCAAATCTAGAAAACCACACAAACATGATTGAAGAAATAAAGTTGTAATTACAACTGAAGAAGAGAGAAGAGATACTTAGCCGTACTGCACCTGAACCTGATTAATGCAAACTCGATTTTGCTCCTTGTTAACAGCCTAGTCTATTATAGAACTGCTGGTTCAATTTCGGAATCTATCACAACTATGGTTTATGAAAAAAGAATCCTGCCACCCTTCCACATCTATGAAGGTTTTCGGAGAATAATGAGAAGGAAGAGACAGTTAATAGTTTTTAGAGACTATAGAGGGTCTGGTAAAACTTGGCTTGCTTTTCACCAATCAACGGACTTCTCTCTTTCTGCATCCAAATTCAGTGACTCATCCCCTTCCAGAGGTCAAAATCAGACCAAAGGAGGTGATGGATAAACGAATTAATTCTCGTAACAAAAGTCATAGACACAAAAGGACTTCGGGCGTTCTTGGGGCAGTCGGTCTGGCTGTGAACCTATGTGCCTATGACTTGCATTTCCCAGGAAATCCGTTGCATCAATCTTTTTAAGTAACCCAATATAGTGGTATATACTATTTCATTACATTGCATAAGTCAATTGCATTACACCTTCATTACATTATATTTCATACAACCAAACCATAGTTGCTTGGAACGTGGGACGCTCCGGTACAGGGGACGGAGTCGGGTACGTGATTCGCCACATAGTGGAGAATCCGATACGCGACGGTCGTTATTAGTACATCTAGTCCTCCAATTCAAAACTTCACATATCATAGAGACTTATAAAATGGTTTAATAATAAGGGTTCTCCCTCTTCCCTCTCCCCCCTCCCCCAACATAGGGCAACATTTTCACATTAATCCTTTTTTCTCTCTGTCACTCTCTCTATTCTTCTCGTTTTTCTTTGTAAAAAGCTTGCACATTCATCGCAACATCAAAAATTCTTCCATTTTCTTCAAAATTTGGCGTATGGATCATGAAAATATGCAATACCATTGTGGTAGGAGATGGGTTTGCTGAATTCGCCATATTTGGGGAATTGGTACGCTGAAGTATCGCGTTCTGGTTCGCGCGAATCAGTTCGTGGTACGCTTGGGGGTTGAGAGAATTCGGTAACTATGAACCAAACACCATATACAGTTAAAAGTGTCCAAGGATTGCTTAACAATCTAATTTGATGACACCAAAAGAAAAAAAAAATCTTGCAAAGCAATATGCTGAAAGCCAGAGCCGTTGGGGAGTACACTGTCACTTCCTCAGCCTGGTCTTATTCTGGTTGAATCTTATTCATGTTGGAGTGCTGCAGGAACAAAATTGAATACAAACAGTATGTTCTGTAGGCATACGGTTGCTTAGTAGATCTGCACTTCAAAAAGTAAATAAAACAGTAAAAGAGAGGACTTTTGAAACAAGTAAGTAAACCATTTCCAAACATCCCAACTTACAGAGAAATTTAAACATCAATTTTATCAGGTGATGATAATGTAACTGGCATCCACAGTTACAGAGGACATTAAGCCTCTGCTTTCGACGACAAGATTAAACCAACAAGCACAACATGATGACATGGCTGAGTTTAGTATCTCAGTCTTATAGTCTTTATTACAGTTATAATGCCAGCTCAAAGCAGGACAATAGATAGTACGGCAGATCTCTGTGTGTATCTGCAAGTAGGCAAATCAAATCATACGCTGTAAGCTCTTGACTTAGGTTTCATAGGGTGTAATAGGTGGGGAGTTCTCAACCCCGGAAGAGCCAGCTATGGCATCTTCATGGCAGCATCTGAAAGTCTTGAACTTCTGCATTTCTCGGCGACAGTCCGGGCAAAGCATGTGGTCAGGCATCCTAGCAGTGAATGGGAATTCAATCCTTGAGCAGATGTACTCTTTCATGTAAAGCTCCTGGTAGTAAGCAGCAAACGCTACTTCCAAGCCCTCCTTCTTGGCTCTCTCCTCCCACTTTTCGTAATCCTCAACGACAGTCAGGGCTAGCCGGCCATGGGCATTGACAACGATGTTGGACCCTTTGGCTAGTATGGCCCACCCCTCATGGCCCTTGTCGAAGCTTTGGAGCCTCTGGAGCTCCTGAAGGGTGATGTCACTATGGTCACGCATTCTCCCCAGCTGCATCTTGGAGTGGAACATGCTCTCCAGCCTTGTCCAAAAATACCACACCTGGTTTGGGTCTTGCCAGCAATGGCTGAGCTGCTCAACGGCTATGGCTGAGCAGAGCTTCTGAACCATGTCTTTATGGTGGCTTTTCCCGACATAAACCATCTCGACTGGGACTCGCAGATCACGGGCAATGTTTTTCGCCCTGGTTGTGAAGTCGCGGATCCATTTCAGGTTGTCCCCTCCGTACAGAATTATGTACTTCCCCTCTCTTATCTGTTGGACACAATTAAAACCTCCTCTTATAGATCGCGTATTTTCAAACATACCTAATAACAATTTAGATAAGTAGGAACTTGCTTTGAGACACTACTTTGTGAGGGAAAAGCTTACCCATTCTAGAATTCTTTGATCAATGGCATCAACAAGCAGCTCAAGGTTCCAAATTTGTTTCTGCCAGAGTTCCTCTTCCCTTGCACTTGTGAAAGGGAAGGCTTCGCTTTGCCAAATCCACATCATGTGGATTGCATTTGGGCTCACTACTCTTCCCTGAGGATCGATCACTACAAGGATGGGTTTGCCATAGAAGTGCCAGTCCTGTCTGAAGAACTTAATGACAGCTTTCCTAATTATCTTGGGGTCGTGGACGGTGTACCAGGGCATCGAGGCTTGCAGCGTCTCAAATTGAAGTCTCATGGCATCAGTCCACTGGGTTGATCGGTCAACCACTGGGATCCATACGATCTCATATGCATGGGCCCTTGATTCTGTGTACGCTTGCTCAAGGATGTACAACTCTTCATGAGTGATGTCCAGGCCTGATATGAGTAACAGCACATTTCTCCTGCTCAAATTATCGAGATGGACCTGTGATTTTTGAGAGAAGTCATACCATGGAAAATGCAACATATAATTAGTATATGTCAGTGACTTTGAATTTGATCACACACCCTTCTCTTGGCCTGACAGTCATATAGTGCGGGTACACTGTCATCTTCGCTGATGAGGACCTTCAGCACTGCTATGTTATCCATATGCACTTTCTCATAGACGAATATTCTGATCCTTCTATACAACTCTTCCTCCATCTTTTCATCTGTAAGCAGACATCATTTTCTTTTGTCAGAGCTCGGTTTTACTGAATAGAACCCAGAACAGTTCAGATTGAATGAAACAAATATAAACATGGTAAATTCTTCACTGACCTATGAGCTTATACATGGCTGTTAGCACGCGTCTGAGATGATCACTGATTGTTTTAAGCTTGTGGGCATGGTTGGAGAGCTCCCATGCCTCCGTTGTTGCTGTCAGAATTCTGAAGAAAGTTGCATTTAAGAACTAGGAACTTCCATCTTATTCCAAGCTTTTCTGACTACCACTATTACATGTGTTCTATCCTCTGAAACTGCCTAACGTTATGTGACACTTTCTTAGAAGTTTTAAGTTGTCTAGATTCAATCAAAACTTTCACAAGCATAATATGAAAACAAATTGTCCAGTCGGATCTAGGTCAAGTTCCTTTGGGATAGCATAAAAAGCAAGTTGATGGTCCATGATTCAGTGGTGTTTAAGTGTAATGTTCTGTCTAACAAGATTCCCCCCCCCCCCGCCTGCAAAATGCGATCAAGATTTTGGTCACGGAAACTTCTGGTTGATTCTGTTTGGTGAGACCAATTCAATTTTCTTGTCAAAATTTAGGCTGCCTTCGTCTGGGTCAGGTATATACAAACTAATTTCATTATGATATTATAATAAAGTGATTTAATCTAACTTACTCGAGTCTCGTGCTAGTCAAGATTGAAATTTGGGTAGCAGCAGCAACAGCACTCCTGATGACCCAGTAAACAGCTGTCGGGAAAAGATTGAGGGCGGCCTTGACCTCAGCATCCTCAGTGGAGATGTAGCTTGTGGGCAGCTCCCCAAACTCAACAATGCACTTGGTGGTTTCAAGCATGCTCTTGATGAGATTACTGATGGCTTCGAATTGCCGCTTGTATGCTCCAACATGCTCCGCAATCATGGGCAGGCCCTTGATAAGAGCCATGGATTTAGCCAGTGGGTTTGTCGCATAAATCTGAACGAGAAGCCAGAAGTCTCCGTAGGTTAAAGCGAATGCTGCCATTGTGAGAACCACCTTGGCTTCCCATGGAAAGTGCGACAGCATCTCCAACACACGGATGGCCGTAGTGTGTGTGTCAAGGCCGCAAATTGGCCCAGTTGTGATCTGCCCGCATTGGCAAAATGGGTTGATTGGATACAGTACAGGTCAGAGTCTATATGTTAAATTGTATGATTAAGCCTTGTGAAGTGGAATCACCTCACTATGGACCTTTTCAATGACCAGTGGCGAGTCAGTAACTTCTTCCAGACCCTGTAGTGCAACTCCCTCTGAGCGATCCCTCAGTGCTAGAGTACCCTATCAGAATTACCAAACCAGATTATGACAACCAAATATGTAAGAACAAGATACTAACATAATAACATTCCTAAGCATGAAGTATTAATTTCATTCACATGTATTAAGTATTAACCGTTACCATTGCATGGCCTTCAGCAGTCTGAGTAGCGGCTTCAATGACTTCCTCAACAAGGCGAAGAAGAGGCCTAACGTTGATATTGCGGGCATCAGGGCTGTGCAAGTTCTCAATCTGCTTGGCGAGGGTGTGATCATCAGATGCCAAGAAGAAGCTGCCTCCATGACTGCGTTCAGGATCCCTGAACCGAAGTGCCCTGCGCTCACCAGGCATCGTTGAGTAGCTGCCATCGCTTCGTTCAGGTGCCCTCAGCTGGAGTGCCCGGCTGTCATCGGGCACCGAGTAGGCTGCTCGTTCACGATCACGTTCTCTCATCTGAGGGGTAGAGAAGGCAGCTCGTTCACGTTCAGGGTCTCTCAGGGGTGCAGAGTAGGTGACTCGTTCACGTGCAGCATCTCTCAGGGTTTGGGGCTGGGTCTGGGCCTGCGATTGTGGTTGCAGAGGGGGCAGTGGAGCGGTTAGCTGTGAGTTCACTGGAGTGGCAGCCATTGTGCCTTTCCAAAAAGCTTGGGGCTTGTTTTGTGCTTGGTTAAGTTTAGAAATGAACGAGTGAAGGATGGTTTATGTGTTAATTATGGGTGCTTTTATAGTGTTTTGACAAGGAATAAAGCCACCTGAATCTACTTCCTTGCTTCCATCCAAGTTAATAGAAATTAAGGCTTTAATTTGAAGCTTCATTTGTGATGGCCCCATCTCTAAGTAGGCTTTCACTTTTCTAATGGTGAAGCTTCATTTGTGTTAAGGGAGACTTGGAGTTGGAGGTGTTAAAAGGACACTTGGAATATGTAATCACTAGCTGTCTTTATTCTTTGCATCAAGAAGCTACCTTCAATCGCAAAATGGCTGCTTCTGTGGGCGCCAATGAGTGAGTGAGTGTGTGTAGTAATTACTGAGTTATACATGGCAAAGCTGACTTATACACACGAACCAATGGGATTAAATTTAAATCAACATGATCAAATAATAGCACATTCATTATACATTAACCATAAGAATATGCCCAGATGTTGTGATGCGAAATAAGGAAAGAAAATAATTCAGCAGTCTACTGATTGCAGGTTAGGGTCAACACTAACTTATGGTCAATGTTTAGGGACATTGTGTCTCACACAATGTTCAGTTCACAACCGAGAGGGCATCACTCACTTGGTACGACATTTGCTTGCGGTAGTGTGCGTCGACTTGTGGTGCCTCACTTTCCTCCTCTTTGAGGATATGAGACGCAGAGGGTGCTTAGGCTTATGCTTGGGCTCCCAAGCCCTGGACTCATTGGACCATTGGATTCCCCTGAAATAAGAGACTCAGTTATATACCCTTGTAAAAAAAAATAAAAAATTACACCTTTAAGATCCTCTAAGCAATACATATGCAACATTATGCAGTGTAGATTGATGCAGTATTATGCATTGTAGATTGATTGTGCCTTGAACTAAAAATCACGGAGTATACTAAATCATAATGTCTCGAGAGATTTTTCCAGAACTAGAGCAAGTTTATCATAGTACCAAGTTGTATAACCAACTAATGACTAATAAGTAGATATAAACACGACATGCTATGACTGTTGATCCTCATGTATCATAACACTTTCAGAATTGCTGCATTTCCTATTTCTCATAAATTAATACATACAGATGTATAGGTCTATTTTGTAAATAGAGTAAGAATTGATGGAGGACAGAGGACGTGATTGGATAAGGCAGAAAAAATTGTACCTGCAAAACAGGGTGGTGAAAGCTACAGGCATTGGGCTGTTTCACCATATTTTCTTTAATTTCTACTTTGCTTGATACCTTGTTTTACTTGCTGCTCTTACCCTTTTGAATTTTCCTTTTACGAAAGAAGCAAGAAAGGAAGGCCAGAACAGCAAAAAGGAAAATATTTTATTCCCCTTGCCCTGCTCGGGCCGAGTAACTGGAAAGCCAGAGAAAAACCTTTGATTTGCTTCAACAAGGAATAACGCTAAATTTACTAAGAAAAGCCATGAATGACGTTGATACAAACAAGGAATCAATGGATCCTCCTATGTTTATTCCTTGTGGATGTACTGAATGCTTAGTTGTAAATTGTAATGTTGACATACCATGAAGATATCGGGTTACAAATAAACCAAACAAGTTCGACAAGTTCTAGAATTCTGTGCACTTTAGAGTTCGGCTTAACTTTGTTTAGATGTTCGACTCAATTAAACCCATTTATCATTTTTAGAGGAAAGTAGGGCAATCTTCAAGATTAGACTTGAACTTTCAAATAATTTTGATATTTGTACTAGAATTTTAAACCATATGTCGTTTGCTCATTATTATTTTAAGTTGTTAGTAATGCTCTTTTATTGAAATAAATCATAAACTAATTATCATGTAATGGTTCGAACTTGTATTTGGGAGTGTTTGACGAGAACTTAACTCGATCAAGGCTCGACTTAAAATTAATTTGACCAGGCTTAGGTCAAGCTTCAAGCTTAACTTGGATGCTTAATGAGTCAAATCAGACCTAAATTAGCTTGAGTTTGCTTCAACTCAAATACATCTTTCACTCTCCTGAATATGCCAAACCAAAGTATAACTTAGCTCATGTTGGCTTGATTCAATACATCCTAGGACTTACCCAAATTAAGGATGGCAGTAGGGCTGGGAATCCCCATTCCTGCTGGGGGCCCTGCCCTACATTTGGGAGAAATCTCCATCCCCAACGGGGATGGTGACGGAGACAAGTATGAGATTCAATCCCTAAGCAGGGATAGGGATGGGGACTGGGCGAAATGCTACCCCATCCCTGTCCTCACTTACCTGCTCGGGGAAAAATCCACGTCCCCATTCCGCTTCTTTGTCCTCGATTGGGGGAAAAAACTCATCTCCGTCCCGTTTGTAATTAAAATTACCTATAAATCATTTATTTATGAAAATAAGATTAAGGTTAAATAGGTAAATTTACTTGAAAAAACCTTAGTTATATAATCCCTCTTTTCCTTCTTAGACTTTGGTTGGATTGTGTTTGACTTCTTAGACTTTAGTTGTGTTATGTAATTTGTGTATTGACGTTAGACTTGTATTGCACGAACTTATTAAATTTTAATTTGGTTTGAATCGTAAACTTTGATGAAGTTTGTTAGACTTGTGTTCTATGAATCCTACAAGAGCTTTGTACAATTAATTGCATTATGTTTGCTGAGCAACTTGACCTTTTATCCAACATCCAACTTGTATTGTAGTTTTCATATACAAGGGAAAGAGCTAAGCAGGAACGAGGGTGGAAAATATGCCCGCCATCCTTAACCCACCCCGTTGTCATCCCTAACCCAAATAATCATTTTGATCTGAACTCAACATATTCATTTACAGCTTGATTTTTGGGTTACCATGGAGTAAACTTCCCGTAAGAAGACCCATGAATAACGTGCAGCAAGCCCCAAAGTCATGAATCATGACGAATGCTTTTTGTCTAACCACATCTTGTTTATGCATGGCAAATAATATAGCAATATTTTGTATACAGAGGGCTACAATATAAATACATTAGAAGTGACACAATCATTTCAAAGTACTCGGAGAATAAACCAAGGTAGAGGTTCGATTGTTTTGTTAGAACCCTTATTAAATTAAACTAACTTTTACACATATCTTGGGTTCGTACGATGTTTACCTACAATTTCATTAGTGGACTTTAATTGTCGGAATTTTTCTCAGTTATTTTCTTAGTTAACATTTATCAATTTAATTTTATATCGAGTTGAATTGTGTTTTTTAAAAACTTTGAAGTACCTTAAATATTTGTCAGAGTAAAGAATTTTGTAAGACACGGTGGTCACTTGTATGCGTTTACATCACTTTTATGTGTCGGACAGATGTGACCTTTACCCTAATTTTATTTTATCTTTTTGAAAAAAACTTCAACATAATTTTTACTCTCCTACTGAGAAGCTGTAAGTAAAAAAAGATAATAATATTCCTATATATTGAAAATTATCTCTCTCTTTTTTTGTAAAGAAAATATTTCATACTAAATAGTTTCTGATTTATGGCGCACAATATTACTTTTATTTTTTTATTTTTGAAATGACGTTAATTATGACAGTAATTTAAGGAGCTGACTTGGTTTTTTGAAAAAGAAATAAAATAAAATAATTTGTTATTTTAAAAGATTTGTGAGCATGGCATATGTCAAAAGATTCGTGGGATTTGTTTTGTTGTGTATGTGTTTTGAAAAACCACAGCCACGAGGTTCCTGACACTTAGATGATCTTTAAAAACCAAGTTCAAGAACCCAACCTCACCTAGATTTAATTTTTGAAACGAGTTTCTGAATTCTGGAATGTTTAGATGAATTGCACATAGAAAGAAAGGTTTGAAAAAAAGATAAACAAGTATCCGCTTGATATTTCTATTCAGTAAACAGAGAAAACTTCTTTGTATGTGTATTCTATAATAAACGGTTGCATACAAGCAATGTGGTTTACAAATGGATCCTCAATTATTCTGTGATATTTACAGCAAATACAATCCGGACACCATGTTGTCCGTCAAACCAAGTGATTGAACCATAGTTATAGCCTTTCGGAGCTTGCTTGCCAACAAACGAAACATTGAATGATGCCATTCTCGAACCCTCGTAGAAAACTAACTTTGGCGGGATAACATTTACCCTTAAGCCTTCTGGAGCTCGTATAGAGGCTGAGTATGTAGCATTTGAAGATCCAACATTCATTGCATGCCTTGTGACGCGTCTTAGGTGATTTCTTTTGAGTTTGCCAATGGAGATTGATGGGTAGTTGATATTAGATATGAGTTTATCTGAAGATACCTTGGGGCATTTGAGCGCTGTACTTAACATTGATCGTATGTGCTTCTCTGAATAGCCGCAATAACATAAGAAATACAAGTAATCTTGTGAAGTGGTTGGGAATATCAATCCTGGATCAAGTGCTTTGACTGGACTAATTTCTCCAGCTCCGGCTTCATGTGCATTTGCCTTGTCACCTGAACTGTTTGTCAAAACCCTCCCGGTGTTATCTGCAACTATTGCTGTAAAGTGCAAGAAAGAGAAGAAGTCAGTGAAATGAATCGCAAAACCATTGTTGAATCCTGCCGTATCATTAGTTTGCTAATAATGTCGGCTGAATCTCATGATCAATGATAATTGTGGATGCCATCCTACCAATATGCACTTGAAGCTTACCAGTTGTCATCAATGCGGATTTGATCATTGAAGGTGTCCATTGATGGTGTATCGATTTTATGAAGGCAGCTGCACCTGTCACGTGAGGACAAGCCATGGATGTTCCTGATTTTATAGCATATTGTGACGGCTTCTTTCCTACAAGGTCTTGCCCTGGTTCACTTTCTTGGATGTTTGCTGCTAATATTGTAACCCCTGGGGCCATTATATCGGGCTGGTAATTATATCAGAAAAACTCTCAGAACAGGCACACTTCAGTACACTACTTTGTCTAAAAGTGAAACACAGTCAAGGACTATGCAAAGATGATATGAACCTTCAGAATGTTTTCGGTGAGCCCCCCTCCCACTGGTCCTCTTGAAGAAAAATCTGCAACAACTGGAGCTGGTTTGAATTTCTGCACTGCAACTGTTGGGAGGATTGTCGCTGTTGGTTTCCTGCACAAGATTCATTTTGTGAGGCTTTGACGTAATACAATGGAAAAGGAAAGCAAGAGTGAATTTCAATAACTTCAAAGAGCTGTTTATATTAATAGAAATGATATCACATACTTTGTAGAGTTAATGTACTTCAGAATCTGAATGCCCGCGTCTTCTCTGACTTGTGTAAATGGAAAAGCACCTGAATCAAAAGGCACACCTTGTCCAACATCACTGATGTATATTAATCCTCTTGCTCCAGCATCCTGCACCACCAGCTGCTTGATCTTCCTTGAGATACTGGGGTAATTGTTGACACAAACAACTATTTTCCCTGCTACTTTCTTGGGATTCAAGGACCCGGGATAGCAATTGCTACAATCATAACAATAAAGTAAGAGATTTCAACATTGAATCTGTCATTCTGAACCATGTGATCAATGTGAATTCGATGCTTACCTTGCCTCCGATGGAGGGGTGAACTCAGCAGCGACATCTCCAGCAAATACAAGAGGATATTGGCTAGAGCTTGTGAGGTTTGACAGAGTAATCCCTGACCCCTATGCACAAAATAATTGTCATAAAAATCAGTATCAACCTCAATGATTAAAATCACAAATTTTTTATCCTACATTGAAACTTTTTCCATTTCCTAGGTGCAGGGTTGATTCAAAGTCCCTGTCAATATTTGAGGCTGCGACAGTGAATATCCATGGGGCTGTATTGACAACAGTGTAAGGGTCAGGTCCGCCATTTCCTGCAGAGCCAACCACCATAACTCCCATCTGATTGGCATGAAATGCACCAATGGCAATCGGGTCACTGAGGAGATCAGATTGGAGGAGCAAATCCATGCCTAATGATATCGATATTAAGTCAACTCCATCTTTGACAGCATCATCAATGGCCTTCAATATCGTAGAACCAGCACAGTTGTCCAATGTGCAGGCCTTGTATACAGCAAGCCTAGCAGAAGGTGAGCCACCCCTCGCTGTGCCTCGTGCTAACCCATAGTAACTAGCATTGACCACTCGAGCACCAGCTGCTGTGGACGCTGTATGGGTCCCATGACTGTCATGGTCTCGTGGTGAGTTGCTTGACTTGCTGTTGGTCATGTTGCTGGCTTCGATTGAAATGCCTTGGTAGTCGTAGTATCTTGCACCAATTAGTTTTCTGCAGTGATGAGAACATGATGATACATAAGTAGACTTGGATAAAATTGCAATCAAGACATTTTCACTTGAACCTACGAGTGCTAGAAGGTTTCATTCTCCAGTTACCGGTTGCAATTGGATTTCTTGAAGTCATATCCTTCCATGCAAACGCCTCTCCATCTTCGAGGTATTTCTCCAATACCCTCATCACTGAAGCTTGGGGACTCTGGCCATATTCCTGATTTAAACTAAACCGAAATTAACCCAACTCAAATTGATGAAATCAACTTAAAGTTTGGCGTGCCAATATTTATAAAATGAGACTCCAAAATAGGGCTTGGTGTACAGCCCATTCCACTCCACTTCTTATCAGTGTCCTATTATGGCTATGTAAATTTGTGATTATAATCAGCACACACCAGTTCATATGAGAGCAGGCTATACTACAGTTATTCTAGCGAGCAACAGTTGACGAAAGATTCCGTTGAGAATTAAACCATGTAACCTTATCCTTAACAATTAATATCCAGATTACAACATGGCATTAATAAATGACAAGAGGGTAGGCCAATGCTGGAGTTGTGGGACATTGCATCATCCTAAATTAGAGAAATAAAACGTGCCGTGTCTTAATAAAGGCCAACACTCAAGTAGTCATTAACCTATCAGTATACTTATCACTGACATTTAGTTGGAAGGTAACTTCTTGGACTCATTACACCTTTTCTCCCTTGGAAAGAACCCTTAATCATAAAAGAATGTCTTATATGTCATATTGAAGGCACCGACGAGCCCTCTGAACTGTCCCTTTTTGTTAATTAGATGAAGGGTTGCTTTCATGATCCATGTTATGCCACTCTAAGTCACTAGCTGGGCACTTTTCAGGTTCTAATTGTTGAAAAATTGGCTCCAAATTTGAGTTAATTTAGTTTAATTTAATTCTTGTTCTATTTGATAAGTAAGCTAAATTTGACTTGACTGAATCCAAACACCCCTCTCATTGTATGATCTCTTTCGTTTTTTTCTCCTATTGATTGGGTTATCATACAACTCGCTCAGTAGAGGGAGCTGCGCTCGCTCCCCGGGGGGGGGGGGGGGGTGTTTACTTGCAGGGGTGAAAGGAGTGAAAGCAAGTCCTTACAAGTGGTGCACTTTGAATCCCTGACCTTCATATTGAAAGATGAGTATTCTATCACTTATGCAAGTGTATTTCCTTAAGATGCAAAAAAAAAAAAAAAAACTGCAAAATATTAGCTGTTAAGTCCTTGACTTTCCACATAACTACACTTTCTGATCCTTGACTGTCGGTTTTAAAATTTGAACAATCCAACATGAAATTTGAACGATATCAATTATTATTTGGCTCAGCCTTATGGAGAATTTACAAAGTACTGAATTTTTTTTCTTTTTTCATTGGATTTTATAAGATTTTATGTGAGCAACATAAGTCTTTAAAACTTCATGAAGCCACCGAGGTTTTTGTGGTAACTAGAACTGAGATGTTGGACATAGTAGACCTTACATTTAATTTAAACCTTTCCCCCTCATATTCTAATTGTATCACATTATCTTTTATAACTCATCTAAACCCAAGAATTAAAAAAGCAAAAGACCTAAAACCTCTTTAAAATATATCAACTAGCAGTCTATAATTTTATATCATTGACCTTGAAAATAGAAAAATCAGCATATTAGTACATCCCAGAAAAGCATCACATCTATGTGCTCCTCCTATGGGCAAGGAAAAGCTATTTTAGAGAGGAGTTCATGGATCATGCAAGTGAATAAAGCCCTATTCATTTCGTGGGTCAATTCTAATATACTGACCTCAACTCACTTCAACTCATTTCAATCTACTTTAACCTACATCAATCTACTTAACTCACTCCCACTATTTTAACCAAGTTCAATTTATCACATAAAAAAAATTCAACCCACTTCAACCTATTTCAACCCGCCTCAACCTACTTCACCATTTTACCATCCCAATTTACCTACGAAAAGAACCGGTCCTGAATATTAATGTCGAAAAAGAGGAGAGGCTTGAGAAAAAGGAGGAAAAAAAGAAAAAGAAAAAGAAGAGGTATTACCTGTGTCAATCATTCCAATAATGATATCAGTGGAGGCATTGTGCTGGTAATGAAAATAATATGATGATGAAACACCAGATTCTTCGTTGAGAAAATCCCAGGAACGGGTTGTGTGGAGCTTCAAATTTCTATCAGGGAACACTGATATTACCTCTTCATGTCCTGCCAATTCATCCATTTAAGTTTTTCCGTTATTGTAATTCGCACCTAACCTCAATGCACATTGTTATCTTGGAAAGTAAATTCTAACTACCATTTTTGGAAAAATTTAGCACTAGTGACATATAAGATTGTATCCATATCTTGTATAATTTTTCACACTCATTTTAAATGGGATTATGTACTGGATTATTGATATTATCAGAAACTGTAAGAAATTAACAACAAATTAGACGTTAAAGTTATTTTCTTAGTTGATTTAAAAAATGGAAGAAATTTTACTTTCTAAAGCTAGTTGTTGACCAAATGTAATGATCGCATTGATTATCAACATTAAGTGGACAGTTACAGATTGATTAATTATGTATTAATCATCTCTGTTAATCTCCTATCAGTTACTAGTGTGAGTGCTGATTAAAAGGGGCTAACTATGAGTTAAAGAGTTAGTAGAAAAATGTTAATATCCCCCTACCTCTCTCTGCTCTCTCTCATGTCAATCCCACCATCACTTCGGGATGAGGTTTAGAGTGTGACGCTCTATGGTGATTCTAGTAGCCACCGTCAATCTTAATTCAAGAATTTGTGGGCAATCACTGCGCATCAAGATCCTTCGCTTCCGCGTTACTAACGTACGTCCTTATTGTCCAACACTAATCAAGTGTTCTACGACAATAACTTTTAGAAGAAAATGTTAAATCAATAAGGTACGTACATGCTTTTTGTTTATGTTGCAGTTCATGTATTTCTAGGCTTTATATTTGTGCTATAGTTTTGTATTTGTTCAAAATAGTAGGAGTATAAGCGTAAATATATGGTAATCTTTCATGAAGAAAAACTTTTATAAGTGCTTGAAGTTGATTGATAAGAATTAAACATATTGACATGATGCCCAATATGGCCATATATATGTAGTGTTGTCAACTTTTGTGTGCACAATCAAGTAGTCATCAAATGTTGTATACAGCTACATATATACTATAGTCTCAACGACCCGGCTGAAAATTGTAGAACAAGGACATCATATCATCTTTTATTGGGTTGAGTTCTGCCCAATATGGACATACTATTTCATCAATATTCTCATTGAATAATAATAATAATAATAATAATAATAATAATAATAATAATAATAA
>JACYFF010031955.1:9117023-9128117 GCA_017589665.1 Selenicereus undatus | reverse complement strand
AATAATAATAATAATAATAATAATAATAATAATAATAATAATAATAATAATAATAATAATAATAATAATAATAATAAGTCGGCATTGACAAATGATAAAGATGTTTGGGCACTAATTTCAACTCTAAGCTTGAAGAGAGTACTATTGCATTACATCACATCAAGAAAATCAACTAAAAACAAAAAAAGAGTCTGAAATAAGTTTTTTAAAAAAAGGTGGGGATATTAGAAAATTTAGAATTATCTTAAGATTCTTCAAAATTTTCAATAATTGCCACATTAGTCTTGTCAAGTTGTCATCTTCAATTAACATTGAGTCTCATTTAATTTTTATGATCTAATCTTTATGACGAAGAGATATTTTTTTAAAAAAAATATCAATAATATGCCACATATGAATGTCTTGATCACCTTGGGACTTTAGCTAGAACGTCATCTATGGATTCAATTTAACATATAGATGTGTGTGTGTGTGTGCGCGCGCACGTGCGTATATGTACATGTATACTTAATTAGTTAATACTACTATTTTCCTAAAAAGTATGGATAAACATCAAAAGCTATCAACAAATTAAAAGGATTTTATAGAATTTTACTGTTGCATTACCATGTTCACTGATACAATTGCCTTTTTACTTGGATAAATCTATAGTTCAACTAGTAATTTCTTTTAAATTAGACAACATCTTATGAAAAGAACTAAATTCGACTAGATTAGTATTGATTGGTTTTTAGTAACTGTCAAGCTTTATAAAAAAAAAATAAAAATTCACCATCGAAGCATATCACAAATGAAGTGCGGATAAATAAATACTGAAAGCAAAAAAAATAAAAAAGAAAAAGAAAAGAGGAAGAATTGAAAAACTGAAAATACCAGAAAGCAGAGAAGCTTGAGCCGGGGTGAGAATGGCAGAGAATCCCCTGAATGCGTGATGGTAAACGTGGCCCACCGACACCCTTTCTCTCTCCTCACTGCATTGGTTTTCACATCAATTCCCCGCACTCATAAACAGCTCAATTACTATTAGCTAGTAGTTACCAGGCATATGTCTACAATTTGAACTTACAAAGCACTGAATTCACAGTCACAGATAGATTTTGAGGTTTGGTTTATGCGTACCCTGCAATGATGGTGGATAGTAATTGCAAATGAGCAGATTCAGCAACTTTTATATCTCCAATTTCTGCATCTCTTCCCAATGATCCTCCCATGTACACTACATAACGCTGCCATTCGATTCAACAAATTTAATTAATTAATAATAACATTTACCAATGTAATTAACACGAACATTCTCGACTACAATCGAATCAAGAATCGAATGGGATAATAATCAGGAAGGAGTGCGAACATTTACTTGCGCAGATTGATTAGATGTCGTCGATGATGGTGGCGGTGGTGAAGTAGAGGAAGCGAAGAGGAAGAAGGGAAGAGAGAGAAAGAGGAGAGGGAAGGAGACAGAAGGAGAAGCCATGGTCATGGAGGAGGAAGAATGAAGAAATTAATTGAAGAGGAACTTGATTGAATTCGTTGGGAGAAATTGAAATTAATGGGCAGAGAAAGAGAGGGAAACAGAGGCATTTTGTAGGAGGAAGAGATCATGTGGAGTTGGAGGGCGAGGAGTGAGAGAGAGAGCGTGTGTTCTTTTCCACTGGGGGGGAAACTTGATTCTGGCGTCACTTGGAGTTGCAAAATGTTTCTTCCCTCTCACAACTCTCTACTCACCCATTTTATTTTATTTTTTTTGGTTGATAGTAAAGGATGATTCAGCGATTGAAAATCATACAGCATCTACAGAGATCTCAAATCCAAACAAGCACATCACTATAATAACAAAATAAATCCTCCAAACAAGAAAACTAATTACAATGTTTGCATACTTCGCTATTTTATAATACAACCTTCAACAAGAAGATTTGTCAAACTTGTATAGTTTTCTTGTTGAGGAACTTTACCTACTATTGCAGTTAAAACTTAAAGAATTGATATCCATCATAGATCTATATCACAATCATTCAATAATTCAGCCCAAAGTAACCGAAGGAGCTTAATTAAAACTAAACTGTCGAATTTTCTGTAAAAGTGAGAAAAAGTGTCACCCATTGAAAGAAAATACGGATAGACTATTGAGAATATATATAGATAATTTATTCAATAAATAAATAATGAGACAAACGTAAATAAAGTAGAGATTGAGACTTAACATTGGCAAAGATACCAATGGTAGCCCCCAGGAACTAGATCGAGGAGAAGGGTTTTCTACAGAGAAAAAGATTAGGAGGAAGAGAGGCGACTAGAGTTTTACGTAGATATTTATGTGTATCTTCTCACCCAAATATTAGTACTCCTTTTGTCTCATATTTATAGTTAAAAATATTTGTTTTTATTATCAAAGTTCTCTTTTGTGAAAATCTTTCTCTATTTTCATTAGTTTAAAACTTATTTTTACAGTATAAACCACATTTAGTGTTTATTTTTAAACATCTCCAAAATTTTACATTTCATTATTATTAGCAGCATTATATTCTTTTGTTTTCTTAAATTTTTTGGCAAATGGATTCTATTTTATGAAGTTTGTGGTAAATAGAATGTATGTTGGAGAAATCAATTTCTTTATGTAAAGTTAAAGCATCTTATCATTTGTCTATACTAGTCTATAACTAATATCGATCTAAAATACCATGACTATCTTGTAGATTATTTGATTTTCGGTTTTTCTAAACAATATTTTTGCAGTCTAAAAATTAAAGAAAAATCCATATGCCAAAGATATTGTCATTATGTATGCAAATAATGAACAACTTTTCTGCAATTAACGTTCAGGCAAGCAAAAAATTTTATCTTGAAAAAAAGAATCATTTAAAATTATGTCGGACGTAAGTAGCTAGAAAATCCTGAATATACACTATACCATGTTCTATATGTAGATGGATACACTCGATTTACATCTTATATGTCTGTGCAAATTAACAGGTTCAGAGTATCGTAATTGAGTTCTTAAACAGAGTGATAAAATTCTAGATGTCACAAGCAACTTGGCTTCTATGACAATAGTCTTAATCACCCCCCCCCCCCCCCCCCCAAACCCTATGATCTTAACCAAGATAATTAATGATTACGTTACAAAATTGATGAATTTTTTTTTTTTTTTGGGGTCAGTGAATCGGAAATTGATGATTAGTAGGAGTTTTTTTTTTAACCAGCAGCCCTTAAATAAAAGGACAGGAGTATTATAATTATATTATAAGTTTTACTTAATCTTTAGCTCATGATGCTGGCTGATTTTTTTATCAAAAGGAAGGCGTGGCTAAAAGAAAAGCATATTCTCTGTGTATGAATTAACTTAAATAAATTAAAAGCAGCAGTATACATCTAGTTAGGAGGCAACGTAACTAATAAATTTTGCAAGTCCCTTTCAGCTTGAAAGTTGGTAGCTACGTACACTTACACTAATTTCTTAATTTCCCTTGCAAAGTAGTACTAATAATAATTAGTAAGTAATGATGTGTTATAAATTGACTTAGGAAAAGGTCTTTTAGTTTGGGAACAGATCATATAATGTAGCAATTGATATCAATTCAGGGTGGATTTGAACCATGCTCGTTTAACTTATAAGCCATCTTTTAGTCTATTATTCATTGATCCAATAGCTTCATATTAAAGTTCATTTCAACAGGTTAGTTCAAGTGGTTCGACACTTGTTCTTCTTAAGTAAGGTCTCGGGTTCGAGTCATGTAAATGGAGAAAATCTGTTACGAGAGAACTTTACCCCTTATTACGCCGACTGTAACTCAACTCTAGTGAAATGGATTATTTAAGATTAAAAAAATGGTAGTTGAATCAAATAAATTGTTTTTCTCCATAAAATGTTTTCACAAAATCTTATTTTTTGGGCTTCTTGGAATCAGTTTCTCTACGGGCAAGGATGCTGGTGCAGATAAAGTCCCCTATATATGGATCTCCCCAAACCATGCTCTGTATATCATTGAAAGTCATTTGGATTTACAGACTAAGATGTCGTGAAAACGAAACCCACACTAAAAGGTGATGATATTGTTGTAAATGCCCAGAAAAATAATGACATGGTCCCAAGTCCCAACATCATTGAAAGCCATCTTGATTCTTTAATAGAGAAGTTGAACGAAATATAAATACAAAAGCTGTGGATCGGAGAGCGGTCCTGTCCACACACATAATGAAAGAGGAAAGTATCTCCTTAATTGCTTTGGCAAACGAAATATTGATTAGTTATTACTATTTTTACATCTTTTTATAGTTAGTAAATTTTAACCCGATTGTTAAAATTTTGATTTTAAATTATTCTCATTATGTAGTCCAAATTCCAAGTCGAGCGTGATGTATACAGTGTATATTAGTTCTTATTTAAGGATATTGTAGATATTTTGCTTTTCTCATTTATAACTTTTAGTTTTCTACAAGTTTTTTCATCCCGACATGTAAACTTGAAAGGTGAAGAACCTAAGAAAAGAATGTCAGATTTGTAAGGGGCTAGAAGGGTGAACAATAAAAAAAACTTACAATCCAAGTAACCAAATTACTTTTGGCAAAAGAGTAGGGAAGCTTCGCAAGTTTACTAGTATAAAGTGCATGGGGAAGCAAGAGACAAATGTAATCCCAATATCTCCAAACTTATCCACAAAAATGAACCATCCAGGTCACGTCCATAAGTACAACAACCCTTTCATTGGGATACACATACTTGCCAACAACTGCATCATGTTACCGGCACATCCCTGACATCTCCCTATATTCCAATCAAGATGCTAATTATAATACATTTGTTTTCAACTATTTTCAGTTCATTATAACTTTTCAAGACTTTTTACATGTTTTTTTTTTTACAATTTTTTTACCATCTGTAATTTAACTATAAAAATTGTCAAGAAGACGAGAACAGAACTTAAGCATTAGCACCATTTATTTTGTTCTATTTATATTTTTTATGATTATTAATTGGCAGTGTTCTTATTAGAGTAGTAAGAAAAAGATTCTGTTTAATTTTGAGCAAGTGCAATAATTTAAAGTAGAATTTGGGTCCAATACTAAACATTTTTGGTGGTATTAGATATCTTAAGAAAATTAATTAAAGTCTAATTTCTTATGTTTTTCAGTTTAAAATCACATCTATATCAATTTTTTGTGTAATGTTAATGAACTTTATTAGTTTAAACTTTGTTTTTTTGGCTGAGCTAAACATTACTAGTTTAAACTTTAGCTAATCATGCATTCCTTTTGTATTACTTGACACAAAAAGTTCGTTTTTGCAATGTTCTAACACTTCAATACTAGCGCGCGTTGGCAAAATTTCAGATTCGGGTCGAATCGGGATGGATAAATCGAACAATATCAACACTCGTGCAAGAAATTAAAGTGTAGTGTCTTATGTTTTCAGTTTAAAATCACATCTATATCAAATTTTTGTGTAATGTTAATGAACTTATTTGTTTAAACTTTTTTTTTGGCTGACCTAAACATTATTAGTTTAAACCTTAGCTAATAATGCATTCATTCTTATTACTTTACGCATGAGTTCGCTTTTGCAATGTTCTAACACTTCAATACCATTATAATTGATGCCCTATTTAATCGCTTTTGCAATGTAAAAGAGAAAACATGACACAGCAACGAATAATACTTATATATCTTTCACAACTCTCCCTTTTCCAAATAGTCACTAATTTTAAACGGCTTTTGGGGGGGGGTGTTACGGGAGCACCAGCACAGAGTAGTTCAAGCCATCTTAATCTGCAGCACTTATATTATAATCCCGGGTGTATAGATCCCATATATGCTCAAATGAGTAAAACTAAATGCCCAACTTGATACAGTAGATCACTCAAGTATATAAAACAAAATATTTAACTCCATAAATTAAAGAAACAAAAAACAAGCTCAAAGATAGAAGGATCTAAAAATGGGCATTGCTAATCTCAGTACTTAATACCTAGCAGTACTAGATATAGATAGTACGCCAGATTTGTGAGTGCATGATTTGCAGACAGGCAAATCAGATCATAAACTCTAAGCTCGACTTAATTATCAACTGTAGAAGAGCCAGACATGGCGCTTTCGTGGCAACATCTGAGCGTCTTGAACTTGAGCATTTCTCGGAGGCACTCTGGGCAGGGCATGTGGTCAGGCGTCTTAGCTGTGATTGGAAATGCAATCCTTGAGCAGATGCCCTCCTTTTTGTAAAGCTCCGAGTAGTGAGCAGCGAATGCCACTTCCAACCCCTCCTTCCTGGCTCTTTGCTCCCACTTGTCATACTCTTTGAGCACAGTCAGGGCTAGGCGACCCTGGGCACTGACAATGATGTTGGAACCTTTGGCTAGCATGGCCCACCCCTCATGGCCCTTGTAGAAGCTTCGGAGCCTCTGGAGCTCCTGCAGGGTGATATCGTTTTGGTCGCCTATTCTCCCCAGCTGCATCTTGGAGTGGAACATGCTCTCCAGCCTTGTCCAGAAATACCACAACTGGTTTGGGTCTAGCCAGCAGTGGCTCAGCTGCTCAGCAGCTATGGCTAAGCAGAGCTTTTGAACCACGTATTTGTGGTGGCTCTTCCCTACATACACCATCTCTACTGGGACTTGCAGATGACTAGCAATTTCTTTGGCCCTTGTTGTAAAGTCTTGGATCCATTTCAGCCTACCCGTCCCATACAAAATGATGTACTTCCCTTCTCTTATCTGTTGGACACAATTAAAACTCTTCGCCTTTTAGATTATCTCAGGGATTAATTAATCCTACTAAACTGGAGTCTAAGTGCAGTCAAGATACTGCATCCTTGGCCGTTACCATCTGATTGTTAGAGAGACTGTTTCTTAAATATGCATATTTAATTCTTGAAAGAAAATTCCAAATATATTTGTAAACAATTAGATATTCTTATCTGTAGAAAGGAGTTCAATACGGAACTTGCTTAGAGACTCATACTTTTGCAAGGGAAAAACTTACCCATTCTAGAATACTTTGATCAGCATCAACCAAAAACTCAAGGTTCCAAGTTTGCTTCTGCCAGAGATCCTCCTCCCTTGCCCTTGTGAAAGGGAAGGCACTGCTTCGCCAAATCCACATCATGTGGATTGCATTGGGGTTCATGACTTTACCTAGAGGATCGAGCACCACAATGATGGGCTTACCTTGGAAGTACCAATCCTGTCTAAAGAAACTATCTACCGCTTTCCTTATTACCTTAGGGTCACAGATGGTGTACCAGGGCATCGAGGCCTGCATTGTCTTAAATTTAGCTCTAATGGCATCAGTCCAGTGGTTTGATGGGTCAATCACTGGGATCCATACGATGTCATATGCATGGGTCCTTTCTGTGTAGATTTGCTCAAGTTTGTGCAACTCTTCATTGGTGATGTCCAGGCCTGATATGAGTAGCAACACATTTCTACTCTTTAAAACGTCAAGGTGGACCTGAGATTGTCGAGGATTCATATCATGGAATGTGAAATATATAATTGACTCGTAAGTTATATAATCGAGAGTGTTCAACTGGTAGCACACGGCTCGCAAAGCCTAGGTTGGTAGTTGGATTCTTATATAGCAGAAGGTTTAGATAGTTCAAGTCCCCCTTCCCTAACCTCCCCCCCCCCCCCCCAACCCGAAAAAAGGGCACCATGTATCCTCGATACCATGATAATTAAGGTGTGAAACAAGTGGTCCTATCTTGCCTATCTAGCGCTTCTCAGATTTTTAAAGTAGACCCCTATATATGTACATCAATGACTATGAATTTGATCACATACTCTTGTCTTAGCCTGACAGTCGTAAAGCTCTTCATCACAAATAAGGAGCTTCAGCACCGGTAAGTTATCCATCTGCACTGTCTCATAGACGAACATCTTGATCTTTTGCTTCAATTTCTTGTCTGCGGTAGACAGCACTTCTCTTTGTTAATGCTTTCTCTTTTCCCCCCTTTTTGGTGGATCAATTAAATAATATACAGGGCATGGTTTTCAGAATTCAGAACAATCCATATTGAATCAAACAAACAAAAGCATGAAGCATGCTTACTGACCTACGAGCTCATGTATTTCTCTGGTGACGAGCTCAAGCTGATGAGCACAGAACTCAGCCTTCTCTACAGCTGGTATGTCATAACCGGAATAACTGAAAAATCGTACATATATGAGAATTAGAAATCTCATCTTACTCCAAGCTTGTCTTAACAGCACGGCTCCATGCGTTTTACGCACCGAAACCGCTAAAAGTAGGACGGCACTCTTTAGAAGTTTATTACGTGTATATTCAATCAAAATTAACCTTTATGAGCCTAATGCAAATTTAGACATGGCAAACGAATTGTCAGGTTGGGCCTATAGGTCAAGTTACTTTGGATTGGATAAAAACAATGAAGTTGACGGTTTAGGCCGGATCCGGATTGAGTCATATTCAAGATATGTCACTCGGACCAACCTTACCAATATATATCCGAACAAGTGTCAAGTTTCCATTCGAATATATATCGAAGTGTCAAGTGTCCGACAGATGCTGGTACTTACTCCCATCTTACAGAAGTGAGGAATGAAATTCCTTGAATAGCAGCCACGGCGCTTCTGACGACCCAGTAAACAGCAGTTGGGAGAAGATCGTGGGCGGCCCTGACCTCAGCATCCTCGTCCAAGATGTAATTTGTGGAGAGCTCTTGAAAATCAACGATGTTCCTGGTGGTTTCAAGCATGGTCATGGAAAGGTTCAAAAAGGCTTCAGTCAGGTCAAGCCTGCTAATGACCATGAGCAGAGCGACCCAAAGTGAACGATAACGATTGAGGAGCAAGCAGTCTCCGTATTTTGAAGCAATTGCTGCCGTGGTCAGAACTGCCTTGGCTTCCCATGAAAAGTGCGACACAATCTTCAGCACATCCTTGGCTGTAGTGTCGTCATCAATGCTGCCAATTTGCCCCTTTGTGATCTACGTTGCCAAAGAGTAACTATAGATTATTATATCTGATTGGATTTGTTGGGCTGGTTTTTGAGTTTACTTTAGGCTGATTGAACTCCAGCAAGAAGTTGCAGACACGAACAACAGTCAGGATGAAAGGCAGACGAAGGAGAAAGAAAAGCAGGAGTGAGATGATGTGACATCTTTTTTTTAAGACTACGTACCTGACACTGGATCTCTGTGACAAGTGGGGCAAGTGCCGCAAGATCCCTCGACGATGGAAGACCCTATTAAAATTACCATAGCACAATGATAAATAACCAACCATGTAAGAACAAACTACGATGTATGCCAACACACCATTCACGTAAACCATTACCACTGCATGGCCCTCAACATTGTGACGGACAATTTCATTGATGGCTCGCTCAACAAGGCAAAGATAAGGCCTAACGTTGACACTTTGAACATCAGGGTTGTGCAACTTCACAATCTGCGCGACGAGTTCCTGCTGAGGAGCGGTTGAGGTGGTAGTCATTGTGGCTTTTCTTTTGCTTGTTGGTATTCACAAATGAACGCCCACAGGCTAGGATGGTTTATGTGTTGATGCTTATATGCATAGGTCTTCCATACTGTTTTGACAAGGAATAATTAAAGCCACCTGAATCTATTCTTAGCTTGCTTCCATCCAAGTTCATGTTTCCAATATGAAGCTTTGGCTTTGATTGTCCAGTCCATAATTACCTTTCACTTTTGTAATGATGAAGTTGGAATTAAGGCCAACTCTTGACTATGAAACATACTAAGTGTCTTTTCGCTCAAACAACGAATAAAACCATTTGACTCTTCTTCCTTAGCTTGCTTCCATCCAAGTTCATAAAAACTAAGGCCTTAACCTGAAACTTTGGCTTTGATGGCCCCGACCCTATTTATCTTTCACTTTTCCAAGGTGAAGCTGAAATTAAGGCTGATTTGCGCGCGCGTGAAGATGTTAAAAGGACACTCTTGGTATATAAAACATAGTAACTGTCTTTACTCTATGATAACGAATAAAGTCATCTGACTCTACTTTCTTAACTTGCTTCCATCCAAGTTCATAAAAACCAAGGCTTTTATCTGAAACTTTGGCTTTGATGGCCTCATCCCTGTTTACCTTTCACTTTTCATGATGAAGTTGGAATTAAGGCCGATTTGAAGTTGCAGTTGTTAAAAGGACACTCGAATATATATGAAACATACCAAGTGTCTTTACTCTCTGATAATGAATAAAGCCATCTTACTCTACTTCCTTAATTTGCTTCCATCCAAGTTCATGAAAACTAAGTCTTTAATCTGAAGCTTCAGCTTTGATGGCCCCGACCCTCTTTACCGTTCATTTTTCTAATGATGAAGCTAAATTAAGGCCGACTTGGAGTTGAAGCTGTTAAAAGGACACTGTACGGATATGAAACATAATAATTGCCTTTACCCTCTGTTAACGAATAAAGCCATCTGAATCTAATTCCTTATCTTGCTTCCATCCAAGTTCATAAAAACTTAGGCTTTAATATGAAGCTTTGGCTTTGATGGCCCCGACCCATGTTTACCTTTCACTTTTCTAACGATGAAGCTCGAATTAAGGCCAATTTGCAGTTGAAGGTGTTAAAAGGAGACTTTTTAAATATGTACCATAGGTATATATGTTCTTTTTGCGGGTAAACATGGATTGGTAAATATTGGTAGAATTGGGTAAAAGTCAAAAAGAGTTGGGGTTTTTTTTTTTTCAAGAATAAGTAGTTGGAGTTAGGTAAGATTGAAAAAGATTGAAAAAAAATTGGTAGAAGTTGGTAAAAGCTGGAGCATATTGGTAAGAAATGCAAAGAAGTAGGAATTTTTATTTTTTTTTGGTTTAGTCTTGGGCATAATATTTCTCATAATTAAAAAACTAACTAAATTTGGTAAAATCGTGGATTGTATTTGTTTTAATAATTGACCAGTGTTGTCGTAAATATTTATATATTAACAACTTTTAATTTATTTATGACATTTTTAAGTGTACAATTGGTGACTTTTATATGTATAGTTTTAACATATTTCAGACACACACATGCGCACAAACACACAAATTTACATACACACACGCACGCACGCACACACACACACACACACACACACACACACACACACACACACACACACACACA
>JACYFF010031955.1:9077545-9096227 GCA_017589665.1 Selenicereus undatus | reverse complement strand
GCAATGGCTGAGCTGCTCAACGGCTATGGCTGAGCAGAGCTTCTGAAACATGTCTTTATGGTGGCTTTTCCCAACATAAACCATCTCGACTGGGACTCGCAGATCACGGGCCATGTTTTTCGCCCTGGTTGTGAAGTCGCGGATCCATTTCAGGTTGTCCCCTCCGTACAGAATTATGTACTTCCCCTCTCTTATCTGTTGGACACAATTAAAACCTCCTCTTATAGATCGCGTATTTTGAAACATACCTAATAACAATTTAGATAAGTGGCAACTTGCTTTGAGACACTACTTTGTGAGGGAAAAGCTTACCCATTCTAGAATTCTTTGATCAATGGCATCAACAAGCAGCTCAAGGTTCCAAATTTGTTTCTGCCAGAGTTCCTCTTCGCTTGCACTTGTGAAAGGGAAGGCTTCACTTTGCCAAATCCACATCATGTGGATTGCATTCGGGCTCACAACTCTTCCCTGAGGATCGAGCACTACAAGGATGGGTTTGCCATAGAAGTGCCAGTCCTGTCTGAAGAACTTAATGACAGCTTTCCTAATTATCTTGGGGTCATGGACGGTGTACCAGGGCATCGAGGCTCGCAGCGTCTCAAATTGAAGTCTCATGGCATCAGTCCACTGGGTTGATTGGTCAACCACTGGGATCCATACGATCTCACATGCATGGGTCCTTGATTCTGTGTAGGCTTGCTCAAGGATGTACAACTCTTCATGAGTGATGTCCAGACCTGATATGAGTAACAGCACATTTCTCCTGCTCAACTTATCGAGATGGACCTGTGATTTTTGAGAGAAGTCATACCATGGAAAATGCAACATATAATTAGCATATGTCAGTGACTTTGAATTTGATCACACACCCTTCTCTTGCGCTGACAGTCATATAGTGCGGGTACACTGTCATCTTCGCTGATGAGGACCTTCAGCACTGCTATGTTATCCATATGCACTTTCTCATAGACGACTATTCTGATCCTTCTACACAACTCTTCCTCCAGCTTCTCATCTGATGGTAAACAACACTTTCTTTTGTCAGAGCATGGTTTTACTGAATACAACTCCTGAACTATTCAGATTGAATGACACAAACAGAAGCATGGTGCGTGCTTTAATTACCTATGAGCTTGTGCTTGGCAGTTAGTAGATCATTCATTGTTTTAAGTCTGGAAACCAAGTTGTCAATCTCCCATTTGTCCATTACGCTCACATACCTGAAAGATCTCACTGTGTAATAAGCTACTTGAAAACTAATTAAGTTACGTGATGATTCAATCAAACTTCTGAAAGCATGATATATGTTTTAGACTTTACAAATGGGTTATCACGTTTTGGATCAGATTAAATCAAGTTGACGATTTAGACAGGCAGAGGTACGTTGGGTTATCACTTAAAGTTGAACACAAAACTCACTCGACTCTCTTGGGAGTTGATGTGGAAATTTGGGCGGCAGCAGCAACAACACTTCTGATGATTGCATAGATGGCATTGGGGAAAAGCTTGCGTGCATCCTTCAAATCAGGATCTTCGTCGGGGAAATATTGTATGGGAAGAGCTTCAATCAAACGAATGCACTGGGTGGTTTGGAGCATTTCGTTGATGAGATTAGACACAGATTCAAACCGAAGCTTATAAATGGGTCTGATATTAACCTGAGCCCCAGGCAATCCCCTGATAAGTGCCACCGATTTTGCCAGCGGTGTTGTATCGTGCATCTGAAGGAGAATGCACGAGTCTCTGTAGATCACAGTGAATGCCACCATAGGCAGCACCGCCTTCACTCCCCATGGAAAGCGCGACACTATGTTGAGCACTTCCATAGTGATAGAGTGGTTGTCGATGCCTCTAGCTAGACCGCTTGTGATCTGCATGCATATGTATGGGTCGGTTTTAATTTGGAATTACTATATATGCAATTACACTGACCATGATTGGATTTAGGGGTAGGGTCCAATCTAATCTTTTCTGATTACCTCACTATGGATCTTGTGGATGACAGCTGCCAATTCTTCAGTACATTGGCTAAGTCCTTCAGCGATACGGTTGACATACTGCCTGAGCTGACCTTGTTCTTCATCACCCTATGTATCAAAGTAAAAAAAATACATTACGCAACATAATTAGTACTAATTAAACATATGTTAGCAAGATATATAATGCAATACAAACCCACAGTTAAAGGGGACGTGTCATCTATTCCATGAACCATTACCGTGAAATAACATTGAAGAGTTCGAGTGATGCTCGGAATGACCACCTCCATGGTTTCGATCAAAAAACCCACAGGTTCGACAGTTCTCTGACCATCCAGCTTATGCAACTTCTCAATCTCCCTGGACAAGATGTCATCATCAGATGCCTGGAAGAGACTGCGTCCTTCCAGAGCCTGAGCCTGAGCGTGTGCTCGAGCCCTCATTTCAGGTGCCCTGTTTTCCTCTGCCATTGAGAAATGAATGTTAAGTACTAAAGGGTAGTTAGTGTTTTGATCTTTTATGGATCTTAATTCTCATATATACAGTGTTTTAAAAAGGAATGAGACCATCCGAATATACTTCAATTCCTTGCTTCCATCCAATTAGTTTAGTACAAACCAAGGCGTTAAGCGGAAGGCTTAGCTACCTTTGATGTCCCCCAAGCTCTACTTTACCCTTTCACTTCTGTATTGCTGAAGCTAATATGTTAACGGCCATTTCGACTAGAGAGTTTCAAAAAGAAACTTGGAAGAATTAAGCGAGTGTCTTTACTCTTTTAGTCGCTTTTCCATTTTAGACTAAAAAAAAATTAATAATGCATGCATTAGCATACATCTTGCTACGTGGAATACATCTAATCTACAATGGATATCCTCATGACCGTAACTTTAAACTTTTTAAAGTAGATTAGTGAAACAAATTTGTATTTTCGGCACACACAAGTCGCTATTCTTCAATATTATACAGTTTTCTTTTTTTCGGACATCAGTATTACTTAGTTGCTAAATATCTTCGTAAAACTTTTTATGTAGGTCTATTGGAATCGGTCTCTCTATTAGCAGTCATATGTAAATGGATAACGCTGGCCTACGTCCGAATCTCCTCAAACCTCGCGAAAGTAGAACCCACACTAGGTGTTGTTGTCGTTATTGTTATTGTAGTATTACTGAGTTGACATATAGCTAATTAATTAATGTTATTGAATTATTGATTATGGCTTGATAAATGGTTTTCTTCATTAAAAGCAAAAGGACCGAAGAGAAAGATGCTAAAGCTTGGAAGATAAGGATGTAATATAATAAATATTCAAAAAACATAGAGTTTGCCAGCAGAGCTTCTTACATGTCCATCCACTGCAAAGAATTGAAAGATCGTGATGAGAACTAAGTGCTAAGAGAATTTGGGAAGAATAAGCACTTTATCAAAAGCATAGATAAATACCCTTGGACCAACCTTTCTAAAGAAATGAAATTATTTGTGAAGTGATGGCCTTGGGAATGGAACCCAGCATTAGAATTTAGAACTAGAGCTGTCAAACAGCCTAGGTCGGGTTGAGTTTATGTTTATATCGAACTTAAAAGGATTAATAAATTCTTGACCTAAACCTAACCCGTTTATTAAATGGGTTTGAAAACCTTAACATGTACGCGTTTATTTTTTTTTAAACGGATTGACATGAAATTTACCCATTAACCTATTTAACATAAACGGGTTAGGTTCGGGTGACCCGGTTACCTGTTTACCTGCTTAATATTTTGACTAAAATATGATTATCGAGCACTGTAAATCAATCTTTTGAGTTCAATATATCATCATGGTGAAACCATTGTCCATGATTCACATGAACTACAATCCCGAAACAAAGATCGATTTGATTAAACTCCATGTTTTCATAATTTTTCCCAAAAAATATATCGTAAAATTGGGTAAATATGTCAACCTATTTAACCCATTTTATTAAACAGATTAAATATGTATTTTTTCGTGTCAAAATTCTCCACTTAATTTCGTATTCGGTCCGGTAATCGTGTCGAGTCAACTTTTGACAGCCGTATTTAGAACTATGGAAGATGAGAAGCATAAGCAAATAGAGAAAACTTCTTTGTATGTGATGTGATGCATATATAGTTGCATACAAGCAATTTGGTTTACAAATGCATACAAGCAATGTGGTTCACATGTATCATCAATTATGCTGTGATATTTACAGCTAACACAATCTGGACACCATGTTGTCCGTCAAACCAAGTGATTGAACCATAGTTTTGGCCTTTTGGAGCTTGCTTGCCAACAAATGAAACATTGAAAGATGCCATTCTCAAACCCTCACAGAAAACTAACTTTTGCCGGAAAAAATTTACCCTTAAGCCTTCCGCAGCTCATATAGAGGCTCAGTATGTAGCATTTGAAGATCTGACATTCAACACATGCCTTGTACGCACAAAACCATTGTTGAATCCTGCTGTATCATTGGTTCGCTAATAATGTCAGCTGAATCTCATGATCAATAATAATTGTGATACCATCATAGCAATATGCACTGAAGCGTACCTGTTGTCATCAAAGCGGATTTGATCATTGAACGTGTCCATTGATTGTGTATCGATTTGATAAAGGTTGCTGCACCTGTTACATGAGGACATGCCATGGATGTCCCTGATTTTATAGCAAATTGTGAAGGCTTCTTTCCACCAGGGTCTTGCCCTGGCTCACTTTCTTGGACTTTTGCTGCCAATATTGCAAACCCTGGGGCCATTATATCGGGCTGGTAATTATATCCCGTGGGGGCAAACTCTCAGAACAGGCAGAGTTCAGTACATTACGAAGTCTAAAAGTGACAGAAACATTGTCAGGGAGTATGCAAAGATGAAATGAACCTTCAGATTGTTTTCGATGAGGCCCCCTGGTGAATTTCTGCACTGCAAACTGTTAGGAGGATTGTCATTGTTGGTTTCCTGTACGAGATTCATTTTGTAAGGCTTTGACACAATACAGCGGAAAAAGCAAGAGTGAATTATGATGACTTCAAAGAGCTGTTTATATTAATAGAAATGATAAAGTATACTTTGTAGAGTTAATGTACTTTAGGATCTGAATTCCTGCGTCTTCTCCGACTTGTGTAAATGGAAAAGCACCTGAATCAAAAGGCACACCTTTTCCAACATCACTAACGGATATTAATCCTTTCGCTCCTGCACCCTGCGCCACCAGCTTCTTAATCTTGTTTGAGATACTGGGGTAATTGTTGACACAAACTACTATTTTCCCTGCTACTTTCTTGGGATTCAAGGACCCTGGATAGCAATTGCTACAATCATAAAGATAAGGTAACAGAATTTCACCATTGAATCTGTCATTCTGAACCATGTGATCAACGTGACATCGATGCTCACCTCGCCTCCGATGGAGGAGTGAACTCAGCAGTAACATCTCCTGCAAATGCAAGAGGATATTGGTCGGAGCTTGACTGGTTTGACAGAGTAATCCCGGACCCCTATGTACAAAATAATTGTCGCCAAAATCAGTACCAACCTCAATGATTAAAATCACAAAATTGTTGTCTTACTTTGAAACTTTTACCATTTCCTAGAAGTAGGGTTGATTCAAATTCCATGTCAATATTTGAGGTTACAACAGTGAATATCCCTAGGGCTGTATTGACAACAGTATAAGGGTCAGGTCCGCCAGTTCCTGCTGAGCCAACCACCATAACTCCCATCTCGTTGGCATGAAATGCACCAATGGCAATCGGATCACTGAAGAGATTAGATTGTACACAGCAAGCCTAGCAGAAGACAAGCCACCCTTGCAGGGCCTCGAGCTAACCAATCGTAACGAGCATTGGCCACTCGAGCACCAGCTGCTGTGGACGCTGTGTGGGTCCCATGACTGTCATGGTCTTGTGGTGAGTCGCTTGACTTGCTGGTGGTCGTGTTGCTAGCTTCGATTGATATGCCTTGGTAGTTACATCCTTTCAACTGAGTCTCTGTTCACTCTTAACTTCAAATAGCATTCAAAATTTAAATTTATAGCTTCTTATTACTCATTACAACTTCTTATATATATCTCCTTCAATTTCTTACAGTTATTTACGACCTTTCAAAACTCCTTACTACTTCAATTTGTTTTAGCTGTTTTCAGTTCGTTATAGCTTTTCATAACTTCTTATGGTTTTGTACAATTTTTAGACAACTTATAATTTAACTATACAAATGTGAAGAAGACAAGAACAATCATTAGACTTAGCACCATTTTTTTTGTTTTATTTATCTTTTTTATGTTTATTAATTGCTAAAAGGGGAGCCTTGCAGCAACGATAAGGTTGTCTCCGTGTTACCAAAAGGTCACCGGTTCGAGCCTTGGAATCAGCCACTGACAAAGTTAGGTTAGGCTGCCTACAATAAACCCTTTGTAGTGGGGCCCTTCCTCAGACCTTACGTGAATGCGGGATACTTGTGCACCGGACTGCCCTTTTTATGTTTGTTAATTGCTAGTGTTCTTATTAGAGTAATAGCGGAAAGGTTTTGTTTTCAGTAAGTACAATAATTTAAAGTAGAATTTTGGGAGAATACTGAACATTTTTAGTGGTATCAAATATGTTAATAAAATAAATTAAACTCCAATGTCTTGTGTTTTTAGTTTAAAATCACACCTATATCAATTTTTTGTGTCATATTAAGGAACTTTATTAGTTTAAACTTTAGCTAATCATGCATTGCTTTTACATTACTTCACACATAAAGTTGCTTTTGCAATGTTCGAACACTTCAATACCATTATAATTGATGTCCTATTTAATTCTTAATCAATGTGAGCAAAGTAGAAAAACAAATGTAAACGAGAGAACTAGGGGTGGATAACAGATTGAATCGGGTAAGACTGGGTCAACCTATTAACTACTCGGATTGGGCTAGGCCCAACACATTTGTTAATGGGCCATGTTGGATTATGGACCAAGTAAACCCTGTCAGCCCATAGCCCGCCCATTATCACTAATAAGTACTTTTTGTGAGCTAATTTTTCAACTAAAATCTCTATAATTTTTCAACCAATCTAAACTAGTCCAAATTCACAATTAGAAAATACGCAATCAAGCTAATAAATGGGTTGGGACGAGTCGTCCATGGGCGGCCCGCTTTGGGCCGTTTAAAAACAGAACAAACTTGCGCCAAAAAACGGTATATAATAATTATTGTTATGTACAAAGTATTGGTAATATGTTTAACTAATTAGAACATGTAAACTAGTGTATCAAGTAGGTTGAAAAAATTAATGGGTCATTAAACGGGCCATTAATAGGCTAGCCCAGTCCGGCCCGTTAATATGCTTTAATGGGCTGGCCCAATATTGACTCAATCCATTATTAACCCGACCCATTATTAGCCCTATTTTAAACGGGCTGACCGCTTAACCCAATGAGTACCCGATTCATTGCTCATCCCGAGAGAGAACACACCCCATATACCTTTCACGACTCTTCCTTTTCTAAGTAGTGACTAATTTTAGACTTTTTTTTTGGGTTGTTGGGGATGAGGTGGATTTATGGGGGCATCGGCACAGAGCAGTTCATAACGGACCGTGTATTCATTAGATTGTGCAGGTTGACCCATTTGAAATACAATCACAAAATAGTTGGGTTAATAATGGACCAAGTTAATAGTGAGTTGCCCCTTAAAGCATATTGACGGGTTGGGTCTACCCGTTTAATAACGCGTTACTTTTTTAACCTACTTCTGACACCAATTTACATGCTACAATTAATTAAATTTATTACTAACGCTTTATATATAATAATAATTATTGTAAATAGTTTTTTGTATAAATTTGTTTCATTTTTAAACGAGTCGTAAACAGGTAGTTTATGGGTCGACACGACCCATTCACTTACATAAAAAGTCCGAACTAATCCAAATCGTCAAAAAGTTGGCAATAACTTGACCCTATCCATTTTGTAATGGGTCCATCCTAACCCGAGACTCGATCTATTGTCCACCCTTATGTCTCAAGGCGAGTATTTGAAAAGTAATCTTGACGTACATATAACTTGACCAAGAGGGGCCCCCAAAATCTGACACCCATGGGAGCCTGGCCCACGAGTTGGCCAATCCAAAATTCAATCTACGCCAGTCATTTTATGTCCGGGCGCAACATATCCAGCCATACCTACCTCATCTTCATACCAGCTCTGAGATTTTCCCCAACTACGGACCATGCCGGACCTACTGGTGCTGTAGTTGACGCTACCACAGCTAATAGTTACGCTTATTCTTTTAGTTAAAAAATATGAATTGATAAATGAATAAAATTGATTAAGATTGATAGAAGCGAATTAAAGTAGATTAAAGTAGAATTTTTTTTGTTGAAGTGGATTGAAGTTGGTAGTAGGTTGAAGAGGGTTAAAAAAAAATTTGTATGATAGGTAGAAGTTGGTTAAAATAGTGAGACGTAGGTTAAAGTTAGTTGAAGTGGGTTGAAGTTGGTTGAAATGGGTTAAAGTATGTATTTTTTTAATTGAAGTTCGTAAAGTGAATTGAAATTGGTTGAAGTTAGTAAATTAGGATTTACCAACGAAAAGAACAGAGCCTTAAGAGTAGCGTTTATTGTTTTGATGAAATCGAGATATTAATCAGTCATTTTAGTACAGTTTGGTAACATGACATCTAGACTAATGTTTCAAGTAACAATTTAAAACTTTAAACGATGTTTCTAAAAAGCTAATATTCAAAAGTAGAATTTTATATTTTTTCAAGAAATAGCCTTTGAAAGATTTTATTGTTGAAAATTATCCACATACTTTTATTTAGATTTACATTAGTCTAATCCAACAGCTAAAATTCAACAAATACATTTCTCTCAACCAGTCATCTAGATAGCTATATGTTTTTAGCTAAATTAAAACAGCTATCTGTCATTTACTACCTAAATAGTTAATTTGCCAAATACGACCTCAAAGCTATAGATACAAGAACTATCAGTATAGACTCTACTTTTTTTAAGTTTGGAGAGCTTCAAATGTAAGTAATCTTACCTCTTTAAATATCTCTACCTTCAAAAAGGTCGATTCTAAGAGATCTAAGAGGTATAGAATAATCACATAATTGCACATGAGTAGTTGTGCAAATTTATTTCAAATTCAATCATAACAAAATGCATTACAATTAGAGTAAAACTCGTTTAGTGGCATTTCCCTAATTATGTTGACGCCAAATTATTTGCACTCATTTAGGCCTTTTGGAGGTGTTTGGTAAATAACTTTTTGGATAGCTTTTTGGCCAAAAAGAACTTTTTTGATCAAAATTAACTGTTTAGCCTAATCAAAAAGCTAATTTAAGTGTTTGTAGAATAGCTTTTTGGAAGAGTTTTTTGGGTCCAAAAAGCTAATTTGAAAAAATTAATTTGATTAGCTTTTTGAAAGAATTTTTTGATGAATTAGCTTTTTGTCTCACAACTTGGTTAGAAACAGTTAACTTCACCAAACCGTTTTTCTACAAACAACTAATTCAAACAGTTAATACAAATAGCTAATTCAAACAGCTAACAGCAAACTGCTAATACAAACAACTAACAGTTAACAGCTAACAGCTGTTTGCCAAACAGAATCTTTATGTAGACATCCCCCAAAAAAAGAATAAATACTTCTCGAATTGAAAAAAGCAATTTTTAAAACAACACTAGACATTTAGACACTTTGAATTTTTTTCAAAAAAAAAAAAAAGAACAAAAACAATGTATGTACTAAGCAGGATGGTCAATTTCCATCAATGGTAAGTAAAAGATATTGTAAACTTTTTGGAGAGGTTGCAACATGCTAATCAATAATCAACCCACATTTCAATAAATCATCAGTTCCCTTCAAAGCTTAAAGTTAGACATGGCAATTACAAGCATCCAACAAGAAACCGGACACCAGGGTGGACATATTTGAGCCATTACTCGATCCAACAAGAAACCGGACACTAGGGTGGACATATTTGAGCCATTACTCGAAGAATTATCAAATTTGTAGCAATGCGGACTTGATCTTTGAAACAATCCACAACCCTACAACAAAACCCTCACCTGAGATTTATATTGGCAAAAACCTTACCTGTACCCTATAATGTAAAATTGTACATATTTGCTGTAATGCACAGATCAGATTAGCACAATATCAGAGGTGAGTTCCCAACACATCCGTATACCATCCAGAAAAGCACACACGAACTATATTAAAAACATACACAAACACATGCTCACATAGTTCTTGGGCACCCAGGAGCCCTACTAGTGAAAGACATACATAAAGCATCAATTCCTCTGAAAAACACTAAGGGGAAAAAGGAAACACACCTAAGAAAGTCCCCCGTGGGATAACCAAATGCCCTTATTACACACCACAACCGATCACACAGAAAGCAAAAACAGAAATATGATATGTTTGCAAGAGTATTAGATTCACGCACAAACACCCTTTCTTGGTTGCATGAGGCCAACACCCTTATAAGCATAAGTTGTGCGACACTCTCCTCTACTACTGTGAGAAGTAGAGGAAAGGCAAAATTTGAGCCGCAGCCCTCTCAGATGAAGAACATCATGTTCTCCAAATCTGAGTGCAACTTGAAGATGCCCTCATCCATGGAGGGCCCCGAAGTTGATGTAGATGACGCTCCCCCCAAAGAAGATGAACTTCCGGAAGACTGTTTCTCAGTCAGCGCATCAAAGTACAATCGACCTCTGTAGGCAAGAAGATCAGCATAGTACACTGGTGGGACCAGTGAAACAGGCTTGCAGCACCGAGCAAAGGTGTAGCACAGGTTATATATGAGCTCCTGCAGCTTGTCAGAAGAAAAACCGTGCTCATCCCACAACACATGGTAATGAGTTGGCTTACTAGTACCAATGCTCCCGTAGTGGCTGCAGAGATAGAAGTCAAACTCAAATGGGTGGACAATGGTCCTGTCCACCACTGTGCCAGGAGGCACATTCCCCTTTTCACTCGCATCCCTGGGGGTCTCAGGAAACAAGCGGGTATGATGCCTCTTCCGGGCAACAATGACAGTTATTGTGGGGCAGTAGTCCCTCCCTTGCAGTACTTTCTTCAGATCACGGAGCTCTTCATTGAGAACCATATCAAATTGTCCTTCGCTAACACCGTCGCGAAATATCAGAATTTTCCCAGGCTTGGCACCATTTAACCTTTCATAAGACTCAATAAGCTCCAAACAAATTTCTCCAAAATTTATGATCTTTTCTGAGCGATGCTGTTGGAAGCACACTCTAGGGCTATATTTATTTGCGGCTTGGTTCATTGAGGCAACCACAGCCGCAATTGATGGACTCGAAGCATCCATAGGACGGGGGTGATTAACGTCTGCCCCAATAAGCATCACATGGCTTCCCTCCTCAAATAGAGGAAGCCGATTAATAAGCTCAACATTGCTGCCCCCGAGCTTGGCATTTATTTTCATGCCAAGGTTAGCAAGATACTGATCACGGCATTCATTTGCAGGTTTAGAAAGGCAGCACTGGGTAACAACTCCCATCCTAGTCTCAGAAATCCACTTGATATACTTGTAGCCAGAATCCTGTCTTGTCATCACGCATAGTAAGAGTTGCAAGTTTCCCTGACCACGGCAAGCTTCATAATTGACTCTTTCCATAACTTGAGTCAGCGAATCAATGCTACACAATGTCCGCATCTGGGTGCGTTCAATAAGCAAAGGCTGCGTCATATGCAACCCTAGTTTGTTGCAACGTGCAACAAGTTTCGGTATAAATATTTCATCCTTCAGTCTATCAGTACTTCTTTCATTGAGAGTGAAATCCAGCACGGCCCATCTCACCAAAGATCTCCCCTCCACTACAGAATTAAAACGAAGATTCCACTCACATTTCTCACCCTGCACAGGTAATTCGTTCACATTGCCATTCAGAGTTCTTAACTTCAACACAGGGGGCCCTATCACCCGACCTTGAACCTTTGTCATGTTCATTCGGACATCCATTTCAAAATTGTTAGAGATTCCTCCCCTGCAAAAATCCATAAGAAAGACGTAAGTGACATTCTATAGACTGAAAACTATGCATTGCATAAATGTTGGTGCAAAACAGGGACTATTGCTATTCACACGTTACAATTTACAGTACATTATCCTCAACTCTCAGGAATGACAGGTAAAATTTTGGAGCTCTATACCCTGAAAGCAGCTGTACAATGAATGCCAACCAAATCGACATGTTATGCTCCAAAGTCCAAACAATCAACTTCTATCATCACATCATCATTCATCATCGATTCTTCTTTATTGCTTTATCCAGTTAGAATAAACAATTTTTCATCAAAGTAAAATAGCACTTCATAGTTGGCTTGAGGGAACGACCGAAGTTAGCAGACTATGATCAAAACTATTGCCCTGAGCTTATGAAAATAAGATTGCCCCAGCAGACTCATCATTCTGCAAAATCCAATTCCTATGCAGGCCGAACAACGGGGAGCAGTAGTTCATCTCTCACGACAGTCTAAAGCTATAACAAGACAGTGCTACTCAGCGACAAGATTTCCTACAAATTCGAGGACTCCCTCTAAAACATAAAAGCTTTAAAAAGCACATAGAAATCAATCCAGAAGGATAGCAAAAGTGGAAATTAAAAAGCGCAATCAGCAAGTAGAAGAATAAATCGCGAATTCAGCGACAACTAGATGTAGCAACAATGAACGGCCAAGCATTAACAAACATAACATGCAGAAAGAGACGCAAAAAATCTGATAACTTCATACCCGCAAGGTCCATCCCCAGACTGCAGCATGCCACAGATCTTGTTCTTCCTATCCTGCGGTCGTGCGAGTGACATGCTCTTCAACAGAAGACCAGAATTGCGGTCCAAATTGTCCTTTGGATACCTCTGACCTTCAACCAAGACACAGAGCTCTATCGGTACATAGTTTGCTCTGCCCCCTTTCCCCAAGGTTAAACAGGGCATATCTGTGTATTGAACGTCCACTCCATACTTGTCCCAGAAGTAGTCCAGCAGGCGTACTGATCTTGGAGGCACTTGACCATCAGGATCTTCCATGGTAAAGGTGATGTCACAGGCCCTCTTGTCAGTTAATCCTGTCACCACATACTTCTGCTTTGTGAGACGATGGACAACAGTAACCTTGAGTCCTTTGAGAGCACTCTCAATCTCCTTCTTCATCCTTCTGTTTTGAAAGCTATTCAAATCAAAATCGCAAATATTCTCCTGAAGAAAATCAAGAACAGGAATCTTCTTCCTCACTGCCAGCACTGAATAATCCAAACATAAAGCTAGGCCTTGTGAAGTCGGCTTTAGGCCCTGCTGAAACCCTTCTGATGCTGCTACTCCACAGCCGAGATCACATTGCGGATCCTTAAAATGAAAGCTTCTCCCAATGCTAACCATTTGTCTCCTTGGATTCTCCTTCATAACGACATCCATCCCTTGCAATACATCACGGGGTATCTGTAGGAGATCTCCAGTCAAGTACTCCTTGAGCTTGTGAAGACTCAGCTCATTCACAAGATTGACAGTGAAAATGTAGGAGCGGCACCTCATATCATCCTCACGTGAAAGCTCCACCTTAAATTGTCCAGTGGGCAATGGAATTGGACTGAATATATTCTTTTCACCATCATATGCAGTCATTTCTCGTGGAAATGAAGGATGGTCAGAGAACAGTTTGTCCATAATCAAACAAAGATTAGCCTTTGAGATCTTAACAGTCCGACCCTTACCCTTGGCAGCAGCTACCTCAGCAGGCTTGACGTCAATATCATAGTGTCTAATCACAGTCTCAGGATTGAAAGACACAGGGAAATGATTAACAAGAATATTGACAGTCCCAACCCTCGCTACACCGCCACTATCAGGCCTTTTAATTGGCAGAATGCCCGATTCAGGCAAAAGTTGGGAACTTTGTCCTGATATTTTCAACGACTGCATCTTGCCCACAATGCCACTGCCACCTATAATATTACAATTTCAGTCAACAAAGACAAGCCATTATATATTACTCATTACTCATTACCAATTTGACAATGCAGGTGGATAATGTTCTCAAATCAACAAGCATCTTAACGTATTGCATTATACAGTAAACTAGTGTTATATATACTGATTTGCATGATTCATAATTTAAGTATTAAAAAAATAAATTCAACAAAAACCCCTGATCGCTACAGACTGGACATATGTATGTTCAAATTAATTCGTTACAAATCAAAAAAATGGCGGCGTGATATTTAGTATTTTAGTGGGAACATAATTAATTAACCAGAAATGAAAAAAAAAACGTAAGAAATGAACCGAATTAATGAAAAAAGACACAAAAATAAATAAGCACAACGATAAACCGTACTCAGAACATTTTAAAAAACAAATAAAGGGAAAATGAAATGAAGTACGTACCGGTACCAGGATCAGCGCGAGGCTGAGAAGAAGACGAGTGAACCATAGCGGCATAACTGCCGCTGCTCACAGGCCGCTGGCCAGCAGAAGTGGAGCCCACCGAAGCCTGGACCTGGGCTGGGATAGCGGGCCGCCAATTGGGGCCCGAATTAGGGCCCGTGGCCCACTGATTCCCCGGCGATGGCTGCCGGAAATGCTGCTGCTGCTGCTGCTGCTGCTGATAGAACTGTGGGCGCTGCTGCTGGTGCGGTTGAGGTTGATACTGGACATTCTGATTCCCCCGCCCTCTTCCGCCGCCTCCTCCTCCTCCGCCAGGTCTTCCTCGGCCCCTACCTCGGCCCCCGCCTCCACCTCTTTCTCTGTCATCCCTACTCCCCCTCCCTCGTCCTCCCCTGCCGTACCCGTAACCCTGATCCATCGCAACCAGAGATCGAAATTCGAAACCTCTTCAAGCTTCTCTGATCGCTTGCTGTGTTTCGTTTGTGAAAATGATCAAGTGCTTTTCAAGTGTGAGAAAGAGTGCGAAGAAGGAAGGCTATATATATGGGAAAAGGATCCAGAAGGATCACTGGACTTACCAAATTGACCCTTTTTGCTTGGCCATTAAGGATGCTTTTTCTTCCTTCATTTTTTTTAAAGGCCATTGGAAAATCTACATTTATAAGTTTATTACCTATGATTGACCATAAATGGGAGAAGAAAGAGTATTACATTTATAAGTTTCAAATATGGATTTTTTATTTTCAACTTACCATAAGTATTTATTATCATAATTCAACACTGATCAATACTTATCAACACAAATCAGTACTCATCAACACATGCTTGTATTTTCCATTCACATATTTGACTCTGATCAACAATAATCAACATTCATCAACGTCAATCAGCACTCATCAATATAATCCATAATAAATTGATCATAATAAGTTGAAAAGAATAGGTCTTGTATAACACTCCCCAACAAATATTAACCATTAAATTAAATTACCTTTTTTAATACATATTCAAGTTATAAATAAAATTATATATTTTTGAAATACGTACCCATAAATATTACATACTTGTTTTATTCAAATTTATTGCTTTATCTTTATTAAAATCTTTTATAAAAAAAATTATCTTTAAAAGGTTAAGCTTGAAGGGAGAAACCCAAAAAATAAAAAGAAAAATTCTCTATATTTCAAAATAAAATCCTTATTTTCTTTCTTGCACAAAGTTGACTGCGTTTCCGGGTCTTTCAAAAATAAAATTTTTGAGGGGAGGGGGGCCAGGGAGCTGTGGGAACAAATGGCCGCGGAGAAGGTGAGAAAGTGGGACCCGGAGACCCGGGGAAGTTTGTTAGAAGTGGGGGATCCAGAACCTTCCGAGATGTGGATCCTTGATGAGAAGTAGTTTTAATTTTATTCTTACCTGATTCTGTTTTTTTTCCTTTTTGTGTCTTTTTCTGTGGAATTTTGGAATATGAAAGCCTTGGACGCCAAGGCATACAAACTACAGGGCCCTCATAAGGGATGATTATGAAAGCACCGAAAACACGCGTCCATGCTTATCATCGTGATTGCATGTCCGCCCAACCCAGGCCCCATCCCCCGAAAAAAAATAATTTTGGGAATTCTAAATAGTACAAATGTATAAATATGGTGAAATTAAATCGAATTATACAATAGCTAATACAAACTTTATTGAAAGTTAGACCAACAATTATACTTCCTTAATTCCATTTCATTTGTATCGGTTAATAAAACACACGTACTAAAATTTTGTTCAAAACGTTTGTCATTGATAGTAATACCTATGAATTGGTAGGAATAAGTTGATTAATATTAACTCATTAAGATAATATTGACGATCTCCAAAAAATAAAGTCCTAAAAATAGATGTATACTTTAAAAAATATGCTTTTTTTAAAAATTTTTGTAAAGATTGATTGTCATTTATTTTTTTGACAATTTTTTTCCCATTATTATAAGTGGTATAAAAGCAAATAAACTCTCATTAATCTTCTTCATATGAAAATTAGGCCAGCAGTTTCCAAAGTAGGGGTCTACCCCACAAACACACTTGCAAATTATGAAATAATAAAAAAAAAAATTTAAAAGGTAAGCAGTATGATTTATGCAGCCCTTCTCTCAACGATTCTCCCTCCATTATCCTCATAGAGAACAGAAAGAAGGTCCCTATATGGAACCACATTCCAAATAACCGTAAAATATAAGAAGTGATCAAACTTTACCAGCCAATCAACTGCGTAATTACCTTCTCTAAAAATATGATGAATAATAACCTTGTTACATAATTTAATAGTAAAATTAATATAGCTCTACTATAAACATGTCTATGTTATAGTGTCATGCCTTAGGGTTGGCTTGTATAGTCTATATAGGTATAAGGTGCTTGAGCTACAATGGTACATGCCTTCATTTGCAAGGTTGGTCTTATCTTCGTACTGGAAGAACACATTTAAACAGGACAATTGCTCCAGTTATCAAGTTCCACCAATCAGAATGCAATTTACCATCTTGATGTTTGGAAAAGTGCTCATGAATTGTAATTTCATGCGATAGTGCCTCATTAGTACTATTTATTTCTTCTTTTTTTTCTAGCATAAACTTGTAAAAATTAACCTCCTTATAATGAGGTAAGCCCCACCTTCAACACTTTATTTAGTTATCCAAACCTCAAAAATGATGAGTGATATCCGAACTGAAATTTTTAAGCACCCAAATTTCAAATACCCGGAAATTTTGGCTTGAATTTTCGGTCACTCAATAATCCACTTTTCTAATTTTTTCTATTTTGCCTAATGATTTTTTTTGTATCTATAATATAATTATTACTATTTATGTTATAAAATATTTCTGTATTGTGCCAAATTGCATTTGATATTATTACAAAATATTCCAATATGACACAATACCTTACATTTCAAGAACCCATTGTTTGAATGCAACAAAATCTTTTAAAGGACCTAAACATCTAAACAACACATCACAATGCAATCAAAATATTTATCTACTTGGGACTTGAAGATATTTAACCTACAAAGTCTTTAAAGAAGAAAATCAAAAAATTTAAGAACAAAGTTTCGAATTTTGGGTATCTAAACTCTCAAAACACCCGAGCCATACCCAAACCAATAACCCAAAAAAAAAAATCAATTCAGGTATCTAAACCAAGATTTTTAAATATTTAGGCTTTGATACCTGAAATTTCAGATTGAATAACAGATTTCAATTTGACAAATAGTTATGGATAATTTTAAACACCCCTACGAGCCCAAGGGAGCAAAAAGAAAGAGAGAAGACAAACCATTGAAATATAGTACTATCTTTTTTACCTATTGGCTACTTAGCGTACGCATTTTCTTACAGAGTTTGATCCACAGATAATAAATAGTAATCACGTTAATATTCTTGTTACTACTTTAGGTCTTACATATCTTATTTAGAGATTAGAATATATCATATTTGAATTATGAGAGAGTAAACTTATAAACTCTCTCTCTTTTTTAAACCTCCCTTCCTCCTCCTAATACCTCATTTAAAATGTAAGAAAATAAAGGATTGAGAAAGTATGAAGAATAAGAATTACTCTCTCTCTAAGAATTACTCTCACTATTTTACTACCTCCTTGCACTCCTTTTCTTACTGTTGACCCTTTCCTTGTGTAAGGTTTTGATGATGTCAAACACAAATGTTTTAGTCCATATGTATTAGTCCTTATAATATTACTTGAATTTGTGCTTTGATTGGTTATGAAAGTTGGTTGAGAACAGTGATTAAAGAACAGAGCTTGTACGAGCAGTTGAAGTTCCAGAAACAGTTTCTAACAGCAATGCTTCAAGTCCAAGAACAACATGAAGTTTCAGGAACAATCTTCAGGAACAGTTCTTAGCAGTATCAAGTTGGTTGAAATTACAGTCAGCTGCTACATCAGCAAGAAGTCATGGGTTTGGTAGAATTTTTTCTTTATTAGACCCTCTGTTAATATGCCAGTGAGAGGATCCCAATTTCATGTTCGCTTTTGAAAAATCTTTTTGATACTCTGGGAACAGGTCCTGATCCTGACTGGGAACAGTTCCTGGTAAAGCACCCTGAGTGTTCTCAGCAAACGTCTGGCAAAAGATTTTACGATTCTTTTTATTTTTGGGCTGATAATTTTTTTGCTACTTGATAAAGTATTTTTCAACTGCAGCCCAACAGATTTTCAAACTTAAAATCTCTAATTTTTTGGGATAAGATTTGGATAAGATTTTACTAAGTCAAATTTTATCTTCCTTCTCCTATTTTTAGCAA
>JACYFF010031955.1:9046089-9062545 GCA_017589665.1 Selenicereus undatus | reverse complement strand
AAACAAAATATTTCAAACATAATATTTGAGACACAACAAACTCCTATAGTTTTAAGATTAATGTCTGATCTAAATTCAAGTATATTAGAAAATAATAAAAGATTTTTAATTATTCATATAAATAAAATAGAAACGATTGACTTCTAGACCCATGCTGCCATGCATCCTAAGAGCAAGTCCAATAGCAGCCTCGCGAGGCAAATTAGAGGAGATAGAAAGCGGTGAGGCAGGGGGGAGATCTCCAATAGTTGGCTTGTCGCAAAAGCCCCACGAGGAGGCTCGTGGATGAGAGCTGCCTCATGAGCAGAGGTGGGTTGCTTTTTGATTTTTTAATATTTTTTTGTTAGTTTTTTTTTTATTCTAAAAATAAGATTGTGTGTTATATAATGGAGTTATGGGTATTATTTTATTTGGTGAGACAAAGTTATAAGTCTTTTACTAAAGAGATTGAGGATTGTCGGGTAAAAAAAAAATTGAAGAGAGGATTGATGTGACAGTGATAAACTCCAACTGATGAGCCAAAAAATTGACTCACTACTGAGTTTGCTCTAAGTATTTTGAAGGTAGTAAAAACTTTAAGAATGGACTTGTCTTTTTAATTATTGCTAACACTGCAAATGGTATAAAACCTTCGTTTTTCTTTTTCTTTCGGGCGTGGGCGGGTTTATACATGTGTATGTCTGTTTTCTCCACCGTGACAAAAGGTTTCTCAGATAACTGCCACACGGGTTAGCATAATGGATAGCAGATTCGGCTATTTCTTACGTACTAAGGATTCAGACATTTCCCCTTGGACATCAATAAGTAGCAGCAATGACCGAAGGTTAAAATTGTAATCCAACAATCTTCGGATTCCCATGCAGTGTTAAATGGACTTGGAGAGGCACTGCGAGCAATTGCCAAATCCCCACTACATTCAACAGCAGGCAGAAAACAATGTACAAAAGGCTCGTCTTTCTCAGTACTAATTACTGTTTATGAATGCTGATCATAATTAAAATTAACAAAAAATGACTAAATGTTGATCAGTGCTGATGAATACTTATGAGTGCTGATTGGTGCTCGTGAGTGCTTATCATTGCTCATCAGTGTTGACAATGAGCATTTATGATAAGTTAAAAAGCACAGATCCAAGGACGACAAAGCAATCTCAGCTAGTGAAAAAGCAGAGCAAAAGGGACTTAATCTAATGTTATATCAGGGGGAACCTCATAAATAGATAATAAAGATCTGACTTACATAAAAACTTAAACAGCCCTTACTAACTTCAAAACCCTACTTTCTAGCACCAACAAACTACAGGCTACAATTAAACACAGATTTCCTGCATCCTCAAACAAGCTTCTAAAGAAAATACCGAGGGTCACTTGGAATTAAGGGAGGATGCATTTTCTCAAGTCATGAAGCCCATTGGAAGCATCCGCAGTTTATATGCATTTCGGTGTCTTACAAACAAAACCTCCTAGATTCCCTTCCTGAAACCAAAATCATGATGAGCTCAGCCTGCTTCAGCAGAGGGTTAAAGCTGCAACAAGTGACGCGGAATTACTTGGTTACAAGCAGTTTGAAAAGGGAACAAGAGGAACATTCAATTAGAAAACTGCAATTCAATATCGTTCTTGAAACACTATACAAAAAAACACTTGGCATGAGCTATTGAGCTCTCAAAGAGGCTTCCAAAAGACGTGAGGAATACATTGGCACAAAATGGTAGAGACCATTTGAACTGGATTGCAAATAAATGCAGCATATGACTAGGTCCGTCTTATTCCCATTTTCCGGACAATTAAATCAGCCAAGAAGGCTCACTGTAGAGTCTAGCTTAATTGCTTACCCCAATTTATCAATTAGTGCCATGCCATACGCTCTCAGAAAATCTAAAGCCTGAACTTGAAACAGAGCAAGAGGTCAGTATAAATTGTCTAATACTCTAATGGACTTCCAAACAAAGCAGTCAGTCCCCAGGCAATTAAGGTGATAATCCTTTTTTGTTTCAATGCAATGAAATGTGCAGCCAAGCTTGCCTGTACTTCCTGAAAAGCAAGTAGCAAACTCAAGCAAGTTTGATCAAAAATTGCACAGCACGCCAGCATATAAACCAACCCCCCCCCCAAGGAAACTCGAAAAACTCATTTTTATTTCCAATGGCATACATTTTGCCATTTTTCTTAGCAGGCTATTCTGTTGTTAAATTGTTAGCAATGCACATCACACATTGCAATCGATGAAAAGGAGATATGGTAGTTAGCAATGACCAATTCAAAAACATATGGCACTATGTTGAGCTGAGTCCAAGAATAACCAATGGGGTGACTTTCCATGAGCAGAGTGAGGGAGCACACATCTCAGACCCAAGGCCAACAACAGATTAGCACGTTGTGCCTCCGGCGCTTCCCTTAAATTGGCGAATGCTTCACCAAGATTCGAACCCAAATGATCCCTTTGAGAAAGAAAGCTCACATGCCACTTAAATTGAAGTACGTTGGCAAATAAAAAGGTCCCTAAATTAACAAAAGTCAAAACTATATCTGCAACAGAATTTCTCAGGATAGGTACTTTCCCAATCATTAGTACCCCATTAACATACTCACCTTTTGGCAGACAAATTTTCAGTAGCCAGATATTGAACATGCACATCTTCAAAAGAAACTACCATACATGACACGGATGCTAAGTCAACCATGTATGGCACAAACAGAAAAGATTGTCAACAGCAACACAGACCAGGAAATATCGATGATAGAATTGTGATCTCCCTTAAAGCAACTGACGTGAGAATGCATAAAGAACATATCAAGCGTTGTAACAGACATCACAGGGAGCAAAACTATCCAGATAGCCCACCTATTTATATAGCTCAAAATGACCACACCTACCTGCAGTGAGCACAGTATAAGTGTCAGCCAAAGTAACCTTTGCATCTTGATGAACCACATAAGCAACGCTTCCTCCTTTGCTCAGATTGGGATATACCATAATCATATGTGAGCTCGGTCATGGGAGAGATGTGTCGCATTGCAAAGAAAGCAATATGGATCAAAGATTGACCATTCTGCTCATACACAACTGGCTGCCAGAAAACATTAGGAGAACAACAGTGGTTCATAAACCGAGCGATATTTCCAGAATCTTTTGCACTAATGACTAGGGGAGTAGAGATATCATAATCCTCACGTAAATCTCCAGAAGCTTCCTCACCTACCAATGGTGGATCATAGTTCCATATAAACTTTTCAAAAGTACGACTTGTATCAAAAATATAATCATTGTTCTCAATTTCACCCCGGTCATATTTAGCTTTGTCAATCACTTCCCCAGCATATTCGCATATGAAGGCTCCAGATCGGATGGGATCCCATGAGCGCAATCCCCAGCCCCTGTCCCTTGTCTTAAATACCTCCAAACGCACCTTTAGACCAGTCTGTGACACACGGTTTTTGCAATTAGGAATGCAAGGGCATGAAGGACCACACTCGTATAGAAGTGGTTTCCGACTCACTAAAACCCCATGACCAGTGTAAGGGAAGTCACCCCCATTTTTGCGGATGCAAGCGCAGTTGAGATCACCTGGTGCACAAGCATTATGGCAATTACACCCATATGAAGGATCAGCCAAATTAAATGACTTAGTATATTTAACTGAGCGCAAGTATGTAAAGTAGGGAGGCCCCTTTTCATTATCAAGATCATTAACAAGAGACACCGGAAGACTTTCAGCCCCAGATGTAAGGTCAGGAAGAACCAGTCCTGCCCTAGATGTGTGGCCTTCTTTCCATTTCAGAACAGACTGCCAGATACCAAAAGCTGAAGGTTGTCCAGGTAGTCTGACCAACTTATATTTGAAAGTACTGGTACCAGATTTCCCCTTGTCAATCCATGAGTCCTGAATAGTGTAAAGGCCATCGTAAATATAAACCTTAATTGCTGGATTCATAATGTCCCTTATACCCCTGACAACCCTGATTTCATTTGCTCGCCGGGCACTTCTCTCCAAAGCTAGATTTCCTCTCTCAAGTTTCTGATCAGATGTTTGCTTACCCTTCCCACTGTACTTTCCACCACCCTGACCTGTGTAGATCAGAACATCTTGATCATCAGCATTATCATCATATCCTCCAGAAGAAACAATACTCACAGCCAGGGGTTCTTCTTCCTTGTCACCTCTGGCAGACATATAATCAATACCAGCCATTGAGGGAGCATGCAATCCCAACACACACAGCTCCATGCGGAAGTAGAAAATGTCACCAACTTCAACTCCAGGGACTGCACCTATTCTTTTCCTACTGTTTGTCCGAAAGCCAGCAGTCAACATTATATTACCAGCTTTGAGATCTGCACGCTTAATGAGACCCGTAGCTGTCTCCTTAGAGTCCTCCAGCTGACCGAACCTCCGGCGAACTGCGTCAAATTTCATCATCACAAAATTAACTAATTCCCTATTACCTTCCTCCCGTTGAGGTTGAGGCAAACCGGCAACATTGCTCAAGTTGGGTTTTCTGACTTCACCAGCAGTCTTACGTGTCTTCCTCGCAGATGAGTCCGACTGGTGCAAATGAGAAGCTCCCCTTTTCTTTCTTCCAGCCACTCCATCTCCAAAATGAATATCCCTAGGGGCCTCCATTGATGACCCTGTGTCTCCATTGGAGGCACCAGAAAAATGAGGACCCACTTGGGGAGTTCCAAAAGACCGCAGGGGGACAGCTACAGCAGGAGTTGCAAACTCCCCATCATAGTTGGCAGCTGGGAAAGATGAGCCACCGTGCCTCTGGTCATTAGTCCCCTGGGGCATGCTAAAGGGGTAAAATGGGGTGAACCCGGATGGGAATGGACCAAAAGGAGACGAGCAAACAAAGGGAGGAGCTTGTGGGGGATTAGGAAACATGGGCACCAATGTTCTCAAAGGCTTGACATCCAATACCCTTGATTTATCAAAAGAGCTCTGTGAGCTCGGACCAGACGAGCCTTCCATCAGGACTGCTTATATAAAATCACAGCCAATTATATGCACAAGCAAACCACAAATAGCGTTTCACCACCAAAAAATTTCAGCGCTTTCAGTCCTTCTAACCTAGATACCACAAAAACCAGCCTGCATCCCCAATTTACGAGATTTATGGCCACTTTCTCATACCAAACAACTCAACGTCCCAAAGAAAATGACAACAAATCGAACATTCCCTAATGCCCGAAAAGCAGCAAAACATCCTTTGCATATATATGCACCCTTCCAACACCAAATGCAGTATCCGACTCAATACAGCACTTGGCCACAACGCAGCACATATACATACATCTCAGAACGACAAGTCAAACCACTTAACAACATTTTTTTTTTTTAAACGGAAATTTCACATACAAATGGGCGTGAGCCGCGCAGTTACCTTGAACTTCAAAGAGCAAACTATACCCCTGAAAAAAAAAAAAAACTATGAACAGGGAAGAAAATTAAACGAAATGAGAAATGAAATTAAGAATGCATGCAACTAAACAATAAAAAAGCATAAAATTTCTGATGCTTTAGCTAAGATCACAAAGCCAATTTCTAAAATCTGAAAATTAAATCCAGCGAAAAAGAAAAAAACCCTTAAGATGCGGTTTCTGTGGAGCAATTTTGAAACTTTGACGACAATTCGTAATTCCAAGATACATCGATCTAAAACAGAGGCAAAGTAAGAGGATTAGCGAGAAGATTACCTCTGTAAATTTTTAGGGTTTTGCTGAAACAAATGGAGAAAAGAAGATCAGAAAATGAAGTGGAAGACGGAAGCACTTTTAAGAGGGAATTGACTGTACAACAACGTCAAAACAACTATCGCACCCATGTAGGCCGTCAGTTGTCGCTCTTCCTTTAAGAGCATAACCAGCAGTGCCATTTTTTTGGGCTCATCAGCACCTATTTCTGCTACATTAGTTTGTAATTTAATTTTTTTTTCTCACAATTCTCTCTTTAATAAAAGACTCATCATTTTAGCTAATTAAATAAAATAAAATTGGTAAACCCACTCTATAGCATACAACTTAATTTTTCAAATTTAAAAGAAAAGCAAATTAAAAATATTAAAAAAAAAAAAAGTAGATGAAAGCATACATTCAAGTAGCCTCACCCCAACAAGCTTCCACGTGAGGCGTGAGGGAAGAGTCAACCAATTGAGAGCTCCCACTCCCTCACCCCATTTCTCTCCTTTTTTCCTCGCGAAGCATACGCTGAACTTGCTCTAAGTTTCTCCCTTCTGTCCCCTTTTTTTTTCCTTTTAGCTCCAGGGGTGTTTGAAAATTTTGGATGGAACTTTTTTTTAAGTCAATTTATAAATTTGATAAACAATTATGAGATTTTTAATTTCTCAAGATATTTTCATGTCAAAATGCAAAAGATATTTCATAAAAAAAACAAAATATATATTATATATTGACATAAAATGTAAATCTGTCCTTTGGAAATAGCTTAGTGTCCGAATAATTAGTTTCTAAAAGGAAGACCAGAATTTAATTTCCCATAAGTTATGTGCGTATGTGAACCTATCTAAAAAAAAGTTTAAGAAGTCAATGTATGTTTGATTCGATGATGACATATATAAAACAAATACCGTGAATTATAGAGAATTGGATATTATTTCTTAACTACAAATAATTGATGTTTAATGGCCGCCAAGTCCGGATTATTGACATTCAAAAAAAACCTTTCAAATTAGAAAATTTATTGTACATGTATGTGCTCATTGTGCATTGAATATTTGTATTTTGAAACACAAATGTTTTGAAAACAAGCCAACCTCATGATAGTTTTCCTTAATGGCAAAAAATAAAGTAATAAATTTCTTCTTTTCAAAACAAAATCAAAGATGAATTGAATATATATTGATGTGGGTTGAGAATCAACCAAAACATTGAATTAAATCTCAAGTCAATCAAATCAAATTTACGCCTTTTTTTGGGGGTTGAGGGGGGAGCATTCTTGGACATTACGTTGAATTGAGTTCCGATTTTTTTGATTTTGGAAAATATATATGACATTAAACATAAGGGGGGAAAAAATGGTTGAATTATACTGACTAAGAAAGTAATTTGTTCAAGTGATATGATCTCACCTACAAAATGGTTAAACACAAGGATAACGTAGTTGAATTTTAAGGGCCACCAAGAAATAGTTTCTTAATGCACTCTTCTGTTGGACTTTCCCCTTCTCCCTAGTGTGTCTTCTGGTCTTTCAAATTCAAAGTACAGCCCTAGCCTACTGGGTCCCAAAACATGTACACTATGAAATCCAACATCAAATTTGCAAGAAGGTTTGCCAGTTGTTGAACATATCACAAATGAGCAGTATGCATGTCCAAAACTAGATTGCGGTATGTGTAGCTACATTCTCAACCTGTCTATTTGGACCGCAAATCATCATGCAAGCAGCGAGGCAATCACACCCCCCCCCCCCTTCTTTTAAAATAAAAACAAAAATTTCGAAGTGAAGAACAAAAGCCCAAGACATAAAACTGGAATCCATGAGGAGGTGGCCAACATTGTGCACATTACTCCTTCAGGTGCCTGATCCGATTCATTCAGCAGAAGAGCCACCAATGGCAAAGAGATAATCTCACCTGATGGAGAGCGCTGGGAGAGTCAGGATTATCCCAGAGACCAGAGTTATCCCGATGAGTCATTCATACGCGACCTTGGTTGCACGTTCAGAAACAAGAAACTAAGCATCTAATTGGTTCCCAAAAACAGAAATTCATCATAAACATACAGATACATACAGTGATACAACATACCTGAACACCTACCGATTTCAAACCTACTTGCTTCCAAGATGTAGGCAAAACTACAGGCTAAAGTTACACAGAAATACTAACTAGGAGACATGGGATCGATTGCTACAAGTAATGAAGCCCATTCGGGGCATCTGCGGCTAAATGTTTTTGGGTATTGCCAGCAAAATAGGGGAATAACATGGAGAGATGTTACAAAATTTCTAGATCCCCTTGCCGACACCGGTGATTCTACATAATCAAAAATCACCCATGAGCTTGTTTCAGCACCGACTTTAAGCTGCCATAAGTAACAGGAAGGAGTTAGTCCGTGCAGAATATATGGAGCCAGTTTTAACAAGACAGAGCAGCAAGCAACAGACAAGCAAACAACCAACACAAATAGATCCTATCTATTTTTGGGGGACGGGGAGGAATAGGGCTGGAAAGCCAAGATATATACCCAACCTTACCGCATGAGTTGCTAGAGGCTGTTTTCCCAGACGCACAATCAAGATTTTGGTACAGGATTACAAGGTGTTGAGATTTGGAGACAGCGAGGTGGGCTAATAAATGCACTATGGTGATAGCTAAAAAGTCACTTTTTGGGCAACATCATCTGAAGTTATACTGGACCAAAACTAAATGCCTTCCCAAACTATGCATCATATTCGCATTTTGAGACAACCAAATCCAACGAAAGCACCTTCTTCTAAAAAGAAGAAATAATATGCCAAGAAAGCCACTCTAGCCAAAGTAAATCACGGTTGAAGATTTTGGTACATCATTTGTCAATTACCACTGTGTACTCAGCTATCATCATGTTTAAACAAGAAATGCAAAAGATAAGGGATCAATTGAATTGCTCCTCATATAATGCAGCTGGTCAGTGGTCACATTTATCAATTATTTACAATAAAGACCAATAAAAAATTTAGTTGGTATGTGCTAAACTTTGTCTCTCCTTCATTTGACAGAATATGTGACTAGTTGCTAACCCCGGTACAAATTAATAACTGGCACAACTGATTAGGCCCAAACCTGACACAAGTTTTCCACAAAAGATACCAACTTAAGGGTTCCAATTACAGTCTAATTGGAGGGGAAACAAAGTGATGAAGCAATAGCAATCTGGAAAGAGAATTATCATACAAAAAGCCAACCATTCAAGCCCCACTCTGCAGTATAGTGCAAAAGCAAGTATCCCTTAAACATTAGATTTCAGGCATCTCCATAAGAAAAGTCACAGCTAAACATCTCATTGTTCAATATTATCTGTCAGATCCATATTTAACCTTCATTTCAAGATTAATCGGGCCCTCACAGTTAGATGCTCCCATCCACAACTTAACCTCAGCGAAAAGTTTCTCATTTGATTTTCTGGTTTATATCACAAACTAGGAGAACCTTTGGCATGTCATCCCTGGCCCCTCAACAAGTTCCAGCCTCAGACGCCTCCTTTCCCATCCAGCTTGCTTCTCTACACAGGTCTAAGCCTGAATGCCCTACCCCACATAAAAAACAAAGGAACTAATAGTGGCACCCAGTGTCCACCACTCGAAGATGTTTTAATACCGCACAATCGACAGAACGTCACAGCTATATCAGCTTCAACATCACATTATATAAAAAATGGCATTAAAAAAGATAAAATCCTTACATATCTGTGAGTTACCAGTATTTGCAACTCCACGTTTAGGTACTTAAAAAAAACAAAACTGTGGAGGCAACAATCTTAAATATATGGCTACCACTTATAAACATCATAATGAACAAGTGCACCACAAGGGAAGAAACCATCAAACTATATCGTTGGCAGTTTCCTAGGACTCCTAGTACACCGCCAGCTTTTCTCCACTGCCCACAGTAGTCACCAATAGATCTGTCTCACCAAGCATACCCATACCCATACCCAGTAAACTGAGGCCCTGACCTAAGAAGCCCAAAACAAGGCGATCTGATTTAGGCCCATATCAAGTCGAGTCAACTCATACCAAACCAAACAAGCCGCCCGAAATTTGTCTAATCAACATTAATTGCATCCCCCACAAACTTATGGAATAAATCAATAGTATAGCTAGAATATAACTCAGATTCATTCAACCCAAATATTCCTTGCTGATAAAAAAAAAATTAATCCTTGGCCAGGCAGCTGACTTAATAAAAGAAAAGGGAATATTAGAAAAGAAAGGGAAACACAAGGTAAAATAGCACAAAAGTACACGTCTCACTTTCCCATGCTCATTTCACATAATTGCCAGGCCATAGGTGTGATGAGCAACTGTTATAGCAATTACCCCAAAGAAAATGCCATTCAAAAAAGAAGTGGGTTGCATTATTGTTTTAAAAAAAGGTCATAAATTTGAACGGCACCCCCCCCCCCAACGTCTGAGCTAAGATTAGCAGTCACACTAAGTAGGATAAGAAAGAGTCATTTAAGCCAAGGATGATTTTCCAGCAAGTTCTGCCTTGTTCATTTTGAGGTATGCTTCAAATGTCACATATATTAGTAGACAGGCAAAGCTCATAGAGCAACTCCCAGTCATGGACATAATACAAAACGAGAAAGCAGAATGCCATATCCACTTCAGGTGTTCTGCATTGTACAAGACAGAGACACTAAATCAACCTTATACAACAAGAATGGCCACCTCTCTATTGCAGCAGTGATCCACAAATGATGATAAAATGTGTGTGAGGCTTCCCGAAGGATTAGATATGTGTTTCGAGCTGTATTGAGCAGCTGCATTTTATATATGGGCTGAAAGGAATGCTAGAGTCTTTAAATCGAGCACCAGCATCCAAGATACCCTGTCAAGTAGATTATCCAAGATTTACATGTCTAAGCATATTATTGCAGGAGAAATGCAATCAAAAATCTATTTGTTCGTCAACTAAATTGTAATGCGCAATCCTGGATGAGGGGATAGGCCTCAGTGTCGAGCAGCATTGTTGCATGTTAGTCCTTCACAGAAATTGTGTATATTTACTAATGTACTTCATTGCTGTATTTGGAAGGGATGAAAGCACACACTCACCAAAAAAGAAAAAAAGCATAGCGCTTAAGATAAGTGGGATAAGCAGTTATGTTCGCACAAACGAATCATCCAAGGAAAGTATAATTTTCCAGCAAGTTCTGCGTTGTTGATCTTGATGGTACGCTCCCCTCCCCACATGAAATATATAATCACAGAGCTCCAATCGAGTAAATCCCATTCACGGAGAGAATACAAAAGGAGAAAGCAAAATTGCATATCCATTTCAGTGCTCAGCAGCATACAAGGCAGGGACACAGACTTAACCTCATATAACAAGAGTAGCAAACTATCTATCACAGCACATATAAAAAATAACGATAAAATGCATGTGATATTTCCCTACAGAACAGAAGCCAGTGAGAACATTTCTATAATAACGAAAAATATAAGCAGAGAAAGAATAGAACAACCAGTGCAACAAACATGAAACATCACAAGGGAACACATTCGAAGCTCAAACCCATTTACAAAGAACACACAAATCAGGCCTACCTGCTGTGAGCACCAGTGTCAGCCAAAATAACCCTTGCATTTTGAGGAACCACATAAGCAACGTTTTCTCCTGCTCTCAGATTGGGATAAACCATAATCATATGTGAGCTCAGTCATTGGAGGGATGTGTCGCATTGCAAAGAATGCAATATGGATAAATGATTCACCATTCTGTTCATATACAACAGGCTGCCAGAAGACATTCGGAGAACAACTGTGGTTCATAAATCGAGCGACATTTCCAGAATCTTTTGCACTAATAACTAGAGGAGTGGGGACATCATAATCCTCAGTTAAGTCCCCGGAAGCCTCCTCGCCTACCAATGGGGGATCATAGTTCCATTTAAATTTCTCAAAAGTACGACTTGTATCAAAGATATAATCATTATTCTCACCTTCATCTCTCTCATATTTAGCCTTCTCAATCACTTCCCCAGCATATTCACAAATGAAGGTTCCACATCGAATGGGATCCCAAGAGCGCAAGCCCCAGCCTCTCCCCTTTGTCTTAAATACTTCTAGACGCACCTTTAGACCAGTCTGTGACACACGATTTTTGCAATTAGGAATGCAAGGGCATGAAGGCCCACACTCATATAATAGTGATCTCCGACTCACCAAAACCCCTTGAGTAGAATAAGGGAAATCACCCCCATTTTTGCGAATGCAAGAGCAGTTGAGATCACCTGGAGCACATGCATTATGGCAGTTACACCCATAGGAAGGTTCAGCCAAATTTAGCGGCTTTGTGTATCTAACTGAGCGCAAGTAAGTAAAATAAGGAGGCCCCTTTTCACCATCAATATCATTAACAAGAGACACCGGAAGACCTTCCGCCCCAGAAGTAAGGTCAGGAAGAATCAGTCCCGCCCTAGATGTGACACCTTCTTTCCATTTCAAAACAGACTGCCAGATAGCAAAAGCTGAAGGTTGTCCAGGCAATCTCACCAGTTTATACTTGAAAGTACTGGTGCCAGATTTCCCCTTATCAATCCATGAGTCCTGTATAGAGTAAAGGCCATCATAGATGTAAACCTTAATTGATGGATTTGTTATGTCTCTTATACCCCTAATAACCCTTATTTCATTTGCACGCCGAGCACTTCTCTCCAGAGCTAGATTACCCCTCTCAAGTTTTTGATCAGATGTCTGCTTACCCTTTCCACTGTAATTTCCACCGCCCTGACCTGTGTAGATCAGAACATCTTGATCATCAGCAGCATCATCATATCCTCCAGAAGACACAATGCTTACAGCAAGGGGTTCTTCTTCCAATCCACCCTTGACAGACAGGTAATCAATACCAGCCATTGAGGGAGAATGCAATCCCACGACACACATCTCCATGCGGAAGTAGAAAATGTCCCCAATTTCAACCCCAGGGGCTGCCCCCACTCTTTTCCTGCTGTTTGTCCTAAATCCTGCAGTCAACAATATGTTACCAGCTTTAAGATCTGCACGCTTAATAAGACCTGTTGCTGCCTCCTTAGCGTCCTCGAGCTGACTCAGCCTCCGGCGAACTCCATCAAATTTCATCAACACAAGATTGACTACTTCCCTGTTACCTTCCTCTCGTTGAGGTGGAGGCAGGCCTGCAACATGACTCAAATCAGGTTTTCTGACTTCAGTAGCAACCCTCCGTGTCTTCTTTTCAGATGGGTCAGATTGATGCAAATGGGAGGCTCCCCGTTTCTTTCTCCGAGTGACTCCATCACCAAAATGGATCTCCCTAGAGGCTTCCATTGATGACCCTGTGTCTCCATTGGATGCACCAGAAAAATGAGGGCCCATTTGTGGAGTTCCAAAAGACCGTAAGGGAACAGCTGCAGCGGGAGCTGCAAAATCTCCTTCATGGTTGGCAGCTCGGAATGAGCCACCCTGCCTCTGCTCATCAGTCCCTTGTGGCATGCTAAAGGGGTAGAATGGAGTGAACCCAGATGGAAATGGACCAAACGGAGATGAACAAACAAATGGAGGCGCTTGTGGGGGATTAGGAAACATGGGCACCAGTGTTCTCAAAGGTTTGACATCCAAGACCCTTGACTTATCAAAGGTGCTCTGGGAACTTGGACCAGAAACCCCTTCCATCAGGACCACCTTAACTTGTATATACAGAAAGCTCTACAACCAATTACAAGAGCAGGCTAGCGACAAAACAATGATTCACAATCAGAAACCTAAGACTGGAAGCCCTCAAGCCCAGATACCAGAGAAACCAGCTCGCATCCCAGTTTACAACATTTATCTTCAGGTGGCACCTTTAAGCTCCCAAGCAAAATGATCAAAAACCCATCATTCCTTCAAAGCCATTAAAGGAGCACAACGTCCTGCCATACACCAAAATCCACCCCACACCAGATTCACTTTTCCAACGCCTCAGGAGAATAAATTACACCAATCAAAAAAATGAAAGGAAACTCTCACAACAAAGGCGCTTTATCAAAGCCAAAAGGCAAATTCCCTGCAAAAAAACCCCCGCGAATCGAAAAGGGAAAAGAAAACACAAAAGGCAAAATTAGAGATGCTTGTGGGAATTAAACACTTACCGAGTCATTAATCATTAACGAAATGAGAAACGCAATCAAAGCTGCATGCAACTAAACTAAAAAAAAAATAGTAGAATTTCCATAACCTTGTCTCAGATCAATAGAGAATAATCCCTGCGATCTGAAAATTGAAACCCTTAAGATGCAACTTCCGTCCCGACGATTTCAAACTCGGGATGCTTCATGATTGCTAAGACAACCAAACTGAAAACACGAAGAAGGGAGAGAAGATTAGTAAGAGGATTACCTGGAAATGGTTCTAGGGTTTTGGCAAGGGGAATACAGAAAGCAGTAGAAGACGAGAAGCACTTGAAGAGGGAACCGACTACAATAACGTTAAAAAACTAGTCCCATTCTGACATCGCCCCCCCCCCCCCCCCCCCCCCCGGCTTAATCTCTTTTTTTTATTATTAGAACTTTGGGTTTTTTTTTAGGGGGGGCGTAGGGGTTTTGCTTTGGTTTTTTAATTAATACAGGCTTGTGCTTTGTACGGACTCTATGCAGTATTAATATTGAAAATTACAAATTTTTTAAAATGTTTGTGTAAATCGAGGTTTTTGAGAATAAGTAGGAATTAAATTGATGTTTTCAAGAATATTCACAATAGGAATTTCAAATTTTGAAATTTAACTCTATTACATCAGTAAAAATTTTAACTTTTGGAACTTATATTCCTTCACTTCTATAATCTATGGAACTTCAATTTTAATTATCCAAAATTTTATTTGTCATGTAGCCTACTATTAAACATATTTGATAACTTTTTTTCTTTTTTTTTCTTTTTAGTTTATGTTTATCACATGTAATTATATTTTTTTATTTTTCAAAAAATGGAATATACTTCTTAATTCCCAAAGAAATGAACTTTTTAATTCTTGGAAAATTTATTACTTTTCTTTTGCTTGAACATGTAATATAATATTTGTTTTAATTGCACGACTCAATGAAGATATAATACAAAAGTACAACTTGAGTAAAAACAAATACAATATGAAGATTCAACTTGAAAAGAAATTACAATACGAAAGATCGACTTGGAAAAGAATGCGATACGAACATTGACTCGAAAAAAAATTGCATTATGGAGAGAAAAAAAATCACAATACAAAAGTTCAAAAAAAGAAATACATAACAAATTATACTTGCAATCTTTGTTGCGCTCCATATTTCTTCAACCGAGTTCGATTGGACGCGTGCTTGTAGTTAAGGGTTTTGAACTTGTGGTACTTGATGAAAGTAGGTTGCATAGCACGGATGAGGTCCCATCGGACATTAAGTTCCGTGGTACTCCCTGCACATACTCTCATAAGCAAGGTCATACGAATGTCGTTCATCCTCGACGATCATGTTGTAGGGTATAACAACTGCCTCATTATCATAGTCAAGTCTGCCCTCTCCATGTGTCGAGCAGGACCACAGGTGAAAGCGAAGCAAGCTTGTAAAACGTCAAAGGCTCTCTCCACATCCTTTTTAACGAATTCTTAGCGTTAAGTGAACGTTTTTGCCATTTGTCCTTGAGTAAGGGGGTCGTTTTCACAATGATTGGCTATTTTGGATAAATACCACAAGATATAGGAAGTATCCAATATTATATATGCTACTATTAAAGATATATTCACATTTTAGAGCTTGATACTCGGACACCTCTTGAAGGAAAAAAAAAAAAAACAGTGAACGGTCAAAGAACATTTAAGTCGCTAAGACTTCTCAAGCACCTACAGAAGGTATGCCATATCCAAATGTCATAGAAAGCAACTGCCTTAAAAATCAAATAATAGACTTTATAAATTCCTTGAACAAACATTGTTTTCCAAGCTGTTGAACAATTCGTCCACTCCCGGTGCATATAGTCAATACTTTCCAATAGATCAGAAAAATCGCTAGTTTCCACCATTTGCAATACAATCAATATCAACTTAGATTGGTTTTCTTAAATATCCTTGCCCAGACACTCGAATGACCCTAGCATAAAAAAAATTTCGAGCACTTCAATGTTGTGCCTTCACCAATCTTCATGTATTCATCGACATACTCTGTTGCTATACTATGAGTCAACATCCTACATGACTGCAGTGCACTCAGTTAGTGTAACGCCCGGGATTTTATCCCCTTATTCTGGAATTTTATATCATTGAAAATTGAAATAATGTCGACGTGCCTGTTTAGGTACTGTTCTTATTGAAAAGAATATTATTCTTATTTATTGTTATGGAGGATTATATCAGGCACTACGTATTGCGTAGATTCGAGATTATAACTGGACTGATGAACTTTGGGACTAGTCCTGCAGTTTATTGAATCAAACATTGGGTATTAATTACGAAGTAACAAGTGATAAGCTCGTATTAATTACGAGATGACAAGTGGATAAACTCGTTTTAATTATGATGTGACTGGATAATTATCCAAAACAAAAGAAAAAAAGGAAAAAGAAATAAAATAAAATAAAATAAAATCAAAAGGGGCAAGCCCCTGTTTTTCTAAAGAAAACCACGACAGCAAGGGGGGGCACCTCGGTGAACCCCAGGCCCCAGCCCCGTCGAGTGAAAAACAGAGGGAAGGGGGGGTCGGCCGGCTGGCCGGCGTTAGGCTGGCGCTTGGCCACCATCGTGCCGGTGAGGCCACCCCTCACCCCCAG
>JACYFF010031955.1:9023282-9037780 GCA_017589665.1 Selenicereus undatus | reverse complement strand
TCAAATTTAAATTATAGCATATTTATTTAAACTATTAAAATATTAACATATAACTAACATGTACATTTAAACATACACACGTAAATAACTCAAATTCAAATTCAAATTTAAATGACAAACTTAGCCAATACTTAATTCAAATTTAAATTATAAGACATCAATTTAAGCTTGTTATCATATTAAAATATAACCATCATGTATAATTCAAAATAATTTAAGTATGAAATACGTTCACAAAATTCTTCACAAATTCTTCAGTTCACTTCTTTCTTGATTCTTCAAAAAAAGCTCTCAAATATCTCTACAAACAAAGCCACAAACAATAATTATTATTTCAAATATATAATTGAAAATAATCTAAGTATAGCATAAACAAAGTTAAATTATTAAATTACTAATTCAATTAAAGAATATCTTACATTGCAAAAACACGTCACTCCACCTTTCACAACTTTGTTTGCCCTCACAAGTCACAATTTCAAGATACATGAGCTGATTTAATAAGGGGTATTCGTAGATAAACATATCATCCACAAAAACAAGCTATCCAAAACTAGCCATTAGGTCTAAATGCTAATTCGAGGCCAACGTTCAAAAGCACAGCAACGGTCTAGTCCAACGGCTATTTTTTATTTTTCTTTCTTTATTTTTTTACTCGGTCATCGAAATGTGTCGTGCCATATAGTAATGCCTAGCTACAATGTGTCGTTTTGCACACAAATGATACAATTTTTTTTTTCATACGGGACAGAATGCCAGAGCATTCCATAAGAGCATTCCTAATGGCATGTAAGTTTTTGGAACTCCAGCATGCCACGTCAGCGAAAGTTCCACAGTTCTGGAACTTGCATTCCTTTATTTTCCCAGCAAATGGAACTCATTTCAGCATAAATGATTTAATATTTGTTGGTGGAGCCCACCAGTAAACATATTTCCTTTGTTTTATGTTGGACAATTTGTTTTTGCATATTGGGGTTTGTCTAAGTTGGAACCTAATTTTATTTTCCGGATAAAAGAATATGTAATTTATGTTTCCGAAGAATGTATTAATTTATTTTGTAGTATGTAAAAAATGATGAGTTAAGTTTTATTGGTTGAACGATTGAAAGCATACGGAGTAGGACGTACAATGCAATTAATACAAATGCAAATTTAAGGATTGACATTGAAGAAAATTACAACCAGAGCGTACGATATTGAAAACACTAATTTGGATGACGGGGAAAAATATTGTACAATATAATACAAAGAAAATACAGTGCAATACAATCCAGTACAAAATAAAAAATACAATACAATAGGAACATATACAATACAAGTAAACGACGGATGACCCTTCCCATCTATGGTTGTGAGCTTTGTCGCGCCGTATGTCGATTCCATATTTCCTCGATCAGGTCTGATTGGAGACGTGCATGTAGACCGGGGTCATGGATCTCAGCTACTCTACGAAGGTAGGCAGTATAGCACGGATGATGGCCGTGTTGGACATTTGGTTGCGGGGTGTTGCCGGCGACATCGTCGTAGTCGAAAGCGAGGTCATACGAATCTCGTTCGTCCTCGACGATCATGTTATGGAGTACAACGCATGCCTTCATTATCATACCTAACTCACCTTTGTCCATGTTTCGGCTTGGACCGCGAATTATAGCAAACCGGGCTTGTAGAACCCCAAATGCTCTTTCCACGTCCTTCCTTACCGACTCTTGACGTTCGGCGAACAATCTTGCCTTGGGTCCTTGGGGGAGGGAGATAGTTTTCACGAATGTTGCCCATCTTGGATAAATACCGTCGGACAAAAAGTACCCCATATTGTATTGGCGACCGTTGATGACGTACTCACATTTAGGAGCCCGACTCTCATACAACTCTTCGAAGACATCTGACCGGTGAAGAACATTTAAGTCATTCAGGCTTCCCGGACACCCAAAGAAGGCATGCCATATCCATAGGTCATATGAAGCAACGGCTTCAAGAATCAAGGTGGGAACTCTGTAAAGCCCTTTTGCGAACATCCCTTTCCATGCCGATGGACAGTTCTTCTATTCCCAATGCATACAATCTATACTCCCTAACATGCCGGGAAAATCACGTGCCTCGGCAATTTGCAACAGTCGATCAACATCAGCTTGTGTTGGTTTTCTCAAATACTCGTCCCCAAACACTTGGAGTACACCGGCTGCAAAGTTTTTCATACACTCCATAGCCGTGCTTTCTCCAATCTTTAGGTACTCGTCAACACAATCAGCCGATACCCCATAGGCGAGCATACGCATCGCTGCGGTGCACTTGGTGAGCGGCGACAACCCACGCCGACCAGTACAATCGTGCCTCAACTGGAAGTACTCAAATCGACTGCTGAGGGCGTCTACAATGCGGAGGAACAGGTGCTTCCGCATCCAAAATCTACGGCGAAAGTGGGTTTCGTTGTAGATGGAATTCTCTGCAAAATAGTCTCTGTGGAGGCGATCGTCTGCAGCTTCTCGATCCCTACGAATGACTTTTTTCTTCTTTCTTGGTCGTCGGGATGATGAAGGTCGTCCCCCTTGTCCATGTTTTATAGCTAACTGAAATGACTCCACGCGAGATTGATTGTTCAAAACGGTCTTAAGAATCTCTGAGTCATCACTAGAAGATGATGACTCCAGTACGAATCTGAGATGATGTATTAATTCTGTGCCTGAGTCATCGCTAGAAGAGGATGAGTCACTCATTTTGTTGTACCTGTGAGAAAAGTGTGGAAATGTCAGCGAAAATTTTGTCGAATTCAGCAATGAAGTGAAGATAGCATCGTAGTTATAAGTGAAACATTACAATTGCATTCGATGAAATCAAATTGAACATCTTAGCTAGAATACAACATATATTACATCTTTTGGGAATTCGACAACATTACAACATTACAATACGGTCTCATTCAAACACAAGTACACATTTCATTCCACAACATGAAGGAATTCAATTACAACAAACTATTGGGAAAAGAAAGAACAACAAAAGCTCAAGGTAAACAACATAGTATTCCGAAGACATGAGTCTCAATCTAGAGAAGGACTAGCATCGGACGAAGACGATGTTCGGCGGTATCGACTCCTAATTTCTTCCTGAAGTGGACCATATCGTGCTTGATCCTCCGGACACATCTTACCAATGTCCATTCTCAAGATCTTGTCCTCGTACTTCATCCGTTGAAACTGTTGATGGGAGTCTATTAGCTCAACCGCTCTCTTAGCGGCCTCCGCCTTCACCCTAGCCGCTTCCGCCTTCTTCTCTTGGGCGATGACATATCTTTCGAACATGGTGCTATTATTCACATTTTTTGTCCCCAAGGTGGATAGCTCCTTGGTCACAACGTCAAGGACTGAGTCATGCGCTCTCTCTTTCGCCTTTCTTTTGGCGGCTTTTCTTCCAATTGGGCGGGTAAGTCCACCAACTTGCTCTGTTGCTGTATCTTCACTAGCATCCGTCGTTGGTGTCTCGGGGGTGCTTGCTGAGCCGGATGTCTCGCTCTCAGAGTACCCGCCGACCTCGTTGATCCTTAGGCGTTTAGTGGCCACATCCACAGATTGATCGCAGTTGACCTCCCATTTCGGTTGGTCCTTCAGTAGCACCCACCAATGCATCAAGTCGAACGGTTTGCCCACCATATCAACGTATAGATCTTGGGCTTTCTGCGTAATATCGTCCTCATTCGCCCCACTTGGGTTTGCCCGATAAGCCTGCCCCATACAAGCGGTCCACTTGGACACCAGCGGAGCTGCCCGGTTCCAACGGGCGTTGCACACTTTCGCTCCTCGCTTTGCAGCTCCATCGGGAGCATGCTGGTTGTACACACTTGCAATCTTCGTCCAGAACCCCGTCTTCTTCTGGTCAGCCCCGACAAGGGGGTTGGTACTGACGTTGATCCATGATCTGACCAAACGACGGTCTTCTTCCAATGTCCACTTCGAAGTCACGCTGCCAATCTCACTCTGGGTGGGGTTGGGTGGAGGACGGGGTGTTGGCGAGGTCGTATTAGTTGGTGGGGGCAGCTGATAGGGAGGGGGCAAAGAGCCGTAGTTGAAACTCGGAATGGGGGAGACATTCTGGCCTTGGCCGGGAAAGTTCGGTGGTAGTTGAGGATATTGCATATGTGGGTATTGTTGAGGGTACTGTGGATGGTATTGCCAATGAGGAGGGTTTGGAACAATATTCATGTTGTTTGGGGCATCCCGTTGTGAGTTATCTCCAGTTAGTAGGTTCATGAAAGACTGTGGGTGATTGGGATCCATTTGATAGCGAACACCTACCAATTTGGATTTAAAAAAATTACATTCACACATTTAACTAATATCTCACATATTTTACGAAAGGACATAAATATTTTCAATTCCAATTACGAAACATTTCAACTCCAATATCTACACATGCTAACTTTATTACATTTCTAATGGGGCAACAAAATTACATACACATTTCCAAAACTCACAAACCATATTACGAAGTGAACATTTGAATCAAGCATTTTGTACATTGTAAGTAACAAATATAATAAAAAATTAAAATAAACCATTTCGTAAGTTGCAAATTCTAATGTTAACATTTCAACTCTTCACAAATCCGTTTTTGTTTATTTCCTAACATTTGCATAATTCCGTTTTATAGATTTATTTCCTAACATTTGCATAATTTCATTATATTCTAAAAAAACATCCAATATAATCGAAAAAATTAGAAAGAACAATCTTCTTTTGATCTAAGGTACGATTTTAACATTATAGAAGAATAAAGTTTTCCTAATATTCGAAATAATACGTGCCTCCAACGGTGTTATTTTGGTTAAATTTTAAAACCTATCAGTTTTCATTTAGGTTAAAGAATTTATTTTCACCAATTTTTTTTTTTATACAATTTTATTTTAGTCATAAAAATTCACCTCCTTACCCATTAACAAAGAAAGAAGAAAACTTGTATCATTGCCAAAATGCATGAAAACCAAAGGTTGAAAGGGTAAGCATATTATTGTGTACTTCAATTTCTAACAGTATCAAACTTATTTTCTACATTCAACCAATTAATAAATAGTAACGGACAAAAATTGGGGGTGAATGTCAATATTCTAATACTAATGTTACGTATTATTACCCTACCTTCACTAAAACAAGTCCATTTACGCATTCATTTTCTAACGACAACGAAAATAAATTTCAAACATTTTGTCACTAATACAAATTTCTATTTGTACCTCCTACAAATTTCATATCGTAACAATAGCAACAACATTAATTCGTTAAAAAATATATTAAATTCTTCACAAAATAAATAACACTTATAACCATCCAATTCAATTGTAACTAATACAAATTTTATTCCTAACATATTCTTACATACAACGAATAAATTTTCAAACAATTTCAACACAAAATTAACGAAAACTTTGAATTACTTACAATTGACTTCACTTCACTATTGTGTCAATGGAGACCTCCAATGTATATCTACACAAACCAAAAAAAAAATAAAATAGTTCAAATATAAAAAAATAATTATTTAAACAAAATTATAATGAATTACATAACAAATATTAACTTACCCAACCTTGATTTTCTTCCAAATTCACTCAACCTCAAAATCACTAACACAAGTTTAATATATGCTTTGAGAGAGAAAGTGAGAAAATGTGATTAAATTGTCACAATTTTGGCCCCAAAATTGTGACAATTTATAGAAAAAATTGACACAAAAAAAAATAAAAAAAATTCAAAGAGCCGTTGGGCTCTTTCCCCCACCCCCAACGGGAAGATTCGGCCCACCCACCCAGGCCACGCACTGTGCACGCGTTTTCCTTTTTTTTCGTCGACCCCCCCCCAAAACGCACCGTCGCCTTCACAGGAATGGACGAAACGGCGCGTTTTGCAGCAGAAAACGACAAAAAAAAATGAAACGCGGGGCACCACGCCTGCACGGTCTGACACGCGTGCCGGTGACCCGTTTCGCCTGCTGCCAGCGTCGCCCTGACACGCGTGTGACACGCGGGCCCCACGACTGCCTCGCGTGGCTACTGCTGGGGATGCTCTAACGCGAGGCGTCCAACTCGGCACGCCACCTGTGGCTATGCGAGTGGAACACTGGGCATACACCCTGGAATGCGTTAAAAGGATTGTGGGTGCTCTAACAACAATTTTCAAAAATTTTACTATTTGAGCTAATTGACATCCACTTAAAAACTCAAAATTGAAAACAAAATTAAAAAATCTAAAATTGAAAATAAAACTACAAAAACTTATGTGGTTTGCTTGAAGGGTTCCACTCCACAGTTGCGTTCTTCATTTCTCTTTTTTCTTAAACAAGATTTTCATAATATGAAAAATTCAAAAAGCTATTCCAAAAGGCTAATTCCTCTTGAAAAATAACTTTTCCAGACAAACAACTATTGTAAAAAGCTACCAAGAGACTTGTAGCTCAATGACATAGTTTCAAACTCCCCGTTAGGGTTCGAATCCTAGTGGCCATAATTTCCTTAGGAGAAATTGTTGTGCTTTTGGCCGCTCCTACTAGGTTTACAGTTTATAGAGGAGCATAGTAAATGGGACAACTTACTACTTCAAAAAAAATAAAAAGTTATTAGTCAAACACTTAAAACAATTATTCGACGAAGTCAAAAAGCCCAAAGTATCTATCCAAAAGCAGTAATTTTACCCCCAAAATCATCTACTAAACACTGCCTAAGTTCATCTGTTCCTATGTAAGTGCTGAATCCTATTGTGAACTTTTCATTGATTTTGGATTTGTTCAAGTTGATTTTGAAGAATCTCATTGGTGAAGATTTCAATTGAAGGCTATTTGATAAGATCTCTTCGCCCAATGATAACCAGTGGATAAAATCCCTTGCCAATTTGGAAATGAACATTTAATTTCTAAAGACATTCTCATTTGATTCCACCACTTGCTGGCACAGCTGAGGCAAGGGTTTGGTATTTTGAGAAGATTATGTCACCAAGTTCTTTGGATCTTCCCATCTCCCAGTGAGTTGTTAGTTTTTTCTTCCAAGTTGTCACCAATGCAACAATTACAAGTTGTTTTAGATTGTTAGAAAAAGAGCAATTGTAACTGATGGCAAAATAACAAATTTATCTGATCAAATAGCGAAAGGAGATGTCGTGGCATGGTAGTCCGCTACCCCAAAACCAAATTTGCTACCCTAATAGCACATGGAAGACTCATGAGCAATCGATCTCCTGGACGCATACGAGTGGTTGTTCGAACTGTGTATTGGAACAAGCAAACTTCAGAAGCTTTGAAAAATTTACCAACCAAAAGCGTATCAACATGTTTTTGTGTGTCTGAAGGTGAAGGAAGTGTCTCAATTTATAGAAGAGGAAGGCTGCCCAAGCTGCAAAGACAAATGGGACTGATTTCATGGATAGTATTTTTGCAATTTTAATAGAAGCAAATAAAATGCGCTCAAAAGGCAACAGTGGCATTCTGGGAGAAAAAATACCCTAATGCCAACTTGAAAAAAGATGAAAACTTAAGGTGTATTTGGCAGGATTGAAAATCATTTTCTTAGAAAATCGTTTCTCATGTAAAATGATTTTCAGCTAATATTTTCAGTTGTTTGGTAAAAGGGGAAATGAAGTTTTTGAAAAATGAGTTTGATTAGAAAAAATGAACAAAAAAGTTAAAAAGAGCACATTAGTAAAAAAACAAAAATAAGTAAGATGTTTAGAAAAATGGAAATTTATATTTTGTTATTTGGAAAATTATATTCCAATAGTGGTATCATTCAGATCAAAATTGTGACAATATGTACATTTGGCAATTTTTGTGATCTTACCTACTGCCAACAATTTAATGCTAGCAATGGTTATTGATTTCCCACATTCGAGTAGGAATCCAAACAAAGAAGAGGAAAAACCTAGTGAGTTTATCTATCTTCTTAACCATGATGATAAATTGTGGAGCATTTTGGATTTCGATGAAATTATGGTTGTTAGATTCACCGTCATTTACATTAGTATCGGTATCGAGATGATATAGTTTCGCTAATCTTTAATATGCTGTCTTGATCTTTGAACTATGTATCACTGCCTTAATTTTCGAACCATATGTAGAGGAGGAGAGAAAGAATCTGAAACCGTGTGTACGTCAAAGAAACGTAAAATTAACGTATACTCTATTCAAAAAATTTACTGCATTTAGCATAAGCCATCTCAACCACGGTCCAGTTTTTCCGCTCTGCCACCCCATTTTGTTCAGGTGTTCTTGGTGCTGTAAGCTGCCTATGAATGCCATTTTGCTCACAAAAAACAACAAATTCGTCAGAGGTAAATTCACCGCCTCTGTCGGAACAGAGAATCTTTATTGAACACCCACTATGTTTTTCCACCAACGCCTTGAACTTCTTGAAATTCTCAAAAGTTTTTGATTTAAATTACAAGAAATAAATCCAACTCATGCGACTATAATCATCGGTGAACAATTGAAAATACTGACTTCCACCAAAGGACTTAATACTCATCGGATCACAGACATCCGCATGCATCGGTCTCCAAGCCTTGTTTACCGGAAATGAGTTTCTGGTATGTTTTCCGTATATACACCCTTCACAGTACTCATGACCACCAATTTTTGGTAGCCCAACAACCATATTCTTTTCACCCAATAATTTTAGGCCTCTAATATTCAGACGTCCATACCGTAAGTGCCATAAATTAGCATCACATATTTTAGCAACTAAGGCACACTTTTTTTCACCTGAGACTTCTAAAGGAAACATTTGGTTCTGTGCCATGGGTATTCTAACAATGCTGTGGCCTGACTTATTATCATACACATAACAACAACCTTCATCAAACAAAAGAGAGTAACCAACATTTAATAATTGCCCAATACTAAGAAGATTATGAGCTAAGGCAGGAACATACTACACATTATTGAGTAGTTTGATATTACCCTGGGAGGTTTTGATGGCAATTGTACCTGTCTCTTCAACTTTCATCTGCTTGTAGTGTCCAAGTCGCACTTCACTTTTCTGAGACTCATCAAGCTCTTTAAATAGACTCTTCATTCCTGACATATGATTTGAGCATTTGCTATCCATAAACCATATTTCAGTAGAATCCCTGCTGGTGGAAGAGTGAACCATGAACAGGTGACTCTCTTCTACAACTTTCATTGCAAAGTTCGCTTCCTTGGACTCATCTCTCTGTTTGCTCCAACATTAATCTACTTACTTGTGACCAAATTTCTTGCAATATCAATATTGAAGATTGCTCTTGGATTGATTTTGATCTCCAAATTGGCCTTTGCCTCGACCTCAACCACGATAGCCACCCCTGCCTCTTCTTGAGCACTCAAATTTTCTGTTTTTCCCTGTAAGGAGACTCCTCGTTCACTTGAAATGCCTTCTCCTCCACTCTCTCAGAGGACCTACTGATCCTAGCTTCATGGGCTAACAGTGAACGTATCAGTTCGTCAAAACTATATTTAGAGAGATCGTTTGACTCTTCTATTGCAACAACGACATGATCAAAATCTTTTGTAAGAGTTCTCAGTACCTTACTAACCACAGTTTTATTCCCGAGAATTTCACCATATGTCTTCATATGACTAACAATTTCAGACACTCTAGAAAGGTATGATTGCATAGATTCTTTCTCTTTCATGGCCAAAGTTTCAAATTCACATCTAAATGTCTATAATTTAATAGCAATTATCTTCTTCTCACCCAAAAATTCTTTTTTGAGTGTCTCCCATGCATCATGAGAGGTTGTTGCTGCTGCAATTCGGGGAAAGATTTCACCATCCACGGCTGATTGTATGAAAAACAGAGCCTTTGCATCCTATGTCAGTGTCTCTCGTAACTAGTGACTAGGTTGAGCTCGTGCCGGATCAGGCTCTTCATACCCAGTCTCCACCAAATCACATAATTTGTGGGACCTGAACATGGTTTTCATTTTGAGACTCCAAAGATGGTATTTTTCACCTTTGAACATTGGATTAGAGGCTGAGAGGAAGAATTGGTCTTGTTGGTTGTAATGGCTACCTCACAATTTTTTGAAGTTTCTGGGCTCTTTGTGTTTGTTTCACCTCTCCCTAATCTGGGCCTGGAAGGCTTTGTCTCTCGTGCTTTACTTTTTCCCAATAAAGGCCTCACCTGGCTTTCTTTGAGGTTTGCTTAGTTTGCAAAAACGAAAAAACAATTGGCTGCACCTGCCTTCTTTTTTCATCTCAAAGAAACTAATTTTCTGTGTAATTAAAACTGAAAAACTGAGTCTTATATATAGGCTTACAGTAAAACAACCTTAGCTAAAAATATGCCACTATCAGAGAAATCAGCTATGTGGCTCAACTACAAATTCAAAGCCTATCTAGAACAGAATCTGAAGCAGAATAAACATATAACAGACTAACAAGCCCCTACTGCAACTACTAGAGAAAAATCAGGAACTTATTCCACTAATTTTGGAGCATCATTCAACAAAAGAGCGATTGTAACTGATATCAAAATAATAAATCCATCTGATTAAATAGTGAAAGGAGATGTCGTGGCGCGGTAGTTCACTACCCCAAAACTAAATTTGCTACCCCAATAGCACATCAAGGACTCCTGAGCAATCGATCTCTTGGGGCATCCAAGTGGTTGTTCGAACTATGTACTGCGTCGAGCAATCTTGAGAAGCTTTGAAAAATTAACCAAAAGAAATGAGTATATAGGAGCTTTTAACATGTTTTTGTGTGTCTGAAGGTGAAGGAAGTGTCTCAATTTATAGAAGAGGAAGGCTGCCGAAACGGCAAAGACAACTGGGACTGATTTCGTGGAGAGTATTTTTGCAATTTTAATATAAGCAAATAAAATGGGCTCAAAAGGCAACAGTGGCATTCTGGGAGAAAAAAATAAGCTGATGGCAATTTGAAAAAAGATGAAAACTTAGTTGCATTTATGCGCATGAACTCGTACATTAACTCAACAAGCTATATATGGATGATGTGTTAAACAACATTGTCTTAACAAGAAATACGAAGTCTGCAAGCAACTCTTTCAAAAGCTTATTACACTAATGTGACGTTTGAATTAACAAACATGATTGAAGTTGACAAGCTGATATAGGACATCTGGTTGGGGCTGGAAAACCACAGCCTTGGATCAGTTGTTGCCTGTTAGTTCATGTAGATGATGAGCTAAAGAGCGTGTTTGACCCAGCGGCGTGGCACCACCACCACCACCACCCCCTCCTTCACCGGTAGCATTGCTTTCGTTCCCTTCATTGTTTTGGCTTGGTTGTTGAATACAACATATCATCGATTTCTTCAGTAAACATAAGAAGCCCCTTTCTAAAGAACATTGTCGAGACAAGACGAATATTTTGATAACAAGTCGAATGATAGAAATAACAACACTGTCGCGCATAACCAATATAAGCATAGAGCAGAGAGCACAAGCAAGGATGGCAACCCATGGCGTGCTGGAGATGGTTGTGACATACAAACCCGTCATGAAAGCCACAAGAGTTGCATAAAAGGACTGTTTGAGTAAGAAGATGACCAGGTCCAGAAGTACCACTCTTTCTTTTTCAATACCTGTGATCGACAGGAGGAAAAAGAGAATCATCATGGAAAGACACAATGCCAAGATATCTGAGACCAAGAAAACTCGAAATGCTGCCCGTCTCATCAGAAGAGGCGCCCCGTTATAAGGGTTTAGTCCACCTGGAACTGTAAATGCAGCTGTGAATGTTATTGTTGCCAAAAGAGCAGCGATCACGCCAATTGTATTGATGTAGCCTTTTACAAAGCCAGTAGGGACACCGCTTAAGCTTCGAACGCCCAACATCTCCTTCACTAATTCATCTCTTCTCCATAAAAAATTTTCAAACTGAAAATGGGGAAACATTGCATTAATTATATTAGATTCAAAATAGGATTAAGCTGATTATAAACATGAATACCTATCAATATACTTGCATGCGCACCCAAAGGTATGTCCTTTAATTTTCCTACACGATAAATGCAGAGGGAAAAAGAAAGATACCTCGCGAGGAAGACGAGCATTTCCGATCATATCACCGGGGCTAACACCTTCTTTGTTGCGTATGCTTAATATCTGGCTCTGAAGTCCTGCTGTTATAAGGGAGTTGAATAAAATCTCAGCAAAGCCAAAATTTTCTTTCTGAATGGCTATATGTAATGGTGTATTTCCATCACGATCAGCCATGTACAACACAGACATCGCATTTGAATTAGATTCTTGATCACCATAAATACCGTCTACGAGTTGCTGGATATTCAAATTCAAACGGGCTAATTCATCAGGGGTTTTTTCTGCAAGCAGGTGGCACAGCGTTTTGCCATCTTTAGGGATTGACATGGAAGAACATTCATCAAGATCACAGAGTAGTTTAGCGACATCAAAATTATTTCGATGAGCAGCTCTTAGCACTGGAGTTAAACCATCCTTGTCAAGCAAAAGAAAACCATCTTTTGGCATGTTTACAGTAATTTCCTCCTTGATGGTCTCTACATCCTTCAAACTCAGAGTGACTGCATTTCATCCAAGACTGAGTTAATTACAGTTGTATTCGAAGAAATTAACGACTACTATCTTGAACTGTTATTATTTATACTTAAAAGTCACAAGATTTGCATTTTGTACAATGGAGACTGAGAAGTGGCAATTAGATGAGCCCTGAACGGTGTTCGCTGATAAACCATCACAGAATATGTGCAGTCTAGAGAATACTAAATTCATTCTGACCCACAATTTGGTCACTCTTTAAAGTTGCCTTTTAAATTTTAATTTTACCAAGTATGAAAACAAAAAAGATTAGAAGTTTGAGTAATTAAAACAACATAAAATTAGCCAAGCATATATGGTTGTTTACCTTCAGACAACAAATGTAGAGGTGTCTCCTTGTTATTGTTTTGACTGACAGTCAATCTGCTATCAAACTTAAGGAATTCTTTGATGCAGTTTACGAAAATGGATTTCTCATGACCATCAGAGCATCCGTGTAGGTGTAGTACAGCCAGGTGGAGAGGGGTGTTTCCATATTTGTCCTTCATCATCCAAGGCGGCGAATAAAGTTCTGGATTCTCAGCTTCTTCTAGGATTGCTTCGAAACAACCTTGGAACACTTGAAGCACACCATTATCAATGGCTTCAGGCGTCCATCTCACCATCGTATGGAAAGGGTTGCCACTAAGAGTGTTAGCTCCATGAGTGGATAAGTAATTATCAAAAACAACTTTCATGTAGTTAGTAAGGGCATTACGCTCTCGCAAACTGTAATAGCATGCAATTAACAGCCAATGTTGGAGACTGCCACACTCAGGCTCTGGAACTGGATCGGTTCTCTCTATAAGGCCTACAATATCATCTTGGGCCATTGTTAGCTTTGTATGTAGCCTTACGAGTTTCTTCTCTTCCTGAGGTGCAGAATATCTAATTTGTAGTTGCTCTGCCTGCAAAGTCAACAGCACAGATTAATTATTTACTGCTACAAGATATGATTTTTAAAGAAAAAAGCAGTAAAAGAAGGGGGAACAACTATGTAATGTAAGTGACAACAAGATTGCACCTTGGCAGTTACAAGATTCTGGAAGTCGCCAATTTGTTGTTGAATTAAGCATGCAGCTGAGACACCCGCTTTGTTTTTTATTGCAAAGTTGGCTGACATTCGCAATAGGACTTGGACCATAAAAATATTTCGATTCTTGGCAGCTATATGTGCTGGTGTGTTTCCTTCAAAATCTTGATAATCCTTCAAAGCAAGGATATCTGGAATTCTCAGCAAGTCTTCATGGTCCATTGACTTTGGGAGCTCATTCAGAAGGTGCAACATAGTCTTTCCGGAGCTGTCACACACTTTGATAGACGCAGGACAGTAATTGAGTATGGATTTAATTGCTGATACATAAGGATTCTTAAGTGATGCTGCTATAAGAACAGGAGTTAGACCATTTGCATCACGTGCACATGCAGCACCCTTGTTAATATTGAGCAACAGCTTTATTACAGGCAACGCTTCTTCTTCACGCGGATGTCGCATGACGAAGGTTGCTCCTGGAACATTAGCTACTAGTTTCATTGTAGCCATTACCGCATCTCTTTCATCTGGTTACGTTTCAACATATGCATACTAACACACTTAGTTGTTTCATTGTATAATATTTGCATAGCCAAATCAATAGGAAATTCCAAATCAAATCAAACCAACCAGAAACTAATATTAATTTTGGTATGATGCAAATGCAATGTATTGTGATTAATGTAAGAAGATTGATGAGTTCCTTCTATCAAGTGCATTGCTTTCCATTGCATGGTACATCCCCTTCATACATAGCTACCATAAATAATGCTGGTTAAGTGGACCCAATCTTATTCCTGCTATTGAATTGTGAGGCACTTTGTTTATGAATGTGTTAATCTTTACTAATAAATATACATGCAGAAAAATTAAATATTATTAATTAATTACATAGATTAATGTACAACATCATATATATATGTGTATATA
>JACYFF010031955.1:8993158-9003282 GCA_017589665.1 Selenicereus undatus | reverse complement strand
TTGAAAAACAATGGAATAATTGAACATCATATAGGAAAAGAGAGATACCTGGTGAGGAATGCGTGATACCTTTTGTATTATATCACCTATTCTGACACCCTTCTTGTTACGTATGCTTAAGATATTGACCTGATCAATGTTTCCTACTTTAGTAATGTAGTTAATTAAACTCTCAGCAAACCCAAAATTGCCTTTCCCGATGGCTACATGTAATGGTGTGTTTCCGTCATTGTCAGCTCTGTACAACACGGATATCACATTCGGATTAGACTGTGTGCTGCCATAAATACTCTGCAAGAGGTCATTGAGATCTGAATTCAAGTAGGCTAGTTCATCGGGTGCTTTTTCTGCAACCAAGTGCCATACTGTTTTGCCGTCTTCTTTGGCGATCAACATGGAAGAACATCCATCAAGACCACAGAGTAGTTTAACAACACCAAAATTATCATATTGAGCCGCTCTTAGTACAGGAGTTAGACCATCCTTATTGCGCCAATGAAAGCCATTCTGAGGTATGTGTCGAGTAACTTGGTCGCGAGCATCCATGAAGGTCTTTGTATCTTCAGGACTCAGAATGACTGCATTTTATGCAAGAATGAGTTAAATAATGCTGTATGGAAAAAAAAAATAGCGAATTATATCATGACGTATTAATATTATCTATTCTTATAAGTGACGGTTATAGTACTGATAGAGATCGAGTAGTATATAACTATATATTATTGACTACCCTGAGACAACAGATGTAGAGGTGTTTCCTTCTTGTTGTTTTGGCAGCCAAGCGATCTAGCATCGAACTTAAGGAATTCTACGATGCATTTCACCATGGTAGACTTTTCATAATCAGTAACAGAGCATCTTGCTGCTTGTATTACTGCTAGGTGTAAAGGAGTGTTCGCATCTTTATCCTTCATCATCCAAGGTGGTGAGTAAGGCTCCGGATTTTCAGCTTCTTCTACGATTGCTTTGAAATGATCTTCGAACAATTCAAGCATCGAATGGTCAATGGCTTCTGGAATCCATCTCACCATCGCATGCAAAGGGTTGCCACTGAGAGTGTTAGCTCCATGAATGGAGAAGTAATTGTCAAAGACATCTTTCATGCAATTGGTAAGAGCATTACGCTTTCGCAAACTATAATAGCATGCAACTAATAGCCAATGTTGGAGATTGCCATGCTCCGGCTCTGGAATATGATTGTTTCTCTCGCTGAGACTCATAATATAATCTGGAGCCAATGTTAGTCTTGCATGTAGCCTTACAATTCTCATCTCTTCTTGAGATGTCGAATATGGAATCTGTAGTTGCTCTGCCTACAGATTAAACACGAAGTTGTTACGTGCAGCTACAAGAAACAATTTTTCAAGAAAAAGATCGTTGAGGAGGGGGGGGGGGTAACAAAAGTGATAACAGGATTGCACCTTGGCAATTATAAGATCATTGAAGTCGCCAATTTGTCGTTGAATTAAGTATGCAGCAGATACACCCTCTTTGTTTTTGATTGCAAAGTTGGCAGACATTCGCAGTAGGAGTTGAACCACAAAAATGTTGCGATTCTTGACAGCTATATGTGCAGGTGTGTTTCCTTGAGAATCCTGATAATCCTTCAAACCATAGAGTTCTGGAATTCTTAGCAAGTCTTCATGGCTTTTTGACTTTGGGAGCTCATTTAGAAGGTGCAACATGGTCTTTCCAGAGCTGTCATAAACGTTGATAGATTCTGGGCAATAATCAAGTATCGTTTTAATTGCTGATATATAAGGACTGTCAACAGACGCAGCCCTGAGAAGAGGAGTTAGACCATTTGCATCACGTGCACATGCAGCACCCTTGTTAACATCGAGCAACAGCTTTATTACAGGCAACGGATCCTCTTTAGGCGGACATCGCATGACAAAGGTTGCTCCTGGCCCATTGGCTACGAGTTTCATTGTAGCTATTACTGCTTCTCTATCATCTGCTTTATAACACATATACGAATGATAAGTGAAATGCCATGTCATTAATTGCCTCGTTAACATAAGAAAATTGGTAAGTTCCTTCCATCACTTGTATTGCTCCTACCTTGCTAGTTAGAACGACAAATGATAAGTGAAATATACACATTCTTATCTCCACATTAGATTGTTTTGACCAACTAATTAACGACCAAAGGAAATTATTTTGACCAAAACAAGAAATTTTGGACAATTTGAGTGATCAGTCCATCAATTATATATAATTCAAAATCGCCCATGTTGATTTGTTGCATAAGATATTGGGAGCCTTTGCAACAGTCATGCTGCAAAGCCAAAGAGCATTCACATGAGGGGCCGTGGTAGATTATAAACCTATTTTGGAGCTTTCAACCATCAGTTTAAACTTTTAATTGAGTTGGTTCTTGAATAATTAAGTTAACCTTTCAACATCACATTTGTTTTTATGGTGGTTGCATACTGTCTCCAGATTTAAGTGGTCACATAACTAGTTGCAATTTTAATCCCTACCTTTCGGTTGTATGCTCAGGCATTAACAGGAAAAGCAATTCGAAAATGTTAATTCAAGGAATATTTGTATCTTTTGGGTCACCTGGCTTATTTCAATGGTGTTAATTTCACGTAGATTATTATAAATTCTAATTATTTAAAAAAGGGAGGAAAAATAAAGAAAGCTTACCATCCACATGGTGTTTAATGGCGAGATGAAGAGGGGTCTCCCCTGAATTGTTGAGAAAGAGAGCGAGTTCAGGATCCTCCTCCACCAACGCCTTAGCAAACTGAATTTTGCTATAGATGAGTGCAACATGGAGGGGGGTGTCGCCCTCTGAATTCTTCACCCTCCATGGTGGATGTGAAGTGGCTTCAACTGCAATATCAACACCTTCCACCTTATAGGATTTCAGCATTGCATCGAGAATCTTGGTGTTGCCCGTCTTAGCAGCTACATGAAATGGGGTCTCATTGTACGAGTTCTTCTGACAAAGAAGCTCAGGAAACCTTCTTAGAGCCTCTTCCACAAAAGTACAATGATCATGTCGCACTGCTATGTGGATGATGTTGTCATTAGCTCCCAAAGTTCGCCCACAAAAATATGGGATGCCAGTGGACGATTTTTCAAGGATACTACTATTGCCTACCACCACAGCCTTGTAAAGCACAGCATCCATTGATAGTTGGTTTTCCATGACTTCTGATGCTAATTGAAACTACAGGGTCTAACATGTAATCTTTATCTTTGGCTCACAAGGCTTAGCTGCTCCCTTTGCCTTTTGCTTTAGTCTGTTTTATTTTGTCTCTCTTTTATTTTTTGAGCTGTACTGTGCTTTTATTATTCGAACTGCTCTTCTTTTGTGTTTTATACATATGTTCTTATGTGAATTTCTCAGCTTATTTCATCCTACCAAAAAAAAAAAGATTCTTTACGTTACCCTACACAAATCTTTCCTTTCAATTCCTTTTCTTCTTTTGAGCTTTTTTTAAAAAAAAATTTATCGCCAAACCTTTTGAGCTTTTTCTTTTCTAAGTAACCTGGGTAAACGGATTGACGGACAATTCTCCCTTGAATCCCCCCTCCTTTTATTGTTTTTGTTTTTTTTGGAGGGGGGGTGGTTTAACGGAATGGTGCATGAATATTCACTTACTACGAGTTAAGTTGAGGAAGCTCTAACTTTGGTAAGGTACATCCTTGTTAGCGTTGCTGTATGTTCAAATAATGAACTAGCACGTATTATCTTACAGATACAGTTCAGTTTAAATAGCTGTTATTAAGATAATTCTAGTTTTTTTATTTTTAAAAAAAGCCAAAAAAAATTGAGAGAAATCGAGAACCTTGATGATCTATGAGGGGAAAGTGTGAACTTTCTCTAATATATGAACTGAGGAACATAATTAATGACAGATGTAGGATTTACAACAGTAGTATTCACTTTGAAACTTTTTTTCCCCTAGTAAACATGGACCATCCATTGGATCCCTTATCTCATGAGCATTTCAGTGGGCCAATATGCCCAGGGGAAAGGGAAAGCTACACAAACCCACATGCCAAACCAACCCCTCCATTCCATCAAGAAACTTGGCAAATGAATTTCCCCCCAAAATCAAATCTGGGAGGGGAGGATGGCCATAGTGCAGAAGTAACAATCAGGTTAATGCCGCACCGGTCCTTGAAGCTTCTTTTGATGTTACAATGTGTCAACTGATTTTTATGGGCATGCATTTAGTTTAAGATATCAAGCATTTCTCTATTGAATATCGTGTGTTGATTCCCTTAAAAAACCTTTGCTTAAAATTTGAATGAAAGACAAATTTTAATTTGATTAAATTATGTGAGTATTATAAGTTGATTATTCTTAAATCTAACCATATTATATGCACAATACTTTGGCCTATTTAGAGTTGCTGATAATATATGATTCTCTATATAATAATTTGTTTGAGATAATCAAGATTAGCATAAATGGATAAATATCTTTTGAAATCATGTTGCTTGCTTTATATCAACTACTAATGAGCAAAGATCTTCATCCTTATATTAAGCAAGTAGCCGTTGGAAATCAAAATTGTTGCCATTGAAGCAAACTGCAAAAAATCAAGGGCTTGATTACTACACTTCAAGGCCTTGGACTAATATTTAAAATCATTCTTCCTCTTTTGATGCAACAATCACTTTTCTAATGATATGTCAACATCTCCTACATCATTTGCCTATAAATTGAGAGGCATTTGTAGCTAAAGAAGACACACAAGAGAGAGGAAAAACAACAAATACTTACTTGCATACTATTCATTCATATGAGTTGTATTGTTCAAACTTGTAATTAGGTGGAATTATAGAGTTGAAGGATCAACTCTACCAAACCTTGTTGAGGGTGTCAACTTGTAACTTAAAACTTAGAACATGTGCATTCTAGAGTTGTAACTATCATTTCTAATAAAATTGGGTTAATTCTAGAGTTAAGAAACTTCAAGCGGGGACTAATAAGCCTGATTAACCTCGTTAAAAAATACTCGTGTCCTGTCTACCTTATTTTTCCGCTCTTTATTTCAATTAATTTGCAACGCTGATCATCACCTTTTCACCCCTCTAGGGTGATTTAATAGCCTTTAGGTTTGCTTCTTGTAATTTTTTGGACTAATAGTTCTCTAGAACACCGACCCTCGACTTGAATCCTAAACTTATACAACCACCCATAACATAGACAATATAAATTTTTTATTATTTGTGGTTTCGTGTACGTTTGTATAATAAAAGCAAGTTCTAATATTATTATTTAGGATTTTTGGACGCCCATAATCTATTTTGAATAGTTTGGACATCAATAACCCGACTTTGGAAATAGCCCTGATACTTTAACTTTTGAGCCTAATTATTATCAATAATCTATACCAAGGAAAAACTAGCGTCCCCCCCCCCCCCCAATTGGAACTCCTCATTCACTAGTTTTTCATGGATTATAGTTGTTAGAGCACAAACTTATTCATGTACCTTCAACTATCAGCTTGAGCTTTTGGTTGAGAATGTTTTTGAACACGGTATCACTGCCCTTCTAACTAAGAGATTTCGAATTTGAATCTCAGCAGTCCGCCAGTCCCCTATTGATTTATTACAAGGTAAAGGGAGTATTTGTAGCATCCACTCCTCAAATCAAAAGGATATTCGCATAAGCAGCGTGGTAGAATACAAACCTATTCATATACCTTCAATCATAAACATGAGCATGAGCTTTTGATTCAAATAATTCTTAAATAATAACGTATATAATGACGGAAGGAAGAATCAAAGCAAGGTCCTAAGTCCTAAAGTATTGAAGACTTCGATTTTAAGACCTCATTGACAAAATTAGATTTTTTTCTCTCATTTGTATTTTTCTTTTTGGCGGGGTCTTGGCCCTCTCAAAAGCACCCCAAGTAAAACCTAGTATGTTTCTTTTTTCTTGGCGCAATCCTCTCACACACACACACACACACACACACACACACACACACACACATATATATATATATATATATATAATAAAGAAAACGAGAAACTGAATTTAACATTGCTCTCAATCAGTCTTTTACCGTGAAAGAGCAAATATTATTCTTGCAATTTCTCCAATGAAATATTATTGTAACCAGTATTTAACAAGTTCAAATAAATTCATACAATGAGTTAGTTCGAACATAATCTAGAAGAGAAAAGTAATATATAGAAGTGAATCCGAGGTCTAAATAAGAAAAGAATCCAATAATTTAAAGAAAAAATGCGAATAAGTCTTTTGACTTAAATGAAGAAAAGCAATATCAATCATTGTACAAGGGAAATAAAAGTAGAAATAGATCTTATACCTAAATGATGAAATTAAACGACCACGAGTTCATTGGATTAAACATGCATGAAGAACCCTTATTATTTAAGCCAGGCAACTTACATTATAATCTTGGCCGTAAATACTCTCAAGTACCGCATGTCATATTTTACCTACGTGTATTTGTAATACATATAATTAAGTTTCAGTACACGTATGCTTATATAATTTGCGAGAATATATACTCGTACAATACAAAACCTAATCGAACGAAGAATGTTCACATGAATAGAGTTTCCAAATTTGTAGACCGTTCACCTAGTTTGGTTTTCCTGATATAGCACAAGTTAAAGTGCTTCTTTGATACAATATCTTATAGTTTGTATTAGATTATATATGTACATAACGTATGTACCTGTCCTTTGAGGATTCCTATATAGTATGAACTTAATTTAGTTAGACATAAATGGACACATTTGAATAAATAAATATAATGTTTGCTTAGCTTCTTTTTTTTTGTGTGTGAATATTTATATAGCTTTTTAAATAAAGCGATACATAAACATTCAGAATTTAAAGTAAGAACTGTCTTATAATTACGGAAGAATGAAGGAGACCAAGGAAGTTGTACTAATGCAATCTCACTCACTCATCTGAGCTAGACAACCTAACTATTTTAGCGAATTCCGACGCAAAACATCAGAAATACATGGTGTATTATCATTCATTAGGTTCAATTATCACCTAAGTCGATCAATCTTATATATACATCATTCAAAATAACATCAATATAATAATTGCATAATCCGATTTAAAATTATTTAATTTACAAACTCTTTTTCTTTTTTGAGAGAAACTTACTTATGAAATTAGCGGTCCATTTAGCAGTAAGATCAGGTCAAGTTTAAATTTTACATGGGTAAATTAATAATACTTTTGTACGTTACAATTTGTATAATTATTGATATAACCACTTCCTTTTATGGCCTATCTTGAATTAATATTAAGTACTCTCACATAATCATGATGATGATGCCCATTGCCTTGCAATCCTCCCCCTCCCCCCAACACCAAAAAAAAAAAAAAAACTCTCTCTCTCTTTCTCATTAATAAGAATGGCGGAAGAGAGTGAAGTGGGGTTGCTGGAGAAAGCGGGATATTCATATGATTACCAGGAAAATTGCGGAGGGTGCGAAATTGAGAGGAGGAAGGATACTCAGCCTGGGCCCCCTTGGAAGCTTCTCTCCGCTGTTTGGGTCATCGTCCTTGTTAATGGTAATCACCACCCTTTTTTTTGTTCTTTAATTTCTTTAATTATTACTCATTAATAATAATTAGCGTTGATTAAATCTATGTCTTGTTTAAATTAATTCTTGATTGTGTTTGTATATCGATCTATCTTATCTGTGCTATGTTGGATTGCAGCTCTGCCAATATCATCGTTGTTTCCATTCCTCTATTTCATGGTAAGGAGTATATATGATTTTGTTTTTTGTTTTTTTTTGGGGGAGTGGGGATTGTCATTCTCAAATTTACAGTTTTTTCGGTTTTTGTAAGAATTACAAATTTAGTTTTAATACTTTTATTTAATAGATCATACATGTAAAATCATCTTGCATTCTTGGTGAAGGGATGGAGACAGTGACAAGGATGCTTTTGAGATGGCTTTCAATATATATGGGATGACAAATAATTAATTAGGAAGACTTTAAAAAAAAACACCCTTGGATGAATCATTAGCTATTAATCATCACTAAAATAATCAACTAAAAATGAATTATTATTTACCCCAAAAGTTGTACAAAGTATGTCAGCCATAACAAAGTTTATCTCTCTAAATAATTTACGTAAAATGATCTCAAGTTACGTCATAATTTGAGTAAAATGATATCACATAAAAATTTGTAATAACTACTTGCTTTTCCCAAAGACATTTGACATACTTGAATTTTTCTAAACAGATTTAAAGATCAAGAATTCACACAAATTAAGATTAGATTATCAAAATTGTATTGACATCTATAATTGTTTGTTCAATTTTCATTATCAAAATCCCATATTTTCATTTGAGCACTACGTTTTTTTCTTTTAAATGTACATCGGATTAGGGTAATTATATTAAATTTATTTAGAATTTCTTATGAAAATATATGTTGAATTTTGGAATTCTATATATGTGCAGATCAGGGACTTTCATATAGCCAAACAAGAGGAAGATATAGGATATTATGGAGGTCTTGTGGGTACGTGAGCTTCAATTGATTCTCTGCTTTGCATACTCATATACTTAATTAATTGCTTCTGATCCATCAATTGAAGTTATTAAGTTATGATTAAAAACTAATTATCTGTTCTGCTGTTATCAATTCATTTAATCTTTCTTTCTCTCTCTTAATTTGTTGGGAAGGATCTGCTTTTATGCTGGGACGAGCATTGACATCAGTTGCCTGGGGAATAATTGCTGATAAATATGGCCGTAAACCTGTTATTATACTTGGAACAGTTGCTGTGTTCGTATCCTACTCTTATTCATTCTAATTTCTTTTTTTCATTTTCAAGCTTTAGATGCTGCAAAGGCTCCTATATATGTTGTGTGATAATTCAATTTAGACGCCGTCAAAACTTAAATTTGAGACCTTTGACTTAGAAATGTTCTAATATAATATTCAAAAATCATCTCAACCAAAAACTTAAATTGATAGTTAAAGATTCATGAATATTTTTTATACTCTAACAATAAACGTTTCGGCCTAGTTGTCACCTCTTAGCCCATTATAGTCCATCGTAATATAATTAGTCCTATATATTTAGGTTAATTAAACGCTTTTAGTTTCAGTGATTTTCTTGTGAGATGAAACCATCTTTTATTAATCATCTTTTGTGGTCTACTCCCTGGCCTCCTTGTGTTTACCTTATATTTTTCACATGAGACGATCTCATTCTCGTCCCTTATAATTTCCCATGTGTATTTTACAGCTGTGATCAACTTAATTATTATTATCGTAAATTAAATTCCAGGGTCATCTTTTTTTTCCGATTATTAGTTGGGCAAAGTCTTTACAAAAAAATAAACATAAAACAGCCACTACACGATTAACAAGAAGATAGCTGTTGCATCCTAGAGAATACATAATTAAACTGAAAAGCTCATACAGTTAAATTTCAGGGTCATCTTCAACACTCTCTTTGGCTTCAGTGTGAACATCTCAATGGCAATCATAAACAGATTCCTTTTGGGAGCTTTGAATGGCTTGTTTGGACCTATTAGGGTATGATTGTGGCCTTCTTAATTAATTAATTTGCAAGAATAAATATTTATTTTCCACGATTTTTTTTTTCTGTAATAAATTTCTAATTTTTTCCCCCTATAGTTCTTAATTAAGAGCCCTTAATGGAAAATAATTCATTACTTTATGCAAACAGGCATATATATCTGAGATTTGCCGGGATGAACATCAATCTATAGGCATGACTGTGGTAAGCATTCTGTAGAACCCACCTTAATAATAAACCAAGCTAAGGAGTACCATGTGCATGCTTACACATAATTAAGAGGATTATTCTGTATTTCTATTTAATTTAATTTAATCTGATTTATTTTATTATACAATGATACATTTTGTAGGAGTCTGTATTTGATATATGATCGCAAGGTAACATTTTCTATATGCATAAACAGCCTCATATTTGAGGTTTAGCCCAGGCTAGGCTATGCAATTTGTCCTGCTTAAACAATGAAATTTTTTAAAAGCATATTATATAATATGCACTATTTTTTTTATTAATTTTAGAGAAAATGAGAACATTTTTAATAATAATAATAATAATAATAATAATAATAATAATAATAATAATA
>JACYFF010031955.1:8941492-8975293 GCA_017589665.1 Selenicereus undatus | reverse complement strand
TATAACAACCTCATGTGCCAGGCACATGGTGAGAATAACCTGTAACACACACTCCCAAACCAAATTGCAGAAAAACAAACACTACACACAGCTAACTTTTTGTTTAATTTGTCTCGTCGTCTTTCCAATTAGCCTCACCGAATTTGAATCCGGTTGAATCAATCCTCGTTTTCATTTTGATTTTCATTTTTCTGGGGTGAAAAAACAAAAAAACTATATGATTATATGAACAATTTTGGTATGAAATTGCATTTATTCAAGCCCCTCTTCTAGATTTCTGCAAGTAATATAAATTCAACAAAAATGTATGTCGTTCTCGATAGTTTTTAATTAAAATGTTATTATATCAAGTGGACAGTAATTTGCTGACACCAAAAACATCTTCTATTGTGCACGTTAGGAGTTTGATTCTTAGCACATAAAATATGGTTGTTGTTAATTTACTGGTGTGAGGTGTACAATTGGAGTGTTAGACCTATATTTGGACAGTCGTGCCTTCCCCTCAATATCATGGCTTCTCAGATCTCTCTATCTTTTTACTTTTTAGTCTATTCAACCACTGGGGAGCATAAGCACACTACCACCCATCCCATGCGTGTTCGTTTGAGGTTAAGAGGATTCCTCCACTCTTCCCCACCTGGGATGGGGTATAAGATCCCTACACCAACATCAAGTCCTCGTATACATAGAGGGGCTATTCAACCATTCACCAACCACATTTGATCTCCCCAAGATTCAACCAAGTATGAGTTATTGGTTTTCAACTCCTAATATACTTCCAACCCTAAATAATTTACTACAATAATAAATGCTATCATTTAAAACAATTAGAGTGATATTTAGCTTATCATAATTAATACATAATTAAATATATTTTATTCCCCCCCCCCAAAAATCAATACAACATATTAATAATAAAACTAGAAAAATTATAGGAAATTCAAATCAGTATTTAAAATTTCGATGAGAAGCCTTCATCATATATTATATTTTACTAAGATACCTAGAAAATGGTGGCAAAAAGAAACATAAAAAGAAATGGAATTCTCTCATTCTCATTTGATACACAAAAAGATACAATGATTTTTAAAATTAAATTTTTACATGAGTAATTTGTGCATTAATATACAAAGATTGAAGGTAGCTATGACACAAAATTTTAAACTTTATTTAATTTTATTTGACAATCTATTAAAGGTTGGTAACTTTTAATATGATACTAGCTCAATTTTTAAACTCTTGTTCATCAAATTTATTAAAAGGTTATAAAAATAATGATGTTATCAATAACTTATGTGAGTTTTAGTTTGCTTTTTACTACCACACTATTCAAAGTGAGTTTTATAAAAAAAATATAAAATATGATAATCAGATTGTTATAAATTTTTCATGAGATTATGACTATTTATTTTAATGTACCTTATTATAATTTATGTTAATTATGGTCAAGATTAACACCCAAAATAGTTAGGAATTAAAAAATACTAAAAGATTATCCGTCTATGACACGAGTGGTCAAAAACTAGTTTCATAATACATTGAAAAATAAGGAAAGGATCAGCAATGACATGGCGGGAGTTTATAGCAATTATGAGGGTAATATATATCATACACTTAGAAATATGTACTCCTAATTGTCATGTATATATGTCTTTTATAGTGTATTTGTCATATAGATAATTTTTAAGATGTGACACTGACATGGCTTGTAGGAGTTTGTATTCTTAAGAGTATGATATATATATACTTTGAATTCTAACTATGCATGTGATATGACACGCAGAAGCAATAGCAAAAAAAACGAGTTCGTTTGACAATCAATTGGCAATGTTTTAGTACTTCATGTAGTTGCAATGATTTCAATTCAATGCCATAAAAGAGGTCACTCGTTTATGATTATCTTCGCTCATGTGTAACATAACACCATACTTGTTACATCGATGGTTTTCAACCCGCCAGGGGAGGAATAGAGTTAATGCTCTAATCACCTAAAATAATATGAAGCTTGATTTATGAGGTAATTCTAGCAAGGAATTCAACATTCGATAATCAAAGTTAAAACCGAGATATCAAGCAGACACATAGTTTATGTATGATGTGCCTATTCATGTCTCTGAAGTTACAGTCATGCTCAATGGTACGTATTGCGGCAGCTTTACAAGCAGGATGTCGATCAGTTTATTCAGGTAGAGGGCAATAATCTTGTCATTATACGGGCAGTTCGTGGTCTCCGTCACATTCCATGGCAAATCAGGCTTTTGGTTCAGGATATTCGCACTCTTCTTCAACACTTCTCTGCTTCCTCCATTCAACACATATTTTGAGAGGGCAATATAGCAGCTGATTGTATAGCCAAATTTGAATGTGTATTAAATAGGGTTGTTAAAAATATATCCGATCCAATTACCCGGATTTATCCGACCTAGAAAAAACCGGGTACGGTCACCAAATTTATGTCCGAATTTAAAATTCGGACAGCCGGTCATATCCGGATTTAAATTCAGGTCGTGTTTGAGTTTGGGCATTCAATTCGGCTTTGGGCATTCAATTCAGGTTTGGGTTGTCCGGATTTTTGAATCATTTCATGTTCAGACAAATTCGGACAATCGGACAACCGAGTTTGGATATCGGACAACTACGTTTATGTGTAATTTTAGACCAAATTCTTTAGAAAATTTAATAAAAACAAGTTCGGACAATTAGGTTCGAGTTCGGTCTCACAAAATTTCAGTCGGAATGTACCAACAATCATATCACAAATTCGAACATTCGGACAACCACGTCCGGACATCAAACATTCGGCTTAGGGTCCAGGTCTGACCAGAGTGTTCGAGTCATAATCCGGATAGGGCCCAGGTACGAAATTTTTGTTCGAATATACGATTTGTTCGAACTTGAATCTACCCGAACCCGAATTTTTGCCGGCCCTAGTATTAAGGTCTTCCGCTACCTTCTTAGATCCCACTTCGTAGGAATTTTCGAGTTTACTACCTATTAATAGTTTAGATAAAGCCCCTTGAAAAAAGTGATACTTAATCTTCATTGTACTTACCAACCAAAACAAAAAAAGAGGATTTGGCTGGGAAGGCATCCTTCCACAAGCAGGGATTGGAGGGCCTCCTGATGAAAAGTCTTACTTTGGCCAACTCCATGGCAAAGATGTTTTATACCCAGTGAAGGACTATTATAAAAATGTGCACATTAGCTAATGTCATCTTTGAAGAAATTAAAAAGATTTGAAAGAAAAATAATCGATAAGAAAAAGAGGCTTATTTATTGAGATTTTAATGGATGTTCATTAATTGTAAAACTAGATTATATTGTTTAAATTCTGCACGGCAACAATAACTATTTTTAAAGCAATTTAAGATAGTTAATGTTTGTATTTTTGCGGTACGTATACTACTAAAAAATCAGCCTTTTCTGACGGATTTTCTGGGGAAAAAAGTAACATTTTCCGTCGGAAAATAAGTTTTCTGACGAAAATTCCCGCCAACGGCATCCGACGGAATAAGACCGGTCGGAAATGCGTTCCGAAGAAAATAGCAAGTTCACCGGGCCGCTTCTCCGACGGAATTGGGGGACCGACGGACTCATCAACCAACGGATTCCGTCGGAATTTTTAAAATTTATTTAAAAAATATAGTACCGAACTGTAAAAACATTTTTCAATGTATCTAATACACAATAAATTCTCATAATTGACGTTAAATTGATATTAGCATTAATTTATACTTTATTAATAAAAAATTATATTCTTTAACAACAAAGTACAAAATTGAGAACAAATTATCATCCTAATAAACTAACATCAACGTAACAAAATAACTATATAAACTATTAAATATACATAATTACATGCAAACTAATTATACAAATTATTAAATTCAACGTATATACTTAATTAATTACAAATTTGTACAAATTACACCCGAGAAAACCTTCTCAAAAAGTCGACGGCGAATGATGGCGAGAGAAGGTGATGGCAGAAAGCGGCGGTGTGGCGATGGCAAGTGGTGGTGCTCCCTCTCTCTATTTTCTGAAATGAGCAATGAAAAAATGAAGCGTGGGGCGAGTTTTATAAGAAAATTTTCAACAGAATATGCTGTTGGAATATTGAAAAATTTTTGAATTTTCCCTCTATTTAACTAGCCGTTAATTTTTTTTTGAATTTTTTTATTTTCCGACGGAATATTCCGTCGGAAATTCCATTGGAACCCAAATTCACTTGTCCTCTTGACTATCCATTGGTCAACAATTAACATATAAGTAAGCAGTATCCAAACAAAACTTAAATTGTATTTGTCTTTTGACGTATTTAGGTTTAACTCTATTGATAATCGGAAAAAAAAAGTAAGCACTAACCATGTCTTTTATGTAGAATTACTCCTCTCAATAAATAAACTTAACATGAATTACTCTTATCAGCTAAAAATATGCAACAATTAATATACTAGCAATAACTTATCCTTGAAATACTTACGAATCACGTCCAAATTATATCAACATAGACTAGAAGAGTTGATTCTATATATTTTACAAAGCTTAACACTATGTAGCTTAAATACAAGTTCAATTTTCTAATTAATTCAAGAGACACAAATATATAATTTAAACTTAGTTTTCTATTTTTTAAACCATCCCTCAAAAAACTATAATTTATAGAGGGAGTGTTTGGTAAACAACTTTTTGGAGAATTTTTTGAAATAAAATTAACTGTTTGATATAGTAAAAAAAATAATTTAGGTATTTGATAGGATAGTTTTGTGGAAGAGCCTTTAGGTCCAAAGAGCCAATTTGACCAGGCTAATTTGAGAGCTTTTGGAGAATTAGTTTTTTATATCGCAACTTTGTTAGAAACAGTTAATTTCATCAAACAGTTTTTCTATAATCAGTTAATTTAAATAGCTAATACAAACATAATTTTAAGCTGATTTTAATAAGAGTGGCTGACTTTTGGCAGGGCGGGGGGGGGGGGATTATGTGGTGAAGATAATACAATTAGACCAGACCCCAAGTTCCCAACCAAAAAAAAAAAAAGGCAAAGAAAAAGGCAAAGGGGGTATTGACAACGAGGACAACTCAATGGGTGTTTTGCAATTAGTAGGACGCCGTCCCTATTCCCTATCCAGCCACTTTCTTCTGTATATATACCAACTCCGCCATTGAGACGGACACAGAGACATAAAGCACGAAAGAGAGAGAAACAGAGAGGAGAGAGAAGGGGCTGGCGATTGGTGATATATCGATCACTATCAGCATTGTTCTAGGGTTTCTTCCTTGGTTCTTCTGATCTTCTCTCTTTGCCGCCGGTGATTACCTCTCTTTCTCTCTCTCTCCCCTCGATTCTTACTCTGCGCTTCTACATTGCAAGTTTCCCAGTACTGTTGAAATTCTCTCTCTTTTTCTCCTTGATCTTTTTGCCGACTTGCTCATGTTCATAGAATAGCGAGCTCTTTGTTAATGGCATACTTAGAAATTTCTTGCTTTCGGTTTTACGTACACAAGTGTGTTGCTGTCTACTCGTTCTTTAACTGTTTAGCATCCATAAGTCGCTCAATGTAAGGGCAAAAGATTAATCTTTCAATTGCATGACAGAGTTTCTAACATAGATATACGTATCCTACCAGATCTCATATTTTCTTTTAGTGTTTCTTTTTTTTTTTTGTTATGCAAGAAGCCGAAAATATATACTTCCTGTTTCTGGTCCAAGGGAAAATATTTTTCGTGGAAACTTCTTTGAAGGATTATTTTCCTGGAATTTCTGGTTATCAAATGTCAGTTTTTTTTTTTTTTTGGGTTTCTTTCTGTGCCTATCAACCTTTGTGATTGGCTCATTCTCTTCCCATTATCTGCAGATATTTAATTTTTTCACACTTTGGTGTTTACATGGGAAAACGTTTTCTGGGCTTCCTTTGTTTCATTGTTTACTTTTGTGTTTTCTTTTTCTTTATTTCCCTACACTTCTAAGTCTTCTATGCAGTGCCCCCGGTGCTCTCTTCCCAAAACCTAAGAAATATTGCTGTTTGATTATTTTCTTTTCCCAGTTCTTGTTTCATGAAAAACAATTCCCCCCCCCCCCCTCTCCTTGCCTATTCTGGGCTATTTGCTGTAGCAGATACCATCTTTTTCCCTGGACCGGGATACTATTTTTGGTAGCCATTGATTTTTTGAATCTTATTTTGCCTTACCAGTCTCCAATGTTCTCAAAAGTTCTCGGTGGACCAACTAGTACTAAATGCTTTTTTTTTTCTCTACATTATGGACATAGGCATTAGTGTTTCTTTTTACCTTGAAACTATGGTGGATCAATGCAAAATAACTTACTGTTAGATTGTAGCCCATACAATACAAGAAATCTTGGAACTCACATATTAATGATATTAAATAAATTGTAGCATTAATATTTTTAATTTCTTTTTATTGTTGAGATGCGGGGTTTTAATTAAATGTCTACATTTTGATCCACATATATGTGGTTTCTATTTTGTTCAAAAACTTTCTTTCTAAGAACCAACAATGGGCCTGTGTTCTGTGTAATGATTACTCTTCACTGCTTGTATCATTTATCTACATATGGAAATCACAGTTGAATTGGGTTTTGACTGATTTTTCATTTTCTTTATTTTTTGAGAAAGATTCCCCCCCCCCCCCCAATCCTCCCCCCGCCCCCAATTATTCTGCACTTTAGTTTTCTTAGTATGTGCAAATGTGTGCTCCCGCGGAGGCTGTACATCATCATCTCCTGAAGTTAGAAGTTGAATTTCTTCCTGTAAATTTGTTTCCCATCACCCGTAGATTTGCATGAGAAAGCCTTTTACACTCAAGAGCTGTGTCATCATGTTATATATCTGAAGTACTCTTTGAATGATATCTTGCTGTTTCTTGATTCTTACCTTATATAATATATATATATATATGCATAGCTTGTATTAGAGTTTGTCTGGATTATTTACTGCGTATTAGCACCTGTAAAGTTCCCTGGGGATATGTTGGTGCTGTTGCTGTGTCTTCATGTATTTTGGGTAAGATTTTGCGACATATGCTTATTGTAAAGGTTGTGTGCTCAATGCTGCATTCTAAACGAATCTACATTTTTTTTGGCAAGGTAATCCTTTTTAGAGTTTTTTAATCTACATTTTTTTTGGGAAGGAAATCTTTTTTAGATTTTTTTTTTCTTCCCATGACTCTGTTGTGATTTGTAAGTATCATACTTTCGGAGCAAATAGTACTCTCAAGATCCATATTAACAAATATATATTAAAAAAAATAATATATCACAAATACATTTGTGAAAATATGAGACTATGAGAGCATGTGCTCCCAATAGCTCATAAAATACTGCCATTTGTAAACGGTTAATGTATTAATTTCCTTGCACATTATATTCCGTATGAATGTTTTTCTTCTTCGACAATAGGGACGTTCCTTTTCAAGAGTAATATTACTATGGTGAATATACTTCTGGCTTAACAAGGCATGATCATGGTTCATATTGATATATCTCGTTTTTGAGATGATACACCTTGAAAAATAGAATATTGAGTGTGCAAAGTCAAGAAATGTTTCAGAGGGATCCTGCAACTCCTAGGGTGCCACCACAGGATTTTTGGATGCTAATATATATCTTCATATGTGAAGATTGCATGTCATATTCTGTTGCTTTCTGTTGTTGTCCCTTTTTGCAGTTTTACAGTATGAGTACCTCCTTGTATGAAAACTGAGTTGTATTTGGCTTCTTTTTTCCAGTACAAAAAATGGCTGGGGCTGAACAGCTTCCGCCACCACCGCCAACTGTTCCTCCAGGTGTTACACCAGTGAAAGCAGAGGAACCCCAACTCACGAAGAAATCAGACGCACCAAAATTGCTTCCTATGGTCCGTAGGGGTAGGGGATCTAGGGGACAAAGGATACAGCTCTTGACCAACCATTTCCCAGTCAAGATGCCAAGTTCAGATGGATATTTTTGCCAGTATTGTGTATGTTTATGTTCTTTCTTTCATTATCTTCAGTTTCTTAATAATGCTACTAATTGTCATGAATTGAGGTCTGTCTGATATTGCTATTTGTTGTGCAGGTAAAGATAACATATGAAGATGGGCATGAAGTTGATGTTAAAGGAATTGGAAGAAAAGTGATTGATAAGGTCCGTGAGACATATGACCGTGAACTTGCTGGAAAACAGTTTGCCTATGATGGAGAGAAGAGTTTGTTCACACTTGGATCTCTTCCTTACAACAAGTTTGAATTCACTGTGGTGTTAGAAGAACAAAGATCAGAAAGGTATCATTTTGCATATGCTCTGGGATATAACATCTAACCTTGACTTGCTTTTCTGTCAATTTGTATATATGGGCATAGCCAAGTCTATGCTGTCTAATATCATTTGGTCTTTCTAGAGCTGGCTCTCATGGGAGTCCTGGTGGACGTGAAAGTCCTGATGATGGCAGCAAAAAGAGACTGAGAAGGCCACAACGCACAAAAAGTTACAAGGTTGACATCAGCTATGCTACAAAGATTCCATTGCAAGCCATAGCAAATGCATTACGAGGTCAAGATTCTGAGCAGTTCCAGGAGGCAGTGCGAGTTTTGGACATTGTACTCCGACAACATGCTGCAAGGCAGTAAGTATCAGTTATCATATCCCTTCATCATGGTTAATTGGTGGTGGTTGATATTTTGCTGAAGCTTGATAATCAATATTATGGACCGCAGAGGTTGCCTTTTAGTCAGGCAGTCCTTTTTCCACAACGAGCCACGTAGGTTTGAAGACATTGGCGGTGGTGTTCTTGCATGTCGGGGGTTTCATTCAAGTTTTAGGGCAACCCAGGCAGGTCTCTCCCTTAATATGGGTAAGCTCTTGATCTTGGACTACATTATCAGAAAAGAATGACAAGTGGTATTGCACTGGAATTGACATGTTCTATCCTTGGTCAGTTTTGTAAATTTCATCTTAGATGCTGTGGGAGGCGATTTTTTTTTTTTTTTGGGGGGGGGGGGGGGAGGAGAGGGGTTAGATTACTGCTACATTTACAGATTTACGTAATTGATGTCCTCTAAAATAAAAAGTGAGCGGTGTACTTGCTACTAGGCTTTGTGTTCCCTGGAGATACAGTTAAACATGTTAAAGAGTAATGGTTTTATTATGACAGCTTTCTGGGCGATTGCATGGAATGTCAACATTAGCTTTCTGATGCAACATGCAACATATTTGGTTAAATAAAAGCAAAGGGAAAGTTCATTATTATATGTCTCTTGGAATAAAAATTTCTTCTATTTTGAGTTTATAGTTGACAAATAACCAGTTACGCTTGGAATCTGCTATTTGCACATCCGATACAGAAAAGAGGCACGTATGTCCAGTGATTTACCTGTCTGATGATATATCTTCCCCCTGTTGCATGTAGATGTGTCGACTACAATGATTGTGAAACCTGGCCCTGTTGTAGACTTTTTGATTGCAAACCAGAATGTCCGCGATCCTTACCAGATTGATTGGGCTAAGGTGACTCCACAATCCCTGTTAAACAAGTGGAGGGAGTTTCTTCATCGATCAGAGTTTTCCAAGTAATTGTGTATGCTTTTTTCCCTGTGGCAGGCGAAGAGAATGCTTAAAAATTTGAGGATCTCTGTCAAAACTTCAAAAATGGAGTACAAAATTACTGGACTGAGCGAGAAAATCTGTAAAGAGCAAACGTAGGATTACCTTTACTTTTCATACTTAAACTATCAAACTGTAGACACAATTAGAAGGGAAAGACAAACTTTTTCTCGTATGGCTCAGGTTCGAATTCAGAGAACGAAAGAATGGAGGCGGAGAAGTCCAGAGTGTAGAGATCACGGTGTTTGATTACTTTGTCAACCATCGCAACATCAACATCACATTCTCTGGTGATTTTCCGTGCATTAACGTTGGCAAGCCAAAGAAGCCCACTTACTTGCCTCTTGAGGTATTGAACCTATTCCAAAAAAAATTGAAAGTATCATATGGAAAGGAAATGCTGAGTGTCTTTCATCAATGTACAGCTTTGCGAATTGGTTTCTTTGCAACGCTACACAAAGTCCTTATCTGGCACTCAAAGAGCTACTCTTGTGGAGAAATCTCGTCAGAAGCCAGACCAAAGAATGAGAGTCCTCACTGATGTATGTTTTATCTTATCACACCTTCATATGCTCCTGTGCTGTGCTGTTTGGTAATGTTGAATTCTTTACTTCTTAGGCTCTGAGAACTAGCAACTATGGGTCTGATCCCTTGCTTCGATCATCTGGCATTCAAATCAGTAATCAGTTTGCTCAAATTGATGGACGCCTCTTATCTGCACCAAAGGTGAGATATATGCACCCACACTTTCTGTGTACAACCTTTGTGCGAAGCATGATAGGATAGGATATATGATCGATTGTGTGCATATTCCAAGTCAGTTCAACGAATGGTGGGAGAGGCAAACTTGTCACACCCATATGCATTTAAATCAATTTAAATGTAATGATCAAATCAGGTTCTGAATTAGTCTGAATGTTCCGTGCAACCATTCTGCCCCGAATCTACATTAGAAGTGAAGTATGTAATGTTTAGAACATCTGACTAGGGAAACAATTGTCCCCTGATTGCAATGACGGTCACCAAACCATGAAAGCTTGATATTTGTGGTTATGTTTGTTTTGACGTACAGGCATACACAGCTAATAGAATGTACAGGTATTTATGTTTAGACAAAGCTAATCATCGAACAAACGATTATAAATTTGAAAAAGATAGATGAATGAATAAATAATTGAAGGACATCACTTGTGATATAATAGTTGGATTGGAAAATTGGCGACGTAACTGCCTTCACACATTGGCTTACAATGTGCTATTATCCTTTTTAAAAAAAATTATATTCATGGTCACTTGAGGAGCTTGCTCGATCTTGAATTTTGGTTATCAGCCCTCCAACTCATATGTAATACATTTCGCTCCTCTGGTTTATGATGCCAGTTTTTTGGTTCATATGAATATGAATATAAATTTAAATGTCTCAAGGGTAATTCTTGTTTAGTTATCTCACATTTGCTAAACATGTGCAGCTTAGAGTTGGCAATGGCGAAGACTTGTTTCCTCGAAATGGTCGTTGGAACTTCAATAACAAGGTCTGTAACTTACAATCATTTTCTTTGCTAATTGACGGTACTCACTTTTCTTAGTGCAAGACATTTCTGTTGGTTTAAACCTTGTTTCAAGCCACAGATCCTTTACAGAAATGTACAATAGTTAATTTCTTAGCTCGATATGTTTCTCACTTTTTTAGCACTGATGATATTTCTGATGGTTCAGACCTTGTTTCAAGCCACAGAAGCTTTACAGAGATGGGCGATAGTTAATTTCTCAGCTCGATGTGATGTAAACACCTTAATAAGGGATATGATTAAGTGTGGCGAAAGGAAAGGGATGGTAAGTTAGTAAGTTGGCTGTAATTTTCTAGTATGAAAAAGCTTTCATGATTTCAGTGAATAAGCTATGCTATACTTTTCTTACTGAAGAGGATAAGTAACCCGCACAAAGTCTTTGCGGAGGACCATCAAAATCGAAGGTTCCCAGCTCCTGTGAGGGTGGACAAGATGATTGAAACTGTGAAGAATGGGCTTCCTGGTCCCCCCCAGCTGCTTCTTTGCATTCTTCCAGAGAGAAAGAACTGTGATATCTATGGTTTGGTTCCCATTATTTTTGCTTTATTCCTTGCTACTTCCGTCCGGATTTCTGGTTTCTTGGGTAAGCTTTTGGATAACTTTTTTCATTCGGACCTGAAGGCCCTTGGAAGAGGAGAAACCTTGCTGATCTTGGTGTTGTCACACAATGCATAGCTCCAACTAGACTCAATGATCAGTATCTCACAAATGTTCTCTTGAAGATCAATTGCAAGGTGAGGCTTTAAAATTTTTTCTTGATTCTCTGCTACTAGGTGTTTCTGCCATAATTCAAGGAAAATTATAATTTCCCTTTCCATGCTTGTTTTGTATCCTCAGCTTGGCGGACTGAATTCCACATTGTCAGTTGAGAATGCACGATCAATACCATTGGTTTCTTCTGTTCCTACTCTAATAATTGGGATGGATGTCTCCCATGGATCCCCTGGGCGTGCTGATGTCCCTTCGATTGCAGCTGTAAAGCTCCCTTTCTTTCAATATGTTCTAAGTATTCTGTTCGTGCAAATAATCTTGTTTCATCTATCTGCTTTAAATGATCCAATGATGCGTCTGACATGGTTCCAGGTTGTCAGCTCCAGGCAGTGGCCTTCAATCTCATACTATAGAGCATCAGTACGGACGCAATCTCCCAAGGTGGAAATGATAGATGCTCTGTTCAAACCCGGACCTGCAAATGAAGATAATGGCATGATTCAGTAAGCTCATCTGCGTGGCTATGCAAGAGAAGCAAATGCTTACTTAAAAGTTTCTTAATTTGAAAATAATTTTATGTTGTTTCTGGCTGCTGTGGTACAGGGAACTGCTACATGATTTCTATGTCAGTTCAGGGGATAGAAAGCCTGAACATGTAATTATCTTCAGGTACGAAAACCGTTCATGTAGCTATTTGTGTGTCTTGATTCTAGCCTTCTTGCTTCTTTTTCGAGGTGTTCTTTCCTTAAATTTCCCCATTGCAAGTGTCACATATACATTCTTTTGGATCTTTGGCCAATGTTCAATGTCTACCCTTGTGTTCTCGAGGACATTTCGAAGAGATTCTTGCCGGCTTCATTTTGTTTTTGCAGCAATTCTGGATTTCTACCGTAAAACTCAGTGATGTTCTGCAAACGTCAGTTTCACCTGTTTTCATTCATAGTATGCTTGTGAATGGGTGTCATCCCGGCATGATTTCCATCTTTCTGGTTGCTCCCTTTCCTGTTGTCTCCTTTGAACTCATGTTTTAAAAAAAATTCTGTTTCTTTTCTTTGTGGATTTCCAGGGACGGTGTAAGTGAATCGCAATTTAATCAAGTTCTGAACATCGAATTTGATCAGATCAAGCAGGTTGCTATATACTCCAATTTTTATTTCCTTTTCGCTTTTGTCGTTGTCCAATATTGATTCCCGAATATTGTCTGCTATCCAACAGGCTTGCAGTTTCTATGATGAGAGCTGGTTTCCCAAGTTTACCCTTATTGTCGCACAAAAGAACCACCACACAAAGTTCTTCCAGGAGAAATCTCCAGAAAATGTTCCACCCGGTAGGTTTTTTGATAATAATCTTATCCATAGTTGGCAAATATCATGAATCTAACTCAGTTGTCTTGGGTGATTCTCTCAGGGACTGTCATTGACAACACTATCTGCCATCCGAAGAACAATGATTTCTACATGTGTGCACATGCTGGAATGATAGTGAGTGATCCTTTTATGAGAGCATGATTTCTTATTTGTGGCTTATTATCTGCACCCAATTTCCGTGAGTAAGATTATCTTCATCAGTTAGGGTATCTGGAACTAATGAAAAGTGCGGTACATCAGGTTTCTTGTTACTTGTGTCTTATGGAGTCACCACTTCACAATGGTTGATGTTTGTAGGGAACAACTCGGCCAACACATTACCATGTGCTGCATGATGAGATTGGTTTCTCAGCTGATGATCTCCAGGAACTGGTTCACTCCTTGTCCTATGTGTAAGTAAAAGAATGCTACATTCATCTTGTATATAGTCGATCTGATAGCTTCATTAATTTTTAAATGATGGGCATGGTGTTTGGGTTGAATATTGAATAAGGGACATGGAGAACTTTTTTCTTCTTTTTTGAGCACATGTCAATGTCACTGTATTTTCTTTCCTGGTTCCTGAAATTTCTTGTGCTCATGTGCAGGTACCAAAGAAGCACTACAGCCATTTCTGTTGGTGAGTATATCTCCTAATTTTGATGCTGAAATTCTTTACCCAATTTATATGCAACTAGACCTCGATGGTTCTTTTAGGGGGCAGATATATTTGTATACTGTAATGAAGATCTGAACTATGATTAATACTTAAATTGTCCTAGGTTTTGATTAGCACAGATTCTGGTATGAGTACAGAGTGGAAAATTTGGTATGCAAACTGAAATATACAAATAACTTTCTCCAGAGGGGGGTGGGGGGATTTGTGAGTAGATGTGCGCAACGTTATCCTTATGAAAACTTGGTATGATTTAAACTTTGTTATGATAATATACCAAATTCTGTGAGTAGTGACATACATTAGTTTTGATGCATGTTAAGTTTAACTGGTTGGACAACTTCATTGTTTGCTTGGTTGTGCTGATTTACATAATTGGTACGTTACTGTGGTTTGTGCAGTTGCACCGATATGCTATGCTCATCTAGCAGCAAGCCAGGTGGGTCAATTCTTGAAGTTTGATGACATGTCAGACACTTCTTCCGGCCATGGAAGCATCACTTCTGTGGGCAGTGCCCAAGTCACTCCTCTTCCGCGGTTGCACAAAAATGTGATGAACTCGATGTTCTTCTGTTGACAGCACCAGCAACTGCATTTTTCCCGTGAATATTTCCCACTCGCTGTGCATCCAACATTCTGGCTTATTAACTATCCGCTGAGTACTGTACTGAAAACCATGTGTCGTGACAAGGGAATTTGATTTGCAATATGTCGTATTCATTCTGGGGTATTTTGTTACACCAAGTGACTTGTCTTGCTTTTCCACGGATTTGGTGAAGCAAAGGGGAAGGGCGGTCCCTTTCCTCCCTTTTCCCCTCCCCTTTCGCGGGAGAATTGTGTTTTGCCATTGATGAAGGAATATCCAAAATATTAGCTCGACTTTGATGAACAGAGTATTGGTGATATAAACAGTATCCATTAATAGGCTTTTTCTGCTGTTTGTTAACTTCAAATCAAAACTATATGGTAGGTAATAATGTTAGCTGAATTCATATAATACTTGCAAATATGTGACATTTGTTGTGGATACTAAGGATTTAGTAGTTTTTTCTTGATAAATTTGCCCTATAAAATCTGTTACAAGCAATGAAAATATGAATATATAAAATTAATTGAAGTAGAAAGTGGCAGTCATTCTGTTAATACAAAACTAAAAGGCCCATAGTTACATATGTCTCAATTGATCTAAGACACATCCACCTGAACCTTCTCCTCCTCTAATGCAGATTATTTAGCTAAGTAATTGGCAAGCATATTCCCATCAAGCTCAACATGAGACCACCTACAAAGATCAAACCCTTTACAAATTAAGAAAAATCTTATCCAAAATTAGATCTAGTTAACCCAAACAAGACTTAAAATTTAACATCCTATTGAAAATTGAAAGACAACCGGCCCCCCCGCCCCCCCCCAAAAAAAACAATTGTACATTGATAGTTTGATACTTGGTTAATGATGAAACGGTTTAGTTAGAAATTTTTCACTTTTTCTCTGCCAGACCATTTGGGGCAGAAATATTACAACCAACACATAGACTAATAGAAAAAAATCATGAAATATGAATATATAAGTTTATAATTGTAATGACAATTTATTTTATTTCAATCACACCTCCTATTCTCAATCCCTCCTTTGATAATAGTTTAATGAAAATATAGGTTTTCTAATTCTCAATTCCAATATTTTAAAATTTTAAAGGGAAAATTGACATTTATAATCTAAATTATTGGGGTATTGATATGAATAATCTGACATGGGGAAATTACAGTGAATAATCTAACATCTGACCCTATTTTTTGTAAGTATAATAGCAAAGAGTTTGAGTAAGCTTGACTCGGTTGTCCTCTGATATGAATTTTCTCAAATTAGATTATTTACAAAAAATAAGATCAAAGATTAGACTGTTCGTTGTAATTTTCTTAGTTCAAATTATTGACGTTAATTTTTTCAATTTTTAATCACTCCTTTTCTCATACATATTTTTAAAATTTTATTTCCGCATACCAAATTACCAACCCCCCCCCCCCAAAGAAGTTATTGGCGGTGGGGGGGTCACCATTATCATAGTTAGGATTGTTAAAAGTTGATCCGACATGATTACTGACCTGAACCGAACACGAAATTGGGTGGATTTGGGTAAAGATTTTCAACATGTTTAATTAAATGGGTTGACACGTTCAACCCGTTTAATTAATTGGATTATATTCGGGTTGATAATTTTGACACGAAAAAATACCTATTTAACCCGTTTAATTAAATGGGTTAAATATGTTGACTTGTTTACCCAGTTTTGCCATGTATTTTATGGGAGAAATTGTGGAATCGTGAAGTTCAATCAAATTGATCTTTGTTTTGGGATTGTAGTTCTCGTAGATCATGAACAAATGGTTACATTACTATGGTATAATAAACTCAAAAAATTGATTTATAATGCTTGATAATCATATTTTATTCAAAATATTAAGTGGATAGACGAGTAGCTGAATAAGCTGAACCCAATCCGTCTATATTAAATGGGTTAATAGATAAATTTCAGGTCAACCTGTTTAAAAATTAAACAGGTACAGGTCAAAAAAATTTATCCATTTAATAAATGGGTTATATTCAAATCGATGATTTCTCAACCCGTTTAAGTTCGACACGAATACGAACTTAACCTGACCTAGCCTATTTGACCGCCCTAATCACAGTATACCACCGGAGAGCAAGATCAAGTTCTGATGAGTTTCATTTTTCCTTCCACCATATCAAATTTCTTCGAACATTTCAAATTAGGGTTTCTTTTCCCCTTCTCCCTCTCTTCCCCCCACTCGTCTTTAACTTATTCAATTCAATTTCCCTATTCACTTCCCCCTCTCTGTCTTCTCGTACCCAATTCAACTCAATCCCATTCGAATCACAAATTAGGGTTTCCCTTCGATTCTCTTCACTCCTCTCCATTGACTGATCTCAATTTTCACTCGTTCGACCTTCTGGACTTCATCAGCGTTAGATTTGGATGTCAGCCTCAACGGTGTCGGTTACAGCGAACCCTTCGGCGGCGACTCGTCGGAGAATCGTCGGCGATGTGAAACAAGGCATAGATATAATTAACGACACCATGGTTTCTCCAAATGTCGACAACGCCGGCGATGATAAACCCGTCGGAAACAAAGATCTGAGCCACTCGATCAGGGGAGAAGCAGTCCTTGAGAGATCATCCAAAGATCCCAAGAAATCTCAATTGCCCAATTCCAATGGCCCCCTTCGCACCAGAAATCGAAAGGCTGTGCCACTGCCGAAGCCCCCCAAACCTAGATGGCGGACGATCTTGAGTATTTTGACTAAGAATTTCTTGCTTCTGCTTGTGCTAGTGGGATTGGTTCAGATGGTTAGGAGGTTGGTTATTAATTCTGGAAATGGGACTGAGTCTGCCAGTTATTCTCAGTATGAGGGTCGAACGGCGGCATTGGAATCATCAATGAAGACGGCCACTAAGATGTTGCAGGTTCAGATAGAGGCTCTTGACAAGAAGATTGATAGTATGGTTGGGGGTTTGAGGAAAGACTTGAATAGGAAAATTGAGGAAAAGGGTGTGGAAATTGATACCCGGTTGAGTAAACTGGATGAGAGGTTTGCAGCTTTGGAGGCGACATTGGATGAATTGAAGTCCAAAGACCTGCTAACGAGGGATGATATGAAGAGGTTGTATGAAGAATTGGTGAAACTAAAGGGTGGTGGGGATTTGGGTCAGGTTGAGTTGAGTTGGGATGAGGTTAGGGCTTTGGCGAGGGAGGTGGTCCAGAAGGAAATTGAGAAACATGCTGCTGATGGGCTTGGGATGGTTGATTATGCATTGGCTAGTGGCGGTGCCTCGGTTGTGAAGCATTCTGAACCTTTTAGAGTTGGAAAGTTGGGAAATTGGTTCTCAGTGCCTAACCGGCAGGGGGTTCACGGCGATGCAGAAAAGATGTTGAAGCCGAGCTTTGGAGAACCTGGTCAGTGTTTTGCGCTCAAAGGAAGTAATGGGTATGTTCAAATCCGGCTCAGGACAGCAATTGTTCCGGAGGCTGTTACGCTGGAACATGTTGATGAGGTATTTCTATTGAATTTGTTTACCAAAATTTAATCAGCTTGCATATCAATTTTTCGTATTGTTCAAATCAGCTTGCATGTCCATTTTTCTATGGAAGGAAAAACATTGAGAAAATGGGATTAACAATGCAAGCAGTAGTACAGGACTTCGGACATTTTTATTTAACTTCATACGTTTTTAAGTAATAGTTATGTATATTGATTACGTGCAAATGAGATTTTGCCTATATTTAATAGCGCTTAATGCTTATGGTTAATAATCTGGGGACTGTAACTGTTGGACCAGACATGTGTGTAGTATGCGATGTGAGTAGGCAATTGATGCCTTGATGGACAGGGCTTGGAGGATTTGAAAGGAGTGAGTAAGGAGCAATACCTACTCCTGAGTTGAAAACCATTGATACTTAGAGAAAATTAGCAGTAAGAGTGAGCAAGAGTGAGGCAAAGTGTAGGATAAGGATAAAAGGATGACATAAGTGCGCGTATACAGATTGTGTATGGTTGTCTCAAAAGGTTCTAGTTGCCTTGAGCAAACTATTTGGCTGTAGCTAAAGGCTGTAGAGTGTACTATTGACTTGGTGATATGGGTGTTCCTCACCTTAACTGCTTGCAATGAAGTTCGTGCATGGTTTAAATACTTTGATGGTTAGAAGTAGAGTGGTTATGTGGACTGGAGAAAGGTTTTATCTGGATCTGCTGTGCTGTATTTGATCACACCTTTCTTTTTTGTTTTTCCATTACTTTTTGATTAGATGAGGTTCAACTTTGGTAATTCTAGGTTTAGCTAAATGGATTTGCTATGTTTCATGATAGAATATCAACTGATTTGTCAATATGGTTGAGTGAATATCAGCTGGGGGCATGCACTTAAGTCTGCTGAACTTTTGGGTGGACTGCTGAGTCTGCTGTTCAACTTTTATTTGCCTCATCTTGTGTTTGTACCCTACAAGGTCCATTCAAAATTTGTTCTCTAGATTCTGCTCATATTGAATTGGTTTGCAATTGGTCCTTCTGGGACTAAGTCAGAGTATGGATCGGACATTTGGTGACATGCCAGCGTTGGGTCACTGTTTACCATATGATTCAGGATTGAATGCATGGTGACACTCAGATATGGTCGTGGATTTCTCAGTTTGGCTTCTTCTGTGGTTGTCTATTTTGGCCAAGCCCTAGAAATGAAGAATCTGCATGTTTGAAGGGACCAGAGTAATAAACAGTGTACTTGATCAGAGTTTAATGGCGAAATGCATGTTGTGCTTGGCAATTGGGTTGATACTTTCAAACATGGTAGTGTAAAAACCAAAGTTGTCTTTGTGAATGACCAATGGGTGATGAGTCCATTCAGAAATTTGCCCCTGGCTTATTGTCTCCTTAGGCTGTGTTCTTCAGGTGTTTGAAATTTTGTTGCTTTCTCATGGAGACTTCAGTTCCGGACTTTTGTTTTCCTCACTTGCTTTTGAATCCTCTGATGCCTTTGAAGTTAGTCTGTGTCGAGACAAAGTCCCCAGGTTTTAGATGTAGAGATTGAATTTATATACTTTACTTCCTCTAGCTGCTGCTATGATGATGTGAAATAGTGCTTTTTTGTGCTTGTCCTTTTGTAGGATAAAAAGGAACTAGGCTTTTTAAAAGAGTGATTAATTGTAAAGAAGGTTTATACTGCCACCTTGCTAGTGGTGATGTTGCGTCATACTAGACTGAATTGGATGCTACTATGCTATTCATTTTGAAGAGTGAACGCATATCTTCTGTATGGTTTCAAAAACTCAAAATCTGATTGCACTGTTAGGGGGGGTTTGTTAGTATTTTGTTCCTAATCTATTATGTGGCATTTTCCTATGTTTAATGTGATATGTAATCTAATCAACCCGGTAATGCAACTTTGATTAATTGTTTCCGATAATCATGACTTCAAGGCAGTTTTTTTTATAACAATACTCTCATACAATGAAACATGGTAATAGACGACGTTTGCTTGCAATAGAAGGCTCACTCTATACAACCAATCAAGCTGTTGCCTGTTGTTGCATCAGAACTTTTGAGCTGTTTTAGTATAGCATGGGAATACATTGTAATATAACACCCTCTTGTGGCTGTGGTTATATGCATATTGCTGAACCCTGTAAAAGGCCCCTTATTTTTTATTTTTTGGGGGGGGTTTCTTAAGTTAGTTTTATTGTTTGTGTAAAGGTAAGATCATAGAAACATAAAGCTATAACAAGCAGCACTGATATGATGTTTACAAATCTACTTGACTCACCACCTCTAGTGTGCCTGCAATTTGCACTTCCTGAAAAGCTATAGATGTGGTGGATTTAAGTCCACCAAATTTTGCTTTTCTTCTGCGAGAGTGATCCTTTTCTATGTTAGATTTCTTCTGCACTCACGCGCAGTCTATCTAGTTAGGTTAATGTTAGATGTATATCACCTGAAAGCAGGATACAGGGCATTTTAATTTTGGCACTGGTTAATTCAGATGCTTCTTGAGACTATTCTGAATTTTTTGCTTTCATGGATACCAATTGCTGATAGGTTACAGACAAAATAAAATTTGGTTTCATATCTTGTGTCTGATGGCGGGGAAACTGGGAGCTCCTCTTTCCTTTTCAAATTGTTCTCTGCTGCATCAAGCAATTCACACTTCATGATGGACTGAACTAATTCCTTACATGACCCTTCTCTTGAGGACGAGTATCCATCAGGGTTGGTTCTACCCCTCCCCTCCTCTTTTCTTTCCTATAGCAGGGTATGCTAGAGTCCGTTGGGGGAATTTCTGGGACTGAGAGAGGACGCCAAGCGGGGCAGACAGGAGCAAAAAAGTGTGTGAAGACTCCTCTGGATTTGTCCTCATCTGTCTTCTTCTTTTTCTTCTTTTTTTAAAAGAAAAGATCTTGTCTTTTAAAAGCAATCTTTTTTTCCAAGTGTGAAACCAATTCTGGTAGGGGGGCGGGGCTGCTTGTACAAGTCATCTTCCACATCATGTAAGAAATCTGTGCAGTATAACTCATTATGACGCCTTTCTTTTGAAACATTAATATGCTTGTTGATTGTACTCTTGAACAGAGTGTGGCTTATGATCGGTCGAGTGCTCCGAAAGACTGTCGGGTCTCGGGATGGCTACAAGGGCCGAAGGGTCTGGAGAGTGAGTTGGCCATCGACAGTGAAAAGATGCATCTCCTGGCAGAGTTTTTGTATGATCTTGAGAAGAGCAATGCCCAGACTTTTGAAGTGTTGGACTCCGCCAGGTCTGCTGTCATAGACACCGTTAGATTCGAGTTCAGCTCCAACCATGGAAGTGCAACTCATACTTGCATATATCGACTCAGGGTGCACGGCCACGAACCCAGTTCAGTCCCAATGATTGGTTCTGATTCTTGATTGCTGCTGTAGATCATGTCACGCACCTCTTGTGTTTGTAATTGTTATTCCCCCTTTCCCCCAATCCATTTCAGTGCTTAGCTTCATGTAAGGTGTTCTGGTGGCTCAACTGTACTTGTAGATCTGTAGGCTGTAGGGGTTATTGGTCATTTTTCACTGTTTCTGGCTGGACGTTCAAGCCTCGTTAGGTGTGGAGGAAGAAATGCAGAGTTCATGGAGACTGAAATTTAAGCATCAAAATGGTTTTGTATCCATGTACAATTGCTATTGTCTGTGTGGTTCATTTTTTTCTTCACTGAGGAGGTGAATTAATAGAAGTTTTGCCATGCATGTTTTATTACAGATATATCTCCATTGGTCCCTTCTAGGGTTCAAGAAAGCTCTGTAGATCATCATGAAAATTTTACCAAAATTAGCAGTCTCGGATACCTAGTAACCCAGATTCTCATTTGGAGAAATTATTCATTGTCGTGTCAACAATTTTTTATTTTTAATTTAGCTTTTTTGCGGAGAGACTTGGATGAGATGCAGGGCTTGGAATGAATCCCCAATGTTCCTGAATTTATGTATTCTTAGGGCCTGTTTGATTTATCAGAAGTGAAGTGGAATGAAATGGGACTAGAAACCTAGAGAAATGGAATGAAATTTAATTCTTTGATTTATAATCGAATGAGAACGGTTCGGTTGGTGCACTAGTTACACCTTGGTGCCCATATTGGATGAGGGAAGACGTACTAGATGAAATATGTGACAATTGGCATCCTATTGTCAATTTCAACGCTCACTACTTTGATATCTACTCCACCAAGGTTCAGCTCCTGTGATACATAAGTTGCAAATCTAGGAAATTTTGTGGGGAGCGATTGGGCATGGGTTTTCAAATAGTTTTGTCCAACCGTTGTTCTTTTCCCAATTCAATCAACTATTTTCAAATAGATTGTAATAGGATGTCTAGCTTGCCGAAGATGTCTTGGTTTGACTGGCAAAGACTCTACCTTTCACATCTTCCACTTACACTGTGTTTGGATTGGGGTTAGAGGAAGCAAAGGGAGGGGAAGGAGGGGGAAGGGAGGTTAATTAACCACTCTTTCCCTTGATTGGGAAAAAAATAATGGGAAAAAAGCGGGGGAACACTTCACCTCCATTAACCCCTCTAATTCAATTTTTGTTTCCCCTCAAATTGGGGGTGAATGGAGGGGAGGGAAAGTGACATAAAAATTTCAATTATAATAATAGTAATTCTCCCTTTCCCCTCTCGTCCCCTCCCCTCACTTTTCTAACCCAAACATAACACATATAGTTAACTTCCCTTTCCCTCCACTTCAAATCCAAACAAAGCAAATATATTTTCCCTCCCCTCCTTCCCTTCCCCTCCATTTCCCTCCGCTTCATTAACCTCCCCTCCACTCCCCCTCTAATATGCAAACACACTTTAAAGTTTGATCTTGAGGGGGAGACAGATGTTGTCTCTTCATACGGAATTATGTGTGTTTGTACAGCTAATGCGCCTATGTAATTGGGTTTTGACAATTTTTTCCTAACCATTTGTGACCCATTGATATCTCTTAAGACGAGGGATCGATGGGCCAACTTGCTTGCCCATTCAAAAAAAAGGGGGGAGATTTTCAGCTTACCCTTTTTTTTATTAAAAAACAAGTTACTAATTAACTATAAATGTTTTGGAGGGAATTGAGATATATTTTAAAACATCGATCAGTCTCATTTTGTTCATTATTCTTTTTTCATACTTTGTTGGCATTAATTGGTTCTAGCCCTCCTGGGCTTGGGTTGCCAAGCCTATTGTAGCAAATAGGAAACCATCCAATAATGGTTTGGCTATATAGATTTCAGGATTCTATAACCCCGAAGCCTTAAGATATGCACTCTTTAGTTCAATTTGTTGGTAAGCTTTCCTCTCGTATCATTTAATTTTTTCCCCAAAAAACAAATAATCTTTATACTCATATTTTATTAGAATCGAATTACTATTGACCTATAATTAATCTCATTACATATTCCTCCATGTATCTTATTCAAGTGAAGATATTTAGTAAATAGTTCTGTTTATTTATTTATAAGGACAAAGTTGATTGCGTTTTAATTTCTTCATTATTTACTTCAACTATATTCAATCCACATCAAGATACAGTTGTCTTTTTTTTTTTAAAAAAAAGTGAAGATGTTAGATTTTATTACCAAGTTGGTGTTAAGCATGACGAGATATATATACATATATATATATATATATATATATATATATATTCAATAATTATATGAGTTGTTAATGAAAATACTGAATTTTTGTCTGATTAGTTCATTTGCTAATTTCTTTATTGTCCCACATGCATTCTTGATAATTATATGTATGTCTTTATCATTGATATCTTCTCAAAGTAATATTTTTTAGCCATAAGAGAGAGTAGCATATTACAAGGGAGCAAAAACTACATGTAAGATTCAATATACTCGAATTCTCATTACAAGCCATGAGAATGAGACCTTACCAACCAGCTACTCTCTCTCTCTGAGTTTCTAAATTAAAAGAAAATAAGAAATGCTAGCTAGGTAAACCTATAGACTAGTTGCTAATTTGCTAGAGTCAACATTATTAGTTGAGCAGTTCCTATATAAGTCTTTAAATTTTTCTTTAGTTTAATTTGCTAAACAAATTAAATTCAATGAGTTTCCTGCTTTGAAGGATATCATAATATCTTGATACATCCAGAACCTATTCTCACAAATCACATGACTTCGCCTCTCGGAAAAAAAAAAAAAAAAAGGAAAGCAAATAAGGTAAGAAAAGACAGTTGATTTATCCAATTAGAAGCCTTTGTGTAAAACTGTCTCACATAAATATTATCGTGGCAAGGAAAGGTAATTCAACTAGAAAAACAACGAAATAAAAATGAAATTGTCACATGAAAGTTGTACGTGAGATTGTTCCTCGACATTTACATTACTAGTTGCATTATAATCCCTAAAAAGTTACAAACGTATCTAAATTAAAACTCTATAAATCATGTAAAAAATGTATAGACAACTTTTTTTTCAAAAAATTATAAATAAAATAAGAGGTTAGTTGCAATTCATGATTTAATAATAAAGGTGGAGCCATAGTTTAGAAGGCAAATGGCTTGCCTTTTATTTGTTTATTTATTTTTGGGATACAAAAAGTAAACGAAGCAAGCAAATTTGAGTCAAATGCTTGGTTACCTACTAATAGTCTAATACAATGGTGATTTTCGGCCAACAGTAATGGAGAAATAATTGTAGCCACTCTTGACTTAATTGAGATAAGATATATTAGTAGTAGTGTTCCTAACTTAATTAATAGCGGTTGCATTTAGGTAAATTTTAGTTAGTTAATTGAACTGTGGAATCAGCTACTGACAAAGTCAGGTTAGACTGCCTACCATTCATCTTTTGAGGTGCGGTCCTTTTCCGAACCCTGTGTGAACGCGGGATATTTGTGCACCGGGCTGCCGTTTAGTTAGTTAATTGAGCATGTATGAATTCCAACGAAGGTGGGTCAAATTTTTATGAATTTTCTACCAATTTTGAGAACACCCATCTCAGGCATCATTGCCAAGGAATTCCATGGTGTAATGTTCATAAATTCGTATTGAAAATGGTCCAACTGTTCTCATTTGATCAAGACATCCTGTTGTTTCTTCCGTTTTAAATTTCATTGAAGTTTTGATGATTTCAAAAAGCAAAAAATAATGATGTGATAATTGAACTTTTTTTAGAAGACGTTGTCAACTGAAATTGCACATCCAATGAGGAAATAGAACGTCTGTCATGTAAAAAGCCAAACCTATTGACTTTTGATTTGGATGCTTACCCAAGACTCAAATCAGTGCCAGATTTAGATATTTAGAATAGGGGGTGTTCGTATATTAACATAGTTACTAATATACGCTATTAAAAAAACATATAATACATACTAAGGTAGGCTATTTGTACAAGTGTTCCGTCTCATACTTTTTTATAACAAATGTTCCGTCTTGTATTTATGTACTAGGATAAGTTGATAAACAAGAATAATATACCCTACTTTTTGCTTTAGGGGAAAAAAAAAACTATGATATGTCTAGTACTACGTTTGTTCTTTGCGGGTTTTCTTATTTTGAAGTTGATACATAAATTATGCGGAAATCATAGAATGGTACAATTATCTACTATTTACTAAAATCATTGGTCAGAGAGCGCAAATCATCCGCACCAAATAATGAAACCAAACAAAAAAAAAAAAAACCCATGAAGTTAACATGTAGAACATGAAACAAAACTACAAATAAGCAATCTCCATCTAATTGCACCGAAAGGGGAGAAAAAAAGAAATAGCATCAAGTTCAAATCAAGGATTAGTGCCAAGTTAACAAAAATTCTACATCAACAATATATTGCAACTAAATAGCCGAAAAAATCAATAATAAAAATAAAAGAAAATTAAAGAGATTACTATTATGTTAGATTAAGGGACTAGAATCCACGCAAGAGAGAAATGGAGGGCGAGAACGACAAAGACATTTGGATTTGGGTGCATTTAAATTTATTTTATTTTTCTATTAAATTCCAATTTTATAACTAGATTTCTGGTATTTAAACAAAGTAAACATGCAAATATATGGGTTAGATATAAAAGTGTGTCTATAACTTTTTAGAACAAGTTAAGGGGTGTCCACATATACTACGAGTCTGTTCTTTTCATGGGTAAATTCTAAAATACCAACCTCAACCCACCTTAACCTACTTAAACCCACTTCAATTTACTTCAATCTACTTTAATCTACTTTTACTATTTTAACCAAGTTCAATTTATCACATAAAAAATTCAACCCACTTCAACCTACTTCAACGCAATCACCTTTTTATCCACCCCAATTTACTCACGAAAAGAAAAGTGTCTGTTCTTTTCATGGGTAAATTTCAAAATACCAACTTAAACCTATTTCAACCCACTTCCACTATTTTAACCAAGTTCAATTTATCATATAAAAAAAATTCAATCTACTTCAACCCACTTCATCCTTTTACCCACATAAATTTACCCACGAAAAATACATGTCCTAATTTAACCTCCTTTAAAATAGCACATTAAAACTTTTTTTGAGTTAGGAGTGTCCATGGACACCTCTCCCTCCCAAATAAATCCGTCCATGACTCAAGCAAGACTTTTTTTCTTCTGATTATTTAGTGGGTAAAAGTATAAAAGCCAATAAAAATGTCATAAAAGGCATAAATAAGATGATAGCCACTAGGATAGTCATAGCTAAAATAATTACACTAACTTACAACAAAACAGCAAAAAAAAATAATTCAAAGATTTCGTTCACCTTAAACATACTCTACACCGCCACTAAGAATTTGAAGAACTAATTCTAAATTAACACATCTATATTGCTTGATTTTTAATTTCTTTTCCATGCTCCTTATAATTCTCCTAATGGTTAGAGTCTCATCCCTTGACAATATAAGCACCCTAACTGCCAACCTAACCCAAAACAATCTCGTGCATAATCTACAGGGGTTTGAAAAAATTACCTGACAATCTCATCGTCCTTAACCTTAAACATCAAAATTCTTAGCAGGATTAGACTTATCAGGCACAAAAGGAGTGGAGTTTGCCGAATCAAACTCCTCAAACAAGACTTTGACCCCTTCTGATGTGAACAACCCACCCTCCTTTTTATTAAAAAAAAAACTTTTTTTACTGATCATTTTACTGTACATTTTTTTCAGTTTACAAGACAACTTTCAACTCTTCATTCATTTCCTTCTTGTCTGTTCTTCTCTCCAATAGGAGAGAAACTCCGAATGTCTCAGACTCCCAAGTGTACATTTCCAGAAAATGGCGGGTATGTTGTCTTGACCAACCTTCCCCCCCCCCCCCCCCAAACACTGCAAAAAAAAAAAGGAAAAAACTCTTTTTGTAAAAATCAGGAAACCATCTTCATCTGTCAACTTGTTGATTGCTTTTCTCCCCTGTTTTACTTTGATGCCTTCTTTTTTGCTTGCACAACTTTTTTTTAATGAATGTTTGAAACTCAGAAGTTCAGATGATGATTTGAGGGATATTTAGCTTGATTATGATATGAATTATTATGTGTTTTTTGGATTAAATAGTTTAAGGGATTTGGAAATCATGGGCCACAGCAATTGATCAGATACTGGGTGGTCTTAAGATGGCTCTCAGAATTGAAGGCAGGAATAAAAGCAAGGTACCTTAATCTCTCCTCCTTCCAAATCCATACCCCGAGGGTACAGTCTATATGTAGGGTCTAGATGTCAAATGTAACCGTCTTACCCCCTAAGTTATAGAGAGCAATCATCATTAAAACCCAGTGCGGCTCTCACTTTAGCAGAGTATGAGAACATACAGATGCAAACAGTATTACCCTTACAAGCATTCTCGAAACGTAGAGAGCTTGACTCTGTTACATCCTACCAAATTATTTATTAAGTAATTTATTTCTTCTATTTTTTCCCCTCTATAAGTCATTCTTAAGTTTTGTTTATTCATCATGTCTGTGGTAATCTGGACTATGTCAATTTCAGTCTTTCATCCAGAAAATGCTTGCTGCCAAAGACCGGAGTCCAAGACCCATCAAATATCCTTCTGGTTAGTTGCTGACAAATCTCCCTCTCAACTTTCGTTTCTCAGGTATGAACAAATGTATTAGGTTCGAAAATAGACAACTTCCTCTTCATTGGTAAAACTGCATATTTTTGGACCATCTTAAGGTATGTTCTTTTTAATTTATCATAAGTATTTATCATAAGTATTCAGTAACTTTCCGTGCAATTCGGATTAGAGTCAATTCAATCTAATTTTGAATTACTCATAATGGGTTGCCGATAATTCACAATTAATGGAGCTAAAATTTAAAAAATCGAGTCATGTTGGAATTGATCGGTTTAGTCTTAAAAGACGTGACTAAGATTAAGCATCCTTTGGGGGGTGGATAGAAAGTGGTCTAAGCAATTAGGCCTTTTTGAGATACATAGGCATAGATACACAATCATGCAAAAGCATGAGATTCATATTCCACCGAAAAGCCAAAAACCAAAAAAAAAAAAGAAAAAAAAAAGGCAACACTGAAGTTTCAGAAAAGGCATATGAATATGAAATCTAGAATGTAATATTTATAGGCCGCCGTCACCATCCTATAAATCTTTTCATAAAGCAGATCAAAGCAAATATATATATATAGTAAAACACATATAGACAGTCACTTTGTCATTTCAATCAGATTCCTCATATTCTCTTTGCATTTTCTTCTTTTCTGCCTTGCTTCCTGTTTCTCTGTTCCCTACTGTATATTATATGTTAGATATTAGATTATATAAGATCATTATTTCCCCATAATTTGGTTGATTTTTGTTTCTTTGTTTTTGGTCATGCAGACATGGCTTCCTGCACGCTCTTTGCTACCAAAACTCCCACTGTTGAAAATGTCAAAACCTTAAAGTACTTGAAAATCTGCCCTCTTCTTCTTCTTTTTTTTTGTTGGGATTTTGATTTCTTTGAAAAATTCATGTGTGTATTGGTAATATGGGTTGATTTATGTATTTTATTTGTTTAACTTCAGTTTTCCTTGTGTTATTTTTTCCATTATTCAGAATCTTTGTGGGGACTTGGAATGTTGGGGGGAAGTGCCCTGAAAATGGACTTGCTCTTGATGACTTCCTCCAGGTTCATTCTCCTTCAGATATTTATGTCTTGGGGTAAGTCCTTGTCTCACTGATGATTATAGACTTAGCAAATGGATCATTTCGGCCAAGTTTGGGCCTAATTAATTCTGATTCAGGTTTAAACAAGTTAGTAACTATATGGGTAGATTTCATTTCAAGTTGGATCATTTTGCATTTTTTATCATAGTTGGATTTGCTTTCAGTTAATCCAGTAGAGTTGTGAAGAAAAAGCCAATTAATATATGTAAGAAAATTTTGGTTTAGTTTGGTTTGTGTCGGGTCAATTCTTGTTCAGAGTGAACGTTAAATGGTAGATTGTCTTATTGGAAGTATGTTTTTAAGTCAAGTCATTTGGTATTGATCATTGCTCCATGTCTATTACGAGCTAATTTATCAAAAGGAGTTGCTGTCTTTTATAACTCGAGCTGTAAAATTTACCCTGGCATACTCAGTTTTCAGGAGATAGTCCCTCTGAATGCCGGGAATGTGCTTGTTATTGAAGACAGCGAGCCAGCAGCAAGGTGGTTGGCTCTAATAAATCAAACCCTGAATGGACCTCACAGTACTGTCCAATCACTAAGGAAAGCCGCGTGTCCAAAGTACTCGCTCAAAGCCATGAGCAAGCAATTGAGGACAGAAAGCAAAAGGAAGCTTAAGATGTGCACCTGTGTATCAGACCTGGAGAGGAAGAACAGCCGCGATTCCTGTTTCTGGTGCCAACCGAATAATGTTAGTCAGGGTGGTCTTTCGTCCGAAGAGGAGGAGGGACCTGATGGAGTGATTTTCTCTGAAGTTACAAATTATACGGTCCAGAGACAGAAATATAGTCTGGTTGTGAGCAAGCAGATGGTTGGCATTTTCCTATCAATTTGGGTCAAGAGAGACCTTGTTCAGCATGTTAGCCACTTGAGAACTGCCTGCATCAGTCGCGGTATTTTGGGTCTTGGCAATAAGGTACTTATTCGCTTCAATAACTTCGTCTTGTACTCCTTATAAAGACCTTATGATATCATAAGTTCATATCTATTTCTATCGAATCTTGGATTTGAGAAAACAACTGACAAACTTGGTGACAGGGATGTATCTCCGTGAGTATGCTTTTGTACCAGACGAGCTTTTGCTTCATCTGTAGCCATTTGGCTTCGGGTGAGAAAGAAGGAGATGAGATACGAAGAAATTTCGATGTTGTAGAGATACTTAGGAACACTCAGTTTCCTAGGAGATGCAGAGTTCCTAATACCTGCGTTCCTGAAAGAATACTAGAGCATGAGTAAGAACGCAGTATACTATTTCTTTTACTATTTCTAAGTGATCCGATTTTCAATTTTTTGCGGTAGCCACTGACTTATTTACAACCCCACCCCAAAAAAAAAGCCAAATCATATGGTTAGGGGACTTGAACTACAGGATTGCTTTGAGCCAAACCGAGGCTATGAGACTTGTGAAGAAGCACGAGTGGGAAACCCTGCTGAGCAAAGATCAGGTAATTAAGCGGTGACATTCAACAGTGCATTTGTGTTTTTGTTTTGATATGCAGCACTCAATGTTTTTGTTGTTTTGTTCGGTTGTTTGTAGTTGAAAATGGAGATGGATGCAGGGCGAGTATTCAAAGGATGGCGAGAAGGACTTATCAAATTCGCCCCTACTTACAAGTACTCTTACAACTCCGACACCTATCTAGGAGAAGCCAACATCCCTCCTAACAAACGAAGAACACCTGCTTGGTAACTTCATACCTTTTGGCTTTACGCTTTCCCCTGACTTTCTCAAACTGTATTACTCGAGCACTCACAATAAGTGTCCATATTAGAATCACAAAAACAATTCAGAAAATGCACAAATCTGACTACTGTCACTAAGCTCGAATAACATCTATGGACTGCAGGTGTGACAGAATATTATGGAAGGGAGTTGGGATTCATCAGCTGTCATATGAGCGCAAGGACTCTAACAAGTATCGGTTTTCTGACCACCGCCCTGTATATGCCATCTTTTCTGTGGAAGTATCAGTTAGGGGAACATCTAATTCTAACCTTATCAAAATTGAAGTTGAAGAGCTCTTACCTTCACAAAGAAGCATATGATACTCCATTTCAAAGATTAGGTCAGCATTTGCTCTGACATGATGTTTTGTTTCAAGTAAATTTTGAAGTGCATTGCAGTATATAGTCATGTCAAAAACTACTTACCCATCTACCATCTACCAAACCTGAAACCAGACCAAATGATCAGGCAGAACCCAAGTCAAACAACCTGTTTTGTCAAGTATATAGGCTGTCATTAAAGCATGCTTGAAGGGTTTGTCTATCACCAGCAATTAGAGGACTGACTATTTGCTAATCTCATTCATTTGGAACAGGCAGGTACTGACTTCTACAGTTGAAGCCCAAAGAATGTCCCAAATTTTTGCACCTGACATGCCAGTATGCCACAGAAGTGAAAAGTTGTTCACAATTTTTGGTTTCCTATAGAATTGTAAATGGTAAAAGATCACTGAAATTCTCTCTTTTTCTCCCTGTTTCCTGTATCCATACCACCAAAGTTCACTAAATGGTAAGTGGTCTTTTTTTGTCAGAAATGTGCTCGATAATTGCATTTGTTATTGCATTTGTAAAGGGAAAAATTAGAAGTGAATGTCCCCTGTAAATTTGGTAAAGGCTTCCTTCGTTAGTAACTTAATAAAACTCAAATCTTTTTCCAAAACTCTTGCCCCACCGCCTTCCGCCAAAATCGAGTATGAACCATGAAGCGCAAAGATAGACATATGATGGTTATGAATTCGCATCAGTCTCTTGACTTTCAGCTAAGAGTACTCCTTGGCTGCAAAAAAGTCAATCATCATACCAAGACCAATTGTACACAATCCACCTCCTCAAAGATGGGGAAGATCTATTTGATCCTACAGCTAATATTGTACATCCAGAATGTTCTATACAAATATCCAAAACTCTACACAAGTATGAAAGTGTGCGGAATCCTGTAAAATATTTTAGAATATACTCTAGAGAATTCTAAAGAAATTTAAGGCATTTTATAGTGATCCGTGACACAAGGCATGTCTCATGATTCATGACTCAAATGACCGTTTCCCCCAACTAAAAAAACAAAAAATCCAACAAATCCGGTCAGTCCTATGAAATGGTACACCACATCTAGCCAGTATTTTTTGTGCTCAATTTATCCGGCCTTTTAGTATTTCGCCTACTAGCCATAACGGTGGGCTTTATGGCCCAGTAGAATTGGGCCCTCTTCTGTAACGTTTGCATTTCTTGCATGTTAATAGGAGTATTAATTTCTTTTTTCGGGGGGAATAGAATGAGTTTTAATTTCACGATAACTTTTAAATCTTTCGATTAATTAACCTTCCTGCTCCTTCAAGAAAAAAAAAGGAAAAAAACTTACTACAGTCTACAGTTCTATTTCTTGAAAAAAACGAAAAATCTTTAATGCAACGGCAAATAAATATTTTTTTTTTGGAGTGTGAAAATTTTAGGCAGGGGGTCGGACTCACCTCAAGCGAAGGACAGGGCTTCAACTAAGAGCTTCCTCAACGGGATGCCTCCCCAAGCCAACTGAGTTATTCACAAAAAATTTATGTCATATTCTAACACAACTTTAAAATGGGACTTGTACAAACCCCCATCATTTAAAGTGTTAAGACATGGTTTTTATTTTTTTCTCTACCTCTCTGTTTCTTATATGGCCCCCTTTTTTAAAAAAAAAAATAAAAACTTTATGGTGTATACTGAAAAATGTCCATCATTTATAATTCAACTGAGTGTCAATCATTACTTTTATTCTTTAAAGCTAATGGACATTATATACTAATAATTTTATTACACTAATAAGTAATAACGCATATAAAATCCAAAGAATAACTATTAATTAAAATCAGCTTTGACTTATTTTATCGTATTATATGAGGCACAGCACCCTCATAAAATCAAACTTTAATTTGCTCTCCTTACAAGTTTATGAGCTGTGATGTTGGCCTTTGTTTTTTGACATGATGACAAAGTGCAAGCCCCCAAATTACAATCATTCACTCCGTATTTAAAATATAAATGAAAAAAACTATATAGCATAACTACGTAGCTAGCACTTACCATAATGTGTACGAACAGACCATTAAAATAGAATCAAAAACGTATTTTAACAAGAAATTCTATTCTTCTTCTTCTTCTTCTTCTTCTTCTTATTATTATTATTATTATTATTATTGTTGTTGTTGTTGGGAACAATAATTGACTAAATTCGAGCGAGTATATGTAGAAGCGTGATAAAGGATGTAGATTTTCGAGAATATTAAAAGATCAAAAAGATAATAGTAAGTACAAGATTTTTACGTGTAAACCCAAATGGAAGAAAACCACAGGCAGCAACAACAGCACAAAGTCCACTATGATAGGAATGAGTACAAAATGATGTTAAAGGTAGGTCAGAAGAGATCGATACAAAATATATATAATGATCTTAAACCGACAACAAGATCAAAAGAATAAAATATCTCAAACTTTAACTCAAGAAAAATGTGGAATAGAAGAGGCTACAATAACTCACAAACGCCTCATAAAATACTCATGAAAATGACGTATCAAAAGACACTTCCGAATGCCACAAAAATGCCAACTATAAATGCCTACTGTGACGGGACAACACTCCACATGAAAATGAATTTTGGGCCAACATACACCCACCAATTATTATTATTATTATTATTATTATTATTATTATTATTATTATTATTAT
>JACYFF010031955.1:8817891-8941482 GCA_017589665.1 Selenicereus undatus | reverse complement strand
ATTATTATTATTATTATTATTATTATTATTATTATTATTATTATTATGTGATAATCAGGGAAAAGTTTAAGAATTTTGGCTGTTAGCCTCCCTCTCATCTGATCACATGATGCCGCCACACAGGAGAGTGAACAAAGCGTAGAATCAAAACATAGTTTATTAAAATAAATTTAATTGACTAAAATATCTTAATCATGGAAAATTTGTGGCTTTTGGGAGTTGCCCTCCCATTACATGATTGTCACCACAACCTAGCAACAAAAACAAATTCCTCATTTATTGCATGTATACTTAAATTTCGTTTGGATTTTAAAAAATTTGATGAAAAGAAAAAAATTTAAAATAGTTACTTTTTTTTCTTGTATTTGATTTAGAGAAAATCACAAAGACAAAAAATGCGAACGAAAGTTGGATGAAAAAATTGTTAGAAACAAGTGATAAAATTTTCGTCAAAAAGTTGTGAGGAAAGTTTTGAGAAAAATTTCCAATCTCCTCCAACCTCATATTACTTAGATGACATCAATATGATTCAAGGAGTTCATCAATATTCAAATTTCTTATCCAAATTCTTATATTTTTTCCTCAATTCAAACAAGAGAAAAAACACTCATTTCCCCTCTGCTTTTTTTTCTTCGTAGTTTTTTTTCTTGAACTTTTCTTTTCACCAAATTTTCTAAGAATCGAACGTATCCTTAATTATTTTATGAGATAATCTCACCATGGCATAAATCTGATCTATAATTATTGAGAAAATTTCCTTTGGGATGAATTTAAGTTACTCTAGATATGACCTTAAAATAATTCAATTGTCGTAAGCTTCACTATATATTTATCTCATATTCATTATTGTGTTTAGAGAAATATGTAAAAATAAGCATGAATTGGATTTATATTATTGAAATAAGTTTTTAACTAATAAAAATATTGATAATCGTTTTTAAAAATTAAAAAAAAAACTTTGAATTGGATACGACCTCAAAAATAATTCAATTGTCATATTTTTGAGTTGGATTTCAAGAATCGGGCAGAAGGTACCCCACAGAGTACAAGACAGGAGGTTATTTTAGTAATTTAGTGCTATGAGATAAGGCAAAGGAGGCTGTCCACCTTGTGGCGGGACAGCGACAGTATGAGGGGAGAATGGCCCTCAGCGTGACAGATGACACGTACTCCCATCAAACGACGAAATAGGAGGGCCATTGTCTTGAGTGATACGTGGAGAATTGTGATTGGGTAACAGAAGGACACAGCACGTGGGATGCCCGCCGCCCTCTTCATCCCCGCTTGGCTGGCGGCTGCCCTTCGTGAGTGGTGTGGGGGTTTTTCGTGTTCAACGCCAGCTGCCGTTGCCCAAATTTTCTTTAAAAAAAGGGTTTATTTTATAAATAAAATAAAATAAAATAAAATAGGAGAAATGCGTTGAAAAATTGCTATATGATATTTTTAAACGGATGACCAGTTATATATATTATGTGATGAATGGATTATCACTAATCAACGTGGCAATTTAGGATTAGCTAGATATTTTGGTCAAGACCCCTTAAAAATATATTATTTTGTTCGGGAAAATGAATCTATATATTTATTTTTTGCATGTCAACCTTCAAGTTGACCCCTCAAAAATGAAGGCGGGAAATTATAAATCATCATTTAACGATCGGACTAAATAGTTTTCTAGTGGATATCATAAATACTACTTCAGACTTTAGTTTTCTAGTATGTATCATTATTTAGGCAATTAGGACCTCAATACAAACATATCAGAGTATTAACAAACATTTTGAAATACAATAAGGAGAGATGCACCGTGAATTCGATAGTAAAAACATACCATCAGATAACATATGGTTATATGAAGACTAAAGTTAAAGGATTTCCTTATGGTTATAATTAATTTATAAACCAAGTTTAGAGGGGGTTATAATTGATTTTTAGCATTTGAATATCTAAACCCCAAATACAATGAATTATTAAAAAAAGAAAAAAAAAGATGCAATGGCCGTTTATGTATTTGTGAGATGTAATGGGCATAACAAACTATTACTTAAATATCATTTTTTGTGATATGCATCTTAGCTATTAAATTTATTTTTGTTTATTTATGAAACTCCGATACCCTTTTGATCACTGAAACACATGACACCTTAACACATTGATCTTTGAAATTTCTTTTTAATATGCAATGATGCATTTTATAAAGAAATTTTAATATATATTATAAGTTTACATACTAACATAGATTGGTTCAAGTGATTTGATATTTGTTATCCTTAAACAAGATTTTGGATTCGAGTCTTGTGAATGGAGACAATTTATGATAGGAAAACTCTACCCTTTGTTGAGCTAACAATAGGGATGGCAATGAGGCAAGGATTTTGAGACCCCGCCCCACATTGGGAAAAAATCCCCGTCCCCAATGGGGATGAGGACGGAGATGGGGAAAGAAATAAATCCCCGAGCGGGGATGGGGATGGGGATGGGGACAAGACGAAAATTTACCCCATCTCCTTCCTCGCTCAGGACCCCTGTCCCCATCCTTGTTTCCCCATCCCCAGCTGGGGAAAAATCCCCATTCCTATCCCTGCATATTAGTTTAAAATTAAATATGAGCATTTTATTTGTAAACATAATACAAATGTTATATCGGTACATTAAGTTTAAAAAACCGTAGATTTTTTGGACTTGTTTTGTATAATTTGCGCATTGCTAGACTTATATTGTATGGACTTGTTAAACTTTAATTTCGATTAGATTGTAAACTTTAGTGAATTTTGTTAGAATTATGTTTCATGAAACCTACAAGAGCTTATTGTACAATTAATTGGGTTATGATTTAGAGATGACAAATTAGGTTTTTATCCAAAACTTGTAATATAGCTATTACAAAAGAGGAGAAAAAATGACAGGTAAAAATTCCCGTTGGGACCCCTTCGAGAATTAGATCTCCGCTGGAGATGGGGACGAGGAGACATTTTTTCCCTGCAACGAGGAATAGGGCAGGGACTGGGAATCGGGATCTTGGTGGGGATGGGGACAAGGAATATGCCTCCCATCTCCAACCCACCCCGTTGCCATCCTTAGTCGATGACGGATCTAAGATCTTAAAAAAATTATAAATTTACAATTTTTTTCCTCTTATACTTTCTACAAAAACAAAAAGTTTTTAGCTCACTTAATGTCTAAGTTGAGCCAAGCTTGGCCTCGAAAGGCTATGAGTTGGCTAAGATAATATTCAATTTGAGTTGCACTTAACTCATGAAAATGAAGGCTTGAGCTTGACTCAATTAACTAGGGATGACAACGAGGTGGGTTGGAGACGGGACTATATTTCCCCGTACTCATTCCTGCTCAGTTCCCCTCCTCCCGTCTCTGCCCTGTTTCCCGTTAGGGGAAAAAATTCCTCCCGTCCCCATCCTTATTGGGTATTCAATCCCTAAAACGGGGATTTTTACCTGCAATTTTTTTCTTCTCATATGTGAAAACTATTTTAAAAGTTGGATCTTTGATGAAAGGCCAAATTGCCCAACAAACTTAGCTCAATTAATTGTACAAAGCTCTTAATTATAGATTCCATACAATGCAAGTTTAACAAATTTCATCAAAGTTTATCAACCCAAATTAAAGTTTAACAAGAAAGTCAAACACAACCCAATCAAACGCTAAGAAGAAAAATATAAATTATATAGCAAAGATTTTTTCAAGTACCTATCTAACCTTAATCTTATATTCATGAATAAAGAATTTATATATAATTTTAATTATAAATGGGGACGTGGATGATTTCCCCCCCCCCAATCAGAAACGGATAAACGGGGATAGGGACGAGGATTTTTCCTCGCACGGGTAAGCGGGGACGGAAACGGGGTAAAATTTCGCCCCTTCCCCTTCCCCTTCCCCATCCTCGCTCGGGGAATAAATCTCGTCTCCGTCCCCGTTCCCATTGGGGACGAGGATTTTTTCTCAATTCGGACCGGGGCCTCAATTCCCGTTCCACTGTCATCCTTAGACTCAACACTCATGCATGATTTCAATTGCTTTGCTAGTTTGAAGTTTGGTTCTCTCACCTTTCTGGCCACATTCATAATATAGATTTTTCAAAGGTCATGTAGGAAAAAATTTGAACAAAGTATTTAGCTATTAATTCAAAAAGAGTGATGATGGTATCTTTACCAAAAAAGAAAAACAGTATGGAATCGAAAAAAAATTATAATTTTATCCATACATAAATTGATTGGCTCAAGTTCTATGCGCATCATTCGTTCTGATTAAGTAAGTTTGTGAGTGCCTCATAAAGATTGGACTTTGAGATAAAGTAGACTTGACAAACTAATAAAGTGAGTTACTTTACCTACAAGCCGCCTTAACTCAATTATTTTATTTTTTGACCAAATCCAGGCTCCTAATTGCAGCCACTAGTTGCCCATCAAAGGGCAAAACAGAAAAAAGAAAAAATGCATGAAATGAGCCAAGGTAAAATCAAATGGACAGAGGAAATTGAAAGGACCTGAAAGAGATCTCTGATGGTGCAGTCGTGGTTGCTTTCGTTTTTATAAGCAACCTGAACTCAATTTTCTATCATAATTAATATTTAAGTGCGAGCTTAGGTTAAGACCATTTGTAACTTTATTAACCCCCCATTGAAAAATGTCATTAACGCACGTGGGTCAATACCAATACGTGTCCACTGGCAAAAAGCTGAAGGGTCAAATTCCACCAGACTTCTTTTATCCTTTTTTTTTCTTTTTTTTGGTGGTGAATATAACCACTAGTAGAAATTAAATACAAATCTAAACTTAATATCCAAAAAATTCAGCCATTAGAGAATATAAAGGTGTATAATGTAGTAATTTTATTTTTAAATTATAAAATTATAGATAGATTGATTTCAATTGATCTTAAATTTTACAACTATAGACCGTCGATTATTTTATATGAGCGCAACAGAGGAAGTTTAGAGAGATATTTTTTCTTTAATTCAAACAATTTATGTTAAATCTTTACTGTTAAATGCGTAAAAAAGAATCTATTTAAGTTGACTATATTTGATCTTTCTAGGTCTTATGAAAATATGATCCATACTTAAAGAAGTCATTGTTGTAATAAAAAAATAAATAATAGTTTAATTAAGGTGAGGGTATTTTCGGTAATTCGGATTAACAAAAGTACCCTTCCGCGAAATAGGCATTGAGGTGAGTGCTTTTTTTTGGGGATGAGTGCGCGTTTTTACCCCCAGACAGCCCACGTTCCCAGTTCGAATGCCGCCCCTACTGTTCACAGTTTACATTTTTGGTTACTGCTCATCGTATCATTAAAATTAGTTTTTGTGGCAAGCATAGGCAGTAGGCATGCCACGTGGATGCGTAGATCTTCAAAAACTATATTATATTTTCAAGAATACACACTCCTATAAATCACATCAGCATTACATATCAAAAATTAATTATATGATGAGTACACGCTGAAAAAATATATACACATAGATGAGTAGATCTTCGATTATCTCTAGTATTTACCAATACATGCCCATATTATAAAAGTTCCGATTCTTTATTTACATTAAAAAAAAAATAGACTCTTGTATAATTTTCTTCTTATTTTAACCGAGTTTTATTATTTACAGATTGTTACATATTCTTAGATAATTCATCTTTCATGCTAAAAAAATTCATATTACATCTTGGTTTAGATAATTCAATTTATAGATAAAAATTATAATTAAGAGAGAATGTTCATTTAATTTTGCCATCTTATATTCAATAAATTTCAGGTGTGAGAATACACGAATATGCTGCACGAAAAAAAGATATATAGTGCAATTTTGTTCTATAAAATTTTGTTCTATAAAATATGATGTCGTGCTGCCAATTATTTCAGAGTTTTTCTAAAATTCGCTTTTTTGAGTTTGTATATACTGTTGTATTTTACATAACTTTAATAAACTATAAAATAATACTATAGTGCTTTTAAAATTTACTTGTATTTAATTAATCAGCTTCGAATTAATAATTCTTAAATAACTTAAAAATATATTTTTTTAATATTCTTGTAACTAATTAATGAGGTGAATGTCTCTTAGGCAATAAGTTTGCAAGGCATATTTCATACCAATTTTGTTGATATCTAACATTACTGATAATCCCATTTTTCAACCAACAATTTCATATTCAACATATTTAATCTACATTTATACCTGGGTTGGTGAGATTTGGCAATTGAGGAGATTGCCTCACAAACCAATATCAAGTTGATCAAAAAAGTAAAAAAAATCAGAATCAGAAGCCTTGTGGATTTCTTGCATTTCCTTTTTGTTTTTTGGATTTAAACCATATATGTTTTGCTTCTGTAAAAAAAAAAAAAAAAATCAAATATGATAAATTATCCCATGTTTGAGGGAACATTTGTGATCCTGATCCAAGAAAAGGAAACGAAAAAAACAGATGATTTTCCATTAATTCATCTTTAAAAGCATATCATATCAGTGGATACTAAACATTTGTATAGATAGTTTAAAATAAGTGTGTATGGCTTTAGGTTAACGTAACGCCAAAAAGTACATATGCAAATATTAGGTTATATGTCGTTGATATATGCGAAAAAAGGAGTTTATATCAAGACGAAATAGGAAAAAATTTAGTGAACGTCGACTAAATTAAAACGGCATATTAGATTTCTTGTATCTCAATGTTATTAATCTTTCTAGTAATGCTTGTAAAGATAAAAAAAAATTTGTAATATCCTCCTATTTAAACTTAGAGGCCAAACCGTCATTTTAAATTAAGACAATTAAGAATATTGAGCTCTAAGATTATATTTCCGTAAAAACTTACTTTGTTTTGCTACTCAAGCTAAAAGTTGTGGGTGAAAAAGCATAGATCTATTTTAGATACGAAGTAGATGCAGTTATTAGTAAAATTAATGTACAAAACATATCCACGTATCTAAAAGAAGTAAAAAATACTTATAAAAATTGGTACATAAAAATTTTACAATAGTAAAATTAAATAGAGTCGATAATGTTCTTGTATCCTCCGAGTAATAGTCAAAAAAACAATGAATACTAATTTGGTTTGAGTATGTGTGGTATTGAGATCAAGTAGCGTCAATTCAAGGTCCATATGTAAGTATCAAAAAAAACAAAATTCATTGTTATTTGGACACTGAATTGTAAACTACAAAGGCATGCCCAGATGAGACTTTCACGTGTAGGGCAACTGATGATGAAGTACAGAAACATGTTTGTGGAGCCTAAACACCCAATAAGAAACCCTCACGTTATACAAAAACCCAAAAGCCAAAAAAAAAAGGAAAAAAAAGAACCCAAGGTGTCCATAACTAGGGTTAGGTGAATTGACCCGGGTTATATATCTGTGCTCGAAAACAAATTTCACTGTACCCCCCAAGACCATCCCTCCTCCTCCTCCTCCTCTCTCTCTCTCTCTCTCTCTCTCGTGCCATCACCATTTGTCTTCCAGTACACAAAAAGCAAAGCAAGCAAGCGAACGCCAAGCTCTCTCTCTCTCTCTCTCTCTCAGCAAAGACTTTGCTCTTGCTGGGGTTCTTTCATGGCTGAATACAGCACATAGATAGATCAACAAAATCTGGGTTTTTATCCATTTTCTTATAAGAGGTAAGCACGTACTGTAGCTACAACTTTGGATTCATCTGTTTAGCTTTGTTTTCATGCATGTTTGAGCTTATTATTTGTGCTGAAATATGCTTTTTTAATTTTATGGTATTTTTTCTTCTTCATTTCTTCTCCTTCCTTGTTTGTAGAGATGATTTTTGACTTGCTTTTTGTTGGGTTTGATTGATTGCTGAATTTTATGCCTTTTTTTTTAAAAAAAAAGGGGTTGTTGGGACTTGGAAATTTGGGATGATTTGATGTTGAAGGGTTTTCATTGTTTCCGAGCCCTTGTGGAAAATGGAAATTGTTGCTATGACTAATTAATTCATGGTGGTTGCTATTTTCATGATCATTTTTTGCCCCCCTTTGTGGGTCTTTCGGTTCCCTCTCCCCTCAATCTCATTTCTGTTGTCTGTTTAATCTTTGTCCCCTCAACCTTTTCTTGGATTTATGTAAATTCATTTTTTGAGGTTGTTCTTTAACAAATCACATATTTTGTTATGTTTTTTTTTTTAATTTCATTGTGTATGGAGAATGGGAATTGAAATTGTTTGCTTGGCTAACAATGGTTTGTTGATGATAGATCTCTGGTATTTAGCTGGGAATTATTGCAAAATGATCCAAAAGATTGTGTATTTAGCGCGAGATTTCGATTAATAGATAACAACAGGTGCATCTGATGATCCATATTTCATCTTTTTCTTCTTTTTCAAAAAAAAGTAGTCCCTGATTCTCTGCCCTGTGTTTTCTATTTGTAATGATTTTGTGGCTGGTTTAGTTTATCCAATGTGCTAACTCAGAGATTGGTGAGTGTTGGTGACTTTAAAAGGGATACCTCCTACCCCCCCCCCCCCCCTTTGGGGGGGTTTTTTTTGGGGGGGGGGGGTGGGGTGGGATTGTTAGGGGTAAGGTTGTGTACATGTGGTTCTTGAATATCGATTGGACCCTTCTCGGGTGCTTGGCTTTTGCTTCTATTGCATTGGCAATGGGTTTGTTTTGGCTGAAAGGTTCTTTTATTTGAATTGTTTTCCAAAACTTGTATGCTTCTTGATTACCCTAGCTATCCTTCTGAATACAAGGAGACTAGAAGAAAAGAGATAGATTGGGAAAGGAACAAAAAGGAAATTGAATCGATATGTTAGCTTCTTGGATTTTGTTTGTTTAAATGCTGACTTCTTAGAGAATGGCGATTTGGGCAGTTAATTGTAACGTGAAAAGTCTCTGTTTCGTGGTGTATACGTGTTTTGCATGCCGAAATTCTCAATGCCATGTTTAATGATAAAGTGTGAATCCTGTCTGTGACATTAAATTCATGATTATCCTGTTCTTTGAATCCGATCTCTCTTGATTTGGCAATAGGGCTGGCAACTTACTTGGTATCTTCTTGTATATATGTCCTTTTTTCCTCTTTTCAGGTTAGAAAATCATCCAAGGATTCGTGAAATGAGAAGCTGTTGACTCAATTATCTCAATCAAAGACTTGAAATAACGAACCAACAATTTGTGGTTGACCTAGCTGAATCTTATTTGGGGTCTTTTCTGCAGAATGGGTATCCTAGAAGAGATGGGGTACTGTGCTAACTTTGGGTATTTCCCTCCTCCCGAGTCTGCCCCAGGGGAAGGAGAAGCAATTCGTGAGGATGAGCCGGAGACAAATGTTGAGGAGGATTACTCTGATGAAGAGGTGGATGTCGATGAGCTTGAGCGTAGGATGTGGAGAGATAGGATGCTTCTCAAGAAGCTCAAGGAACAGAGCAAAGATAAGAGTAAGGAAGGAGCTGATAGCACCAAGCAGCGCCAATCCCAGGAGCAAGCCCGAAGAAAGAAGATGTCACGGGCGCAGGATGGAATTCTGAAGTACATGTTGAAAATGATGGAAGTTTGTAAGGCTCAGGGTTTTGTTTACGGGATTATCCCTGAGAAGGGAAAACCTGTGAGTGGAGCCTCTGACAATCTCCGGGCTTGGTGGAAGGAGAAGGTCCGCTTTGACAGGAATGGGCCTGCTGCCATTGCCAAGTACCAGGCAGAGAATTCGATTCCCGGGATTAACGAAGACTGCAATGTGGTGGCATCTACTCCTCACACCTTGCAAGAGCTCCAAGACACCACACTTGGCTCCCTGTTGTCAGCTTTGATGCAGCACTGTGACCCACCCCAGAGGCGTTTCCCCTTGGAGAAGGGTGTTCCCCCGCCATGGTGGCCCGCTGGCAATGAAGAATGGTGGCCTCAGCTGGGTCTTTCAAAAGATCAGGGCTCACCTCCATACAAGAAACCTCATGATCTCAAGAAGGCCTGGAAGGTGAGCGTTCTCACAGCTGTGATCAAGCATATGTCCCCTGATATAGCTAAGATCCGGAAGCTTGTTCGCCAGTCGAAGTGCTTGCAAGATAAGATGACAGCCAAGGAAAGTGCTACTTGGCTAGCTATCATAAACCAGGAGGAGGCCTTGGCTTGGAAATTGTATCCTGATAGGTGCCCACCTCCTTCAGCTGGTGGAAGCGGGTCTTTGGTCATTAGTGATACTAGTGACTATGATGTTGAAGGGGTGGACACCGACCCCCAAGGCGAAGTAGATGAATGCAAGCCCCAGCATGTGAACCTCTTCGATTTTGGGGTTGCAGCTGAAAGTGAGAAGTTTGTGGCACCTATGATGGCTCCTGGGATAAAGGGAGAAATTATTGATACAGACATGGATTTCACTGAGAAGAGGAAGCAACCGTCATCTGCATCGCAGATGGTGATGGATCAGAAGGTCTTTGTTTGTGAATACCCTCAGTGCCCTTATGGCAATGGACGCCTTGGATTCCTCGATAGGAATTCCCGAAATAATCATCAATTGAACTGCCCGTTCAAGTTTAATCAAGCTCATGGAGTTGGGGCTGCTAATCTTCAGGACATCCATCAAAATCTCCATTCCGTTGAACCGAAGAACTTCCCAACCTCCTTTGGTCAACAAGAAAAGCTGCCCTTGCAGCCTGTGACCAAGCCACCAGCCTCTTTCAATGTTTCTGGTCTTGGACTTACGGAAGATGGCCAGAAGCTGATATCCAGCCTTATGTCAGTTTATGACAATAACCTTCAGCAAAGCAAGAATGTGTATTCAAGCGGGACTGCTGTGGAAGGTAATGATCGACCCCGGCTAAGCACTCAGTTTCAGATGGATGGCAACCTCGGTGGTCAGGTTGTTATGTTTGGAAAAAATGCTTCGCTGGGAATGAATGTTAACAACAATCAGGCACAGCCAAAGGCTCAGTTTCAGTTTGACAATGGTATTTTTGGCCAGGGTGCTATACGTGGAGGCAATGTTGACCAGGCTATGAACATGAACATGAAGAAGCTACAGTTTCAGATGGATGGTGGCTTCTCTGGCCAGAGGACTGCTTTAGGTGGTGGTGGTGGTGGTGGTTTTCCAGGTACAAACATAGATGCTAACCGGTCTGATCAGAAAGTGCAGCTTGCTGGGGAAAATGGTTTTGGTGGCCAGAGAGCCATGTTTGGAAGCAACGTGTCGCAGGGAACCAGCAACATGAGCAGTTCTGTTTTGCCTTCGGGTGAAAACCAGTTGGATCATTGCAATTCTCCTTTTGGGATGACTCTGAATGACAACATGGCGGAATTTGGATTCAGCGTTCCATTCAACCTTGACTTTGACCAGCTCTCGAGGCAAGATGTTTCCATTTGGAACATCTAAGGGAATGAGGATGGCATCGCCTGTTTGAGGTTGAATGAGCTCTATATTCTGAGAAGGAGATTGCTTTAGATCTCTTCTGTCACAAGGTGAAAGCTTCACCTCCTGAATTTTAGTGGTCTTGTCTTTTAAATTTCCTTTTTAGAGTTATCCGAAGACCCTTGTTAGCTTTGCATTTCTTTGCACCATAGTTAATTTAGGGTTTCATAGACAGTTTCCCATCTTGCAGTAGTTGGAGTAGGGCCACACAGATGGGAAAAAGGCCCTTATTTGGATAATTTTTCTTGTTTTGAGACTACATATATTGTGGTGTAGCTATGTTGAAAGACCCACAGTAAATAGTATAAATATGGTTTGATCAATAACTCCCTTGCATAAATTGCTTTAATATGTTACTTTCATTAGTGTTGTCTTTAATAGCCTTGGTTGAAGTTGTGGACGGCAAGGGTGAAATAGGTTTTACTCTTGTCTCGGCATGGTAGATGCTTGTTTCATGTATAGCTGGGTGTGATCATTAGGCTTGGTTGAAGATGTTAATGTCAAGGCTGAAGGAGGTCACCTTGCCTCAGCATGGTGGAAAATCTTGAGATGCTAGGGCCATGTATTGTTGGGTGTGATTTATTTCCCTCATGTTGGGATTGGTTATTTATTTATTTGGCAAATCGTTTATTACATCTATATCTTTTTCAAAAAGCGTTTTGTGATTCTTTGGGGAGCACATGCCCTCTTTACTCATAGAACTAAGGTTGCTTTTATTTGGATGTCTCCGGATCCTACTTATTATTACATAGACAGGATCCACGCTAAAGTTGTATTATTGCTAGTATTGGTGTACCTTAATACATAGTTAGCTATCCTCGATTTCTTGAATTGGGAAGGGCCTACCCTCTCTAGGTAGAGGAATAGGGTTGCTTCCATTTGCATCTCTTTAGATCCTACTCAGATAGTAGTGCTAGTATTGGTGTACCTTTAGTGCATAGTTAGCCATATGCGGTTTCTTGAAGGACATGGAATGCTTTCATAAACTAGTCTTTTTAATAATAGTGCGTTCCAATTTTATCGGATGTCTTCAAAGACACCGTCTTTATTTATATTTATGACAGGTGGGTTGGGAGTAGTGGGCACCAATTCAGGAAACTCCTGATGAGTGGGGAAAGGGGCATATGAATTGTGTGGGCAAGGTTTCTTCATTGTGGATAAGCATGGACACTCCTACTCCTTTATGAGCTTGCCCATCCTCTTTGTTTGCAAGTGGGCAAGTGCAAACCTCACTCATTCAATGCATCTTTGTCTTTTTGGTGATTTTGTTAGCCTCATTATTTAGGGGGGATGGTCCCTTCCCTTCTGCTTGGTTTGGCAAAAGCAAGTCATTTGGTATCAAATGGGATGTGTTTGTGGCTTTTAAACAGGGAAAAAAATGCTGCCTGCTTTTCTCTTAACAAAGCTAACGTAATGGATTTTCTGGCTCATTTTGGCTAATTTTATTTAGTGTAGTGTTTGAAGTTTCCTAGTGAGTACACTTGGGAGCAAGTCTAGTCAAAGTTAGGTGAAGGCTGGCACAGGTCTGAGGTCTCTGTCATGTTCACTTCTCTTTCCACGTGAGAAAGTTGGGTTCAAATTACAACAGATATAGGAGTGCTGGCACCCTTGGTTACACCCTTCTCTGTCCGTTCTTATGAAGGTGACCACATGTGATAAGTGTGTGCCTTTGAATTTGACAAAAGCACTTGAAGACCACCCCTCTTTAAAAAATGCGTGTGAAAAGATATGATCAACATTGACGTAGGCGTAATCTGAATGCAGAATTTGATATTGACTACATATTCAACCAACTAAAAACGTTATGACTCTGGATAATCACCCTAAGCTTTCTATTTATTTCAGGCATATGAGACATATGAGAAGTGGCAAGCATGGTCGTCGATCTATGGCTAGATAAACCAGCCGAAATTTAGTTTTAGATCGTTATGTGTCAACTTGCCAATTTTCTTTTGAATAATAATAAAAAATAAGAACACTTATCTGGATGATGAACAATCACGTATGCTAAAATACGAGGGTGAATGATCCAATGGTTTAGTGCTAGAATCGAATTTGACTCATTTGCAGCCCTCTTCATCAAGAGATTCATCTCTTCATTCAGATTGGGTTAGGGAACCACATGAATCAAGATGTCTCGTACTGGTAAGACACCTTTTCCCTAAAATTGAGGTTTAGGGTGTTCGATTTTCTCACCCCCCCCCCCCCCCAAAATTCTACAATTGAGATATCCTATTGTATAATTTAGAGGCTGTTTGGTTCAAAAGTTGGCATGAAATGAAGCCAAGATGAATGAAAATGGTTATTTATGTTGAATATCACTTTTTTGGTTCAATCTACAAATGAAAAATTGATTCAAAAGATATGGATTTACATAAACAGAAAAGAAGGGGAAGTTTAGTTAAACCCATATATAAAAGTTTAAGTGATTCCTCAAGAACGGGATTTCTAATTTTCAAAAATTTATGAATTATGAATCGAATGAGTCTAATAAGTTGTGAAGTGCATTAATCATCGTTACCCATGACCTTTACTCCTAACTTTGGTGTAGTATTAGGGGCAGGAATGGCAGTGGGCGAGGATTGGGGCCCCGTCTCGTATTGGGGAAAAATCCCCATCCCCAATGGGAATGGGGGACCGGAATGGGGACAGACATAAATCCCCAAGCTGGGATGGGGACGGGGAGGGGGTGAAAATTTTCCCCATCCTTGCTTCCCCGCTCAAGAAAATATCCTTATTCCCATCCTCATTTTCTTGTCCCCGATTGAGGAAAAATTCACATTCCTGTCTCCGCATATTAATTTAAAATTAAATATAAGCATTTTAGTTATGAACATAATACTAAGGGTATATCGGTACATTAAGTTTAAAAAACTGCGGATTGTATGAACTTATTTTGTGCAATTTGTGCATTGCTAGACTTATGTTGTATGAGCTTGTTAAACTTTAATTTAGGTTAAATTGCAAACTTTAATGAAATTTGGAATTATGGTGAATGGAGTCTACAAAAACTTATTGTATAATTACTTGGGTTAGGATTTAGGGATGAAAAATTGGGTTTTTATCCAAAACTTGTAATATAGTTATCACAAAGTAAGGGAAAAAAAGGCGGGTAAAAATTCCCGCTGAGGCCCAGTCGGGAATTAAATTCCTGCTGGGGACAGGGATGGGGGATATTTTTTTTCCGCAATGGGGAATGGGGCAGGGACGGGGACGAGGAATATGCCCCATCCCTCCCCAACCCGCCCGTTACCATCCTTGATTAGGGCAAAGACAGGATGCCATTTCATCGACACCAATGAAAGAAGAAAAGAAGGGAGTTGGGTCTCTGCAAATCCTTCAAGACAACTTTTTGGATCACATAAAGCCCAGCCCATTAAACGCTGATTTGAAGGTGTGTATCGATAAGTGGACTACATTTCGACTTGTGTATTGGGCTCCATCCTGTGTGGTATCGCCTGCAACTGGGCTCAACTATGTCCAATTGAAGAGGCAACTTAAGGACACTAAACTGAAAATAGAGCTTGTTCATTTCAATTTCTATAAAGCATAAACTAATGGTGAATGGTAAGATTTTGCGGTAAAAAGTTGTGACAGTAGTAAAAAAATTATTTAAAACAGTAGTAAGGGGGGTAATAAGCATTTGTAAGAGTTTATTGTAAACAACAACTAGCAGTGAAAGGCAATAAGTGGTATACCAGTACTACTAGTGGAAGGAACGAGCCCTCAAGGGAAGGCAAAATGAAAGAAGTTTAGGTAACAAAGATCCCAATACAATTTCGTTCCTTTGTCCATTCTAAAAAGGAAATGGTGGGTCTTTTTCACACCGACAAAAGCATGCCCAAGTTAAATAAGACAACATTACCAATTATTTGTAAAATGAACCTTTTATTTGTAAAATAAACCTTTTATTCATGTCTTACAACTTATTTTATTGAACACAAATTATTGGGTAAGACTGTATCAAACAAGAGTTATGGTGAGACATACTCTTTTAGAAGTGATTTTTGAAAAGTTTTGAAATGAACAATACTGTATCAAGTAATAACTTGTACCGTAGTTATCCTTAGATGAATTATTAATCACTTTTGTATTGATTGAAAGTCATTATAAAAAATATTCGCCTCACAATAAATCTTAGATGAACGATGTCACATAACACCTTCTATCTATTGAAAGAACATTCCCCAACATAAATCTTGAAGATAACCCTCCTTTCACAAGATAAATAATGATAAGAGCAGTTGCAGCCTCACGTTCCATAGGCCGCACCATTGTTCCACATTTGAATCTTGCAGCCCATGTTTCATTGTGCTTGGAACGCAATTCGAACTGAGGCTGAGTTTCAAATTGTGGTCCAATTTTTTTATTTTTTCTTTATTTTTTGTTCAAAATTCATTTTTTTTTTGGACTTCAAAGGTAAGGTTGTGTTGTGAGGTAGATTTATAACAAATGTTTATTTGGTGATCTAAGTTGGAGTTTTATAGGTTGTGGAAGTGGAAGTTAAAACTTCGTAGTAATGTAGATTGTAGAGTTGTCAGAATTTCAAAAACTGAAGCTTATATTGCAGATGCTCTGTAGCTCTGATAATCCCAATATGAGTATAGTTTGGAGAAATGTAATGGCGAGTATGATTCAATTTCCATGGGCCAAAAATTAGGATGCCAATTGATCCAGACCCACTCCATCCATTGGATGGTGTTATTTTCATCCAAATAGCTTAAATCCCAGGTCTCAATTGGCACCCTACGTTTGTTTTGGAGTAGACAGCTTCCCAATTTCCTCAAACCCTAAATTTGTTTTGACACCCTTCATTTACTCTTCCACTGAAATCAAGGCAACCAATTTGACTTGAAACTACTCAAAGACATACCCAAATCATCATAGCTCATGCAATTTTGTCCCTCATTTCACAACCCAACCCGAAGCAATAATTCAACCTTTCACAGAGATGCTTAATCATATATTCATATGACAATTCTGGTTAGAAGTAATCAGCTACTACTAATCAAAGAGTATTAGACAATAAATGTTGGCTTGTTAGACAACAATCTAAAAGCGTGTAGAGTCATCATTTCAAAAGCTCAAACTGGAAACAACCTCGCAAAAGTCGTTCTTCAGAACAACTCAAACAGATTAAAATACAAAGGAAAATGTCAGGAGGGAAAGAAAGACATGAAAATCATAGATTAGCTTTACATGGCGAAAATAATGATCTGTTGGAATGATGTTAAAACTTGTAACTAGTTAAACTATGAAACCATTAAATATACATCATAAAAAGAAGGTTTCAGGTCGTGTTCAGCAACAGCGTTTCAGGTAGCGTTTAGTGTTTGACCAAGTCAATACACTAATTACTTAATTTTTAGTATTCGGTAAACTAGTGTTTTGACCAACATTTAGCATTTTTGAACAGCTAATAGTATTAACATTTGACATTTAAAAGTAGCATTTCATATATTTTAGCTAAAAAAATATCCTTTAAATATTTTATCTTTGAAAATTATCTATATCATTTTATGTCAATTTACATTAATCCGCTAGCATAACAACTAAATTTATCGAACACATTAGTTTTAACCGCTAATCTGAACAGCTATCCACTAGCAACTAAATTAGAAACACTATCTGCTATCTAAACAGCTATCCGCTACATGAACCGCTATTTGCTACATAAACAACTAATTTTGTCAAATAGGGCCTAAATCATGCATATCTCTTTGTGTTTTGGTTACCCATTGGCAGAGTTTTTGGAAATTATATATTAATAATTCTTCAATGACTTAAAAATATAATTTTTTAATATTCTTGTAACTAATCAATGAGGTGAATGTCTCTTAGGTAGGGTGGGGCAACGGATCGAGTACCCATTGGGTTAAGTGGATAAACCCGTTTAAAATAGGACCAATAAAGGGTCGGGTCAATAATGGATCATGTCACTAGTGGGCCGATCCCCTAAGGCATATTAATTGGCCCAGTTGGGTCGGCTCATTAACAGTACGTTTAGTAACCTATTATTTTTTTAATCCTACTTGACGTACTAGTTTATATGTTCCAATTAGTTAAGATTATTACCAACACTTTATACATAACAATAATTATCATACATAGTTTTTTTATGCAAATTTGTTTCATTTTAAAACAGGCCAAAAGCTGGTTACCTATGAGTCGACCCGACCCGACCTGTTTATTTGCACAAAAGACCCAACCCCGGTCCAAATAATAAACGGGCCAACTATAACCCAGTCCGGCTTACTTTATAAACGGATCGGCCCTAACCCGACCCGACCCGATCCATTACCCACCCCTACTCTTAGGTAATAAATTTGCATGGCATATTTCATTCCAACTTTGTTGGTATCTGACATTACTGATAATCCCATTTTTCAACCAACAATTTCACATCCAACATATTTAATCTACATTTATGCCTGGGTTGGTGAGATTTAGCAATTAAGGATATTGCCTCACAAACCAATATCAAGGTGATAAAAAAAAGTAAGAAAATCAGAATCAGGAGCCTTGTGGATTTCTCGCATTTCCCTTTTTTTTGGATTTAAACCATATATGTGCTAGGCCTTGTGCTGATTTTTACTTCTTTAAAAAAATTTCAAATATGATAAATTATCCCATGTTTGAGGGAACATTTGCGATCCTGGTCCAAGAAAAGGAAATGAAAAAAAGAAGAAGAAGAAGATGATTTTCCATTAATCTATTTTTAAAAGCATATCATATCAACGGATACTAAATCTTTGTATCAGATAGTTTAAAATAAGTGCGTAAGTTTATGATTGGAGTAATGGAAAAAAGCATATACATAAATATTAAGTTACATGTCGTTGATATATGCGACAACATGAGTTAATATCAAGACATAATAGGAAAAAATTTAGTGAACGCCGACTGAGTTGAAACAACCTATTAGATTTCTTATATCTCAATGTTATTAACCTTTCTAGTAATGTTTGTAAAGATAAAAAACATTGTAATATCCTCTCATTTAAAATTAGAAGCCAAAGTGTCATTATAAATTAAGATAATTAAGAATATCGCACTCTACGATGATATTTTCGTAAAAACTTACTCTGTTATTCTACTCAAGCTAAAACTTATGGGTGAAAAAGCAAAGATCTATTTATATACAAAGTAGATGCAGTTACTAGTAAAATTAATGTACAAAATATATCCACGTATCTAAGCCAAAAATACGTATAAAAGCTGGTAGGTAAAAATTTTACAAGCGTAACATTAAATAGAGTTGATAACGTATGTATACTCAAATCATTCAAGTCCCGTATGTAAGCATAAAAAAACAAAATTCATTTTTATTTTGACACTGATTGTAAAACTACAAAGGCATACCTAGGTGCGACTTACACGTGTAGGGCAGATGATGATGAAGTACAGAGACATGTTTGTGGAATCCTAAACACCCAATAAGAAACCCTCGCGTTATCCAAAAACCCCAAAGCCAAAAAAAAAAAAAAAAAGAACCCAAGGTGTCCTTAAGTAGGGTTAGGCGAACTTGACTCTGGTTATATATTTGTGCTCGAAAACAAATTTCACTGTACCCCCCAAGACCATCCCTCATTCCCTCCTTCTCTGTCTGTCTCTCTCTCTCTCGTGCCATCGCCATTTGTCTTCCAATTCACAAAAAGCAAAGCAAGCTACTAAACGCCAAATCTCTCTCTCTCTCTCTTGTGTTTCTAGGCCAAGACTTTGCTCTTGCTCGGGTGTCTTTCATGGCTGAATCCAGCACATAGATAGATAAAAAAAATCTGGGTTTTTAACCATTTTCTCATAAGAGGTAAGCACGTACTTTAGCTACAACTTTGGATCCATCTGTTTAGCTTTGTTTTCATGCATCTTTGAGCTCATTATTTGTGCTGAAATATTCTCTTTTAATTTATGATGCTTGTTCTTCTTCATTTCTGCTCCTTGCTTGTTTGTAGAGATGATTTTTGATTTGCCTTTTATTGGGTTTGATTGATTGCTGAATTTTATGCCTTTTATTTGTAAATGGGTTGTTGGGACTTGGAAATTTGGGAGGATTTGAGGTTGAGGGTTTTCATTGTTTCCGAACCCTTGTGGAAATTGCTGCTATTACTAATTAATTTATAGGCCGTTGGTATTTTCATGATCATTTTTGCCCCCCTTTGTGGGTCTTTCGGTTCCCTCTCCCCTCAATCTTATTTCTGTTGTCTGTTTTCTGTTTGTCCCCTCAACCTTTTCTTGGATTTATACAAATTTTTATTTTGATGTTGTTCGTTAATAATAAGTCACATATTTTGGTATGTTGCTTTTTTTAATTTCATTGTGTATGGAGAATGGAAATTGAAATTGTTTGCTTGGCTAAGAATGGCTTGTTGATGACAGAGTCGGCGGGAGCTGATCACTGGTATTTAGCTGGGAATTATTGCAAAATGATCCAAAAGATTGTGTATTTAGCGTGAGATTTCGATTAATAGGTAACAGCAGGTGCATCCGATGATCCATATTTCATCTTTTTCTTCTTTTTCCAAAAAAGTGATCCCTGATTCTCTGCCCTGTGTTTTCTATTTGTAATTTGTAATGATTTTGTGCCTGAAAGCGGGACCCACATTGGGAGTTTGTTGTTGTTGTAATGATTTTGTGCCTGGTTTAGTTTTTCCAAGGTGCTAAGTCAGAGCTTGGTGAGTGTTGGTGATTTTAAAAGGGATCCCCCTGCCCCCTCTCTTGGTGGGTTTTTTTTGGGGGGGATGGAGTTGGGATGTTAGTAAGACTGTATACATGTGGTTCATGAATATCGATTGGACCCTTCTCGGGCGCTTGTCTTTTGCTTCTATTACATTGGCAATGGGTTTGTTTTGGCTGAAAGGCTCTTTTATTTGAATTGTTTTCCAAAACTCGTATGCTTCTTGATTGCCTCAGCTATCCTTCTGAATACTAGGGGACTAGAAGAAAAGAGATAGGTTGGGAAAGGAACAAAAAGGAAATCGAATTGATATGTTAGCTTCTTGGATTTTGTTTGTTTTAATGCTTACTTCTTAGAGAATGGCAATTTGGGCAGTTAATTGTAACGTGAAAAGTCTCTGTTTCGTGGTGTATACGTGTTTTGCATGCCGAAATTCTCAATACCGTGTTTAATGATAAAGTGTGAATCCTGTCTGTGACATTAAATCCTTGATTATCCTGGTCTTTGAATCCGATCTCTCTTGATTTGGCAACTTACTTGGTAACTTCTTGTATATATGTCCTTTTTTGCTCTTTGCAGGTTAGAAAATCATCCAAGGATTTGTGAAATGAGAAGTTGTTGACTCAATTATCTCAATCAAATACTTGAACTGACCAGCCAACAATTTATGGTTGACCTAGCTGAATCTTATTTGGGGTCTTTTCTGCAGAATGGATATCCTTGAAGAGATGGGCTACTGTGCTAACTTTGGGTATTTCCCTCCTCCCGAGTCTGCCCCAGGGGAAGGAGAAGCAATTCGTGAGGATGAGCCGGAGACAAATGTTGAGGAGGATTACTCTGATGAAGAGGTGGATGTCTATGAGCTTGAGCGTAGGATGTGGAGAGATAGGATGCTTCTCAAGAAGCTCAAGGAACAGAGCAAAGATAAGAGTAAGGAAGGAGCTGATGGTGCCAAGCAGTGCCAATCCCAGGAGCAAGCCCGAAGAAAGAAGATGTCACGGGCACAGGATGGAATTCTGAAGTACATGTTGAAAATGATGGAAGTTTGTAAGGCTCAGGGTTTTGTTTACGGGATTATCCCTGAGAAGGGAAAACCTGTGAGTGGAGCCTCTGACAATCTCCGGGCTTGGTGGAAGGAGAAGGTCCGCTTTGACAGGAATGGGCCTGCTGCCATTGCCAAGTACCAGGCAGAGAACTCATTTCCCGGGATTAACGAAGACTGCAATGTGGTGGCATCTACTCCTCACACCTTGCAGGAGCTCCAAGACACCACACTTGGGTCCCTGTTGTCAGCTTTGATGCAGCACTGTGACCCACCCCAGAGGCGTTTCCCCTTGGAGAAGGGTGTTCCCCCGCCATGGTGGCCCACTGGCAATGAAGAATGGTGGCCTCAGCTGGGTCTTCCAAAAGATCAGGGCCCACCTCCATACAAGAAACCTCATGATCTCAAGAAGGCCTGGAAGGTGAGCGTTCTCACAGCTGTGATCAAGCATATGTCCCCTGATATAGCTAAGATCCGGAAGCTTGTTCGACAGTCGAAGTGCTTGCAGGATAAGATGACAGCCAAGGAAAGCGCCACTTGGCTAGCTGTCATAAACCGGGAGGAGGCCTTGGCTCGGAAATTGTATCCTGATAGGTGCCCACCTCCTTCAGCTGGTGGAAGCGGGTCTTTGGTCATTAGTGATACTAGTGACTATGATGTTGAAGGGGTGGACGCTGATCCCCAAGGCGAAGTAGATGAATGCAAGCCCCAGCATGTCAACCTCTTTGATTTTGGGGTGGGGGCTGAGAGACAGAAGTTTGTGGCACCTATGATGGCCCCTGGGATCAAGGGAGAAATTATAGATACAAACATGGATTTCACTGAGAAGAGGAAGCAACCATCATCTGCGTCTCCGATGGTGATGGATCAGAAGGTCTTTGTTTGCGAGTACCCTCAATGCCCTTGTGGCGATGGACGCCTTGGATTCCTCGATAGGAATTCCCGAAATAATCATCAATTGAACTGCCCATTCAAGTTTAATCAAGCTCATGGAGTTGGGGTTGCTAATCTTCAGGACATCCATCAAAATCTCCATTCAGCTGAACCGAAGAACTTCCCAACATCCTCCGCTCAACAAGAAAAGCTGCCCTTGCAACCTGTGACCCAGCCACCAGCCTCTTTCAATGTTTCTGGTCTTGGACTTACGGAAGATGCTGAAAAGCTGATATCCAGCCTTATGTCAGTTTATGACAATAACCTTCAGCAAAGCAAGAATGTGTATTCAAGCGGGACTGCTATGGAAGGTAACGAGCGACCCCGGCGAAACACTCAGTTTCAGATGGATGGCAACCTCGGTGGCCAGGGTGTTGTGTTTGGAAGTAATGCTTCCCAGGGAATGAATGTTAACAACAATCAGGCACAGCCAAAGGCTCAGTTTCAGTTTGAAAATGGTATTTTTGGCCAGGGTGCAATACTTGGAGGCAATGTTAACCAGGGAATGACCATGAACATGAAGAACAACCATCAAGCCCAACTGAAGCTACAGTTTCAGATGGACGGTGGCTTCTCTGGCCAGGGGGCTGCTTTAGGTGGTGGTGGTGGTGGTTTTCAAGGTACAAACATAGACGCTAGCCAGTCTGATCAGAAAGTGCAGCTTGCTGTGGAAAATGGTTTTGGTGGCCAGAGGGCCATGTTTGGAAGTAACGTGTTGCAGCTAACCAGCAACATGAGCGGTTCTGTTTTGCCTTCAGGTGAGAACCAGTTGGATCATTGCAATTCTCCTTTCGGGATGACTCTGAATGACAACATGGTGGACTTTGGATTCAGCGCTCCATTCAACCTTGACTTTGACCAGCCTTCGAGGCAAGATGCTTCCATTTGGAACATCTAAGCAAATGAGGATGGGATCGTCAGTTTGAGGTTGAATCAGCTCTATAGTCTGAGGAGATTGCTTTAGATCTCTTCTGTCACAAGGCGAACGCTTCGCCTCCTGAATTTTAGTGGTCTTGTCTTTTATTAAATTTCCTTTTTAGAGTTATCCGAAGACCCTTGTTAGCTTTGCATTTCTTTGCACCATAGTTAATTTAGGGTTTCACAGACAGTTTCCCATCTTGCAGTAGTTGGAGTAGGGCCACTCACAGATGGGAAACGGGCCCTTATTTGGACAACTTTTCTTGTTTTGAGACTCAATATATTGTGATGTAGCTGTGTTGAAAAACCCGCAGTAAATAGTATAAATATGGTTTGATCAATAACTCCCTTGGATAAATTGCTTTCATTAATGGTGTCTTTAATAGCCTTGGTTGAAGTTGTGGATGGCAAGGCTGAAATAAGTTGTACTCTTGTCTCGGCATGGTAGATGCCTTGTTTCATGTATCGTTGGGTGTGATCTGTTTCCCATTTTTCGGGGGTTTTATTTATTTGTTTGTTGTTTGATCATTAGCCTTGGTTGAAGCTGTTAATGTCAAGGCTGAAAGAGGTCACCTTGCCTCAGCATGGTGGAAAATCTAGAGATGCTAGGGCCATGTATTGTTGGGTGTGATTTATTTCCCTCTTTTTGGGATTGATTATTTATTTATTTGGCGAATCATTTATTGCATCCAAATCTTTTCCAAAAAGCATCTTTTGCGGTTCTCCGGGAGTGCATGCCCTCTCTCTCTAGTCATAGTTTTAAGGTTGCTTCCATTTGGATCTCTCCAGATCTTACCTATTATTACACAGATAGGATCCACACTATAGTGGTATTAGTGCCAGTATTGGTGTACCTTAATGCATTGTTAGTTATTCTCAATTTCTTGACTTGGGAAAGGCCTATCCTCTCTAGGTAAAGGAATAGAGTTGCTTCCATTTGCATCTCTTTAGATCCGACTTAGATACTAGTGCCAATCTTGGTGTACCTTTAATGCACAGTTAGCCATCCTCGGTCTCTTGAAGGACATGCGATGCTTTCATAGACTAGTCTTTTGATAATAGCTCTTTCCATTTTTATCGGATGTCTTTAGAGACACCATCGTGATTTATAATTATGGCAAGTGGGCTGGGGTGGTGCCGTAGTGGGCACCAATTTAGGAAGCTCCTGATGAGTGGGGAAAGGGGCATATGAAGAGTGGGGAATGTAATTCGAATTTAGAGTTTGATATTGACTACAGATTCAACCAACCGACTAAATTCGTTCTAACTTTGATAGAATCGAATGATGCAGTGGTTCATGGATAGAATCGAATTTGACTCATTTATAACCCTCTTCATCAAGAGTTTCATCTCTTCATTCAGATTGGATTGAAGACCCACCCACAAGAACCAAGAGGGTTCGTAGTGGTAAGATACCTTTTCCCTAACATTGAGGTTTAGGGCTCAATTCCCCCCCCCCCCCCAATTCTACAATTTAGATATCCTATCGTGTAATTTAGAGGTGATTTGGTTCAAAAGAATGAAAACTTAATTTATGTTGAATTCACTTGTTTGGTTCAATCTATAAATGAAAACTTAATTCAAAAGATATGGATTTACAATTTTACATAAACGGGGAAGAAGAGGAGGTTTAACAAAACCATATATAAAGTTTTGATTCTATATTTCAGTAACATGCAGTACCATATTCAGTATGGTACTGCATGTTACTGGACTCAACTATTTTCAATTGAAGAGGCACCACATTGAACTGAAAATAGAATGAGTCAAGGCTTGTTCGTTCAATTACTACAAAGTATAAACTAATAGTGTGTGGTAAGATTTAGCAGTAAGAAGTAATGAACAGTAGTACAAAATTGTGTAAAATAGTAGTAAGGAGTTGTAAAATTACGTAAGGAGTAATAAGGAGTTGTAAAAGTTTATTGTAAACAACAACTGGCGACAAAAAACAATAAGTGATATATCAGTATTACTTGTGGAATGAACGAGCCCTCAAGGGAAGGGAAAATGAAAGTTTAGGTAACAAAGATCTTCAATACAACTTCGTTTCCTTGACCTATTCTAAAAAGGAAATGGTGGGTCTTTTTCACACTGATAAAACATACCCAAGTTAAACAAGACAACATCACCAATTATTTGTAAAATGAACCTTTTATTTGGGTCGTATGTGGTTTAAGCCGTTTATTCACGTCTTACAACTTATTTTATCGAACACAAATTCGTAGGTGAAACTGTATCATACAAGAGTTATAATGAGACGGACTCTTTTAGAGTGATTTTTGAAAAGTTTTGAAATGACCAATAGTTTATCAAATAATAACTTTTATCATATTTATCCTTAAATGAATTATAAATCACATTTGCATTCGCTGAAAGTCATCATAAAAAACTATTTATCTCACAGTAAATGTTAGATGAACGGCCTCGGATAAAACCTTCTACTATTGAAAGAAGATTGAAGATTCCCCAACAAAAATCTTGAAGGTTAACCCCTTCGACAATATAAACAACGATAAGAGCAGTTGCAGCCTCACGTTCCATAGGCCCCACCATTGTTCCACATGCGAATCCTATGGCCCATGTTCCATCTTGCTTGGAAAGCAATCCGAACCGGGGCGAAGTTTCCGGTTGTGGTCCAACTTTTTGATGTTTTTTAATTTTTTGGCTCAAAGTTTTTTTTTTTTTTTTTGTGGGGCTTCAAAAATAAGGTTGTGTTGCGAGGTAGATTCATAACAAATATTTATGTAGTGATCTAAGTTGGAGTTTTATAGGTTGTGGAAGTAAAAGTTGAAACTCGTGGTAATGTAAATTGTAGAGTTGTTAGAATTTTAAAAACTGAAACTTATATTACAGATGCTCGGATAGTCTCACTATGAGTCGAGTATAGTTTGGAGAAGTATACTGGTGAGTATGATTCAATTTTCATGGCCCAAAAATTAGGACCCCAATTGATCCAATCCCACTCCATCCATTGGCTGGCGATATTTTTATCCACATAGCCTAAATCCTAGGTCTCAACTTGACACTTATGGACGAGGCAAACACCATGCACTTGCACCTGTCTTATCCATCCTAATTCATACAAGGAAGACAGCTTCCCAATTTCCCTACCAAACCCTAAATTTGTTTTGACACCCTTCATTTACTCCGCTGAAATCAAGACAACCAAATTGACTAGAAACTACTCAAAGAGATACCCAAGTGGCCAAGTCATCATAACTCATGCAATTTTGTCCCTCATTTGACAACAAAACTTTGAGATTCAAGCAACAAAATTTTTTGTTTTTTCCCAGAAGAGAACAGACACATCCTTAAGTTTCCTCCTAACTAAAAATCCCAAACCAAAAGCTCAAGGAACAACAACAAAGACAAATGGGGAAGTTCTAAGAAAAAGAGAAAGAGAACACATGGAGGAATTTTTAAAAAAAAAATGAAAAAGGAAAGGCGCCATTTGAGCATCACTGTTGACAAGTGACTAAGCTAGTAGTTGAAGACGGAGACGAAGGGGAGGATGAAGAAAATGAGTTCTCTATCTTCGACGAGATCTCCATTTTTTTGCTTGAGTCCTCTGAGGGTTTCATCCCTGTTTGACAACCTACATCCTTGGTGCCACCAAAGTAGGTCTCATCCAAAGTTATTGAATTCCCCTCCCCCTCGAAGATCAAATCGATGTTGTCTTCGAACCCTGTTTGATCAAATAAATCGAGCACCCTCCCATCTTCTTCGAGGGGGATATCAGGGACAAGGAGGGGGTCATAACCCCCGGTGTCCAAGCAAAAGCTCCAAGGGTTGTTTTCTCTGTCCTCGTCATCAACATGTGTGCCCATCACAAGCATAGGAGAGTGGTCATCTGAGCTAATATCAAGCTTAGACTCCTCGAACTGAGATGGCGTTGCCATTTCCTCCTGTTTTCGAACTTCTTGCAAATCTTGCTGCTCTTGTACTCGTGGTTGATCTTGTTGCTCATCTTCCTCTTCCTGCTGTTTTATTTGTTGCTGCTGCGGCTGCTGCTGCTGCTGTCGTCGTTGCACAGGTTTTGTTTTGTTGGTGTTTGGTTGTTGCGGCTGGGCACCCGTTGGCATTATATTCTTCACACGATCAATGTAGTTGCTAATGTCGAAATTGGTAACAGCATTCGGACCCCTGTACTCAATTGCCGCCAGATCATAAGCTGCTGCCGCCTCTTCCTGTGAACCTAGAAACAGGGACACAAAATATAAGTTAATACTGAATGACACATTTTTCATCACTAAGATAGGGAATGAGGACTCTATCCTGTTTATTACTTGTTTATGAAGACACAGACACAGTGCCCCCCCCCCCCCCCCCCCCTCCTAACAAAAAAAAGAAAAATTCAGTGCAAGAGTATATTATTGAGGAATTGGATTCCCTTAAATACAGTACAGCAGATCTAACTCCACCCTGCACCTACAGAGCTTCTCGCATTCTCATACTCTATTGATCTGTGTCTCATTTTACTGATAGGTTTATTGGACAAACCAAGAGACCCTAAAATATGACATTAACTAAAATGATCCAACTTGATCCAAAACAGACATATCATCTACCTGTTCTGACCTTTTCTCGATTAACCTGACGTAATGGACCTGTTTGCTGAGTCTAACCTAGTCTGCTACACTTTCAATCAATGTCACATTGATATAAATGTTAATCATGTATACAAAGGCGTATGGAAACCATGTGATGTAATAGTTCTCCAATTTCCAGCATATATGCAATTATGTCCATCTTTGGACTTGAAAGAAACGTCAAGGCAAAGTGTTTGAGGGATAATATCAAGGAAAAGACTACAGTCAATCCCAGATCATGACCAAATTAATTATTGATTCGGTCGGCTAGACAAGATCTAGTCAGCAGGGGAAGCTTTGAGATAAGATGTCAATGAAACCAGTCCACATGTGACACATCCTGCCCTAGCCCTTCTTTTCCTAGAGAAAAATGCATTAAAAAATTAAAAAAAGGGAAAGCGATCAATTTTATGCCTTTTCTTTTAATCAAAACACAAGGCAACAAAAGGCCTATCTGTATCGAAGCCATTTTTGTGGGGACTAGAGATGGTTGTTTATAAATAAAATCTTGAACAGGTGACCTCCCTCTCCCCCCTCTTTTGAGACACCTTGCCACTTATGGAAGCGGATCTCCGGAGTTGGATTTCGCCAACTTGAACAAAACATGGTGGGGGACCAACAAGCTACCGGAGAGTCTCTACTCTCTAACATAGGTGGGAGATAGGATTGTACTCCTAATTATGTACATCTCTTACCAGCTGTTACGAAAATGTGAATTATTACTCCCAAGAATTCCTGTTCTACAGTAGTCAGTTTTACTCCACGCTGAACATCAACAAAAAATCACGGTATTTGCATTCCTATTCTGCATGACCTGTATATAATAGTCTAAGGTCTATTCTAAGTTAGTATAACTAAACTGCCAACTGTAATTGACCACCTGAGTGGTTCCTGACCTCAATAACTATGATACTGACCTTAATGCTTAAATTAACGCCTTGCTGGACGAAATGATAATTCTTTGTAGCAATTATACATGTTTATTATGTGCTGCGACTTGTTGGAAACGGAACATGTACCAACAAAGAGTGAAGGAACTGGAGATAGGGCGGAACATCACAATGTGGCCCTCACAAGTCACACCCAGCTCTCCCGCAAAAAATGAAATGATTAACATGGTATTTACTTTCCTATTCCGAAGCCCTAGTACCAAAAACATTGCTTACTTCGATAACGACAACAAATTATCAATCAAGATAAACTAATATCAATCAAACCAAACCCCTCATATCTGCGTTCCCATTATGGATGACCTGTGTACCATGATATCGAACTTAAAAGCCCAAGTTAGTAATCAATACGTCTATGTCCCACGATCCACTAGCGACGAGGTTCCGAGATCCTGGTAACTATGACATCGGCCTTAACCTCTAGACCAAACCTAGTTGGCCGAAAAAATGATGGTTGACTAAAATCATTGATGTTTATGTGGCGTGGCTTTCAGAAAATTTTGGACGGAACATGCACTTGAGTGGAGGAATGAGGGATGAGGTGGGACATAGAAGGACTATAATACCATGCACCACACAAGGTGGCCCTTAATTGGGCTACTCATCTACTTCTGATAAAGACAGCACCCTTTTCTTTTCTCTTTTTTAAAAAAATGGTCAGCTACATCTCAGTAGAACATAATGAAGCATCTGTGTAACCTAACCAGATTATCCCTAAATAGAAAATCATTATTTATAAACCCAACCACTAATCTCAAATCTCAATCTACCTCCCAATTTTTTAAACTTTAAACCGGACTTTATTTTAATAAGCGAAGAACCAGGAATCTGAGTACAGAGTAGGTCATAATCTTCACCAAATGCAAAATCAGACCACCCCCCTCCCAAAAAGGTTCAACAATCTTTGACTCACGTGATACCATGTGAGTCCATTACGGATTTTTCTGTTTGATGCTAGATCCAATACAAGATCACAGAAAGGTACTGACCAAAAAGTGTCTAAACTTAAAGTATCTTTGTCTCTCATATCGTCTTTGTGTGTGTATATGATTATGTAGACACGGGATTTCAGGCATCATCAAATCAAATTGGGGGGGGGGGGGGGGGGGGAAGAGAGTGAAGATTACTGAAAGTGCCCAAGTAGAGGTATTTGTTCCCGAAGACCCTCCCAATTCGTGCCTCCCATCGCCCATTATGGTGGTGCCTACAATAACCAAAAATAGAAATCAAATCAAAGTCTGGAAAAAAGGAGGTTGATCCATGACCATAAAGGTGGGGAGAAGGTGGGGAGAAGAAGGAATAGCAAGCGGAAGTTGTCTGAGAATTTACCTAGCAACACCACGATATTTAGAGACACCCCTTGAAAATCCACTGCTTCTCCGTCTCAATGATGCTAAGTACTCCTCCTTGGACACATTTTGCATTTCCTCAAGCTCTTTCGTATAATTTTCTATCTACATAGAAAGGAATTAGATAGGAGTAAGTGCATTGAAGGATAGTCTACTTTTTTTCTTTCTGAGAATAACTTGCAATACAACAAAAACTTCCAGTGTGAGTTCTGCTTTCGCAAGGTTTGGGAGATTCAAATGTAGCCAGCCTTACCTACTCAGATATCTCTCCCCTTAGAAAGCCCGATTCCAAGAGTCTTCACAAAAAAATTTAAAAAGAACTTGCAATAGAAAGGAATTGCAATTTGATGAGTGCTAATTCCCCTTTATTTACTAGGACCACTTTATATTGAGGCTCAATTCTTTAACAGGGAGATTTTGAGCTCCACCGTCCAAACTTCTAACGCCTATAAAGTTTGAAAATCACAGAGTATATGCCTTCAAAGAAATCTACAGATACCTTTCTGGCTCACATCAATTTCATGTGATTTTTGACATTAGAAGTCTCTCCCTCAAATATAGATTTTCTCCCTCTAAAACCCTAGAAGGAATGAAAGAATCTGACTCCTAACCCAACCCCAACCCCCCCTTTTTTCAGTTGGAACTCTAACTGGGGCAAATCACAGTTTTTGTGAGGCAATTGTACTTGTCACCTGCTTGACCATCATGAACCCATCACACTGGGCCTCTGAAGATCAACAAAAGGACAATTTTACATGTTTTTTAAACAATAATAAATTTAAAACGTTTTTTAAAAAGAAAATGCCTTACATGTTTTTCTTCCAAAAAGCAATTAATTTTTATTTGGAATAACACAAATAAATCAAGTAATATTCGACTATTCGTACGATAGAAAACAGTAAACTCTTATATAGGAATTTAGTTCCAACAGAGAATTTAAAACCATCCCCATATTTCTTTGGGCTAACAAATTTTGTCAGTGCATGCTATGAACTTCATAGCAGAACAATTGTTGTGGTCATCTGAACCCCAAACACAGAATTAATTGCTGCTACTAGCATGGAAATTGTATTTAAAACTTGGTACTTACAGGGAAATTCAATGTGGTCTCTGGTCCCCAATACTTAAGTGCAGCCAGATCATACGTCCGTGCTGCATCAACTTCACCGTCATATGCTCCTAAAATTATGAAAAATGACAGAAAAATTACCAAAAAGAACAAAATTAGTATGAAAATTGATAACCCATGAGCCCACAATCAAAAGAATCTGTCATTTTCAGTCTCTTCTTTTTCATTTTTCCATCATTGTATTTTTTGCGGACGAGATATAATCAAAAAAAAAAATGAAAATTTGAATATATAAAAAGTAGAGTTCAGGAATCTGGATTTGTACTTACCCAAATAAACTTTATTAACGAGTAGCAGCCGGCAAAGCAACGTTACGGAGAGCATTCAGAGACAACAAAAACGCACATAGTCAGCACAACGGAACAAACTTCGATTTGCGTTTATATATATATATGTAAAAAAATTAGTTGATTAATTACTATCATTATCACTAATCAATAAACTAACCCAGATTACGGATCTCCATGAGTATATCTACCAGAGTATTAAAATGAGGGAAGAAAATTATTTTGCTTTTCATAGAAAATTACTACATTTAACCCAAAAAAAAGAAAAAAGAAATAGAGAATGCAAATTGTAAATTGGAAATTACCTTGTCGCCCTTTTTTGTTTTGAATGCTATTCCAACAACTTTTATCCCACAAATGCGCTTCAAATCTTCCTGTCCATCTATGCCTGATTTCACACAAATAACACCAAATGCCCAACATCAACATGCAACCAATCGAAACCAAAATTCAATTCAATTTAACCCAACACCTAACCGAATTGTACTTGAATGATGAAATTACAAGTTTGCTTTCTTTTGATTTAATAGGTAGTAGGGGCCCCCGAACCTACACGGGTGTCGTTACGTGTTTATAGTCGGGGCCACTGTCAGGATTTGGCGATCCAATACTAGCTAGCTCTGATACCATGTTAAGAATGAACGATCCAATTTAATCAAAAGTTTAATTAAAACAGAAAGAAAGCAGATAAACACCTGGTGACGCCTCTGTAAATGGAGCTTCTCCGATTGGTGGTGGGGGTGTTATCGGAAATGGGGCATTTCTCATCAGACTTAGGGTTAATTGCTCTGGTTCTTCTAGCCCTTTTGGGCTTGGAGGGCTTATCCTCTTCATGATCATGATAATCAACAACGCATGATGATGATGATGATGACAATGATGGAGAGGATGAAGCAGAAGAAGAATCATTGGCAGGAGGATGAGATTGAGGGGGTGACCTCTTCTTCATTTTCATTCCTAAATTCTCAATGTGGGGATGTTGGATTGACAGATAGATGGATGGATGAAGAGAGAGAAATTTATATACAGATAGTAGATATCATGAAAGAAAGGGATTGATGGATGGATGGATGGATGGATGGATGGATGAATGGGTAGGTTAAATTTGTACTCTCAAATTTCTCTCTCTAAAATTTGAGTGCAAAATCAATGAATTTCAATTCAATCTGGGTTTTTGGTACACCAAAGGAAAAGTGGTTTACCAAAACAGAGAGAGAAAGAGGAGGGGTTAAGAAGAGGTGAGGGTAAAACTGGAATATTTTTGTGAAGGGGAGCTGAGGGTTATGGGGTTTAAGGCTTTTTGGGTTTTCTCTCTCTTGTTTCAATTTGTTTCTCTATGCCCTTTTAACTCGGTGGGGGGGTTGGGAGTAGGGTTAAAGTTGATGGTGGCAGCCAAACACTTGGCTTAAGGGTTTAAGACTTCCCAGACATGCTGCCAATCAGCCCTTGCTGTATACAGTCTTCCTTCTCAGAATCTCTCTTTAAAAAAAAAAAAAACATGAAATATGAAAAATGAGTTTTTAAATTGTTTTAAATAAAAGGGGGAAATTGGAGATTTTTTTGCTTTCGGAATTGAGTTTTCTATATGTAGACATAAGATTAGCTATATTTGGATCTTAAAGTTTGTATTAAAATAAATTTTACACTGAACATTGTTGTTAATTTGTTGTTGATGATAAAAATAGAAAAAAAATCCATTTTAAAAGCTGGGCATAAGTCAGTTACTGTTTGGGTTTATTTATTTTATTAAAAATATGAAAAAAGGAAAAGGGGGGGAGGAGAGAGCACACGTGTCAGTGGAAATCTGAAGAGTTAAGAGGGTTTTAGCAATTTGCTAATGAGTCAGGGACTAAATTGCCAGCAAAGGCTGTGCAGATGCCCTCACAATCGGCCCCCATCTGAGTCTGAGTAGAAAACAAACTCAGAATTACAGTTGCAGGGCATGCAAATGCAAGCAAAAAGCCAACTGATGAAGGGTTTTTGATTCTTTCTTTCATCTGTTTTGGACTCCAATTTTCAGCCCTAAATTGTTCCACTTGTTTGATTCTAAGATGGTTGTAGAACTCCCCTTCTACTCACTCATCCAAGCCACATTGAATGTTTTCCACCATCACAACAGTTATTAGTCATAGGCTTAGGAACCCTAATTTCCTGTGTGAAGAGTGGCTTATCATCAGAGTTGAGAAGACCCACTGACTTCTGTATGACTTATAGGTAGCTGTATTCACAGGACACTAAATCAACAGCGTGTTGGGATGTAAATAATTTTCTCATTTCACATGCTGTAATTACATATTACAAAGTATCCCGAGCTTCAAAATACGAACTTGTTGCAAAATATACAAAATGGCATATTTGCAGCGAACTATTCATTACAAAATGGCAGCAAAGGAGGCCCCAGAAAGTCCGAAACCATCGCCACATAAAAGCATACAACCAGACTCTATTCTGCTCCTAAAGATCACTCTATCGAGCATAAGCTCTTCTACTGGTGCTAGGGATATGCACTCTGTGATTTTACGAGTTGTGCCAGCTATCTGAGGATTGCTGTTCTCTCTTTTACTCCCCTTGGGGAAATTTTTGACATAATTTTTGATGTCTTGTTCAAGTGAAATCGAAAGTGATGCATTGCGTGTAACAGGAGGCTCTGGCTTCGTCTTTGAACTACTCAGACTGCTTCTAGTTGGGGAATCATAGCAGTTGGGGTTTGATGGCAAACCAGAATCCTCTGTACATTGTATTTGCTCGCTTTGCCTCAGGTCCTACAGGCATCAACAATTGGCATGAGAATATATCCAACATGCAATGTTTCTATTATAATGTAACATGCTATGTTTTCAAATTCTTTGTTTCACCTCAAATACATGTGCTACAAACACTCCAAACTCTGACATGGGGATCAGAACACTTGACACTTCATTGTAGACTAGAAACATGTATGACTTTTGCAAAAGTAAACAATTCCAACCACTGCACAGAGACAACACCAAATTGCAAATGCTGGCTGAATTCTGAAAGTCTCAATTCTCAAGGTGCAAACCACCGCAAGGAGTTGATCCTTTTCAGTTGCTTAAGCCCATACTTAGAGGGCATGCTAGCTTGGTGTAATTCAGAATTTCATTGGGGAGGTATTCACTTTCTTTTGGCATAAAGGCATCATCAGAGGAAAAGCATGTAATGCTGGCATGGCATCTGCGCAACCATTATGTATTGCCATGCCTCATCAGCAAGTCAAATATCATTTAGTTTCAGAGATACGCAGCAGATTAATAGCAATTTTTGCTAAACTGAAAACTGAATGAAGTGAACTGGCATGGAAAAGCAACAGACCCTAGTAGACACAAGTACAATGGATACCAAAACTACAGCAGTACAAACTTATAAACCTTGGGAAAGTCAGAAGATTTTTTGATCCCGCCACAAAGCAAAAGGAGTCCCATGGGTTCAGCTCATGCCATTCAAGGAGGCCCAGCATTCATACTCGAATTTTGCAAGACCCTCCATCATTCATATAGTTCACATATCAACTGAAGAAAAATTGTAAATCCTTGGGCCACTTCCAGTTCCAGTACTGGCCATCTAACTTCATACCACAGTAGTTTCTCCAGAACCTAGTTGGAATTTAGGCCACTCTAAGCCAGTGTAGCAAGCAGCAGTTATCTTCACTAGTTTTGCTGCAGTAATACCCGAAAGAGTGCTATGCTAGCAACACCATCGCCACTGTTAACAACAAGAGGAACATCCACCATCCCAAAAAGGATCCCCCGAATGCATGCATTCTTACCCCTAGCAAGCAAAGAAGCCATTTCCGAAGACAATCCGCCACCCCCCCCCCAAGGTCCCAACCAAACCCCCACCCCCGAAAAAACCAATTGTCGCATTTAACATTCTCGGTTCCAGTTTGCAAACATATATTACGAACTGAGATCAACACCGGCGATCAGGCGCAAGAAGCAGGGAAAATACAAACGAGGAAATGCACAGGTAAAGATGCTAGGTTATGAAAGAAGACAGACCTGGTTCTGAGAAGGGCATGCGACATCAGCTCTAGTTGTGTGGGATGGTGGATCCTCCAGAGATGAAAAGTCAGAATCATCAAAAGTTGATATTGAAACACATTCATCGAAATAAGCCATGGCTTCTTCTTCAAGTCGCTTTGACATTTTCCTCCTCTCCATACTTCCCTGCATACCGCATTGGTTCCATCATATTGACATGCTAAAGGAATACAAATCATGGGCAAAACAAGGGATCACCAGAGTCGGCCTTTAGTCAGGAGGCAGCAAGGACAAAGATATTTAATAACCAAATAATTAAAATGCAAATCCACAGCAACATCAAAAACATCATATAGATGATATGCTAGTGTGGCACTAGAAAAGATTCTTCTAGAACGCTTATCAACAGTCCCAGCAATAGTGTTCATATGCAGACGTCAGCCAGATACCATCACATTAAAGACACGTAATATTGCTCATTCACGAATATGCATCTTGAAACAACACCCCACTGTGAAAGGGGCGAGCAGAACAAGTGACAAACTGAGAAATTCAAGTCAGTTACGTTGATCATCATGAGAGTGTCAGCAAAATTACAGGAATCTTACAAGCTACAAATATTACATAACCCAGCCAAGTTATCTTGGAAAAACAACCATATACTCAATCTTGTAAAAACAGCCAAGTCAGTTATGAGAGAAGACAGACCTGGCTCTGAGAAGGTCTTCCCACATGCTGACAATTTACGTTGAGGCAACAATTACATATCAACCAAACGACAACAGTTTTCGGCATTACTCTTAACAAAATATAAACAAACATTAAAAAAAAACTTACCTTTCTAACTGCACGAGGTTTTTGAACTTGAGGGGTCTTTGGTTCTGGAATAATATCGTTCAGGATTTTACTTAGTTCCAGCTCACGGTACTCTTCAACTGCAAGTTCTGCTCTAAGTTTCCTAGCACGTTCCTCACACTGCATGCAAACAGCACTCTATTTAATAAAAGCAACATACGCATGATAACCAAAAATATTATAGGAGAAAACATTCCATCATCATCATGTACCACAACCTTTGTTATGACCGCCAACTGACCCTATGGAACAAAATTGGGACCATTTCAGCTATTTTCACGAGAAAGATTCTGTCACCATTTCTGCATTTCATGTACCCAAGATTCGAAAGGCAAGCTGCTGTATTGGATCTACATTTTCTTCCTGAAGAACCTTATCTTCCAAGGAGTTTCTTAGCAAACAATGCCTTTATTTAACCATCAAGTACATGAGCTACATAGATATCAAGATGTGAACGGAAAAAAGCCCCATGTTTTGGGGTTAGTCTATATGCATCCCTTACGTGACATTATGGAAGATTGAGTATATGGAGGAAAGCAGAAAAGAAGCAGAGAAATGCAAGAAAAGAAATGAAATATGAAGACTGATGTCAGTTGGGATCACATGGCAGAAATTGAAAGAAAGTCGACTTCAAATGCCATAAAATAAAGCGTCACATATAGGATACCAAAAAAGAAACAAAAATGCCTCCTCCAACTCCCTAGCAAAATCCCCTCTGAAATCCCTCCGTAATTCTTCAGCATTTGAATTTGCCAATTCAGGAGCAAAATAAGAAAGAATCCTACCAGTAATGACTAAAGGACTACTCATCATAGTCTGCAGCAGCATCAAGTTGTATAGAAACACATGATAGATTCACTAACACAAAAGAGATTGATGGGATCAAGATTGTCAGTAAATCCTAGTTTGAACCAGCAATATGATCAGATCATATAATCAAACATGATATAACACCAGTTCAGTGCCTTTAAGTGCAGGTAGTTATTTCATTGTAAAAGCTAGTGCAATTCACTTAGACCAAAATCCACAAGCACAGAAAAAGAATGGTGGGCCAAAACTTGCCTGTGCTAAAGCAACTACTCTGGAGTCTCGTCTATGACACACTGCTGCATTTTTCATAAGGCTACATACTAACATACTGGCTAACCGCTTGATCTTTAGAAGCTAAGTAAGTTTTGAGGGACACCTAGGGATGTAACCGAGCCAAAAAGAGCATGAACTTTGTTAGGCTCGGCTCGGCAAGCAACCGAGCCAGGCCCGAACATGATCCGAGCTTGGTCAAACCGAGTCCAAGCTGAGCTTTGACCGACTGAATTGCTTTTATTTTTATAGTTCAAATCTTCATGCAACTTAACCTGAAAACTATCGAAAAATCTTAACTTCAGAAAACTACAACTCTTATTCAAAAAAAATATCAAGTATATGATTTAATATTGAACCATGGATATCCAAACTAATACAAAGTCTATGTATACCCAGGGAACATAGAAGATTTCCCACCCAAAATAGGTACACGAGCTCGACCGAGCCAAACCTCGTGAGACTTGGGTCAGCTCGATAGGTGCTTGATAGGTATCTAAGCCAATCCCCAGTCAAGCCGAACTTTGGACAAACCAAGCTCAAGCCGATCTTTGACCGAGTCGAGCCCATTGGTTCTTTTCCGGCCCTAGTGACACCAATTACATTTGCTCCTGGGCCTAGCAGGAAACATGTTATTTGCTAGAACTAGACGAATAATAATGGATTTCTCACTTTGTTCCCTCTGGACCTTCCCAATTGCCCTAGCAAAAGTGACTGAACGTCTGAAGTCTGAACCACACAAGTTCGAATATGCTATCTCTACCTTGTCTAATATTGTTGTCAATTGGCTAACTATACTTCTTCAACTAAGGCCCAAACACAGAGAGAAGCCAAAGAAATCTATGCTTTCAACAGTAAGCAGCACGGATGCACCAGGACACCTAAGCCTAGATGCACGGGCAGATCCAGCTCCTCGAAAGGGGGTTCATCTTGCACAGGACCCTGGAAAATTTTAGTCAATCTATACATTTGCCCAGAAAAGGAAAATTCATAATCAAATATAGGGGGTCAAACAGCTCATTTCGGTGCAAAAAGATAATTTACCCAAAATGCTCACTGCCAAACACCCCCATATAATTTAAGTACCTGCGCACATCATCACAAGCACCTTGTCATGGCAGTAGAAACATGTTACAACCCTGCAACTCCTACATCAGGGTTCAGATCCCCTAATTACAATATTTTCCCAGATGCCTTTTATTTTAAGTGCTGCTGGTTATCTGCCTACAGTCAAAAGTCATAACTCCTCGCCTTCCTGGCTTCAAGTTTTGAATTGGATTTATTATTTAACAGGTAAAAAAGAAGCTCATCCAAATGGGTAAAGAGCCAAGGCCCAAATTAAAAATTTCTGAATTTTGTTGGTCGCCTTTGACTTTCTTAAAATCAGTCTTTTTTATCCTCCCTCTCCTCATTTGCGCTTGCCTTATGTGTCCTCAGTCCAACAAAGGCCATTGGCTATGCCTAACTTAAACTCAAGGTGCTCATAATGCAATCCAAATTTGTGTTGATCTCATGCCAAATTACTGCATATTAATTTTTTTTTGGTCCGACATTGCTGCATATTATACATAGTAAGCATAGTACATATTTGTAAAGTGTAACGTGAATGGAAGTTACGATTGAAAAATTAAATCAGTTGCATTAAATTTGCAACTAACTTTATCGTTTATAAATGAAGGAAATATTATAGACTTAAAAGAGAAAGTAGATTATATAGTAAACTTATTCGGTCTTTTCTTCGTCAATTCTGGAATGGACAAGTATTCCAAGAAGATTAGCTACACAACTTATAAGCCTGCAAATTTTTCAAAAAAACAAAAGCAGCTATAAATATTATAACTCCTGAAAATTTTTAAGTGAATTATCTTATCATATTGTTCATCTGATTGCTGTCCAAGTCTTGGATCTGCCACTGTCTAGGCTGCAACAAGCAACACAAACATGCATGGCTAACAGCAGGTGCACAACTTGATGATTCAACATACAGCCATTCCAATGCCAATTTTGAGACAAAAGTTAATCAAATAAAGTCCCAACCATGAAGAAAAATGTGGCGAAATGTGCACATTTCTGAAAGTATCCTCATATTTTAGCTGGATCTTGGATATGACAGATAATTAAGAAGCACTGCAAAATGAGAGGCGGACAATACTGAAATCTATAGCTACTATTCTAGGAAAAGAGAACCTTCTATCTAGGACACACTGAAAAGAGAACCTTTTGTCCAGAACCTTCTATCTAGGAAAAAGAGAACCTTCCATCTAGGACGGACTGAAAAATCTATTGCTACTATTCTCCTTTCGGTAATTACAGATGCCGAAAAAATATTTACCGTGACAAGCTCGGCGAAAATAAGATAACTTCTTGTGAAGGTGATAAACGTTTGAAGGATAGTATGGCTCACTCAGTTGGATGATCGTTTGTTCATGTATAGAAAGCAATATCTACTGAGTAGCAGGTGATGATGTTATATGTAAAACTTCATCAAAGGCATGTTGTTTTCTTTTTTTTGGGGGGGGGGTCCCCTTAAGGAAATGAAAGACTATTTTGATTGTGTGACTTTCTTATATCAGACTACTCTGTCAGTCTTTAGTTTTCTAATATTTCCCCGTTGGCAATTACTTGCTTGGTCTCCCACTAGCTAGCAGCTAAGTTCCTACAACACCACTTCGCACTTAGTTTCACATTCAACTTGCTGGCCTGCTAGGGATGAATCAAGTGGAAGAGCACCATAAATACCTGAGGGCACCTACAGTAATTAGAGGTTCAAAAAAGAAAATTTTCCAGGCACTCAAAAACAGGGTGTGGGGAAAGTTACAGGGGTGGAAAGAGAAGGTTTTGTCAAGGACGGGGAACGAAATACTGATTAAGGCAGTAATGCAAACAATTCTAACCTATCTTGTGGAGTTTTTTACGCTTCTTGACACTCTTGTGGATGAACTGCATGGGCATTTGCAAGGCCAAGTTTGGACCAGGAAGATTCATTGGCAGGTATCATTGGATCTGTGTCGTCCTTACTGTTTTGGGGGGCTGGGTTTTAGGCGATTGAATGTTTTTAATGAGGTACTTTTAGCCAACCAAGCATGGAGAATCATGAATTAGCCCAAATTCATGCTTGATCAAGTGTTGAAAGGGGAACGTTCCCTAAGGCCAATTTTTTAAATGTTTCTCTGGGCATTAATGTTAGTCTTTTCCTGATCAAAATATAGGGTGCAAAACCGTTACCCAAGGAAGGCCTTGTGTGGTGGGTTGGAGATGGTAGAAGGACTAGGGTTTGGCATCAGCCCTAGGTGACCCCTGAGGATAGCTGGTTTCCAACGACGGAGCCATAGCCGGGCATGGAGAACCTCTCGGTTTGCGGGATAATGGATGAGGATTTGCCACAATGGAAAGAGGAGAATCTGGCCAGAATTTCCAACGAAAAAGACAGAAACAATTATGGCAATTCCATGAGCATCAGAAGACCTAAGGACCCTCTTGTTTAGGCTTTTACAAAGGATGGGAATTACTCTGTCAAAACAGCTTACATGCTAGGGAGTTCCCTAAATCTTAATGATTTTGATGCGAGGTGGCCAAAATATGGATTTGAAAGGTCATTGCATAGGTGCTTCGCTTTCTATGGTAGCCAACGACTAATGCTTCGACTATGATTGAAAATCTTTGGCGTCAGCACTTGAAGAAGGATGCTAAGTGACACAGACCTGGTGAGCAGATGCGAGTCTGATTCATGCTATCTTTGAATATGGGGAGATTCACCCCATATGGAGTGGGGACCTGGAGAAGGCTGGCTCTCTGGCTTCGGACAAATCCACTTTGGGAGATGTTTTGCAGACATGATGGGACAGGCTGAGAGATGAAGATTCAAGTGGCGATGAATCTGTCCTGGATCGTTTGGTTTGATCGCCATGAGAAACTATTTCAAGGGAACTCTACACCCCTTGCTATCCTAAGAGAGCGAGGGAAACGAGAGACCAAAGCGTTTTATGAATGTACCAAGAGAAATCTGGTTGCTCAGAAGGGGGTCTCTATGGTGGGAAATCAGTACTAGAGCCCCCTGGACCTGATTTTGTGAAAGTCAATGTTGACGTGTTGGTGGGCTGAGGCAGATTGGATGGGATTGGGTGTGGCAGTGCGGGACAATGGTGGTCTGCTACAGGTTGCAGTGGTCGGGTATATGAGAGGAAGATGGAACCCTGCAATTGCAGAATATTAAGCAGCCTTGTTCGGGTTGAAGATGGCATCCAGGTTAGGCTACAAAAAGGTGATGACTGAAGGTGATTGCCTTTCCCTGATCATGAAAGCTAGGAACAAGGTGGTGGCATTAAGCGAATTTGACATTATTTTACAAGAACTTATCAATTTAGCAGTTCCTCTAATGTTGTGGAGTGGGCTCATGTAAAAAAGGACAGGGATTCGGTAGCCCATAATTCGGCCCTTATTATCCCTCCTGAGTGTGAGCAAGTCTGGGTGGGACAGCTTGTCCCACTTCTGTTGAACCATATATATCGATAGATCGTTTTATCCATTCATAACGAATAACGGAGACCGCCCTCTTTTACCTCCCAAGAAAAAAGAGAAGCAAAGAGTCAGGATGATGAATAGCTCTACCACATCACATGGATATTATGATTTGATAACATAACTTCCAAAGCAATACTGACCCGCGCCGGGGGGGGGGGGGGTGTTAGGTTTTCCTGAATAAATTCCAGTAAGATCCTCTAGCACCTGCAAGGATCTAAAACAGCCAACCTATCCATGAGTAATCCAAGTCTTCTCTACCACCCTAAACTGTAGATTGAAGGTTCCAGTTTAGGTAGTTTACCAAAGCCTATCAACGGAAACTTGCATCAATAATACTGAAATTACTCCTAAAAAAGTTCCATCACCTGTTGTAGACATATTTTAATTGAAACTGGTCAATGATGTGGCCATCTAAAATCATAAACACCAATAATGTCCCCCCTCCAAAGTTACCTACAAATTTGAAAGGAAGTACCCTTTTTCTAACATCTTTTGGCACATAAGTGATGGTGTTGTTCACTCAATGCCTAGCTTTGCAAAAATGTCGAATACTAAAGGCTTCTTTCTGCTGCCCCTCCCTGAATCCTTGATTCAACTCTAAAGAACTACGGACTACCTCATTCTATGCTTCTGCCCTTACCTTCATAGTTGCATTAAACTGTGAAAGCAACAAATGAACTAAGTTTTTAAATGAGTGCGTAGATGTAGTTCTTCAACCTCCAGCACACTTAATAAAGGTCACGGGTCTCTCAGAACCTCCATGCTCATAAGGGAAGGCTCTGTCCATCTAGATCTCCATAAACGTTGCTTCCAGAGAACCAAATTTACCTTTGCTGGTGGTTGTTATGTTATCATGCTTATTAAAGGCCGCCAGCACAATTTAAGTGTTCCAAAGATTCATAGGTTGCTATAAATCTAGTTAGCATGTCTCAGGATGCCCTGGGATTCTGGGAAGCTTACGTCACAAAATTGCTCCTTCCGAAACAAGGGCCCTGATGATCTAGAGCAAGATGCATGGCTATCAGTCAGACGGCCACTAAAAATGCCATACAGAATTACAGATGAAATTCAATTCAGCTCTGTACCAAGAAGCCATAAACAAAGTCAAGTAGGAAAACCGACAGGCAGCCTTAGTCATACTTCTCCATTCCAAATCTGAGGCTCTAAAGTTCCCATATGCATTATTTTACAATTATTGCCACAGAACTTTCAGATACACAAGAAATGAAGCCCTCCTCACTCTTCCTAACTCCGACGCCATGCTTGCTTACCATCACTTATTTTCATTTGGATTTTAGATCCCAGAACGACATACAATACAAGTAAACTTTAGTAGGGCATAGGTGATCTGAGATAGTTGAATTATCATGAATATTGAGATGCTTAAGCACCATGGGGAAGTTAAATTTCCTTACTGATAAATGAAAGAATTGCAAAGCAAAATTAGAAAAGGAAAGAAAGAAGTAAACAGCTATGTGTGGCAATTAGCAAAATACTTACATTTTTTAGGTCATCTTGCATGTTATAGATAGTCTGTCTAACATCTGTGCAAACAGTTCGTAGAAATTCACCATTTGCATGGCTATCATATTTGAAATGACTTGTCTGAAAAGGGCAAAATCAGAGTAAATATCCATGGTTTGGCAAATATTGTGGCGACCAACAAACTCATGAATAAAGAACCAACCTTCTTAACCTCTGAAACTGGTATGATAGTTTTTTCTTCAGCTTCTGAAATGGAACCCGTTGACCCACCATCATCCCAGCGTGGTAGCCGTGAACCGGACTATAACAATGACCAATCGCACATAAAAAAAAAGAAAAAGAAAAATGACTTACTGAATATTATCTTCAACTTCATAGGATAGCTCCATCCAAGAGAAAGACAGTTACAACAAACAGTACCAGACTTATGGGAGAATCATCTGCAGTATCTGAGGCACGATGCTGGCTTGACCATGTATCCCAGCTTTCCAGTAATTCTGACAGATCAGAAGCACTTCTAACCAATTTGTTCTTCTCCCCCGATACACCGCGATTTGAATTTGAAGTAATTTTATTTTTGCTTCTCACATCTGATGAGAGACGACTCTCCTGCTCCCTCTCCCTCTGAAGTAATAGCCAAGTTACATTATGTTTATCCCAAAAAGAGAACAGAAAAAAGAGGACAAATACGAAAGCAGCGAACAAGCACGTAATATGGCAGTTACACTTGCAACAAGTTTACAAAACGTTAAGGTTCAGTTGGAAATGCTGAAGAAGAATAGGACAACAGAAAACGAAAGAGAGGATGAAAACTTCATGGAAAGATCATCAAAATTATTTGCATCCCTGATTTGATTAAAACTTGAAGCCAAAACGATCCAAATGCAACTTCTAATTAAAAAAAAGTCTCTACTGGTAATGGTATATTTACATTACCTAAATTGCTCGATCTAAAGATACCATGATATTTCCATCAAGTCTCATATCTCCCATCCTTTGGACTACTCAGATAATCATCAGAATCACACCATTTGCCGGAAATTTGCACACAAAAGACAAGGCAAGACCAATGAGTAAAGCATCTCCTATCAATTTAACGATGAAGCCAACGTGCATCTAGTTGATTGCCAAAACCCTACTTGTTTCATGTGCACAACACACACTTTCTTACCACATAATTTGTAATGGCAAAATGTTTTCGCCTTTCCTACAATTAACCATTCTATTATGCACAATTGCTACAGTCAACATAGATAAATCCCTACTAAGAATTGTGATTTTGACAACCGATAATCACTATGTATGCATAATTCCAAATCAAGACCTAGAAACAAGATTCCTGACAAGAATTCCATTTCCATTTTGAACCATCTAGTTAACCTCAAAGGTGAACCAGCACCCAAATCAAAACTTTTGCACTAACTGAATAAGACACTTGGGTTTATCTGAACTAGAAGATTAACCAACATGAAAGTTCATTACAACGGTACAACCAATAACTGAATCATTACCTCAATGTTCCCATATCGCCCTCTGGACGGTGACCGGTGGCGGAGACCCGTATCAATTCTCGACAAGCTTCGGCCAGAATTATTTTTACCACCAGTTCCAACCACAGAAAAGCTTCTCACACCACCACCACTCCTCGAAACCGTCCTTCCTCGTCCACTCTCGACCCCACTCGAAGTCTTAGCACTAGTTGGGTCAACTGATTTCGAAGAGATCCCGTCGAACTTCGATAACTTAACGTCCCCCTCTCCCTCAGAACGCGGCGACCCGTCGACCCAGAAGAGGGGATTGTCCCTCTTGTTCTGAAAATCCAAGCTCACATCCAATTGGGTTCTTGAAAATGCGCTCACACTTCTTGATCTCCGAATTGGGGCTTTCTGGGTCGGATTGCTCTGCTTTGCAGATTGCACTGGCTTAGTGCTGGTGGTGAGAGTCGATGAAGTGGTTCTTCTGGACGTCGATTTGAACGCCGAAGTCGCCATTTTGGGTTGAGTTGGCGAAATGGGGTTTGAGATTTGAAGGTGGGAAATGAGATGGTTTGAATTGGATGAATTGAGTAGTGCGTGAATTGAATGATTTTGGGTGGAAAGTTGGTGGGATGAGATGACAATGATGGTGTTAAAGGCGAAAGATCGGAACTTTGTCTTCCGCTCCAAAATTCTTTGCTCTGTGCCGTGTATTATGACTTCGTGCTGTTAGTCAAACTAAACGATGATGCTCCATTCTCTTCCTGGTGACAAGAAATACCCTATAATTTAATTAAATGATTTTTAAACACCTTTTGCACAGTCAAAAAGAAAAATGATTTTTAAATTAGCTGCTTGGTTCTCACCGCGTGTGATGCTGAGGGGGTTTTTTTCTTTAATTAAAAAAAATCATTTTTCGGTGTCTTATTTTCTTTAATTAAGATTTGAACAGGTAAATAAAGGGATGAGGCTAGGAGGAGACAAGAAATTAGAAAGCGAAAAGATTTTGAACAAATGAAGTCTAAAGTGTCTTATTTTGATTTTAAATTTTAATTTTTTTGATCAAAAGTGAGCATCCACGAATCGGGTCATAGGATCAAAACTTCCTTTTCCCCTTGAATTGATACATTCTCATAACATGACCTGAAAAATCATCGAAGGATAAGTGTTGTGTCCAACTCTGACAGACAACCAACAAAGCTCGTGATGTGGCCACTGAGTTGGTTGTGGGAAAAGGATGACATATGGTATCGAGTCATTCAATCTAGTCCTAAGAAAGGAAAGCAATTTAAGGCTCATTGGTAACGTTGCACAGATCCCCAGGAAAACTGCTTCATTTAGCTTCAAATCAAGCCTGAGAGGTAAATAAAAAGAGATTACCGAATGACATTGGCTACCATGCAAGCAAGTTATTCCCATCCATCAGCAGCAACAATTGAAGGAATCTCATGACACAAATCCTCTTATGGATTGGATCCTTAGCACCCAATCCACTTGAGTTCTTGTAGCTTCATCTTGATCAATAGTAGACAAGACTGATTGAAGAAAATGAAGGATGAAAATAAGTAGCGGAGGACGTGTTTCATGTCGGAGGGGTGAGGGTGAGGAGAAGCATGAGTAATGAAATACCAACAGAGAAGGATGCCATAACATATCATTGTGCAATACAATATTTGTCAACGTATTGTGGTGCCTCAGTGGATCGTCTATTAGTTTCAATTTAAAATATAATTCATCAGTAACCTCTTCTAAGTGCTGTTTTCTATTATTTTTTTATAAACATATAATGGTAATTGCTGTTAAAAAAATAAAAATAAAAAAAATCCTTCTTCAGCATCGACAATTGCATTACAAAAAGAGTTGAGTAGTAAATTGATCCACCCAATGAGGTCTCTGTACAGGGTGTAAATATAGCGGATTCGCAAACGGGGAAGGGAAGGAGGTTGCACAATCGCCAAACTAAGGCCCACAGAGGTATTAGGCCTACCAGGGACCTGCAGACACCGCAACACCACCAAGATTCAAATCCTAATGAGAAATTTGAAACGCATTGCCCCATGCCACTAAGCCACAAGGCGCTTGCTATCTTGGAGATATTATGGAGACTAAATCACTTGTACATGGACCAATGATAGACTTGTCATTATGGAAAGGTGAAAAATATAAATGTCAACAATTGCAGATTTAAATAAAAAGTTGCTTAAAATCCATAACAACTGTGTACTTGTGTAAGAAGGAACATTTTATCAGTGCGCATGATACTGATGGCCTTCATACGCATGGAAGATTCTGTCTCCTCTTCCAAGTGAATAATTATGAGTGAAAATATAATTATTGATAATTAAGTAGATCTTCTAATAGAACCCAAATTTACTCTTAAAATTTTGCTCTTTCCTATCTCATTATTTTCTAATTATGCATTGTTAAGTCGTAAGTTGTCATAACCTCTTCCAAAATACAGCCTTTTCTAGCTTTTTTGTTTCTCTGTTCACACTTCACGTATATTTTGTTTGTCCGGAGTTCAGATAGTCATAATATAAAATACAGATCATTTGCTTTTAAAATTTACACATAATCTAATGCCAGTAAACTGCTTTATTGGTTCATATCCTTACTGAAGTTGTAGAATGTGAAGTGTTTCTTATATCAGAAAGCATAGGTAAAAATGAGCAATATACCACCCCCAAGGCCCCAAATAATTGAGAAGACCTGGCTTGCGATTTGACCAGGCGTGCTAGACGAGTCTAGATTGAACCCTTGGTAAGTTGCCAATTGCCATGCGTGACCGGTTAGGTTGAATATGCGATTAGATGAATTAACCTTGAATGTAATGCGGGCTAGCTTTAAATTCTAATATCCACATAAACCCAAAGTTTTTATTTACAGTACGGGTTAGATTATGCGTACTTTAGGCTTAGGATTCAGGCATAGCTGCATTGTTTTAGGCATAGGGACCAAGCACAGGCTACATATGGTCCATTGGGCTCATCTTTAATTCTTTATTGCACAAGCACCCATACGAGCTCATTCGGTCAAGGACTCTGTCAAACCTGCACAAACCCCGGCAGGCATCAAACCCTGACAAAGAGATCGGGTTCAGTGCTAGAATACAAAGCCCTGACACAGAACCCGCCAGCACAAGCAAAACATTCATGAGCTCTTGCACTCAATGCAGTTAATATCACGATTCCATTGGAGAACAGACTAGGGAAAGGCTTCTATGACATTCGCTTTCCTAACAGATGTCAGAAATTTAGAGGGTAAGCAAATTAGACAATTTGAACTCTACAAAAGGAGCGATTTAGAACTCCTATGTCTAGTTCCAAAGGCTTCCAAAGAAGATATATTCAGCCAACGAGATCAGTCCCCCACCAACGGTGTGGAACCCACGTTATTTGAGAATTATGAACTTACCCATAACCAAACAGAACACCAATAAGATCCATCACAAGCCAACAAGAGATACACAAGAAGCTGGCATTGGCTAAACACAGGTAGGCAGATCATGAGATGGAACAGGCAAGTAATAACAAAGGGCAAGAAGAAACATAAACGATGAACCACAGGGTGAGACAGCCAAGTCAAATGCCTAAAAGAAATCCAGTGACAATGCCATAATAAGACGTTCAAATTGCGGAAAATACTCATCCAGCATCCCAACTAAACTTAACTAACAAGGGCAGGAGCACAGTTCTAGTCTCAAACGTCTTCCAGAAAACCAAAATTCATGGACAGACTCTGTCAAACACAACACTTTGTAAAATTTGTCTATCAAAACTTAAATTTAGAAACTCAAATGCAAAAATTACTGAGAGACACCGAGCCACTTTGAGAAATTCTCAAACTCTGTGTAGTCAGAGTCTGAGATCATAGTCTTGTAGAATGATCTCCCAGAGGCCTTGATGGCAGCAAGCTCCTCCTGATTAACATCATTAAAAACAGGCAGCGAAAGGGACCAGTTAGAAACAGAGTCGCATAGTGAAGAACATTATACTAATTTGATCTAATAATGAACACAAAGAAATCAACTAGGACATACAAAACTAAACTCAGAAATAACATCAACCAACTTTATAAGCACATGCAGGGTAATCATTTCAATGAACAAAATAAATGAATGAAATACGCACCCAACTTAAGTTACCATCAATACAAAAACTCGAAACATAATCAAGACGTCACCATTAAGCTAGGGCTACCGGGAAACCAAGATAAGCCGGACAATACACACGACCGCTATTGTGAAAGCACACAACCAAAACTACAAAATTTACAAGCTCAAATCTAAATATGCAGATGGTTCAACTTTGGTAAATTGACCATATCTATATATGCCATGCCCAAGTTAAGAGCCCACATTCATTATTACATGAACGGATGAGAAATCTTCCAACTCAACATAATGAGACAGACAGTGGCAGATAGCATATAACAAAAGCCAACACCATTCATAGCTCGTAAGAGTTTTTTTATACAGTCAGTTTATATACGACTACTCCCCAAATAAGAGAACTCGTCAATTTCCACACTTGATTAACATACTGAAATCCAAAGTTCCACCCAACAAAGAGCCACAAATCATAGTACCCACAGTACAACCTCCATGCGTATAGGGAACATGTAACAACTTTGTCCATATGGGCATAAAGAGTTCAATTTCACAGGACACAAAACACTCAAATAAAAATAGAAGCTAATTCCTAGTATATTTGCACTAAAGTAAACCAACACCAGAGTAAATAAGCTAGTCACATAGTAAACAGCAAAACAGAAAAAAAGAGAACAGATAACCAAGTTCAAGATGGTTTTTTTCTTACCTTCGAGAGTTCCTTCCTCTTCTTGGCAAGCTTGTTCTCCTTAGCAGCAGCCCTCTGCTTCTCAGCCAACAAGGACATCCTCCTTGCAGCCTTAGCATAGGGGTTTAGCTTCAACATAGCATTCAAGTTCTTCAATGGGTTCTTCTTAAGCACGGCCCTCTTAACCTCCTTCTTGGTGGGTCTGACAACACTCTGGATCTCATCAGAGTTGATGATCCTAGCAAGATCACCGTTGTGCATCTTAGGCCTAGGGAGGAGGTAGTTCCTCTTCTTCTCAGAGGGCTTATCAAACGACCCATAAATCACATCAAGCTTCTCAAAAGCACTCTTAGTCCAAATCACAAACCTACCAAGATGCCCACCAGGAGCGAGCTTGAGCAAGTTCAACCGATCAACATGGCAGATATCAATCCCAGTAATGTTCCTAAAAGCCTTAACCAACTTAGCACCCTCAGTTGCATACACAATCAAAGGCCCCTTTCTGTTAATATACCTCCTGTTCCTCATCTTACCCTTTCCAGGTCGGATCTGAACGCTGTCCTTAGCCTTCTCAACATCAGGAAGAGCCCCAATCTGCTTCAAAACCTTCAAGGCAGAGGAAGTCTTCTCAACACTCTCAACATTGTCCGAAACCACAAGAGGAAGCTCCGGAACAGCCTCGATCTTGTGACCTCTGGCCATAACAAGGGAAGGAATAGCAGTAGCAGCAATGGCGGAAACGATGGCGTATCGCTTCTGATTGACGTTGATCTTACGGTGCCATTTGCGCCAGATCTTGGTGGGTGCAAACATGCGACCACCACGACACATGTTCCCGAAGGCACCCTGGCCGGCACGATGGGTCCCTCCTCCGGGGACACGGGGAATACGGGAGACGGCGCGACCAGTTCCCCAGGACTCGGCGGAGGTCTGGTGGCCGGCGCGTTTCGAAACGGCGTAGGGCTGACGGGAGTTCCTGGAGATGTTGGAGTGGACATAGGTGACGATGTCGGGGCGGAGTGGGGCTTTCATGACGTCAGGGAGCGGGGCCGTCGGAGTGGCGTCGGTGGCCATGTCGGAATCCACCGTCTGGACCGTCACCAGTGGGCGGACTGCGGCTGCGGCGGACATTTTCGAGGGTGGAGGGGGAGGGGAAGGGGGATGGGGAATTAGGGTTTTGGGGGGGTAGGGCGGATAAGAGCGTGTGTGGAAATGAGACGGGCGAACTATAAGAGAGGAATTTGTGGGAGGGAGAAAAATGAGAGTTTATATGAGATTGGGAAAAATAGGGTTTCGGAGTTTTGTGGGTTGGGTTTTGATATGTGGTGTTGGGTCACAATCTGCCTGCATATATATTGTTCTCACTTTTGAGAGAGGGCCTGGGTCCATTCTTTCTTTTCCCTTTTGTGTTCTCTTTTTTTTTTTTTCTTTGGAAATGACCTTTAACTTGTCAGAGAATAGTCGAGTCGGCAAAGTAAATATAATTTTACCGTTTAACCTAAAAATATGTTATTTTTAATTTTAAGTCAATGTAAACTATTTTTAAAATTGACTCAAAATTAACCTTTTTATTAAATGGATCAACCTTAATTGACCCATTATTTAGTCCTAAATTCATGTTTGTTCATTTGGGTGGGATTTTCAAAACCCTACCCTTTCCAATTACTTTCAATTTCCTAACAATTACAGAATAAAACGTCTTTCAGCTCTTTTTTTTTTTTTTTGAGAACTCCTTTCAACTATTCCGAAATATTTTTCATTCTTATTAGGTTCTTTCAAGTGCTTCCAATATCCAATGTCAAAAATCCAACCCAAAAAGATGGACTCTAATAAATGAGAGTTATTTACTCAAAGGCAGTCTTCTAGCAACCTGTGCAGTAGCTTTCAACATATACGTCATATGGTATGAGTACGGTAATAAGCCCACCCTCACATGGGCTCAATCGTGGGCTCCTAACAAAGGCTATCTCTGGGTCTCAGGCCCTATATTATGGCCCAATGTCGAAATCCAGTAGAGGATTAATTTTGAGCCTCCCCCCCCCCCCCCAACCCAAAAAAAATAAGGTGAAAAATATACAATAATACATTATCATATTGGTGAAAAAAGAATTTCTAAGAAACAAAATAAAAACTCAGAAAGTCTATTACTTGGTTTCTTTATTTTATTATTTCCTCTTGAATTTTTAAGGGAAAAGATCTACCTTTTATGGTAGTACTCCTTTCTTTAATTTTCGATTCATTTCACATTATCATATTTTTGCTTATTTAAATAAATTCCATTTTTTCATTAAATAAGGTGACATTCTAATGTCTCGGTTCATCTATAAATACTTATGCATAGCTAAGCATAAATCATCCCATCTACTTGCATGCATTAACATTACTACATCAAGTGTGAGTGCGATACTATACGCAAGGATGTACAAGGCTGTCTCCTGCATCCTCCTTTCCATCCTCCTCCTGGCCTTCACGACTCCATCAACTGGTAGTCGTCACCCCAGAATATTGGAGGGATCAAGTTATATTATATGTTTCATGCAATGACTTATACCTCCCCTCTTTTTTCTTTTTTTTTTGGTTGGTGGGTTGTAGATGGATGCAGTTATTGTGTGGCAAATCCTGAAGCCTCAGCTGAATTAATACAACAAAAGCTAGATTTTGCATGCGACCAAATTCCAGAGTCGTGTGCAAAAATTCAACCAGGAGGACCATGCTACGTCCCCAATAATCTCAAGAAAACAGCTTCTTATGTCTTCAATGACTGGTATCATGGGGGCTCTGAGTGTGATTTTGAAGGTGCTGAAGTTCTCACTGACGAAGATCCAAGTAATTTATCTTCTCTCTCTCTCTTCTCGTTTTCAATTTATCTGTCATATCATGAGGTCGTTTTTAATATACATGTGTTTGTGTTTCTTTTGAGAGTATGTAATTTCAAAAGCACGATATAAGCTATTACGATGACCCCCTAAGACATAATTAACTTTTCGGACACGGATGCGTACATTTGATTTACGTAAAAGAACTACAATGCCCTGTATGCATGCGCTATATTTGTGGAGTTTCTAACTAAAATGTCGCACTTTTCTCCTATGGCAGGTCATGGTGACTGCAAATTTGAGTGCCGATGATGATTAGGTTTCAGCAATGGAGCCAAAGTCTCGCCAATGCAACCATAAATTCCTTTTAATTTCTATGTATCAAGTCTTCAGGCAAACAAACTGTAATGCAAAAAACTGATTTCTTTTGTGGCCAATCAATGAGATCCTCTCATATGAATGTTGTTATCCTATAAATTCAATATTTGAATTTGTCAGAGCGAACTTGTTTTATTATATCATGTAATGGTACAAATGAAAGTACGATCATTGTCATGTTAGTTAAGTAGAATATCATATTTTTCATGTGAAAGTAGCACACAATGACAGTAATCCCCTTTTTTAAAAATTTATCATTTTACAAGTCCTCCTCTCCACCAGAAATGTTTTGCTCCCTAATCCTCAGCCCCTCCCCCCACCAAAAAAAAGAAGAAAAAAAAAAAACCTTTTAGGTGTTTAGGAGGCACCAGCACTAATTTATTTTTTATTTTAGTCGAACTCCAGCACAAATTTCTAACAACAATTTCCAAAACTTTATAGATCAATGTAGTTGGTAGGGGTGGAAATTTCACCCATACCTAAAAAATATCCATTCCGACTGATCTGAAAAAACAAGTGAAAACCCGAAATACATGGATGATTAATGTATGATGAATGGTGGTTTGACGAATTAGATTGAGTTCGTGTGATACTTCATCCGACCCGCTACCCCGATCCATCACCCACTTAGTCATCCACTTGTTCCTTGTGTAATGTTATAGCAACATGTTGGCAATTCAATAATTCATAGTTATTAATATTTTGTAAGATTAAAATAGATACGCTCGATCTAATTTAAATTTGTTGTTACTTTGATAGACTAATAGCTGAAATTTAAAGTCTGGAACATGTAATCCATATTCTGGGTAAATATGGAAGAATCTGAACCTTAAACCTAGAGAAACTAAAATCTAAATATAGATTTGAAATATGCAGAGATTAAGGTGAAGAATAACAGGTCTTCAGCAGCTAAGCAGATTGTTATAAAGATTTGAGGAACAGAAGACTTCTCAGTAGAATTAGAAAAGTTTGACCTAACACAAAAATATGACACGAATCCAACTTGAAGTTACTGAGAAAAACACAAATCCAACCAGAACTGAACCAATTTCGATCTGAAGTTGACGCAATTTAACCGTTTAATGTGAAAACTTGTTAGTTTTCAATTTTGAACAAATCTAAGCTATTTTTCAGGCCGACACGAAATTAACTCGTTTATAAAATGGGTCAACCCGACCCAACCTGTTTCCTAACTTTACTTCTCAGGCTCTCAATGTACCCTCCGATTGAATAGGAAAAGATGATTAAGACCCTATTCCATTTCGCATTTTTGAGTATTTAACTAAGAACTTACATCTCCTTACAGCCTTAACATAATCCTTACATCTTCTTACATCTCATATAGATTTTTTATAACATTCAACACCTCCTTACATCAATCCTTACATTTTCTTACAGCTCCTTACATCTTCTTACATCTTCTTACAGCTCCTTATATCTTCTTACAACTCCTTACAACTTCTTACAACTATTTACATCTCCTTACATTTATTAGCTGTATCTAAACGCGAAATAGAACAAGCCTTGAGATGTTATTGGTTTTTACTCAATTGTAAGTCAAATTCTATCTACTAAGCAGTTTACAATCAAAACCAATAGGCACATTCCTACACTGATCCTGGTTTGATGTAAAGCATTTCCAATTCTCACATGTACTTCAATTAACAAAACTTACATTAAAAGAGAAATACAAAGAAGAAAGAAGAAACATCGCCTTGTATCCTCGCCCAGTTGCATCTTTTGGAGCCATGAAAGATTTCCACAATGGCTAAACAAATTAACCAGTATCTCACCACGTCGGAGATGCTACTTCCCTGAAATCACTACATAAACCTTCCAATATCCCAACACAACCCTACAGGTTGAACAATCTGTAGCATGGAAATCCATGACCTCAGGATAACATCCAGGTGAGAGAAGTGCCACAATCAGAAGTAAAAGACAATAGCTTACTATGATGTGACAGCAGTAACCCAGGTAGCATAGATTCCGTCATCTTTCACTCTGCAAGTGACCAAAAACTTAGATATGAACATTTGGAAGTCTGTGTTATTATAACTTTTTAATTTTGCATACCACAATGACAAAAACACCCAACGTGAATTCTGCCTTAACAAGGTATGGGAAGATCTGAATGTCCACAGCAACTGAAAGGCACACAATAGGCTGCTTTCCTAATTGTAAATTGTATACTCCGAGTTCAAGCATCACTTTTTTCTTTTTTAATCATAGGAAAAGGAATCATTCAATCATATCAAGAAGAAACACACTAATCATCCTGAGAAATGAGAAACTATATATCCGACATATGTCCTACTTGAGTTCTGTTACAAGTAGTTTTCTTGTACTACTTTCTACATTTTCTCTTGATCATGTTATCTCTTCACTGCTGCTGAGTTCAAAAACATATGGCAACCCCTGTCCCCCCATCTCTCTCTCTCTTTCACACACACCTATTTCACACACACACACATCTCTTTCACACACAACACACACACACACAAACATAAAGATAGCTTTCCTGCAGCTTCCAGAACAGATGAGCTGCAAGTTACTCGCACAACATGGTTTTTTTTTTCCTTAATATATTTTCCTTTACTTTTTTCTTTCTTTGGCCCCCGCAGAGGTTTTTTTTGGGGGGGGGGGGATGTTTAGATAGGATGGGTAGATCACCACTCATAATAGTTAACCAAAGATAGTCCATCTAAGAATTTGAGAGATGCAGCTAGAAAAGTGAGACAGGGTAGGAAGGAAATAACAGGATGGACAGTTGGAAATTTAAATATTACAGGGTGGGTTGGAAATGATAGGATGAGGTTTCACAAGAGTTATACAGGATATCATCTATAACAAGCTCTAGAGGCCCGTTACTCAAAGCAAATTTATCCATCAATCTGCACAATAGAAATGAAGTTGATAATATTTCATAGGGAGTGGGGGGAGACGGACCACCAGATTGAGGACAGGCAGGTGAGACTTCACAGAGGAAAAATAGATAATTTATGCTTTTGTGTGTGCACAAGCCAACATCAAAACTACCTAGTCCACCTACTCAGCAGTTCTACCTCTACCATCTTCTAATCCATAATCAACTCTTACTCCAATAGTTCCACAGCTCCCTTCTGTTACTTTGTCTCTCAATATACTCTTCATCTTACCAATGCTCAGAGCAAAGGAGCTTTATCAAATGTATTTGTGTGCCCTTGTTTTGCGTTTGCGTTTGTGTCTATGTCTATGTATATTTATGTTCTTTCTTCCGACAAAAAAAGACATGTATCTCATCCTCTAAATCAGTTCCACAGTTGACCCTACATGGAAGAGAACAATGCTAGAGGAAATGCGGTGCCTTCCCAACACTTGGAAGCATACTAGTTTTTCCCCAAGAAAGGACAATCATATTTTTACCCTCAGAAAAAATCAGAGAAAAATAAGCTTGGTGACAAGGGCAATAGTTCAGTTACATGGAGTAAGAAACATTTGCTCTAGTCACAAAGATGAAACCATTTAAAAATTTCTCATATTGTTTTAATCAAGGCAAGGTTTGTAAGGAGATATCACCACAGTGAAACAGTTTTCCCCTAGTAAAAATTGATAATAATAGCGTCCAGTAATATTTTCAGAAAATTCATGAACAGGTTCAACACTGAAGATAGCCCTTGAAGAAACCAAGAATACAAGTTTTGTAACATCTACGTTCAAAACTGGTAAGGCATGCATTGAATCACTGTGAAAGTAACCAAAATGGAAATGGAAGAGTTCCTTACAGGTAAATATCATCTAAGGTGATTTCTGGGAACAAATTTACGAAAAATCTGAAGCCATCAGGACTAATATCCCTGCAAAGCATACCTGCAAATAGTATTGAACAATTTTAGACCGGAATATATCAGACGGTCAGATGGTAAATAATATAAAGGCACACCTCTGCTCTCAGCAGCCAGAAGATGCTCTTTAGCCATGGCTGGTGCAATTCCTAGTGTCATGGCAGCATCACTGGGACTTATCCCAGTCTGGAGGGCCTCAGGCTTCAGTACAAGAGATTTGATCCTACCAAAAACCTAAAGTAGAAACTTTTGAGTTCCCAATGACTAAAATATTTGCCACAATAAATTCATTAAACAGTGGAACCAAAAAAAAGCTAAAAATGATAATACTTCAGACAAAACTGGGTTTAATTCAGCTGGGCTTTTTTTTTTTTTTGATGAGGAAAAATATGTATTACGTAGAAGATAGAAGGGATACATGCCAAACAGCTGGGAAATATTAATCAATCCATTAAAAAACATAAAGGAATTGTCTATCAATCAACATCATCTTATCCCAGAACTATGATAAATATTTTTTGATCAGGAGAACTATGCCAAATATTAATGAAATATTAACACTTTAAATGCAAGAAAGTACCTCCTCATCACGGTGAGACTTGCTTTGAACAACCATGACGCCGCTATCAAACTTCCTCAGCATCACAGGACTATTAACAGCAGAAAGTTATCCGATCTCAAAATCTCCTATGAGCTAATTACCGACAAATTTAAATGGCAACATGATATCACACTTACACATCAAGCTTTTCCCATAGAGTGCATGCTTGCAACAAATCATCAGGTGAAATCAATTCTGCAAAGTACACATCGAATATTTCATCACACAAATGCTCAAGGAAATAAATAATGAAGGTGTCAAGTCACCAAACTACCAGAGACAGAAGCTTCGGGCAATGGAAAGAGACTAGGGGTAGCTAGGAGAATAACCTGTCCCGCGAGCACGATTGAACAGACAATAAATATCAATAAGATTAATCATTCCTCCAGCTCTCTCCAGTGGAATTTTGACAAAATCTGCTAACTACAATAAAACAAACATCAGAATAGAAAACTGTGTTCATATCAAAGGACAACAAACTGATGCTTCCAGCAATATGTAAAAAAATAATGCATAAAAATCAGCAAATGAGCGGCATGACTGAATTTTGTAATGTGTAGACACACCGCCATGCATCCCCTAATAACACTTGTCCACAATGAAACTTGGGCACAATACTCCTAACTTCCACCTGGTGAATCACATGTCAGTGGGACATATATCCACAAATGGAAACCATTTTCTGCAATATCCAATCAGACTGCATGCAATGAATATCTAAAATTACAGGCCAAATTCTGTGACACAATGTTCTTTGATTCATAAGGAAAAATACCTGAATCTATTTCTAGCTTCAACATGCACAAGAAAACATGTTAATATATAAACGCTAACTCAAACTGAATGAAGGCATATAACAGACAAAGGAGGCCAGTTTCTCTGCAGTTAAGCATCACATAATAACTTTTCATGAAGTAATCTAAAACAAAATTAAAGACGACAACCTGGCGAGACAATTGTTGATGATACAAGGCACCAGCAGATTCTTTTGTGACTGGTGATATAATACCAACACTAAGAAGCCAATCTTGCATCTCTTCTTTGGAACCCATGTCCTCGTCACCTCCTGTACTTGTGTGACTATTTGGCCCTGCCAAGAGTTTTTGTCTCATCTTCTCTGCTAACATCACCATGTCCTTGGCTTTACTCTGCAAAACCAAGAAGTAAAGAGTCATAAAAATCTCCATACTGCAAAGAGAAGCTCATGCTCCACTGCACACACACACATAGGAATTTAGGAGATCTTTATGCAAACAAAATCCTTCCTCTAGTAGGCAGGCACCAAAGTCTGCCACCATTGAAGCCACAGGACAAAGAAAAAACATATACCAGACAACAGACATTTTTGGAATTACAAATCAATTATCCTCACTGGATGAGTTAGATGAGATATGTGTGGAACACCACGTCATATGGCATTCGGAAACATAAAAGCAAGTCAATACAGTTAAAAAGCTTGACAAAATGTAAATGATTAAAAAAGGAACACCCTGGAAACACTGCAAAACTCTTGGAAGGCTGGCACGTTTGTAATAACAAATGATAGGTGCGACTACCATAACCTAAGCTAAGCAAATGATACCCTAGAAAATACATTCGCAAAGCCAAATCCTTCATCATCAAACTTCCTACAAAATTCTCTAAGGAAGCTATTTCGATGACAAAAATGAAGAACTTTGAAAGCATGCAGCTCAACAAAACACCATAACACATGAAATTGACAGCAAACATCTAGCATTGAAACATGTTTAGAAGTCAGAATGACCCAACTTTTAGCGATTCTGCATGTTTTTATCCTACATTTCCCATTGTCAATTCCCATGTCAAAATATAGCCCAGAACAAACAGTCGTATAAACACTAACATCATCTTTGTTAAACAAAAATACCACATTTGCAACAACAACAAAAGATTAAAAATTAAAATACCATAAGGGCATTCAAATCTTGAAAAGCGTCTTGCAAACTCTTATCAGTGCTCTCCCACATCTCCTGCTCCTTCCTCAGTATCCCCGCCACACCCACCACCGGAACCCTAATCGCCACACTACTCGCCGCTTCGGACCCACTCGTACCCGGATCCGAATTCTCCCAGGCGTGTGCCCTCCACGCCTCCCAAAGCTTCGTATAAAACAGTTCGTGATTATCCGACTTCCCTCTCATCACCAGAGTCACCACAACCGACCTCGACCCATGTCTCGGTTTATCCGGGTCAACACGACCCGAATCGGAGAGGGAGAGCTCGAATCGGATCCTAGGGCTGGCAAACATCGCCTTGAGGGACTTCTTGGGAGTGAAGATGTGGGTGATGAGAGAGAGAGGGACGAAAACGGCGTCGTTGGCCGTGGCGGAGGAGATCCAGATAAGGCGGTGGGTGGTCAGAGTCAGGATGCCCGCTTTGTAGGTGGTGAGAGAAGGGTGGGTTTCGATGTCGGGCTCGATGTCGACGGCGGAGAGAAGGAAGCATTCCACCTCGCCGGAGCGGAGGACCGGCCGACCGCTCAAAGTTAGCTCCCCCGGCGGCAGCCACTGTCCGGCCATTATAGTCGCCGGAGATAGACAGATTAAGAGGAACTGTTATCGAGTCGTGTGAAATTTTCGCTGTTGAGTTGAGGGATAGGATGGGGAATATCCGAATTGCGAATGTCAACCATGGCTTTGACCTTTCTTCCATTTTGTTTTTAACGAGATGCACTGACTATTGGGGTGTTGCCGTGTTGACAATAATTTTGTGAATGAAAAAAAAAAATTTAATGGTAAATGAAATGACGACTAGATAGCCTGCCTTTGACCTATGCTGTGATCAATGAGCATAGAAATAAATGAGGTGCAATAAATAGAGAACCATAAAATAGAAAAAGAAATAGAAGGTAATTTGGTCGACTAATCTACTGCTCGATTTTCTTTTTTGAAAATATGTTATACAAATACTTGCATGCAAAAGTTGAAGTAGATTTTTAAGTTTTCCACTAGAGTTTGAATCTCTCAAGAAGCCTGGACTTCTCCCTTTAAAGAATTAATAAGCACCTGATTGTCGCCTTTAAAAATAATTTAATGATATCCTACTTAAAGTACTGTATGTACACTATTATGATTTATTCATAGTTGTTGCTTCTTAGACTAAAATTGAGGCAGCTCCAAGGTTAGTAGTCCCGGCTTGAAGAAGTCTTCTATCCCAACCTCTAGTAACAAAACCTCCTGCCGTTAAAAAATAAGATTTAGAACCATCAAAGTTGTTTTCGACGAATCCTCCTAGTAGTTTGGTCCAGCTGATGAAAGATGAGTAATTGAGACTCGGATGAGAATGTTGGTGAAATGAAGATGATGCATCCAATCAAATCTTTTCCTAGGCCTCCATTTAGCTCTTCTTTTTTTTTGCTCAAATAATTGCTCCTATAGAATTGTAAATTTCATTATTGAATGCCACATGTTACGGATAAGAGTCACACAAGCGACAAGTGATGAGGAGGGTCATGGGCTTATAAGTGGTGGCACTACACACCCCATCAGATAGCCCTTTTGGAGAGAAAGTAATGACCTCGTGACAAGGGGTATCACAGCCAACCCATACCCGACTCTGATGTCTCGCTGAGCTCTCTGACAGAATAGGGTAGGCAAGGGGACCTATATATGACGAGGGTGTCGCATGATCGGATGGGAGAAAATATTATAGATAAAAGTCCCACATCATACAAGTGATAAGGAGGGTCTTGGGCTTATAAGTAATGGCGCCGCACAACCCATCGTATCGCCCATTCAGAGATAGAGTTATAGACTTATAGCCCCATGACAAGTGATGGGGAGAGTCCTGAGTTTATAAGCGGTGACAAGTGAATAGAAATGTCAATAATTTCTCTATAATATGTTCTAGAGGGTTCCACACAATTCCATATTTGTGTAAAATCTTAGATAATATAGAACATTATGGATGTACGATCTTAGTCGTAGAATCGTATAGATCTCCATCGTCCATTGAGGAGTTGGATGTATGTATATACCCCAAAGGAGAGCTTATTTGTACACAAAGCATTCCAAGTGCAATAAGGATATTCTCCCAAACTCCCTCTCTCTCTCTCTCTCTCTCTCTCTCTCTCTCTCTCTCTATCTCTCTCTAAGTTATCTTAAGTGTGTGTGCACTTACTTAGCTTCTTAAATACAAGTTAAACAACCATTAAGACTTACTAGCAAACTAGAAAGGGCTCCAAGTGAGTTTACTAGCATTGCACGAACTTGAATTTGAGTGAAATTATCAACCTATAACACACGGCTTTATGACTCTTCCAGATACTCAATAGAAGATAAACAATGCGTTTAACTTGATTGGGCCTTGTTTGAGTTCCATCAAAATTCAAAAGATCAAAGATTGGTATAATTCCAATATGAGAAATATTCAAGTCAATCCACTTATGATGATATGCCAAGTCCCAAGTACCCTAAGTTTTGAAACATTGATTAAAGAGATGGTTTATAGATTCTAATTCATAATGATAGATAAAGTAAATTGGGTCTAAATTCAAGCCCCTCTTAAGCAAGTTAACACGGGTAGTTAAACATTATGACATATTTGCCAAATAAATTTTTTTAGCTTAGGCGTGATATCAAGATTCCAAATTCAAACAAATTCCCAAGGATTTTGAATATCTAAGGGAATATCATGTGCTTTGCACGTTGCAGATTTAGTGGTGAAAGAACCCATTCCTGACAAACTCCAACAAAAGGAGTCGTCGATATCATGAGAGGGAATAGGAATACTCTTAATTAAGTTGCAGATATCATATGGCAAATAAGAATTTAGCAAAGGAAAATTTCATTCCTCGTTGGGAGTAATGAATCACTTACTACAGCATCAATGTTTGGAACATCATACTCTTCTAGATGAAACATCTCGGTAATGTACTCTTGTCCATACCAATTATCATACCATAACCCGATAAAATGTCCATTCCCGACTTTCCCGCGAATTCCTTTACGAAAGATTTCTCTATTTTTAAGTAGTCCAAACCCAAGAATCATTAGATTTATAAATACTGGTAAAGAAGTTCGAAGTCAGAGGATATTTAGCGCGCATATTTTTAACCCCAAAATTACTCGGCTCAGTAAGGTACCTCCAAGAAAACTTACACAAAAATGACTTATTAACAACTTTAGTTTCGAGAAGTCCAAGTCCACCCATATTTTTTAGGTGACAAACTTTATCCCATGACGCCATAGGGAGACCTTTTATGTGTTCAATTTTTTCCAACAGAAATCTTGATTAATTTTATCAAGATCATTTGACATAGATTTATGCAATTTAAAAATTGCACTGTGTGACAAGGAATAGAATCAAGATTGGTCTGAATTAGAACTACTCTACCTACTTTAGAAATTAAACCAACTTTCCAATTCTACAACTTACTAGTTGCTTTACGAACTAGGCCTAAAAAGGAAGTTTTTGAAGCTTTCCCTTGGAAAAAGGGGCAACCAAAGTTACAAAGTACTTGCCTAAGGATTCTCAATAAGGTATATTAAACACTGCAGCCACTGAGGATTTAGCCGCTAAAGTAGCATTTGTAGAAAAGACAAGTACTTATGAAAATTAATAAGTTGTCTAGATTGACTACAGAGCTAAGAAAGTAGAGAATGAAGCTTGAGATGAGTTTATAGATTAGATTTACAAAAAAGCAAACTATCATCGACAAATAGGAGACAAGGGATTTCTCTGCTCTAGGGTATATTTTAATCCTAATTCCTGATTTATTTTCAGATGTTGCAAGGTGCAGCCTCTGAGCAGGGACATCCATGCAAAGAATAAACATATACGGGAAAAGCATATCACCTTGTCGAATACCCCATGAGGATTTAATAAAATCACATACCTCATTGTTAACAAGAATAGAATATGACACAGTTGTGACACATTCATGTGTCAAACTAATCCAAGAATCATGAAATCCCAAATCTTTTAGGCAAGAGAAAATAAAAGCCCATTCAAGCCTATCATAAGCTTTTCTCATATCCAATTTGAGAGTCAGATAAGCTTGCTTGCCTTTCATGTTGTTGGATTTGTTCATGCAAGTACGTTATCGTGGAGTGCTCTTTTGGTACAAAAGCATTTTGAACTGGACTAATAATAAGCTCTAAAGTAAGTCTCATTCTATTCACAAGATTCTAATTCAAATTATTATAAAAGCTTCTATAACATATATGAGTGTTAGTGTATATTGTCTTACTCTCTTTTGTATCAAAAGTTGTTCAACTTTGAATGTTTTCTTAAATCCTTTGTGAGTGTATTGGAAATTTAGAATTGGCTTTTTTGGAGTGAAAATATTTGCAAAGGCGAAACTGCTTATATCAAGATTTTTAAATACTCCACTTACCATCAATACCACTATTAGTTATTGTTGGAAAGTTATTGGAAAGTTATTGTTGTACATATAACTGTTAGTTATCTTGGTTGATGAGGTCACTAAAAATTGTTATTAGATATTTGAGTTTCAATACCACTTACCATCAAATTTTCTGTCTCATTACTCAAAAAGAAAAATCTACAACACAAATAACTTTTACCATTCACGTCACATTTGACATACACTACAGATAAATTATTTTAAACTGTTACGAAGCGTATTAACAATTGATATTTCATTTAAATTGATGTATTATAAAATGTGACTCCTCAAAAAGCTCACCCATACTTGTGCACTTATTTTGATTGATGTGGCATTGAATTGCTATTCTCATGATCGTTATACTCTTTATTTGAAAGTAAATAAAGTTCTATATTTTAATCACTTGGTTTCTAGTTTTCCAGCTTGTGACAACTGATAAGGTTTGGTTGGCAGTTATCACCCTGAACTCAAATTGCGTTTCAATTGTACATAGACAGTCCCCAAGGGTGGTAAAGTGCAAGGTGACTTAGATGAGGATATAGCTTGTAACGCCCCAATAACAAATAAATCATAACTGAACATCAAGAACTCCATGGATGGGCGTTACCGCCGTCCGCAAGGACAAGACATCTCTAAAATATGAAAGTTGAACCATAGAATCAAAGTACAACCTTAGAGGTCATTCACGAGCAGTTTGAAACCTTTAATAACAACACGGGATCGATTCTAAAATCCCAGGGTTATATCAAACATAGCACAACTTAAGCTTACAAATATAACATTAAAATACATATTGCAGTTCAGATGTACAGTTGGGGCTCCAAAAAAAAACACCACAAAAAGGCATGAAAACGTCTTAGCGCTTCTATCCGCAAATCAAAGGGACGGTCCTGATTTAATTATCACCTTCCGCCTCCCTGTCCGCTTGTGAGTGGTTTACTGAGCATCTTCCTAAAACAAAACATAAAAGCATTTCGAACTGTGAGCCAAAGCTCAATACGTGCATCCCTGTACTGATAAAGATTCAATGGGGAAAGAACGTATGAGGGCCCGCTTTGTAATTCATTTTGATTTTAAAACAGGGAATGAGATGTATATAAAACTAACTTGTCAATTATTATCTGTTAGTGCACCCCTTAGTAACTGTTACGATCTATGTATAGGTGTACACCTGCCAAGCCGACCGGAAGACCTGACCTGAAGCCGCGCGGGTAACTGAAGGGCAAAGCCCTGTAACTGATAACTGATGGGGTCACTAATTATGTGATAAATCACTGGTTCAATTGATTCATTGATGTACTTACCAAAACATTATAATTTCGATAAATACGTGTTGATTTCTAAATATACAGTCAATGGACGTACCTGAGGTCTTTAAAAGTTAGTACACAGATTAAATAGATGACTAAAATGGAGAGGATGAGAGCTTAGGCCTTGATGCTGTTAAAAAAAATCATTATAGGCATAAAATTAGTACAATGAATACTCTTAAATGGAAAAAGACTTATAAAGAATTTGTGTGAATCAGTTAAAAGAAAAGGCTTATGAAACTGGTAAAATTAAATAAAGTATGAAAATGCTAAGGTAAAGCACGGCGGTGAGTTTAGAGGGTAGGGTTGATGACAAGGTACGGAATGAATAATCCACAACTTATACTCCCGACCTCCAACCGAGACGTAAGACCCCAATATAAATAGCTTAGGAAGTCCTCTAAAACTTTCCTGAAGGGCACATAACTAGATTCCTATGATAGGTTTCATAAAATAGGGTCAGAACAGCAACATGTCAGGTTTTGGTAAAAAAAAACAACCATTCTGTCCACCCTGCACAGGTTCCAGTAAAATAGCCATAACTTCCTCCACAGACCTCGGATTAAGGCGATTCAAGAGTCATTTTAAAGCTAACATCCAGACCTATCTACCCACCAAAAATCAGAATTTTTGGCCAGGCCGATCGTTACCAGTTTTGTTTCAAAGCTCGTCCTGTTTCACTGAAAATTCCAGCAACACTTCTTTTAGTTGATAATTCCCTTTTTAACACCAAACCTCAACTCAAACTCTTTCTCAAGAGTGTATAACACACTTTGGTACATCCCAATCACATACAACATCACCACACTCAACTTCAATTCATATATATATCCAACAAAGCTTACTTTCCAAGCACATAAACACATACCCCAAGGTTAACACAACTTTGGTCCAAACCATGCATTTATGGACAAAACCCTAACTTTGGGTCAACTTGAATCCCATCACAACATTCCAACACATCATAAAAGCCATATTAAACTTCAATACATTAAGAGATAGGCAAAAACATGGAGAAATCAAGCCATAATTATCACTTGAACAAGAAACTTGCATACCTCAACATGAAACCCTAACCCTAACTTCATCCAAAATCAACCCCACCATAAATCCTCAACAAGATGATTCTTAACACCACAAAAACAACTTAATCCACCATTAAAACAACCAAAATAAAGAACAAAACCCAACAAAATCAAAGATCAAAAACAAAAATCAACATAGGGGTGAAAGAACACTTACTTTAAGCTTGCAAAAGAGCTAGGTGTGGTCCTTGATGCTTATGGAAGTGAAAAGGATGCTTGGGGTTGGTGAGTGGGGCTTGATTTGTGGGGTTTTGGTGGTGTGAAGGTGGTGGAATGGTGGCTGGAGGGAGGTGCCGTGTAGAGAGAGAAGAGAGGTGGGAAGAGAGAGAAAAATACTTGGTGATAAATGAAGATAAAAGCCTTGGTTTTAATTTTTTATACTCCCTTAACACAAGGCCAAATACATGGCTGCAAATTAGGGTAGAAAAGTCAATAAAGTCACGCTTGGTTAAGGCTTAATTAAGAGGATTAGTTAATCAAATAAAGGTCAAGTTTTGTTGCATCGAAATCGGCTTTAAACGGGCTCGGGTTTAGCAAAAAATGAAAACCGAGTGCGTTTCTGAAATTTTTTTTTAAATTTTTTTTAAAACAAATTTGAAATAAATGGTTGTGATGCCATGAAAAAGGATTTTCAACATTAAATTCTTAAATATCAAGGCCTAACTCAATTTCCAAAATTGACGAGAAGAAATCGCTGAATTGCAAAGTAAGGGCCCCGTTAGAAATGTCCAAATGAGAATAATAAAGAGATGGAAATATGAAAAGAAATGATGTGAATGAAATGAAATTAATAACCAGAATCTAGGGTCGGACTATTACATAGCTTGGGATAAGAATTGGTTTGCGGTTATCACGTTGGGTTCAAATTAGATTTCAATTATATCTAGAGCGAATAATTAGTTTGCTTAACCAGTGTTTTAAAATTTAATTTTGGATGATCTATTTTCGATTTGATATTGTTTTGGTTTGTGTCATTAGTCTCATGTTAAGAGAGATGAAAACTCTGCAGTGCATAGCCTATCAGAGTAATTCGTGGGATATAAAATGATTTCACTTTTATGTAATCATTGATTGTTTGATCATACGATACAAAAATGACTGTAATTCTCTTTATTTTTTGGTGTAAAAGGATTGACGTTCTCCTTGCTGTAGACTTTTTGCTTGTGATCAAGAAAAAGAATTCCTTAACCTTGATTACTTTTGATCGTGGCTGAGTCAGAGTAACATAATATATAATATATAATATATAATATATAGGTATAGATATCTAAAAAGTAAAGGGAAAATCTTACGGTTCTACTGGTTGCTGTTCTACGATCTTCGTTGTTTTGCTTGCCTGATAGCGGTTGCCATTAATTAACAAATAACAACAAAACCTCAAAAACAAAAATCACAGAAACCCTTCTTCCCGTCTTAAAGACTTAAACCCTACACTCCATCCCTCCGAAGACCCCAAGCTCCCCGCAACCCCTTCATACCCCCCCCCCCTCCTTTGAATACAATGCTACCCTTTGTTCAGCAAACCCTCAATCAGCCCAGATCTGCACCTGTTGGCGCCTCTGCTTCTCAACAGGTTTTTCTTTCTCTGTCTTACCCCCCCCCTCGCCCCCCGATACACATGCACATGTTTGCTCTGATGAAGCATCAGGGTTTAATTGGCTCTGTTTGGTTTCTTGTGTACTATGCAGGTGCCTGCTGATTTGTTGCAAAACCTTTTGCAAATTCAATCTCAAATGGGTTTTGTTAACCCACAATCATCTGTGCCCTTTAATGGTCTTAACACCAATTTAGGCAATGGCAACAGGCCCCCAGGTCCCATGAATATTCCCAATTTCAATCTTTTGCAGAATGGTCAAGTGGGTAACTCCATTCTGGGTTCGGCTCCGCAGGTTCAATCACAGGGAGGATTTATTCCTCAAAATTTCATGCAGAATTTGAATGTTCCAGTTAATGGGCAGCTGGGCAGTGTGGTTCAAGGCACCCCTGCGCAGTTGTTTGGATATAACCCAATGAATATGCCCCGGAATTCTAACCCCGGTACTCCTAATTTTCAGAATGGGCAGTTTGGGTGGCAGAATCAAGTGCAGAATATGAACCAACTTGGGAATTTGGCATTGTTGAATCCTTCTCAAGTTGCTGCCTTGGCTCAGTTAATGGGGTGTGCTAACCAAGTAGCTCAGTCCACGGTCCCTCAAAATAGTGCCTTTGTTGCAAACGCACCGCAGCTTGGAGCTCTCCAACCTAATGGGGTTGCACAGCAGGCTAATTTTGGTCAGCAGCTGCCTGTTGCTTCACAACAGATGCAGAAGGTTTCTCTTACACCATCTAATCGCACATCCCCTCACCCACAGAATAACCAGGGCCCAAGCTGGCAGGTACATCCTTTCTGTATTATTTACCTTTGGAATTCTCTCTATAATCTGTGCTGACAGTTCCCAAGTCTTAGCGATTTTATCAATGTTGTTAGTGTACTATGCAGTTAGCATGGTCCATATCTGCTGTAAAACTTACGTGCTGATGTGTTGAGGATTTGAACTTCCTCTATCATTATCAGTGATTGATATATTTTGAGCCTATTAGTTGCCTATCAGCATGTTTGATATAATTCTCGCGTCTAGTTGTGCATGGTCATGCAAACACTGAAGTAAATGATAGGTGTTGGATGATAGCTTGTCTAAAACTGAGGAAACATTTTGGCTGTTGGACAACTTTGAATGAATGTAGCTGCTTCTGATAGGTTCATGAAGGAAATAGACCCTGCTTCCTCTTCCTTTTTAAAGTAACTGGGAGAAGTGTGTACTCATATTCAGCTTCGTGGATCAACTATTCTCCCTGTCATTTGTTTTCTCTCTTTTGGGGGTGGGGGGTGGAGGGTCAGCAATTCATGTGTCATCATGATGGAGGTCAAGTGAGATACACTTGGTAGTGTATTAAGCAATGGCTGTAGCCCTGTGTGAGATAAGGAGGCTTGTATAAAGTGTTGATTGTCGACTGCTAGAAGATTGTTCAGTTGAGAGCATTTCAAACTGAGTAAAATGCATTCACACTGATTACAAGAAGCAGTGCAGAGTGGGGAATATGTTCTCAATTCTAGGCATCTGGTGAAAGGATAAAAGGCCTGCTCGTTGACTTTTTTACCTACATTCACCGCCTCATTATGAGAAGAGACGCATGCTTATATGAAATAAAGGAATGAGCAGCAGCAGGAATACATTTACAGATGGATTATGAAGCATTGTTTATGGACCTTGATCAGGTGATGATCTTTACTAATGATGCAGGGAAATCATGGTAAAAAGCACGGGATGCATATGTCCAATTCAAATCATCACCACAGTAAGAATTTTACAAAGAACTCCCGAAGAGAGGCACCCAGTGGGAGGTATGTTATTCCTGTGATGTATATGTTGCAGTGTTGTGGCTCCATTTTTGGTTTTAACCCTAAACTTTTTATGCAGGTTTCAGAATTTTCAGAATCATCACAAGCCTAATATGAAGGGAAGTCATAAGTTCTCTAAAGACAATGGAAGAAAAGGTGTCCTATTGTTCCTGATGAAGAATATATATCATTTGCTTGCCAATTATCATTGTTGTCACTTGTTCTGTTAGTGTTAACCATGTTCCCGTATTGTCTCCCTTCTATTTGTTTTGTTGTTCCTTTTGTATTATTGATAGGCCTTATGGGTTGGTAGAATCACATTGACTGTCAGATGTTAAGAGGCAATGTGTCAGGGTTGGTAAAACTTATGTAGGCTTTGTGAGCTAGCTAGCTGCACCAAGTGGAGTGGTAATTTGATTTAGTTTGCCGAACCGTAAATCCTTTGTTTCACCATGAAACACTCAACTATTGTGGACAATTGACAGCCAGAAACGGTGACTATGGCTAGTGTTTATGCCTTGACGAAACATTTACTTTGGCTGTTGCATGGAAAACTGAATGGCTACTCTAAGTGGCTCTATGTTGGTCTCAATCTTTTGCAGCACTTGCCCCATACTTTGCTAACAGCCTTCACTAACTCATGTTGCAGAAAGTTTTTCTTGAAGAGTCTATAAGATAGGACATAATTGCCCATAACTATGCCTTTCAATTTTTTTCTTGTTCTTGTATGAAATTAAAAGTTGGTTTCTTATTTTTGTATTATGGAGTATCTTTGATGGAAGATCTCATAAATCAAATATGGTATATGTATTTTTGTGTGTGAGGGTGGGTGGTTGGAGACATATATAACATAGAATCGTGCAAAAGATATCCTAATTTTCATCGGATTCTATTATCTATTGTTTTTACTACATGTGTGTCAGAAGATTTCCAATGCTATCGCAAATTTCTTTTGTGGGTCTCTTAGAATCGATATGTGTACGGGCAATGATGCTCGTATAGGTAAGACCCCCTACGTCTGAATTTCCCCAAACCCCGCTCAAGTGGGAGCACGCCCCTCATTGAGAGTTGTTATTGTTGTTGCTGCAAGAGATATCAAGGCCGAAGAACCGTGATGATGGTTTGTATGTGCCAAATATTTGTAGATCTTGAAAGATCTTTTCCCTTCCCAAGTCTGTCTTACCTTGACCCAGAGACCTCATAATCCAGATCTATGCTTTGCCATAGCATACCTGGGTCTTGGTGAGTAGGGGTCCCTATTTGATTCGACCGATAAGGCTTCATACAGGGAGGACAGAGAGCACGAAGGAAGGAGAGTGCTTGAGGGGAGAAGGCGGCTCCTGTAATGCTGCATAAAGCAAGATTCTGCCACGGGAGGTGGGTTTTAAGGGTAAGGAAAAGGGCTCATTTTGGGGGGGGGGGATGAGTTGTGCACGTCAGAGGTAGCACTAGGGGTTTTTTAATGTCCGATCTCTATGTGTCCAAAGTATGTATGGCCACACCTTGGGTATTCTCTTCAATGTATTCATTCCTGTCCGTTCTTGAATTGCCTCATTTCTTATTTGTCTGTCCTTGTTTCCTCACTCATCCGCATCGGCAATCACATCTTAGCCGCTTTGACTTCTGAATTTGTGCTTCTGATTGGCCAGAGTTGAAGGAGCTGTGTTATAACAGGGACTGACATGAAAGTATTATGTATTTGCATGGCTAGTTGGAAATAAAGCATCCAATGGAAGTGGTTTTCTATGAAACATCTTATTGGGTCTATTTGCTAACCAGGGAGACTGTAAGACTAGTGTAGCTTGAGACAACCTTGCATTTTCTTGGGTATAAGTCAAAGTGTGGGATTGAACCTTAAATTGAATCCATGTTTTCTTAATATTATTCTATTCTTGCATGTTTGTATGCTTTCCCTTGTTCTATAGTTTCGCACTAGGTCCTGAGACAGCCTTGCATTATTTCGGTTAAAATGTGATAGGGAGCTCATCTATTGTTGTCCTGGCTTTTCTCCAGCACTGTACATGCCTTGTTACCAACGTGATTTATTGTAAAATCTTAGTGGTAATCTTCAACAGTCTTTGTAAAATGACTTCTGTATTCATTTTGTAAAGCAGGCATTGAAACTTCTGGTCCTGATAACCAATCTAATGGTGGAAAAAAGCGAAGGTGTGCGATGCTGAGCAGGACTGAGTACCTGTGATGTCTTTTGCTGTAGTAACAATTTTAGTTATTTCTACTATTGCTATTTGGTGTCGTCAAAATGTGAAAAAATAGATCAAACAATGCATCATATTGTTCCTTTCTTTGGACAGTGTATCTCTGGTCCGCAGCTCTCTGTGACAGCATTTTGTTCTCATCATGCTCTCCCATTTTGGCTATAGGTCGCTTTCTATGTTCTACACTGAGAAAGAAATTCAACAATGGCGTGAAGAACGCAAGAAGAATTATCCTTCAAAAGCCAATGTGGAAAAGGTTAGTCTAGAACAAGTAATTTAAGTCACTTTCAAGGTTTCACTTGGTTTCGGCAATGACTGGGTTGGTCTTCTGCAGAAGCTGGCAGCCATGCAAGCTAATGCTGATGCTGTTGCTGAAGAGGCCCAGTTACGGCGTCAGGTAGAATGTTCATTTTGATATATGTGAAATTTAAGAACAAGGCTGATTGTATATTTATTATAAGTAATTGTGCACATCTGTATTCATTCTTTGTCTTCATGGCATTTTATATAACTGTGAAAATCTGCTGAGGTTGCTTGCTGAAGCCATAAATGCACACACTTCCATTCTCTCTCTCTTCTCTTTTCTTTTAATTTTTTTGTTCGATTATTGTTGTTACAAGTTACAACAATAATAAATTCAATATGGATCATGTGGAGCTTGGGTCTGGAGAGTTTAAAATGTATATAGCCTTATGCCTGACTAGGAGAATAGCAGAACTGAGCTGGAGCTTCATTGGACTTTTGCGTGAATTTGGCAGAGCTGGAGGAAGCTTTGCTTGAGCAGCCGCCTATACTGTGCTCTTTTTCCTGCATGATTTGAGACCCACAATGCTTGGCTTATTACTGTCACTGTCAACTCCAAGTCCAAATCCATATCCCTACCTCCAAGCCCTACCTAAGCAAGGTTAGGGGGAAAAGGAAGAGAAGAAAGGGTTTGGGGGGGGGGGAGTTTAGCAGCCTTATACCCCTCTGCTACACTATAGAGAGGTTAGTTTATGTTGGTTTCTAGATGAAAAACCTTTTGACTGCCCTCTACTCTACAGAAAAGGAGTGGAAGACAATCACTACCAAGTCAAAGCGGAAAAAGGGGAAAAGGTTGGCAGGGATATGCTTCAATATTGAATGGGGGATTTCCAAATCAGCACAAAAACAAAGCCTTAATGTTAGGTGTCGGCTATGTTTTCTGCAAATAAGGGGGAAACTAACTCATTTGAGCATAAGCCAAGCTGCTCTTGTCGAACCAAACTCTTATCGACCCTATGGGCTCACCATGGCAACTTGGCTCATTTATACCCTTACTCTTGACCGTGGCTGTTAGATAGGCTTTTTTATTTAGCATGGTAAGGTGCAAAAATTCTATAATTGAGAGAGATTCTGGCACTCAAATCCTTCGTTTCGGCTTAATTACATATGTCATTTCACTGAAACTTTCGCATGGTATGTAGATTTGACACTTTACCTCAGATCCAAACTTACAAATTTTCAGAAAACAGCCCTGTTCTACCGTTTGACGTGCACACGTATTAATCTCGTAACATAGGAGCAGGGTATGCTCTGTGTTAAGCTGTTCTCTTTCATCAGTCACTATAATTTTTTAGCCGAAGTCTATTATCATTACTGGTTTGAAGCTATATGGCATCAGGGGTCATCTGAATCATCCCTACATCAATAACTCATGATTACATTCTTATTTTGATTCTATTTTCTTATTCTAGAATCTGTTGGATGGCTCTGGTAGGTAGCTGTAATGGGGGGCTTTCTAAATTTACTATGGTATTATTGTGAGAATATGCTGGCAATAGCAAGAGAACATCTTGCGATTAGTTGTTGTGCTAGATTGCTGACAGCTGTCCTAACATAATGCTGTGCTGACCTGCACATGCAATTTGTGGTTCATGGTTTTGATTTGCAAACTGCTTTTGTTATCTATATGCAGCAACTGAAGGAAGTATTGGCCAAACAAGTTGAGTTGGGTTTTGAAGTTCCAGAAATTCCATCACACTATTTAGTGGATTCAGAAGAACAGTTTCACAGCAGGGACAGGAATCAAAAGCAATTTAACAAGGGGCGATTCCAGAAAAGATTCGATAAAAAGGGAAGATTCGACCAAAGCAACCGCTTTGATAAGAAAAGAGGACCAGGAGGCAATGATTCATTCAGAAACAATGAGCGGTTTCCAAAAAGACCAAGAGTAGAGGGAGATGATTCATCAAAGGCTCCCTTGAGCATCAGGAAGCCAACACTTCTGCAAAAGTTATTGAGCACTGATATAAAGAGAGACAGGCGACGTCTATTGCAAGCTTTTCGGTTCATGGTTATGAACTCGTTCTTCAAAGATTGGCCTGAGAAGCCTCTGAGCTTCCCCAAGGTTATTGTCAACGAAACTGGGATTGAGAGCGAGGTGACTGAAGAGAAACCTTCCTCTTCCAAGGGAGAACTTGCGAGCATTGCTGATGATCTCAACTCTTCCGACGACAGCGACAGTGACACCGAAAAGGGAGGCTGTCAAGAAGAGGGAGAGATCACGGACTAGGAAAGGGAGATGATCTCCGGTTTATAGGACATTGAAGAAAATGTTTGTATGTTAAAATTATCTTTTTGTTAGATTTAGTATGCTGTAAGCATAATGTACAAGTATTTTTACATTAATTTTTGAGGGTAGATTACTTTCCAACAATGCAATGGAAGAAAATCAGGATTCAACACAAATGAACTGACGACGTTGTATCTGTGAAATTATGAAAAATCTTATTCTTAGATTTTATGTGCAGTTGTACCCTTCTTGAAAAATGAAAGCCATTATTTTGTGTGTACATGTGATGCACATGATGTTGCTCATTTGCTTTAGCTTGATGTCTTGTCTTGATCTTCATTCTTTGTTCCTCAGCCTGCGATGAATGATCTGAATCCTCCACGACCACGGCGCAGTGACACTGTAAACGTCAGGTGTGATCCAAAACTGACCACGCTGTACTTGTGTTTCTGATAGCTGAAATATTTTGTCGGAATAAGGTGAATTTTTTGTAGTGATTAATTACATATATTTATTCAAGTGATTGATCGCGGGGCAACGCATGAGTCTTTACTCTTTACTAGTAAGAGATGAAAGGGAAGTTTGCCTACTATGCCAAATATTCAAGCCATTAGTCGGTCGCTCAATTGAACGTACGAGAATCCTAATTGTGTACATTTGCAAAACCTGCTATGAACTTGTAATATTATTCTTGTCACTAATCATATTCTTTGATGTCACTGCATCTTTTCAGACGGTAAACTACGGTATAACTTCATGGATCCGATGTATTTATTAAGGAGAACAGCGAGAGTAGCAGAGACTGACGTAATAAGGGAGGTGGGATTCGCATTTCGCAGCCACGAAGAAAGATGTGGCGGAGGTTCACCCCTTTATGCTGACTCACTTTCCCAGCTGGCCCCTGTCTTTTACCGGCCACCTTTTCTCCCTGTATTTTCTATTTTTAAATTCACCCGCCTTTCCACGTTTCCCTTCAATCCTCCATTTTCATTTTTTTTTTGTCCCCATTCCCACCCTTCTCCCTATCCTCTTTTCTAGTTTTAACCTTTTTGCCTTTTTTTTTGGGGGGGAGGGCATCAAGTGTTTTTCTTTTAAGAAAAAAATTCTTTTCTAAAATTCAAAAAATGAGTTTAAAAATTACAGGCATCACCGATTCTTTGTTTAATAGCAGGCCTTTTGCCATATTTTTAAATGTTCTTTTCTCTTGTTTAAAGATTCGACATCTAAAGTTTATAAGAACGATGAAATTAGTATTAAACTTTTATTTTTAATAATTTATTTTTTTTGCAAAAACATCTAAAGTTTATAGAAATTATAAACTTTGCCCCAGATTCATTTCTATAAACTAGAAGGTGTATGTCTATTTCTTGAGCGCAAAGTTAAATGATATGTCATACATGTACTGTATGCATATTGTTAATAATAAAAAGAAAATTACTTATGACTAAATTTTAAAATTTTAGATAATAGCGACGTAGAGAATTTTATAAAACTAACATGTATTGTGACTTGAAACTTTACATACTGACTTATGTTCCATTTCCTAAATTTGTATAACTAAGACGACCATGTTGAATTTAAGGCTAAGTTACCCTTTTATATAATTTATCCGCTAAATTTACTTTTTTTATTATTTAAATTTTTATATTTTGAATGCAGTGGAGTTAAGGATTAAAATTTCAAATAAATTATATTTTGAATGCAGTTGTGTGGCGCGAATAAAAATAATAATTTTAAAATTTAAAAATAATCATTCAGAATGGAGTTTTGGGGATTTAAGATTGGAAAATGGGTTTTTAGCAGAGATTAAAAAGAATCACGTATTAAAAATAAAAATAAAAATTGGGAGGGCCCCGGCCACCTGCTTGGAAGCAACTTTGCATAAACTCTTTTTGTTCATTCTTCTCTGCCTTTTTTTTCTGTTCTTTTTCTCCCAAATCTTTACATTACAGCCACAGCGACTGTTGCATAGCAATAGCATAATAGAGAGGACAGCGCCGGCCGGAGATTGATGTCTCGCCGGAATGTTACGCCGGATGTAAATGATCCGGCGATTAAGCTCTTTGGAAGGAGCATCTCTTTCCCGGATTCTCAAGCCCCGCCGCCGGAAAATGAAGATGTCGAGGATACACCTGAGTTGCCGCCGCCTCCTGCTTCTGATTCACCGGTCTCTCTCTCTCTCTCTCAGCTTTCTGATCGTAGTGATGGAGTTCAGTTCATATGTCAATGTATTTCAGGAGCAGCATATGTGGATTGTTCTATTGTTGAAAAATTTGGGTAGTTGAATTTTCTTGTGGAGTTCCAGTTCGTGATTGTTGTGGTATTATTTGTTTGTGCGGATGACATATTTGCTTGCTAAGAATTATTGAACCGACTAAAAGTAGTCACTTTTGCATTTGTTTGGAATTTTTCATATGTTTTTTAATTTTTTTTTCAAAAAAGGGAACCATGGGGTGGAAAGAGTTTTTCAGAAGCATTTGCCACAATCTGTTTTTGGGGGGTTATTAATAGGGCAATTGTGAAAAAGGATACCGGTATGAATCGAAAGTTGCTGATGTCTTTTCCCCCTTCTTTCTTTGGGGAAGGGGGAAGATTTTTAGGTTAAATTTGTTAAAAATTGATTTTTTACATTGTTTGATTGTATTGTAGTCAATTGTAAGGATTTGTGAAGTTATTGGTGGCTAGTGAGCCAGTCTAGGCCAACCTATGGCCAAGGCCAGTTTAGCCACCACCTGTGCTCAGTTCGGGTCACAAAAGTTCTAGTTATGGATCATGTTGAGCATTTTTGTTTTGACCAGTTATGCAGAAAGTAGCGAGCTCTTTACTGATTTCAATTAGCTCTTCAAAAGGTTGCATATATCTTGACCTTTCCAAAACACGCTAGCCATCATGAATTTAAAGGAAATAACATTTTCATTAATGCACGTCCAAATCCAATACCCCAAAAATCCGCCACCAGGTGGGGGTTTTTTGGGGAGGGGGTTCTGGTGTAGCAGCCTTACCCTTGAATTGCAAAATTACAAAGAATCTAATTTCAGCACCCCTTGCCATCCATGATAATGAACAACTAAATTGCAACATCATCCATTGGTAAAGTTACCTTGGTTTTATATGAATTTACCCTCGATGCCATGAAAAATGATATCTACATTTAAGGAAGTCTAACTTGTGCACGTGCTACATTGTAATACAGACGTGTCTCTTTTGATGCCTTTGATTGCTGGTTTCAGCCAATCAGTGACACAGGATATGTTTGATGCCTTTGATTGTTGGTTTCAGCCAATCAGTGACATAGTATATGTTTGCGAAGACATCTCTCTTGTCACTGGCCTGCTCGTATACCTCTCTGCATATAAGCCAAATGAGACTTAACTACTACTACGAGATCCCATCTGCTTGTAATACAGATGTATCTTCTTCTCGAACTCCATCTTTTACTTTTATGTTAGTGAATTTGAGTCAAATCAGAAGCTTCGTCTGTGAACTTTGTATCTGTATTTGTGGGCTGCATTTCAAGTTCAACCCAGAGTCACTAAATTCCAAGGTGGAAAAATAATATTTACACCAATGATATTGAAGGAGCATGGTTATTGGAAACATTCAATATGATAAAGGCTAAGTTTCTGCTGGCATAGAATGGGATATCTGTAACAGACTCTGAAGAACTTTTTTCTTTTTCTATCATATATGCTAATGTAGTATCTCTTGGTAGATTTCCAACAAAAAAGACATGCAGGCATCCTTGGTTTGAAGTTTTCTTATATAATTGTGAATACTTCATGAAAAGGATATATGAAAAGAAATGTCTAAGTTGCCAATGAGCTATTGAGGATCATGACTGCCTAGAGATTGAAAATATCCCCGTCCATGCATAGTAAGGTAGTATGAAAGTGGTATGAGTTATCTGGATTGTAATAATACTCTCTTTTATGGCAACATAATGTGTCTTGGTATTGCAGTGATAGTCCTGATTTCCTCTTATTCCATATATGTTGCACCAATAGATGTATTATTACATGTGATAGATTGTCAACTTATTCCAAGTGTCTTCTGTACGTTAGTTTGTTCCCTTTATTGGTATTTCATTTTGATAGATTTTCAGATCTTCAATCGAATTTTTGTTGTGCTCTATCATTAAAAGTTCAGACCTCTACTAAGAGTTTTGAGCTCAGATGACACAAAGTGAAATAGCCATTGAATCGCTTTCGCCCTCTGTTAATTCCGAGATTAATTGATTGGTGTTTGCCATGGTTTAGTTCATAATAGCATATGTAGGATTGGGGCATTTGTCCATTTCTTTAGCCATCTAAGATGAAAGCATATAATTCTAGATCAAACACCAGTTGTTTAGACTCTTTGAGGGGGTTTTGTGATACTCCTGCTGAAGCTGGTCTCGTGTCTTCTTGAATGTCAGGATACATCTCCAGCAGCAATTAAAACGCAAGAAGAGCCCTGCACCATAGAAGACTCCGACAATGAAGATGGAGCTCCTACATCAGAAGACCCTGATACTGTGTCGTCTGCACAAGAGAATGCAGAAGCTGCAGAAAAAAATTCTGACCCAAGCAAGGCTGCTTTCAAGAAACCTGATAAAATCCTACCATGTCCGCGTTGCAACAGCATGGATACAAAATTCTGCTATTTTAACAATTACAATGTCAACCAGCCAAGGCACTTTTGCAGGAGTTGTCAGAGATATTGGACAGCTGGGGGAGCTATAAGAAACGTTCCTGTCGGGGCTGGTCGTCGCAAGAGTAAACATGCATCTTCACAGCTCCAACCTGTAGTGATACCGTCCAATGGAGGATGTGTAATGCCAGCCAACCTCATCAACTCCACTGATCTGCATTGCATGACTTCAAGCGAAACAGGGGAAGTCCTAACAGTGAATCCTGATAGCCCGCTTTATAGGTCAGTGGCAAATAAGCTTACTGTTAAAGAACCTGAGAATATTCTGGACGCGTCTAAAGTTGCTTGTGGAGCCAGAGCTGGGTTTCCTTCTCCAAGTTGCTCTTCCATGAGAGAAAATGAAGCTTCACATGAGACAATGCAACTTGAAAAAGTAGCTTCATCTGATGGTCGTCTCGCTCCTTTGCATACTTTGCAAGGTTTTCCTGGCCCTCCGCCATATCCTTGGAATTTTGGTTGGAATGGGATGGCATACGGAGGTGCTCCTAGTAATGCCTTTCTGGTTCCTTGGAACTCGCCAACGATGATGATGACGCCTGGGTTTTGCATGCCAAACATTACATTTCCATTTGTACCTCCTATGGGGTGGGCCTGGAATGCCGCTCCTGGGAACCCTGCCTCTAGCTCTGGAAACAATGACTGTTCTGGAAATACATCTCCCTTGGGGAAACATTCAAGGGATTTGAATTTGCAGGTGGAAGAGAAAAATGAGAAAAACCTATGGATACCCAAGACTCTGAGGATAGATGACCCTGAGGCTGCAGCAAAAAGTTCGATATGGAGTACATTAGGAATCACACCTGGCAAAAACAAACCCATTACAAAAGGGGGCATGTTCAAAGCATTCCAATCCCAAACTGAAGGAAATGCGGAAAAATCAGAATCTGACAGGGCATTGCAAGCAAATCCAGCTGCTTTTTCACGGTCAAAAGCATTCCAGGAAAGCGCATAAAATGAAGTACCACAATCTCTTTGCCGTTTCTGGGGACTGTGTAATATAAAGAGCATTCTGTCGAATCAGGTTAAGTGCTCCATCTGACTTGAAATTATAATCAGGAACTCTGGCTCTTGCAGAACTCAGAAATTCCTTGAATCAAATTGCTTTGCTGACAGTTTTTGTCACATCTGTATTATTATTGTTATTATTCTTGTTAGTTGATTGCGCTGCTTACCATAGTGAACAGTTGAGGGTTGATATATCATATATGTAAGCAAATATGTACGCAGTTGACATAATTACATCGCTTGTTGTCAAATCATTCCATGTATGATCCTATAGACTGAGCGTGTAATGGTACATTTCCGATTGAGATGATCTAGAAATCATATGCATGTAAAGCTATCTTTGTGTTAGGTGCAGCTGCAGCCTGCAGGTAAGATTTGCTCTTGTGACAATTGTCCAGTTGAATTGGGGCAGCTAGCAAAGACCATGAAAGGTCTCCTTTGAACATATCTGCTGGTGCACAAAAGGTGCAATTACAGTTTTGGTTTGACCCAGCCAAAAAAAGTTGGGGTGGTTGTCACAATCGCACTACACTAATAATGGTTGCAAAATTGGAACTTGGTTGCTATTAAACTTGAATTACTGGTCATGGTTATCACATTGTGAACTTTTAGACTCACTAAATTATGCTTGCAGTCTCAAAAGTTCTGAACCTCTTTTCAATCTGCGGATGTGGAGAGAGATATACAGTTCACTAAATTATGCTTGCGGTCTCAAAATTTCTGAACCTCTTGTCAATCTGGGGATGTGGAGAGAGATATACAGTGTGATATAGGAAGAACTCGAACCTAGGTCTCAATATTAATTTGTTGTGGACTTTGACAGCTAAGCGACCCTCAAAGTTATGATGATCAATGTCGGTGCGTGATATAACAAAATATAGTAAGCAGATAATCATAAACTAAGGCGTATATCGTACACTTGTGATTATGTACATTTGTATATTATATAAGTAATTATATACTGAAAAATAGACTATATGACAAATATATCCTAAAAAAATATATAATTAAATACGGCAACATATACACACAGATGTACGTAATTTGTCTGGCAATTAAATTCCTGAAGGGCCGAACAACCATGCAACATGCACTTTGGATAGAACATTAAGAGCAACTCTGCAGCGAAAAACTACCACAGGATCCCCACAACCTTTTCAAATGCACCTTTTACATATCTGGCGCCATATTATTGCCTCAAATTCCCTGATAGATACATAGTAGAAATTCTGTCTACATTATATCTACATCACAATTTAACCCAAACTGGTGAAAAAATATTCATATATAGAGCTAGTAAATTTTATCTTTTTTTAATGGGTCATAATGTTATATACAGAGGCAGTAGTTCTCTCACTGAGAAGTGAAAACAGGGGATGCCCTGTCACTTGGGCTGTCACCTTGCCACGAATCTTGAACCTGAGCTGCAAACTGCAAGTTCCACAGCACGTCTTCAATGGACGGCCTCTCACTTAGCTCACTTGAGAGTGACCTTAGACAAAGCTCCATAGCTATCTTCAGTGAGTTGTCTGAATACTCCTTGCATGCTGCTGGATCCAGAATCCGCTTTCGGGCTGTCTTATCTGCCCTTATCGCCACTTGAAACTATATGTGCAAAATAAAACTCAGCAAACGAGTACTACAAAGTTCATGCTTTACAGTCAAGTATAGAATTTAGTTTAGGAAAAGAGAGCAGAGAAATTGAAAAAAAAAAAATTAAAGGAATATATGTTTGGAGGGCATTAGACTCGGAAAAAGGAATTCTGAACAGTCATGAACTAACTTAGACCCAAAACAAGCCAATGTTATTATGATCCAAACCTGAGTTGAGGGTAAATGAAATAGACTCAAAATCAATGTAGCATCATGCATGTTTGCTTGACAATCACATTAGACAAACGGATAGCAAACCCGAAAGTAATCAAATAAGAACCCAAAAGACCGGAAATTGTGTCAACTGATTTTGACTCAAACTGCAATTAAACAGACTAAAAACTTGCTTGCCAGGTTTTACAGAGCATCATTTACCAGATCTTTTATTACAGATACATCGTTCTCTGATGTAATTGCTGTTCCTGTTATGATTTCCATGAGAATCACTCCAAAATCATGGACGTCACTGTTTCCATCGTCCTTGACTCTGCAGCTGTACAGAATACTATGATATCAGTTGTTTTCTGCCATGTACAAAGGATTGACACCCAAAAAATGGACATATGTAGACAATAAGACACGGAAAGGCTACAATAATGTGACGAGTGACGTGAGGCAAGTGATTCTTTTGACTGCTTAAGGGAATTCTAATTTGTTCTAGACTATTAGATGCACTCAATCTTATACATGCTACGCCTTCCACACAGCCGATCCGAAGAATCCACATATTAGGCAACTCTTTAAATTTTGGATGATGATATAAGAAAAACAATTCGCCTCACTGAATTAGCATATCTTTATCTTTCCCTGAAGTGGGTTGTCAACGTCTTCCAAATCTAATGTCCAGAGGAAATAGCAATCTCAAAGTTCTTAATAGGTAGACCGGGCCCCCAGCTTGTGCGTGTGCACAGGTACCCACACAAGCACAAAGCTCCCTAGACAAGACTCCTGAGTCTAGTTCACCCATTTGATTGGGGCAAGTGATTCTAGCAAGCCATAACATGACTACTGGACAAATTTATTTACTTACATTGCTTTCCCACTTTCCTTGGATCCGGAGGATGGAAGATCTGCATCACCCTGGGAGAGCCAAAATGCAACTGGCATCAGCTCTGAGCATCCTTTTCAACCAAAGCCAAATCACATATAAAACGATAAACATCACATTAGTTACCATTTCCTTGTTTTCTGCTAGCAAAGGCAGGTTAAAATTATTTAGTTTCACATGAAGGCTACTGTCCAACAAGACATCTGTTATCTTGATATTGTTTGAATATAAACCCGGCAATATCCCAGTTTGCAGAAACTGAACTCCCTTTGCAACTTCTATTGCAGCTGTTATTCTCTGTGACCAGGTTGGCCTTTGCCCTGTCCAATACACCACAGTAAAAACGTTGGAAAAAAGTAGCAGCCTAAACATGGGCCCTTAAGCAGCACGGATGCCGATACCGACTTGCAGACACGTGTATTTTAAAAAATATAGGATACAACACGTATAATGGACGTGTGCGAGTAGAAAGCATTTATTCTATTACTTATGTGTCTATAATTTGTTTTATGTTTTTACCCTTGAAGAGAGTCGTGTTCGGATGACAACAATAACAAATTGTTCATAGCGTGAACATTCTAATACTAACAATAACAAAACTAAATTTCTTCGTGCTATCTATATGTTCTGCATGCATTTGAGAGCATCCAAAGAGTGTCCGAGAGTGTTGTTGTCAGACAAGTGTCGGACACGGATATGTGAAGTCGTGGAGAGAGTCCGTGCTTCTTCAATGGGCACCGCTATATGTTTGGAATTTGATATGAAATTAAATTGAGGGTGAGATCAATAAGGTACTTAGTCATAAATGGATGCCACCTAGTTCTGAAACTATAATAGCTCTTGTTAAGCATCAACTTGCAGGATTATTGGATCTAGGAAGAGTTCGAATACTGAGCAATGTCTACAAACAGATGCGATATTCTCGTAACGTAAGTGTGTATGTCTTAGGAGTACCAAAGTGGGTTATGGGGATTAGAAACATGTTTCTATAGGGTTGTTGAGAAGCATAAAAACTTGCTTTTCCGGGATGGGTTTTGTGGAGAGTCTTCGCAACTTATTCCTTGATATGATCATTAAGTCTGTCTTCGGTGGATCATGGTCCATATGCATTAGCAGCACCTTGGAAATAGCTCAGTTGATAATGAGGATTGCTACTAAAACGAACCTAATTTAGGCTCTGCATCACTTGGTCAAGGTAAGCAAATCACAAGGTCATAACTGTAATAACTATGATAATGGTTTTTCCGTTATATGACAAGTGTTTCCATGTATAATTCTCTCCTTATCTCGTGTTATTATGAAATTATGTAGCCTTAGCATGAAATTATCTAGCCTCCGCTTGCATGATGAAGGGAAGGAAAATCCAAGCAATGAAACAATAATATTGAGGTCCTTACTTGAGATAAAATCTCTGAGTGTCCCACTGGGTACATACTCAAAGACAAGATATATCCTGCTAACAGTCGAGTCCTCTGTATTATACTCAAAACAATGGCCTAGTGCACTGACCAAATGAGTATGCCTAAGCTTTGATGATAGCTCTACATGCTGAGTATAGGCTTGCACTCCGCGCCTTTTTCTCATTTTCAAGCTTCTAATGGCAACAAGACTATCATTGGAAAATCTGCCTTTATAGACCTGATCAACGTTAAAACACGTGTTACATCAGTGTGAGGAAATCTGAAAGCAGGTTATTGTTTCTTGTTGTCATATGGGTTAAGTGAATATCAGACCAGTCAGAACAAAATGATTGCATATTAAGGTGAGATATGATCAGGATCGTCATGTCATAACCAGAATGTCGTTGGTATGTCCGTATGTCCCATAATCTTATCAAGAAAATGCAATCAATCTTGGTTCTGCAAATTTTAAGGAGATTTTGGTTATCATTGGCTCACTTCAAGTCTGGCTCAAAATTAAGTCACCTTATTTTGTCGGTGGTTGCCTACTATTTGCAACAAGGAAGCCCCCCCCCCGGCCAGTTTGTTTATCCTTTATTTCTTTTTTTTTTTAATTTTTAAAGGGGAAGGGGAGGGTTTGTGTTAGAGCCTTTCTAAGCGAGAGATCTCGAGTTCAAATCTCAACAGCCCTCTTATTCATGTATTGCGTAAGGTATGGAGGGCTCTTTGCAGCATTCACGCTTCAAGCCCAAAGGGCATTCGCTTGAGGGGGGTGTGTTAGAGTATAAAATCAATTCATGAACCTTCAATCATCAGCTTACACTTTTGATTAAGATGGTTCTTGAACAGTTTGGTTGGAACTCAGAGAAAGGAACAAAGGGTCCTCTTGGATGTCATCTTCTGTTTGTTTCTTCTCTCCAAACACTAGAATTATTCAATGATGTCGGAAACATACCGGGCCATATGAGCCTTCTCCAATCAAATTTGCTCTACTGAAGTTCGCTGTTGCCTCCTTAATCTCCTCCAAGAGGAAGTTGCGATAAGCAGGGAGACCAAGGGGTCCCAACTTCACCATGTGACAGATCTCCCCTGCAAAAGAATGACGAACTTCACTTCAATGTTTCATAAACGAAGGTTCTGATATTCGCATTCATGCATAATTCAACTTCAGGGTGCCGTTTAGTGATCATGCTCCTCTGTTTGGTATAATGTCTGAACTCTTCTTAAGTCACCAACAGGTGCATATTTTACTGAGGACATTTCACTGGGCATTTGTCCAAGTTGAAACTCCATGTGAAGCAAAATCCTATGTTTATTTCCTTATTTCGATCATCATCAACGACAAGAAATCAGTAAAACAGCAAAATAGGGATTCCTTACTTGCATCTGCAAACAGTCGCGATGGATTTGTAGTTATTGCCTTCTCTAGTATTACTCTCGTTCGAGGTTTCTTGAAGGCATGTCTGGAGAATAGCAATCCAATGCCCAACACCATCAGACCTGCAAGTGAAGTTCCTCCAACGATGCTCATGGCAACCACAACTTTAGAACCCGACCCTCTTCCTTTTCGTTTGTGGGGCATAATCTTGACAGCCAATGCCTCATTGCGGCAAAAACGATAGGGATGCTGCCGTTGATCCGCATTTGCCAAACAGTTGCCTCTATACCGGACTATCTGACTCCCATTGCTCAGTTTTAAACAACTAGGGAAATCCCCAGTTAAGTAGTTAGATGATAAGTCCACGAAACTCAGATGGGCACCACAAGTCATGTTCTCAAGGAGCATTCCATGGAACTTGTTCTTAGCAATGTTGAGATAACCAATCAAGGGCAATGAAAGCAGGGATATTGGGAATGGCCCAACAAACTCATTGGAAGAGACATCTAGCTTTTGAAGCTGATAAAAGGAGGTCAAGCTTTGAGTCAGCCCTAATCTGAACTTGTTCTTTCTTAATATCAAGGTGACCAATTTGTTGTTCAGAGCAGGAAAACTTGGCCCTAGAAAATTGTACCCCAAATCAAGGACTTGAAGATTAGTCAGGTTGCTAAGGTCAGGCACTTCACCAATGAAGTGATTCATTGAAAGCTGAAGAATCCTGAGGTTTTCCAGCCTTGATAATGAACTGGGCAAGGACCCATTTAGTGAATTGTTCTTCAAACTAAGGGCAGTCAACCCAGAAACTGACCCTATCCAAGAAGGCAGGTACCCAGAGAATTTATTATGGTCCAATATGATTGTTTGAAGATCCTTTAGTGCCAAAAGTTCAGATGGGATGGTCCCATTCAAGTAATTTGAGCTAAGATTCAGTATCTCAAGAGAAGTCAAGTTACCTATAGTTGAAGGGATAGGACCCCACAAACCCTGGGACACCAAAGATAGGACCTTTAAGTTAGGCAAAGCTGAAAGAGCTTGAAAGAGAGCTTCCATGGAGAAATTACCTGAAACTGGACCAAACCCATCAAGCCAACTAGTGTGAATTTGGGTGATATTTTCTTCATAGCACACAATGGTGAGATATTGGGTTGGCTCAATGTTGCAAAAATCAATGCTTTGCCTTTGGTCTAAGCTGTTTAGGCTTCTTGGGAAGTTCAGAATCTGTTGGATTATCAAGAAAGCCTGTGCTTGTGATTCCTGCAGCTGATTTGAGAGATGGGTTTGCATCAGGATAGTGAAAAACAGCCAAAAAAGTGAAATGGGCAATGGATTTTTTGCCATTTGAGCTCTTTAATCTAGCAAAATGGCAAGTTTCAAAGAGATGGGCGGTTTTTTTGATGCCCCTTAGAACCCTAAAGTAACTTGCATTGAGACCCAGAACAGCTGGAGATGGTGAAGCGATTATTGAAGAAACCAATATGAGATGTAGTAGTAGGAAAGTGTGAAGACAAAAATTGCAGGAATGCAAGAGAAAAAATGAAGGGCTGAGACATGTGTGTGAATAAGTGTCAGTTACATTGTGGTTTTCCTGCAATTGGAAACTGAACCTGTGAATCCAGAGTTTCTCATAAATTCATAATTCATAATTATGTGTGATGTGAAACTTTAAAGGATCGGATTTGATGTATTTAAATGGTGAAAATGGTGGATTAGCAAACTACCAAAACAAAGGAGTCATTTTCACATATCTGTTGTGTTTTGGCTCTTTTGGCGGCAACGTTAACATCTTGTTAGCTCACGGGCAAAATAGTGCACTCTGCACAGTTTCCAAAGCTATGGTATGGGTTGGTACTTGGTAGTCACGGGGACAAGGAGACTGAAAATATTCCATAATGTAATTATATGTGGTGAATTCTTAGTGTTGAAGGGAAGACACTAAGACAAATATTATATACCAAACACATATAGAGAGATCGAGTTTAAGATATGTACTTAAGATATGATATCAGTTCTTAGATCAACAATATTATATATCAAGTTAAGGGAGAACGAATTCCAAATATAATGTACTTAGGACATGATATTAACTACTAGATTGATAATTTATTGATTCTAAATTGATTTGTTAGACAATTTGGATATTATTGATTATAAATTACTTGTATTATACATGATATAAAAATCTACTCACATAGTTTTTTAAGAATTAAAAGCTTCTTAATTGATTGAATTATTTTTAGAACAAGAAAACAGGCGCTAATAGTTACTTATTATCGATGTATAATGGTTAAAGAATCATGATGATTGTTGAAAGGATGTCTAAAGTTTGTTTATACTATAATTAGCTAAAATTTTTACATTATGGGTTCCCTTATAATTTTGTGCAAAAAAATATTTTAGACTGATTTAGGATTGAAGAATAATAGAACCTTAAATAATGAACTAGCATCAAAAATAAAATTTTTTTTAAATGCACATTCAAAAAAAAAACAAAAGAGATGAGAAATAAAATGTACAGTCAAGTATCAAATTGCAATCGTCTAAAATATCTTCAAAGTGAAATGGCCTCGGATCCTCGAGGAGGGAGACACACTTCCAATGGTATCTTAATTCTTACACAAGATGGCAAGGCATCCTCAACCAACTGTCAATCATGTCCACCAGCAAAATATGGAGACTCATCCTTGAAAGTGGAACTCAGAAGAGCCTTAAAAGCCATTAGGCGTAATCCTTATGCTTATAAGAGCAATTTCAATAGTGAATCAAGGTTTTGACTCATCAGTAGATGCTTACTTTTGCTATATCATCTTTTTCTCCAACTTTGTGACTCACAATCCTCATTCTCTTCAATGAAAGACTCACCAAATAAAATAATATATATAGACCTGTTTTACAACACACAACCTTCTTTTTTAAAATAAAAAAAGAAAAAACTAATTAATATTAAAAAAACAAAAAAGCAAGGAAAAAATGCATGAGCCTGGCTCGGGCTCGTGAGCTTGACTCGCGAGCCACTAAGCAGCTCGCCCGCTGCAAGAGGCACGAGCGGCCCAAAATTCCGCAAGTCTCAATTTTAATCATGTGAACTAACCATTAAAAGTGCTCTAACATACCTAAGACATCCATTACTCATAATCTAGATCACATCATAAATGACAAGAATTTGCTTATCTATGTATAATCACGAGTCTATGTGTAACATCATAGAAAGACATAATATTATTTTGATAATTACTGTTGTCAAGCCAGTTTGACTAATGGACTCTTCATCATTCAAGTGACATCATAAATGGGCAATAATAGCACTGAAAAACGTGTGGTAGTCGACTAGCACAGGACAGCACTCTGCAGCGACCTGGCCGGTTCCCGGTTCGAACCGGCCCGGCTTCCCCGGTTTCATTCTGCGCGGTTTTGCCTCCTGAGGTTTTCGCCTATTGTATACTGTATAGGGTTTTAGCGCTCTCTCTCTGTCTCTCTCTCTCTCTCCCCATCACCTACCTCCCTTTCTCTTACTCGCGACATGAATCTGAGGTTGAAGCGCTTACTCTCCAAGCAAACCGTCACTGCTCTCTCTCGGCTCAGTCCCAGATCAATATCCCCAGCCTCCACCATTTTGACCACCTTCAATGGGGGAAAAACGCCATCTTCACCACCATTTCAACCCCCCTCAAACACCCACCACCCTAAATCCTTCTACTCTTCACCCCATCTCAAATTTTCTCTCTCCACCGCCCGACCCACCTCGTCGGAGACCCAGGATTCCGACGAGGAGGACGAGGCGACCATGAACGAGTTCCTATCCCGTTTCGTGCACAGAATGCGGGGGCGACTCAATGAAGCATACCCACAAAGCGATAAGCCCACAATTGATGCCATGTTGTTGGTGATCGTGGATAAGTTGGTGGGGCAGATGGAAAAAGGTGCAAGCTTGCAGGAGATGGTCATGTCAAAGGAGGATCTGAGCGAGGATTTATGGCGGACGGTGTGGGAGGTTAGTCATGAGGTGTATTCAGACATGGAGAGGGAGAAGAAGAAGGAGAAGATGAAGAAATTTTTGCAATCTGAGCAGGTGAAGGTACTAACAAGGTTTGCTAGTGAAGTGGGTGTTCGTGGGGACATGCTGCATGAGCTTAGGTTCAAATGGGCAAGGGAAGCTATGGAGGAGAGTGAATTTTATGAGAGTTTGGAGAAGTACCGTGAAGAGGAGGAGGACGAGGAGGAGGCTGAGGAGGGAGAAGTGGTGGCGAAGGAAGCGGCGGTGGAGAGCGGTGAAGAGGGAGGAGCAAGTGGCGGTGGTGGTGGGTTGCCAAAGAGGCATGGGAAGATCAAGTATAAGTTATATGGGCTTGATTTGTCAGGTGCTCAATGGAAAGAAGTGGGTGATAAAATTCATGAGGCTGGGGAAGTGTTTTTCCCTCAAGAGGCCAAACCCATTACTGGAAAATGCAAACTTGTGACTGATAAAATCCTGGGAATGGGAATGGATGATGATCCTCAAACCCTGCTGAATGAGTGGGTGGAGTTGCTGCAGCCTAACAGGGTTGATTGGGTCAGCTTGCTTGAGAAGTTGAGGGAAAAGGATACCTCATTGTACTTGAAGGTAAATTTTCACAGCTTAGTCTACTACTCTGAGTTTGCAATGTTCTTTTTGCTATGTTATTAGCCATTTTGCTGATACCATGATTTTCACCTATTTTCTATTTGTCTTGTTGATAGTTTGTAGCTTGCTCTTATTTGGTACTGATAGGAGAACTATGGAATTGAAATTCTTATTTTTGCCTTCATTTGCTGTCTTATGGTATTTGCTATCTTGCTGCTTCGTGGTTTTATTCACTGAGATCAATTTTAGAAATAGATTGGTGATATTGGTTCTTGTAAACGGGGGGTGACTATCACTCTTGGTCTTTTAATCAAAAGTTTGTAGTTTGATATGCATCTAGAGGGAATGGATAATTGGCTTATAGAAGTATATTCTCGTCGTCCTTTTGATGTTTTCTAAGCAACGGTTTATATTCTAGGCCAAGTTCTTGAGTATGCTACTCAGAGATGGAGGGATGCAATTACTGGCCACTGCTTTTTGCTAATGACTTTCCGGTTTATCACTAGAATATTAATTGCAAGGTTTTGCTGTAATTGTGCTTTCTCATTAGCTTGAATTTCTGTCACATAGGATTAGAGAATTTCATATATTTTTGACACATTTTATGTTCAACTATTCCATTTGGTAGATAGCAGAGCATGTCCTCGATGAGCCTTCCTTCCAAGCTGACATCCAGGATTACTTCAAGCTGATTGATATTCATGCTAGAGAGATCCAGTTGGAGGATGCTGAAAGACTTCTAAAGAAGATGAGTGAAAAGGGCATGTCACCAGATTTGTTAACCTTAACACCTCTGGTCCGCATGTATAGCAAGGCTGGTAACCTTGAGCGTGCCAAAGAAGCTTTTGAATCACTGAAGAGTCTAGGATTCAAACCTGACCAGGATATTTACAGCTGCATGATAATGGCATATGTCAATGCTGGTCAGCCGAAATCGGGTGAGGGGCTAATGAGAGAGATGGAGACAAGGGATATTAAACCGTCGGAAGAGATCCATATGGCACTGCTGCGGGCATTTGCCCAACGTGGTGATGTTTCTGGAGCCCAAAGAATTGTGACCACTATGCAATTCGCAGGGTACCAACAAACTCCAGAATCTTGTATTTTGCTTGTGGAGGCATGTGGGAAAGCTGGTAATCCTAGTGAGGCAAGACGGCATTTTGATTCCATGGCGAGGCTCGGGTACAAACCTGATGATAGGTGCACTGCAATCATGATTTCTGCATATGAGAAGAAAAACGAACTCGACAGGGCATTGCATCTTTTGTTGCAGCTGGAGAAGGAGGGGTTTGAACCAGGGATTGCTACCTACAGTGTCTTGGTGGACTGGCTGGGTAAGTTGCAGTTAGTTGACGAGGTTGAGCAAATGTTAGGTAAAATTGCTCAACTGGGTGAGGCCCCACCTCTCAAGATTCAAGTCAGCCTTTGTGACATGTATTCAAGGGCTGGTATAGAGAAGAAAGCACTTCAAGCATTAGGAGTTCTTGAAGCCAAGAAGGACCTTTTAGCACAAGAAGACTTCGAGAGGATTATACAGGGACTTATAAAAGGTAATTTTGTGCAGGAGGCACAGCGAATACACAAGCTGATGGAAGACCAGGGATTTACGACCTCAGAATCTCTCAATATCAGTCTGATGGCAACCAAAACCTTTGGAACTGGTAGTGGTAGCAGGAGAACAGGAAAGAGATAGTTTAGCGAATCAAGATATATCCTACATACTGTTATCAACTTCGTTTTTCTGCGGGACTTCCGTCATCTTACATGTCTACACGAATGTGTTGCATGCCTCTTTTGTATACCATTGTTGGTAGTCATCTATAGAAGTGGACATGAAAGTGTCTGATTAGTTTCAGTATATCTCTGTTTCTTTTCTTCTTCCCCCCCCCCCTCTTTTGACTTGTGGCATTTCCTTTTATTTCACTTCTCTTTTATCCTGAGGAGGATGTTTTTTTAAATAAAATATGATCTCGTACTGATAATTACATGTTATCATAACTTGCAACGTATCCTTGTGCTTTTGGTTCCTTTACCATGGAGAAAGTGTATCACTTCATGATGCACATTTTCATTCGCTCGATGCCATCGTATTTGCATTTCCGCCATTGCTTATAAATAAGTTTCTTGACGCTAGCTTTCTGATGCTTTCTCTTTTGTCACGATTCGACTGCTCTTCCCTGAACTGTATAGTGCAGGAATGTATGTTTTCAGATAAGGGCCATGTTGGTGACTCTTTTTGAAGAAGAGAGATTCCAACTTTAGACTCGTGACAGAATTTGAAAACCCTCACAACTTCATTGAGTTTTCCAATGGATGCTGTATCACATTTTGCTTGGCTTCTGTTGTGGAGGTGTCGACTGTCACTGGATACGTATCTCAACTCTCAAGCGCCTTGGTCATGAGTGGATATGGAACACAGCAAGTGAAGATTTTCCTCTGCATGTGTTTAAAGCCCGCTGTTTATTATAACTGTCTTCTTTTGGCTCGGAGCCAATTCAACATGATGAGTTGCAAATTGCAAGCAATGTCAATAAACAACCCTCGTCATATACTATGTTACATTCAAAATAGGACGATTTTTATGCAAATTGCAACCAAGGGTTGTTGAAGACTTTAATGTAAGTCCCTACATTTGCAGGTATGTGCTAAAGAAGATAAAATTAGCCAAGCAAACTGAGAGGTTCAAGCGAACGGCGCATCATGAGGTTAAAAAATCATAGTGAAATTCTATATTATTTGTCTTTGGGCAAGAAAGGAAAAGGACGATTTCATCAACCATTAATGTCACATCCGTTGTTTACAACGTAAATTTGACAAAGACAAATACAGTTTGAGAAAGAGACTCACATATTTGATATTTTCTTCAATAAATTGTAGATTTACTGATCTAGTACGGGATCAATAGAGAAGATATCATTATGACAAGAAAAACTGTATTCGAATCGACAAATGAAGAGCCTTGTTGTAACTCCCAAATGAATCATCACCAAATAGCCAACAAAACAGCATGAAGCCAACACAAACACCCCACAAAATAAAACAGCTCTCATGCAAATAGTAAAGATTAGATCAATGGTAAGATCCACAATTTCACAATTGGGGAGACAACTATAATAAAAGGAAAAACCACAATTAAACACATATAAAACAGTAAACGCAAAGAAGAAAAGGTCAAGAACAACCGCAAAATGATAGTTCCCGGCCTATGTGGGCATGTTTTTTTTATTGGTAAATTGGAGTTGGTAAAATGGTGAAATTAGTTGAGATAGGTTGAAGTTTGTATTTTTTGTTAAACTGGGTTGAAGTTGGCTGAAGTGGGTTGAAGTTGGTATATTTTTATATATAATGGGTAAAATAGTGAGAATATAATTTTGAATGAGATGGGTTGGAGTAGGTTGAAGTGGGTTAAAGTGGATTGTAATAGGTTGAAGTTGTTAAATTGAAAAAGACCAACAAAAAGAACAGATTCGTAGTACCGACCAAGAAAGAAGTGCAAAGCTTTAATATCCAGAGGTAGCAAAGATGAGAGGCGGTTAACTTCTGGGAGGTCTGTGACTTGGTTCTCTTCATTTTTAGGGTAGTTTTCTCTCTTAGACCTAACCACGACGTGATCTCCTTTCCTGAATTCAGGATCTTGACGCCACCTACGGTCACCCGTCACCGCCCACCGACAACTCGCCGTCCTTTGCTCCATAACTTAACATTGAAGTATTAACTCTCTTCATTTTAACGACCTGGTTTTATTTAACTTACAAGATTCAGTACTTAATCAAACGAGTTATCTTAACAGTAGTAGCCACATGTTTAATGAGTTTGTCAGATTGACAATTCCAACGTCAAATGTGTTTGTCGTTCGCTAATTGTGATTAGTTCATCAGCTAATATAATACATGAATTTGTTCGCATGTTATAGGGAATGCATATATGGCTATGTACGTCTATTTTATGGGGGCACATGATATACATCTAGAACTGTGGGGTAAGATCAGCAAACATAAGATGAATATGGGGTAAGCTTTACGCTTTAAACAAAAATAAAAAATCCTCGGGTAGGGAGAACCTCGGTATGCCTAAGTGTTTATAGTCATGGAGTTAAAATGTGGGCGATTTGCAACGAAACGACCGCATCAGAAAGGTTTTTGAGTTGGCCGAACTGCGTTTTAGCCATGATGTGGAACGCGACTTTTGCATTAGACCGATTTTTCAATATCGCGATCGAAACTGCAATCACGACTGAAACTCCATTTTGAGTCCTTGCTTATAGTAAATGCAGTACAAGCTCGCTTTGTTATTTTGGAGATCGAGATTTAAATCTTGGTACATGTAAGCATCTAATTTAGGTGTATTTGTGGGAGATCAACTAGGTCTTTATGCTTGGAATGTCACTAGATCAACTAGGTCTTTATGCTTGGCTTATCATATCCTTACCCGCTTTCCCGTTCACTAAACCCTATTGCATTACCTTGCAATAGCAGCCTAATGCCCTAATGGGATGGAGAATTTACCAAAGTAAAAAAAAAAAGAAAAAGAAAAAAGGGAATCCTTAGTACCAGAGATGCAGAAAAGAGGGAGGTATTCAAATTGGCGGAGTTATTACAATAGCCTTAATTTTAAGTGCTATAAGTAGTATTCATGTCGTGCAATGTTACTATTCATTCTTTGTTTCTCACTATCGTTATTACATCATGTATTCTTCTATAATGAGTTTATGGGCCTCAAGCGCCCATGATTTGTTGAGGTATGTCTCCGCTCCCTCTTTATTTGCTCTCCGGAACCTTTTCTCTTCCTCGGTAAATGGTTTTGCAATCGTTTTCTATTAAAACCTTTTTCACAAAACTGTTTTGTGGGTCTTATGGAATCAACTTCTCTATGGGTAGGAATACCGATAGAGGTAAGGTTGCTTACAGCTGGATCTCCCAGACCCCGCGAAAGCGGAACTCACACTGGGAGTTTGTTGTTGTTGTTGTTGTTGTTGTAATGAGTTTATGGGCCTCACCTCTCAACAATTTCAAGAATCTCATGTGACTGAACTATTAGAGAGACGTTTATAGGACCCTAACCTAGAGAATACGTACGATTCAGTTATCTTATCTTATCTTATCTTATCTTATGAATGGTAAGAAGTGTGATGTCATGACTCATCCATAACTCTCATTTAAGGTTAAATAATATAAACAATAGACCTACCATCTAAACACATTTTTCGCATTGTTGTGGTCAATTAATAACTTTTTTCTTGAAGGCGAAAAAAAAAACAATTCATATAATTTTCACTTTCATTAATAGTGCAAATTAGTTTACTTGTTTATTTTATTTTAGCCGTCTTTGATTTTTTATTCACCAAATGGGCTCTAAATTTGATTCATCCCATTGATCCCATGTGCATTAAAGAAAGCATTTCGTAGGCATATTCCATAATTAAGTAATTAATTATAAGTAGTACTAAAATAAGCAAATAAGAACAATTATAGACTCGGAAAAGAAAATTAATATTGGAATGTGATTATACAACATGTAAAACACATCTCTTTACCAACCCAACATGCATGCAATTGCCATTGGGCATTTTTTAACATTATTCTTGCAACTTGTTACTTCTGGGAGAAATATAATTTCTTTTTGGCCGCCCCCCCAAAAAAAAAGGAAAAAAAGGGGGGGGGGGGGGAGGAGCATCTATTATATGAGTTTAATATCTGTTGGCACGTGACTAGCATCCCAATGGCACAAAATTAAAATTAAAAAGTTTTAAAAAGGCTGTCAGATTCCTTAAAGCGAGTAAGCGACCGGCAAAAAGGTCCGTTGGTTTAAAACAGGGTTTAAAAAAAAAAATTGCTATGCGAATCTTAGTCTTAGTAAAGTGTTTTTGGAAAAGAAAAATCTTTTTTATAAAATACTCTTAGAGCGAATCTAATAATGAGTTAATTTTTTGGTTTATTGGTGGGGTCTATCACTGCCATATCAGCTTTCTCTTTGATTTTTTACCTTATAATCCTTACTCTCTCCAATGAAAGACTTACAACTTCACATCACTTAATAAAATAATACCTATAAGCTCATTATATAATACATAACTTTATTTTTCGAATAAAAAAAATTAATAAAAAATATTTTAAAAAATAAAACAACCCTCAAGAGTTGCCTCACGCAGCTGAGCCTCCCTGTGAGGTGCAAATCACGAGACTTCCACTGTAGCTTATTGCCTCCCTCACTCCCTTTCTCTCTCCTCATCTCTACCTCACGATGCTTCCGTTGCAAATGGCCTTATATTGCCAACTATTTTTTATGTTTTTTTTATATTACATCTCACAAGTCATAATAGCCTCTTTTAGTCCCATACATTCAAACTTCAGCTAATTGCATTAATACTTTGTTGTCCTTAATGGTAAAACTTGTGAAGAGTTGTAAACAATTGTAAGTAATTGCAGCGAGATATAAGAAATTATAAAAACAATAAAAAGTTGTGAAAATTATAAGAAATTGTAAGGAAATTTAAATTTAGAGCTTAACATTGGTTAAAACTAAAAAGAAGATGCAATATTTGAATTTTTTTTTTTTGGGTGCCGAGGAAGGGCTAAACCATGAGAGTGTCAGGGCCAAGCGACTCCTACAATATCTGCATTCATAGCATTCATTATCTCGTTCGAAAGGAAACTAAAATAAACTACTCTTATCTCTTTCTCGACACTTAGATTAGCCAATCCATCTGCAACACAATTTGCTTCACGGTAGCAATGCGACACCTTCACCTTCCATTCTTCACGAGCAATTATGTCCTTGTATTGCATGATCAGTGGCTTGTGAATTGGGTTCCACGGTCCTTCTCCTTGCAGCATCCTTACAATGATCATTCAGTTCACTTGTACCGGGACCTTCTTGAAACCCAAAGAGTGGACCATATGGAGACCTCTAAGTACAACTTTCAGTTCAGCTTTCATCGAAGTATAGATCCCAAAATTCTCGTAAAAACCTCTAATCCGTTCTCCTTGGTCACCCCGGACCAAACCTCCACCGCACCGCAACTCTTGGGTTGTCTTTGGACGCCCCATCCATAAAAAGAAGTACCCAACTGCTCAGAGGTGCTTCCCATCATATTAAAGTTTCCATGCTAATGTCATCTGCCCGCCTAACTGGGTTCAGATCAAACTCCAGAGCATTACTTACCTCTCCAAATCGAGATGTCGCAGTCGAGATGTTGCAGGTTCTCGGTGATGCCTCACCACACATTTGAGGGTTGATGGGCCCAATACTTGATTATGCATAGATTTACTAGTGCAATTGTTTGAGAGAAAGTACTCGGTACTAATAGATTTGATGCGTTTCGATATCCCCCACCTCATTGGGTTTGTCCTTTATTTAATATAGTTTATTAAAAAGGAAATAACAATAGAGAAAGACACAAACACTTTGCCGTTTTGCTACATCGCATGCTAGTGCCTTGACATATATTTTCTTTAACTCGGTGCAAGTGGTATTGTTGCAGCAAAATGAAAGCGATAACTATAGTTAATTGTCGATCCTTTCAAACCTAAAAGAATGAAAGTAATTATTTTGGAGGGGGGAGGAGGAGAGTTATGCCGCACTTTCGTTTTGATGTATCTATTGTTTAACCTGGTGTAAGTCATATTGTATTAAAAAACCGAAAGGTAACAACTAATTGCCCAACATCCAAAAATAAGAGGGGATATTTTTGTTTGGTAGGGGGTGTACAGTTAGACTTCCCAGTGTGCATTGTCGACTATTATAGCAAGTACTAACGCATTGTTGTGCATGTGGTATGGTGTTGTCTAATTTGGTGCAAACACAGCACAAGGCGGTCTTGCACTCACAGCAAGTCGAGATTTCACGACACTGCCACAACGTTCATCTCCGGATTTCTCTCAGCCATCACCGAAACTTCTGCCCCTCCCACTTCCCCACGTACTTTTCTCTCTCTCTGTCCTACCTCGATGAAGTTCAAATTTTTTTGCTTATTTGATTTGCATATATATATTGTTTCCATTGAAGATCAGACACCCAGAAAACAGCGGCTATTATTTTGATTGCTTAGATTTGCATTGCTATGTTGCTGACCCTGCTGCTAGTTACCCAGTATTTGCTTTGTTCGTAGTCTGCTGATTCATTGTTCATTCAATTGCTCTATCTGGGTTTCTCTGTAGGTCAACTTTCTAAAAGGTGATTAGATTTTCCGCTCTTTTTGAGATTTTCGTGATCGATTTTGCTTCTGCTTTTTGTCTTTCGAAAAAAAGGGGGGAAAAGTTAGTGGGTCTCAATCAACATTGGTTGATACCATTAAAAATGTTTTTTTTTTTGTTTGGGGGGGGGGGGGGGGTTCTGTTTTCTGGCAGTGGGGTGTTTGATGTGCTTTTCTTGCTGTGTTTGGGTTAGAAGGATGAACGGGAAAGACAAGAAACAAGATTGGGGGGAAAAAGAAATAAAAAGATCTTATCTTTTCTTTAATTTTTTCGGTTTAATGAGCGTGAGAAAGAATCAGATGCAAAGAACATTTGATTTGGTTGGCTGATAGGTGAGAAAGGAATAAAAGCGTTAGTGAGATGTTGCAGGCTAAAACAAGTTGGAAATGGTTGCTTTCTTTCCTTCCAGTTCTACCAAATTGGGTGGAAAAGGAGATTAGAATTGGTAGGAAAGTCGCTCTCTCCTTTTTCATTTATTCCTTGTCTGTACTGATTGTCTTTAGTATCTATGTAGACATAGAAAATCAACCACTTGCCTAGAAATGCCATTTTTTGACTACAAGGTGCTTCAGAGTTATAAACTGCTGATTCAAGTGTCATGAAACTGATTCTGATTTGGGCATTTTCAGCTCTGGAGGAAGGGATCACAGTTTCAAATATAACATGTCGAGGTGGGGAGTTTGGCTAGGGGTCAATACCTTTCTGATATGCATTTTGAGGGCAATTGCACAAACTGAGTATGTATTATACAAGGATCCAACTCAACATCCTGCAGCTCGCGTAAAGGACCTCCTGGGCAGGATGACTTTGGCAGAGAAGATTGGCCAGATGACTCAGATTGATCGATCAAAGGCCACGGCTGATGTAATGAAGACTTACTCTATTGGTAATGATGTGCTGGACGTCAAGCTACATTTTCACTTTTTTGTTATTGCTTGTATAACTGTGTGTCTGAGAGTGAAACTCAATGGCTTCTTCCCGTTGGACCCCTTGACAATGTAATTGTGGATTTGTCCACCACCAATGGGTGCGGATATAGGCCACGAAATCCAGGATGAATCTTTGATTGTAGAATAGAAGACAGAAATGAGATCTCACAATCACATCAATGCGAATGACAGGAAGTCATCTTAAGATGACTTGATTCCCGTGCATGTTATTAGCTAATCCTAGGTTTGTAGACCCGGCCTGCCATAACCAGTGAACTTTTTCACAATCTCTGAAATACCCCCTAGTCTCACCTTGTCCCACCAAACAAGGTTTTCGGAGCACAATATATGAATTGGTACGTTCCTCCCCCTATAATGCACCCTGTGGCCCAGGCCTATGGTATAATTGTTCTGATTCCTGCGGGGTAGGGCAAATTCATGTAGATGTCAATCGTCAACCATGGGGTCTTTTCCTGTAGTTCATCTCGTTTGCCTACATAATACGATGAAGTCTCCATTTATATATGATTAATATGAATGAAGATCAAAATCTACATTTATTAATTAGTTTCCTGCTTGAGTTTCCCAAAGTTAGGTTACTGATGTATTGACGAATTAGACCTGTAAGGATATTGTGTTATTTTACTGAGTTTGTTTTATGATGATTGTGGTTCTTGGGATTGTGAGAATGAGCTCAGATCATCAAGCTCTTTGTTGGAAACATGGTGACATGTCTCTTATCTGAAATTAGGCCATTAATTTTGTAATATTTTGAAACATAACAAAAAATTGATAAGTACAGGCCATTAAAATGTCACTTGAAGCCAACTGAGAAGCTACTATAGTAGTGTCATGGATTGCTTACCCACTGTCACCACTTCTAGGTAGGTTTCAAGTACCTAACTACCTTTCATTCCTCTAAATCTTTTTGAAGTACTGATAAGTAGTAGTTTATCCCTGACTTTTGTCCTAATTTACCTTTTTCTTTTAAATCTGTGCTAGAGTAAATTTCTTGACTCTTCACCATCGGTAAATTCTGATTAGAATATGTGCATGCCTCCTTAGCCTTCTTGTCCCAGCCAGAAAATTTGGCTATTGTTTGCTGTTGCTGATGACAAGCACTTTAACAGAAGGATTTACTAATATCTACATGATTAAAATCTCCTATGAGAAACTGACCTGTAGTTGGGATCCTATAGGGAGTGTCTTAAGTGGTGGTGGGAGTGCACCTTTACCAGAAGCAACAGCTCAAGATTGGATGAATATGGTCAACGACATTCAGAAAGGTGCCTTGTCTAGTCGCCTGGGAATTCCAATGATATATGGGATTGATGCTGTGCATGGGCACAATAATGTCTACAATGCAACAATATTCCCCCATAATGTCGGTCTTGGTGCAACCAGGCAAGTTTGTTGCAAAATTCTTTCTTCAACACTTTTGTATTCTGCAAATGATAAAGCCTGAATCAAATTTGGAGTGGGTATTGCTTTCTTTTCAACTTTCTTAATTAGGTGAACTTGTTGTAACATAGGGATCCAGACCTTGTGAAGAGAATTGGTGCAGCAACTGCACTTGAGGTTAGAGCCACAGGGATTCCATATGCTTTTGCTCCTTGCATTGCGGTAAGTACTTCTAAAGAGATGTTGGAGATTGAATTCAAGCAGTGCCTGTAAGTTCTTCCATTGATACACCTAGTGAACGATGATTGTTATGTTCCTCAGGTTTGTAGAGACCCAAGATGGGGTCGCTGCTATGAAAGTTACAGTGAAGACCACAAGATTGTGCAGGCAATGACGGATATCATATATGGTTTACAAGGAGAAGGGTCTCAGAAGGGCATTCCTTTTGTTGCTGGAAAGTATGAACTAGTCCTATACCTAAATTTTTGTGGGTGCTGGAGCCAGATTTACTGCTCCTTGGTGTCCATTCATTGTGTTGTTCTACTAATTATTGGAAAAAAGAAAGAAGAAAAGAATCCAGAAGTTGGGACAATGAGGATTGAACTTAAACAACCATGATGAAGAAAACGGTATATATAACAACGATAACATCAGAATAGGCGGTAATGTAGTTGATAAGAAACGGGGCCTTAGAAGAGGGAGCTATCATTTGTTGTGAGATACTGCAAAAACTTATTTAGCCTTAATGGTTGATTGTTTTCAAACCAAAATTGAGAGGAATTAGAGAAAGGGTTGATTAATAGCTTATGATCACATCAAACCCTGCTTCCCTATTTGAAAAATTTGTAGTTTTTGTTTGATCCTACTTTCTTGCCCTTTTTTAACTCAATCTGGAGTTCACTGATTTTGACCATGTGGCTCCTGCTGCCAGGGACAAAGTTGCTGCTTGCGCAAAGCATTTTGTTGGAGATGGTGGGACAACTAAAGGCATCAATGAAAACAACACTATAGTTGATACGAATGGGTTGCTTAGCATTCACATGCCTGCATACTTGGATTCAATCAATAAAGGTGTCTCTACTGTCATGGTTTCATACTCCAGCTGGAATGGAGTAAAGATGCATGCAAATCGTGAATTAATCACAGGATATCTTAAGAACACACTCAAATTCAAGGTATTGTGGTCCTCAACTGTGTCTCTTTGAACCTTGGGTACATCTTAGTCTATTCACCAATTGTGGTTAAGGATAAACTATATGTGAGCTAAACACAAATCAGAAATCAGATCTAGATTCCTGATTTTGGGAGTTTTAGCATTACCGAAGTACCTTTGACAAGCCTCGCAAGTTGTGGTGAATGTTCCCTCTTTTTTGGGGGGTTGGGGGTGTCCACCTTCCAAAAAGCTTGAAAGTCCCCTTTTAGGCAAATTCTTTTGGCTTGGATTATCAAGGACAAATGCTTATCATTAAACTGTCCCCTCCTTTTGTCGTGCGGTAGATGTTCAATGGTTTTTAATCTAACTGTAAAGCAACATGCTCTATAGTCTGGAGATAAGGCCGCCGAAATTGGAACCCCCCTGGTGGGGCCCAGAGGGGCGACAGTCCTACTGACTCAATCAGGACACAGAGATATGGACTTGAGTTTGGGTTATTCTCCTTTTTCTTGTTTTTGTTTTGGGGGTGGGGGGTGGAAGGGGTGGTTTGACAATTTTCCCCGTAACAACTCTTCAACATTGGTCAAAATGAGTAAGGCATATGCAATTAAATCTAATTTCAGTTTTCTCATATGCAGGGTTTTGTTATCTCAGATTGGGAAGGAATCGACAAGATAACTACACCACCCGATGCCAATTATACATACTCAGTCCTTGCTGGAATTCAAGCAGGCATAGACATGGTTTGCATCTGAGCATATAGAATACTTATGTCAGCCTGCTTTTGTTTCATTAAGTTTATAACTTATTTATTTAACATTTTTGTAGCCACATAAAAATAGAATATCAAAAATGAAGTGTGCTTGTTCTTACAGGTCATGATTCCTTACAAATACACTGACTTCATTGATGATCTCACATCCCTTGTCAATAACAACTATATACCAATGGAACGCATTGACGACGCTGTCTCAAGGATCTTGTTAGTCAAGTTTACTATGGGCCTTTTTGAGAACTCTTTTGGAGATCCCAGTTTAGTAAACGAGCTTGGAAGTCAGGTCAGCCAAACATTTATTTTATTTCATATTTGCTTTTATTCCCCTTTCCTGTTGCTTGTATTGTGGGGTTTGGAATAGTAGATGAGGTTTAAGTGTTGCTGAGTGCTCATAATTGGGCAGGCTCACAGAGACTTGGCCCGAGAAGCTGTTAGAAAATCCCTTGTGCTGTTGAAAAATGGAAAATCTGGAGAAGCTCCATTGCTGCCTCTTCCCAAAACAGCGCCAAAAGTTCTCATTGCTGGTAGCTATGCTGATAATTTGGGTTATCAATGTGGAGGATGGACGATTAAATGGCAGGGATTCACTGACAACAACTCCACAACAGGTAACTAGACTGCTATCCAGATGTACATTAGGGTTAGTTAAATTGGGACAGCGGAAGGAATACAGACACATAAAATCTGCTAGCTGTATAAAGCAATGTGACAGAACTTCCTTTGGCGAACTTTTTCTTTTTGTTTTTTTTGATGATGGATGCAACTCTACATTTTTGTTCTTTTTTCTGAATGAACTGGTTGATCACCCTGCTTAGAAAAGTTGACAAAAGCTGCTTGTCGTGAAACAGGAACAACTATTCTCTCTGCTGTACAATCTGCAGTTGACCCAAGCACAGAAGTCGTCTACCAGGAGGATCCTGAAGTCGGCTTTATCACCTCCAACAACTTCTCCTACGCCATTGTTGTTGTCGGTGAACCACCTTATGCTGAGACTGCTGGAGACAGTGACAACCTGACACTGGCAGATCCCGGTCCAGCTGTGATTGCCAATGTTTGTGGAGCCATCAAATGTGTTGTCATCATCATATCTGGCAGGCCTCTTGTCATTGAACCATACGTTGCCACAATTGATGCCCTGGTTGCTGCATGGTTGCCTGGGACAGAAGGTCAAGGAGTTGCTGATGTTTTGTTCGGTGATTATGACTTCACTGGAAAGCTGGCCAGGACGTGGTTCAGAACTGTTGATCAGCTTCCGATGAATGTTGGGGATCAAAATTATGATCCTCTCTTCCCCTTTGGCTATGGCCTTACCACCAGATCGTCAGTTTTGACAAGGTAATGGAACATCTGTAAGCATTATCATCATGGTTAGTCATGTTAAAGTTGGGGCATAGCCAGCCAATTAAACAAACAACATCCAATAAGGTCGGGTCTAAGGTGATTCAAATGTAGTTAACCTTACCCTTGTAAACAAAGATGCTAGACGCATGCCCAAGTATACAACCTAAATGGCTTGGACCTGCGCTCAACTAAGATCTTAAAGTAGGCAACTTGATTTTTCCGAAACATTTGACAAAACCCAAATATACCTGTCTCAAAATTTACTTGACAAATGTTTCTATATTTCCAATATTTATTGGTCCAACTCATAGTAGTGCGAAGCTAGCTTGCCCCGAACCTCCCTACTTGAAATTCTGTCAAGCTAAACATGACCCATCTGAAATTAACTTGATCCAACCCCATGAACAACTTGTGCACGATGTCTGATCTTGCATGATTTCTTATCTGTCTGCTCTGACAGTTTGTGATTTCTAAAGACTTTGTTGGTGGAATGCAGAGCCATATCAGCGGCAGGGGAAAGAAGACCGCACAATCTTATGATTGTAATTTCTCTGTGTGTCAGTTCATATTTGAAATTGATGAGGTTAACTTAGATATACATTGATGGAATCGATTAGCTGAAAAAATAGGGAGATTCTTGATTCTTTTTCCTCAGTTACTCATTTCTGTCAAATTAGCTGTTCTTAGGCATCAAGGAGTTCTTGATACTACCTATTTCTCTATTTATCAAGCTTGCAATTTCAAGCATGCAACACTGTTGTTGAAACCAGAAAAGTAGACTTGGATATGGCAACCCGATTTAAAACTATATCAACTTCTAATTGTGCCATGTAATTAACAAAAACACTTTAATCTGTGTGAATTGCAGAAAATGGGACATGAACATTATCCCACCTATTCCCTCTTAAAATTAAACGCAGATTAGATATGACCATAACAATTCATTCGCCACCAATCGTAAATGACATTTGTTGATCCACTTGTCCATCCTCATTCTTGTCACCAACCAGCGTTCCGTTTGAGATCCAGACTCTTTATAAACCAACATAAATTGAACTGAGGATTATATCAAAACAAGAGAATGTCATAGTAGTCAAAAAGGGTCAACGACTGGCACTTTCATGAACGTTTCTCCAAATAGATGGAGAAAGTCACAGAACACTATGGCATTGTAAAATGCAAAATCTCCGGGCAACACCAATAATGAGCTGCCAATACCAACTCTAAGAAGCTATAATCTGAGGGATTCTACTGCAAGTTTTAAGAGAGCACAGCCATCAAATCCGAAACTCTCAAGGCAATATAATTGAAGCCATCGCTACCCTTCATGTCAGTTCCAGCATACTTGGAGTATAACACTGTGTCTCCAGGAGAAACCGGCATTGGTTTCCTGTTACCCTTATCGTCCAAGTGGCCAGGCCCCGTGGCAACTACCTGTGCATCATAAAGGCAGGAACAAACACAGAATGAACGAGGCAAGATCTTAGACTTGTTACAATCGAGCTGTTTCAGCCCTATAAACTGGCAATGGTTTTAGATGGATGTTTACCGTGCCAAAGGAGGGCTTCTCTTTGGATGCCTCAGTCAGATATAATCCCCCAGCAGTCTTATTCTCAGTCTCGGCAACCTGCGTTTGCAAAACATAAAATTATGAAATCTTTTGCTGTGATATTTATGCTGTTGATAAGGTAATCGGGTTGAGTCATGGTGAAATTTAAGAAAATCTTATCATTTTTGGATCTGCCTTAAAACAACTTAAATTTATCCAAGCAAATCTGGAACCAATACAAGTTCTTTAATATATGTGAAAATCTACATGAAAAAAATATGTTTCCTCAGTCACAAACCTTGATCAAGACTCGGTCATTCAAAGGCTTGAGGTCCTTCACATCATCAGACTCAAGAATGCCAATCACATCGTCTTCTTGCAAAATTAAATGAGTTGATCCCTCTATCTCTACTTCAGTGCCTGAATACTTGGCATATACAACTTCACAACCAGTCTGCACCCGGGGGGGGGGGGGGGAAGATTGGATCAGTTTACATTTAAATAGCCAAGTACACAGACATGCCAAAACAGAATTTATACAGTTAAGAGCTGAAAGCATTAACCTGGATAGCAACAGGTACTTTGCTGTCACCAATTTTCTTCCCTGCACCAACAGCGACAACTTCACCTGATTGCTGTTTTGTTTGTGCAGCTGCAGGAAGGAATATGCCACCTGCAGTCTTCTCCTCTGAAGTCTTTGTCTTTATCAACACTCCATCACCCAGAGGCTTAATTGATGTGTACTATCAAAGAGGAAGGTATGAGACGACACACATGAAGAATCCACTTAATATGTATGAACAATCCCATAAAACTCATCCCCTTTATGCCAGTAGCTTATATTAATAAAGTAAAAGGGGTATAGGACGACAAGATTTTCATACACAGGAATGAAGATTTTCTTACATAGGAATGAAAACCTTCCCAATTGGGTGTTACAAAGCATTATAGAATAAAATTATTCTTCTTAAACAGAAAATGCAGACAAATAAAATAAAATCTAGTAAACACAAACTTATATGATATATCTTCATGATAAATAAAATAAAATCTAGTAAACACAAACTTATATGATATATCTTCATGACATTGTTTTACTTCAAAATATGTTCATTACAATAAAGTAGACCCCCCAAAAAACCAAAAGTAGACCTTAAGTTCAAACCAAGATGAGTATATTTACGGACATGCATCTAATCTAAGAACAATATTCTACCGACACGATATTTCAACAAAATGCTAAGGTAAATTTATATTAGATCTCCCTTATCTGGAAAAAAAAAGATCTCTTCCCATGAAAGAATTAACAGGAAAAGAGCACAAAAGACTGAAGAAAGAGATGATGGAAAGCAAATGATTTCAATGCACAAACTCTCGTCATATCAGTGAGCATAAGCATAAAACAAGAATAACAGCCTGAAAGAATAGATGTAGAAAAGAAGGCCACATGACCGAACTTAATTGATCCAAATAAATAATTGACTTAGAAAATGAGTAGTTGTAATTATCAACATTGCCTTCAAAACCTTACTATGGCCTCACTAAGTACACCCATAGCATCAAGAAATAATGCAAAAAATAACCAACTAGCTCCTGCCGCAACTGCAGGTTTCAAAATACATAATCCTCATTGTAAGGGCTGTAAAACCGAGTGAATGGAATAATGAAAGAAAGAAAAAAAAGGACACAAGCTAGTCTTAGAGAGAAAATGTAACTCTTCAATTTTGAGAGAAGTTGATCATCCTTTCGCAAGTTTGGTGTGAATAGTCAAGCTAGTGCTTGGAGTTTCTTTCAGAAGCTTCTTATCAGTGGCTTATTTTTGTCATTCTACCATTCTCGATCAGTTGAACAAGTGCTTCAAAAATGCTTTGAGAAAAGTCATAAAGCGAGAAGAGAAGAAAATCCAAACAGCATGAATTTTACAAAGATTTTAGAAAAGAAACTAAAAAGGTCCGCATTACTCAATGGATGCTTATTTTGCTTACAAGGAATAGAGTATCAGTCAAACAGAGGGGGAGGCGAACCATGGGGGAAACACACAATTATTCCACGACATTTACAAACTCTTTTGTCCCAATGTGTAGCACGAGGTTCTTCATGATAACGTTGACTAAGCGAATCAGGAAAGAAGAGGGTACTACTCCATGAGGTCAGAAGACCCAATTAAAAAAAGAAAAAAGGTGGACACTCCAACTTCGAAACTAGTTAATATGCCTTCTCATCATGCCATTCAGCATACAAATACACGTATGATGTATACGAACCTCAACTGCTGATACTGAGGCAGCATTAACGACCAAGCCATGGAATGATCTTGATTTGAAGCTGCGGTACGCCAGTGAAAAATTCACGTTTGTGATTACTTTGGCAGATCCAAGCCCTTCAAATGAGGGTAAACTTTTAACTGCCAAAGGTGAAGGACTAGTAAGCTGGGCAGCTGCCATTTCTGCTGCACATTTGAAGAACAGGGAAGAGTTTTAGACACCAATTTCATTTTATATGAGCACAATACAACACATTGAAACTACTACCATGCCCAAGTTCTTTTCCTTGGCATGAGGCATGTCAATTTAAATCTACAGAAGTCACCCATTATAGCAGATCACAAATCCTACCCTAAGTCCACAAGATGAGATAGTCAAAGCAAGTTACAAAATGAAGTTTCAGAGTTCAAAACAGAACCCACTATAGTGCATCAGTTCCATAGAGAAATGACAGCTGACCCACCAAATTTATCCCTCAAGATTACAAAACAAATAATCAGACTCACTTTTTACCTTCAAAACCACAACATTTTATGCCATAAAATCACTTCATTGACTCCCCTAAGTCTCCCAATTGTAACAGCATGGGGGAATGGAGTCATATGTACACAGCCTTGTCCTTACAACGACAAAGATATAGTTACTAGTTCTAGCAATTGAAAGGGAAAAATGTGGGTGACATTTCACAACTAGCTCATTATAACTGAATTTTTTTTCCCAATACCGATTCTTTCACCTCATTCAAAATCTATGAGATAATTTTGAAACCCAAAATGCAGTTATTCCAGTTAAGCAATGACACAAATCCACTGTTAAGAGTCATGGGAGAACTGGGCAGTTGGGAAAACTTTTGTTTATGACTAGCTATGAAAAACCCATGAAACATTCAACAGCTTTTGCAAGAATTGTTGGAATATTACATGAATGAAACAAACCCAGTTAAATGGAACAAGAATTAGGGAGAGGGGAGGAGGATACTTGAATTACTGGAGAAAAAATTAACCAAAAACAGGGAAAACCAAGTGAGCAATGTAATACCTGTAATTAATTACACGGAGGAAGAGGGAGTATCGGTGAGACTTTTTGGTGGGGAGAGAGAGAGAGAGAGAAGCGCTCTGCAATTTGCAATGGCGAAAGGAAGGGGGCTATCCAAAATGTACAGAGCGATGAAATTTCTAGAAGTTTCCGTGATTTTACGTCAAGCAAAATATGAGACGGAGCTAGTCCAGCAAGGTCGTTGTAGTATAGTGGTAAGTATTCCCGCCTGTCACGCGGGTGACCCGGGTTCGATCCCCGGCAACGGCGATTTGTTTTTGGTTGCCGTTGAACATGGAAGCGCTGGCGCACTCGCCCTAAAATTTTGAAAATCGATTTTTCTTTTTTGTGAAGTGGCAAAACGAATTGAATTAATGTCATTTTTTAAAATAGTATTGATTTTTGGGCTTTGATCAAGCTTGACCGCCCTAATAGTTTAAAAATCGTCTTTTAATTTAACATTAATTGCTTTTGAGGAAAAAAAATTAACTTTTAATGTGTTAGATAGCCGGTTGTTTTTATTAAAAACAAGATAACTATCTAGTATTAAAACAACTACACATCCACAATATCAATGGTATGAAGCTGATACTCACTTGTTTGATTGGCGTAAGCTTCATATTATATAGTCACTTTATATGTCACCCACTCTTTAGAATAATTTAAAATAGTTTTGCTTTATCAATGGAAAAAAATTCAAAATTTTAAAGTAGGGTAAATAATGTTGTACATTAATTTTTTGTTTGATAGAAATAAGAGGGGGATTATATTATATTGGAAGAAAGATGCTCATACAACTCGTCTGATGCCCAATTTGCCACTAATTCCGGGACATTATCTGTCCATACTCTCCTATCAAAAAATAACGGTTGCCGATGAACTAGCTCATGTACAACTTTATTCCCTCCCCTCTTCACATAAGACCAAGCTAGGAAATTCAAATCAACAGAAAGTCATAAAAATATCATGAACTAAAAAGCTGTCAAAGTTGTCATGAGATGTCTTGAGTCTTAGCTTCTGAATCAGTTGTAAGCAGTTCTCCTCTGCGACAAGCCCATTGTAGCCCATCTCCCTAACACATTAAAGAGCGAACAGACACACCCTCGCTTCCTCTACCTTTGCACTACTAAAGCCCGTGCCCTGTTTCGCCCCTGCTAGCAAGATGTCACAATCACAATTTCTAAGGACAAATCCTCTTCCCCAACAGGAGTTCCTAGGGTTGGCAATTTAACCCACACCCGATATATATCCATTCCATCCAACCCGAAAAAACAGGTAAATACCCAAAATATACAGATGATGGATGATGGTTTGATGGATTAGATTGGATCCGAGTGATGCTCCATCTGACCCGTCACCCGATCCATCACCCGCTTAGTCATCTATCTGTTTATCTCCTATTTGTAATTAGTTTACTTTTATTTTTGACCTATAAATTTTACTCATTTTTTAGACAATTATATTGTTAATTCTATGATTTTTATCAAAACTAATGTGATGAATATGATATTTATTTGTTCCTTATGCCTAAAATATCTTTTTAAACCTTTTCAATAGGCAAAATTTACTTTTTTTTTTTAAAAAAATTGCTAACATTTTACATATAAACTTTCATCATCCGTTTACAATATGATCCACCCGTTTTCACCCGCGGATGGTGGATAGATAGATTAGATTAAATTTTTACGAATGATGGGTGGATTGGAATAAGCGGATTAAAGTTGATGATGGATGCGGACAATAATTCATGCAACCCGAACCCGATCCATTGCCGCCTATCCTAGGAGTTCCCGACCTTCCCCACTATCAAAGTTGAATGTTGTACACTAAATTAGGGCAACACCAAAGAGCTGAAAACACTTAACTGTAGCAAATCTCACATCATGCAAATTGGAAAGTGAATCATCACTGAAAATAGCAGTTAAAAAAGGAAATTTAGAAATGCACTTTAACAACATATGAAAATATCCCCCAAATCAAACAATTGTTCCTTAAATAAGAACGTTTACAACTCCTTATCTTCTGCCAACAATTTAATTAAATATCACATCTTGTTTGGAGTCCTTAACTTATTTGATAAGCATCACTTATCCCTGAATATAATTGTATGAACATAATTCATTCAAAAAGCAAATCATAAGGTGAGAACATAATTCGCAACTCAGACACAAAGATGTTTGAAAATCCTACAAATTATTGGTGAAACAAAAACCAAAAAGGTTCCCCTGCATAAGTGAGATGAAACATTCTCAAAGAAAAACATGACTTATTGACAGTTCATGCAGCCCGCCAAGATGCAACTCCATATATGCAATCGGGCACAAGAATATGAGACACATGGATATGCTATTCGCCGGATATCACTAGCATACCCCGACCATGAACAAGCATGAAACCGGTAAACGGCTGTCATCGCTTCAGTTAGATCAAAATCTAGCCTCATCGATCAAGGCTCTGAAACTAAAAGAGCCAAGTACCTGCCGGGTCCACTGAGGTTGTATTCAACCAAGTCTGATGAATGTGCATCCATGTGAATCCCTCTGCCTGAAATCATATCAATGTGCAAGATTCTCAGAATTCGGTTTGAAGGGTGTAATGATGGTGCAAGATATTTAAGAAACAAATACACAATCATATACCTTTGCATTGAGTAAAACAGTAGTCAAACAGCAATTGCACTCCCCACCTGGACACAAGCCAGTCGAACTTTAATTCCATTACCAAAGTTGTGACAAAAAAAAATTGAATTCAGCAAAGTTGTTTTCCAAAGTGCTACCGAAAGCTACCTGGCATTCAGAATGTACATGCTTTGATTTCCTAAGTTTTTCCAACATTGCTACTCAGTACAAAAAGTTTCCCAAAAGTTTTTTGTGGGTCATTTGGCATCGGTCTCTTTGTTTGCAGAAATGTAAGAAGGGGTAGGCTGCCTATGTCTAGATCTCCCCTGACCCCGCAAATGCGGGAACCACACTAGGAGGAGTTGTAGTATACATCTAAGATCAGTGAAAAAACATGTTCGGGCTCATTGGAGCTAAGGACAAATGCAGTGGATACGACAATGAATTCTGAGATGAGATACTTGGCAGCATGTACAGCAAAAATAAAGCACATCACCTGATAGTTCCCACTTGTCCAATTTCACTAGCCATATGTCAGAACCAATCTGTGCAGAAGAAATTCGATCCACCCACAATCTACAGTCTGGCTTGCATCCATAGGACTGGTCCAGAACATCTACGCATTCATGCAGATGTTTCTCCACTCCAGAAGGATGGACAAAGATACCTGATGGGTGCTGATTATCCAAAATAAAGCATAAGTAAGCAACTCCGGCATGTCTCTGGTATGAAGTAAATAGAGTAGGAAACTGAGCAGAAAAGATCATGAGGACCAAAATGTGCTAATCAGCAAATGAATAATACAGTTTACAAAGCTATCATTACAATTGTAATCTAAACCGGAGCCAAGGCCAAAGCACCCAACATCATATACACTATTCTCTGTTGTACACTAGTTCCTCCTCCTCTCTCTCTCTCTCTCTCTCCTTTTTTTTTTTAATATAGTTCATATTCTTTCAATGGTGGTGACCAACAAGTGTGTGGATTCACATTGATCGTCCCACGGTCACCTCTCAGCTATTCTTCCCTATTAATTCCGTCACTTTGCTTGGGAATGCATTTAAGGGTCAGGCAAATGCAAATTCACATCCTAGGCTCCCGATTCTGCCTAGGCAGGCTCTTACTGGGCAAGGGTGGAAGGGCGTTCAAATGGAGCATTCTTATCCTTGAATTGCAGGGAGCTGGTTTGCATTTGACCCTAGATTGAAAACCATGGACCAACTATTATTCCACACAAGAGAAGTAGCAAACATCTCCATAAAGCATTTTGGATTAATCCCCTATAATCCAAATGGAAAAGAGCCCACAACTTATTTCGTTTCAGGTATATGATAATTGACATGTAATAGAACTAATCCTAATGCTGAAATGTTGTTTGTTGTACTATGACACAGTGGTCAATAATTAGTTCTTGGATCCAGAGCCCTTCGGTAAGCTATGTGAAGTTAAGAGCTGCATCTCTGTTAGTGCATCTACATTAGGACAATGAACTCTAAGCAGGGACTTGCAGCTATAGGAAGAAAAGTTACAATAGCACATACAAAGTTTGACTTTAAAGTTGGCATGAATTGCTCAGACTTTTCAACGTCTGCACGGAGCCATCTCTCACAAGACAAGTACAACTTCACCACTTCAAGTCCTGGATGCATTTGCTTCTTCATGTGCTTTAAAAAGGTCAATTCATCTCTTGGTGAAACAAAGGGCCCCAGACCAAAATGGCCTATTGCCTGTATGATACCAGAGGCACATCTTTCAGAGGCATGGACTATCTTCTGGTTGTTCTTTGCATGCCGTGCATGCCATTCCAGCAATTCTTCCTGTGCATTGCTGACCTGCATTTTGAACAGAATGGGAGATATACTAAATCTTTCTGCTTCCAATAACAGCACAGCCGCAGGCCAAGTAAAGTCCAAAAACCAAAGTACTAACCATCACACCATATACACCCCGAACAGTGAACAACTCAGCATCATTTCCAGAGTCACCACACACAAGGGTGTTGATAGGTAATTTACCATCAGCTTCAAATTTCTTCATCAGGTACACCAAAGCCTGTCCTTTACCAGCCCTTCGCGGCAATACATCCAGGGCAATCCCACCGCTGTAAATAATTTTAAAATCTAACTGTCCAGTAACATATTTCAGATTAAAGAACATAATAATAGATGAGTAAGCTAAAGTACTATATAATAAAGGCCATTTCTTTTTCTTATCTCACACATATACATATACATATATGTACGCATGTCCATGTGTGCATGCGCGTGTATATAAGATAAAGGCCAATAGAATCAAATCTTGGCAAGCTTCCTTCAAATAGAAATACCACTCAAACTATAATGACATTAAATACAGGCCATCCTTGTTGTGATCGTCACAATGGGCAATTTGCATTCTCCAACATGCATCTTTGGCTGTTATTTTCTCTTGCACAAATTTATTTATTTATTCTTTTTAGGAAAGACAACCCAAAACTTGCCCTTCTACATTTCGAGTTACATCACAACTTTTCAAGCTCTCAAATTCACAATAGTTCGCAAGATAGTGAGGGTAAAGGATATGTAGATTTTGCAGTAATAAGCCAACTATAGCAATCAGAATAGAACAGACAACTGTAACTGATATTTTAGGTTGACTGGAATATTACCTTCCGTTCTTCTAGGCGACCTTGAAGAACCTTGATTACTTCAGATGCGTTAGGCTTGTCCACAAAAAAACTAACCTTATGAGGACGCTGCTCCGTTTCAGACTGCACAAAATATCTTCGAGTAAGCTTTACAAGCCTACACTACTCCGTCAAATTGGACACGCGTGATCATCTAGGATCTTTTGAGATAGGTCATTCAGTACAGATTAGAACCTGAAGAACAAGTTCAGAAAACTTGGAAGTTTCCTCTGTCACAATCTTTCTATCCCACTTATGATTCAGGTACTGCTCCCAGTAAAGATCAGGCGCCATTGAATCACCATAAGTAATCTCAGTTCCCACAGACATAACCACTATATCAGGAGTTAGCAGAGGTTTCTCATTCCTCAATTCTTTGTATATCGTTGGTGATCTACCAGTTGAAAAAACCAGCAAGGAATCATGACGATAAAATGCTTCCCATAGTGAATTGAACCTAAGGAGACCATGATTATCAGGATCGTCATGGTCAACCTGCCAATTGTACCACTGCTAAGCACATATAAATGCAAGAACTTTGAAATCAAAAGAGAAAAGAGAGACAAAAACTACCATTGTGTAATCAAGATCTGAAACTACCATGAGACGTGCAGGACAGTCTAGCCGATCCATTCTGTCACCTAAATAAACTTTTAAAAGTGCACTGTTAGCTTTATTTGCAAGAAGATCATACCAAGAAACAAAAGGCAAACTGTTATGGTTTCACTTTGGAATTTCCGCTAGCTCTTGATAACCTATGTCACATGGACTCGGCTATGGGGTGTCGGACACGGGTACGGATCCGAATGTCTGACTCGTCAAAGCTCTAACTTTTGGACACAGGGACCCCGTCCAAAATTTGGACATGGATATGAGGACTCATAATTTTACATATGGATGTTGCAATTTCAAGTTAATCTTCTTAGAATATTTCAATAGTTATAAGATTGTGACCTTGCCAAATGGTTGAACATTAAAGATACATTAAAATAATAATGAAGGAAGAAAGAAAAAGACCACATCTTCCTAATTTTTTTCACCCTTACAGCTTTAGAGTTTGGATAAGGATCCGACAAGGATCTCATGTCCTATCCGCAGAGTGTCGTGTCCGACACAGGTACGGCAGGGCAAAACTAAGAGTCCAGGTATCATAGTTGATAACTGATAATATTACTGATCAACCCTGGACTGCAGAATCAACTAGTTGGCTATACAAATGCATTTGCATTGGAACATAATATAATATGACTACATACAAGAATTGACAAGGCAATAGTTAGCTTCTCTTTGCTGTCTTAGTCTGCGACCCACCTAAAGCCAAATGCACTAAACATCAGTTCCCAAACTGAAGGCTTTAGGGACAAAAGAGATTATTTTTATACTCAACAATCACAAGCTCTCAACGTTAAACTTCCCCATCTTCCATTTTAAATCATGGACACACAATAGGATCGTCAACATGTCAACAAAAAATTGTCCAACTCCACTGATAATTTGAATAAAAAGGGCCTTAGGGACAAAAGAGATGACTTTACAGGATTTGAAGTAAAATTATGAACACACAATTAGAACATCAACATGCAGATAAATGCAAGATTCATACAAAAACCTCCTACAAATCTGAAGACGGGATGTAATGATAAACTTAAGATTCATACAAAACCCTCCTACAAGATTCATAGAAAACATATTCTTGTGCAACACAGGGAGTTTTGGGACTACAATCCGCACAAGATACCAAATTGCTGAACAATGGTATAATATCAGCACAAGTTCAATGCTTTTTTCAGTATAATCCACCACCGGAAGAAAAACAATGGGATCAAACCCCATCATAAGAAATCACCAATCCAACGAAGAACTCGAACCCCCAAAAAAATTACGATTGACAGATGTTTAGATTGAAATTTCAAAAAAAAAAAAAAAAGTACCAGGTGCTTAGTGGGTTCTCTAAATCTCTCTCTCTTTCTCTAAACTTCCACTTATCATCCACCTGCAAATACCTGGATGGCCGAATTCATTGGTGAATACACAACAGCTTAGAAATGAGGGAAATGCAGAAATTGAGAGGAATTATACCTGAGTTGCTCCCTTTTGCAGCAAGATATTCCGTTCAGTGAGTGGCACTTCACCGATTTGGTTATGTCAACTTTTGCAGCAACAACACGTTCACAGCAAAGATTGGAGTACTCAATTTCGGCCCCGTTATTTTCCTACGTCCTTTTAATTTAACAACATCAACTCACCTTAATCTACTTCAACCCACTCCAACCAACTTCAATTCACTTAAAAAAAAAATACCAATTTCAATCCACTTTAACCTACTTCAACCAACTTCAACCCATCCCTTTACAATTACATTCTCATTATTTTAACCCACTTCAATTCACCACAAAAAAAATATACCAACTTCAACCCACCTAAAAAAAAAAAAAAAACCAACTTCAACCTACCTCAAATCACTTCAGCCTTTTACCCACTCCAATTTACCCACGAAAAGAACAGACTCGTTGTATGAATTTTTTTCCTATTTCTTTTCTCATTAACTATTTGGATCATTATTTTCAGATTTCTTCAGCTAAAAAAAAAGGCACATAATGAGATTTAAACTTAAATTATTGATACATGAAAATAATGAATTTAACATTATATCACAACTTTAAATTCTTTCATATTATCTCTCGAATCCCCCCTTCCTAAAAAAAAATAATAAGGTCACATTCTATGTGCAATTTTACATACAGCTAAATTTGACAGAAAGATTACATAACATAGGAGGGTGGGGGGGGGGGGGAGGATCTTATTTTTGCACATTTCATAGGATTTGAACTAAATGTCATGTTCAATGTTAATATTACAGTAAGCTCTACCATCGATGTAAGCTCTACCACCGATGTGTTTAAGTGACATGAGACATATGAATCATGGCAAACTTGATTTATTTTATACTTTGATATGTACAAAACGATTTATTCACATATGCTGTATGCCTTGCTAGCACAACCCTCCCACCCACCAGATCCTTATCCGTGGGAGCAATTAGAAGATAAATGGGATCATAGCCTTGACATTCTTGGGGAAATCCTCAAACTTGGACAAGTACCACTGCCTTGTTCCATCACTCCTCCCCAGCAAGTACAAAGCCGTTCCGGCGGTGAAAGAAAGAGTATACAATGTCTGAGCTATGCAGGAAACACCCACAAACCCCAACTCTTCAAAGAGATAATGTGGGCAGATGACTCGGTTGAATAAACCTCCCCTTGGAATCTTATACTCCTTCTCACCCTGTTGCCTTAGGGTGGCAAGGATGTAGTGGTGGTAGAAATTTCCTCCAATTCCCAGCAAAAAACAATGCAGCTCCTGCATATTTCAGATCAATAGATGGCTGGGGAACTTGGATGACAGGTGCCGAGCATAAATCATGGTTACGGTGGAGAGGGCATAGCTGAGAGCGATTGGAACTGCATCTTCGAGATCTATCGCACTATTGCCATATTTGTGAACAAACACCTGTCAAGCAGCATAGGTTAGTGAAAGGGGGGAAAGAAAAGGAGGTTCCTCTATGCAGCTATTGCTGGCACAGCTAATAGTTCTCTTGTTCAAGAACTTGACCGCGGCCCTCACTGATGACTAGTTGGTTACCACTGGTAGCAATGAACATGTAGATTCAATCACTTATGCAGATCAAATGAGTCATGGGCAAATCAAGTCCAAGCCAAACCCAACTCTGTGAGTCCTGATAGGCCAGGTATGGGTGGTTGAATAAGGCGACCTTACTCAGTTACTCCCAAAATTGCAGATATGATGTTTTCATTAAACCTTATATTTGGAAGACAGATTGCCTGCTTAGACCAACAAAAGAAGCAAAGGACTAATGTAACAGAACCTTTTGCTTCAGACCATCATATGGGCTCTTGTAGCCATCCAGAAAGTTGGTGTGCTTACATTTTCTGCATAATTGATACTTCAATATGTCTTACAAGCCACATTCACACTTACATGTACTTCCAGATAAAATAAGAGTGGAGATGACATCGCCAGAATATGCACTCCGTGTGGATGGTTCTGTCTTAAGCCAAGCCAATAAGAGTTGGCCTAAATGATGGTTCTGTCTCTACCTAACAGCGATCTGGATGATGTGCAGTATTGCTGTGGATCTAGTCAACTGGTCATTTACTTGACATCTACTCATATTCATTTTAGATAGTCATGTTTAGATTGATGGGATTTCAAGGAGTCTTGATTATCACCAATCATGTTCTAGTTTATGGGACTTCAGAGTCGGGTATGATTTAGCTTAAGCCTCATCATATCCAGTTGACGTTAACTTCAATCTACGATCAGTTGATCTAATGTCATTGTTTTAAGCATGCAAAAACACTTAAGTCACTCGCCATGAAATCTTGAGGCCTCAAGAGGACCAAGTAAAAAATGAGTTAAGCCTGGCTCAAGCATGAGTTGGGTGAAATTATGTTTGGGCAATACAAGAATCTCTCGAGTGAGATATGAATTCAGAATAACCGATATAGGTGAAATTTTGACTCATATTTCTAGTAGTAACTTCTACATATTTTACCAGTGCAGCCAAATGATATATACCCCTAGTTGTGGAAAGATCTAGCAAAACTGACCGGAACAACCAATACCCATACCCGACCAGACATCTAAAATAGGCTAACCCGAGAGTAGATTCGAAACCCGAATTGACCATAACCGAACCATGCCCGGCCTGAACTTTTCTACAAAGTTGCTTATGTTTGCATTACATGCGTATTGGACCAAAAATTGGTTGACGCGAAGTCGATCCGAGCCAAAGTTCACCGAACCTAAACCAAACCGACCCAAAATGTCACTTAACCCGAAACATGACCTACCCAAATTTAGCCCAACCCATATCCGAACCGAATGACTCATTTGCAAGGTCTACTTGCGGACAACAATAGCGGCCAGTAGTTATTGACTGCATAAACAACATAGAATTCCCAAAACCCACAAATATTATATGATTAGACAAGTATGGAGGGCTTTAAAAAAAAAGAAAAGGAAAAAAGAAAACAAAAGAATTACCTCAGGAGGCCTCTTGAGGAAAGTAAGAGGCAACCTAAGCAAGAAAAACCTCAAACCTTGATTTGGGAAAATAAAGAAACAAGCAACTCCAAAGAGAAAGGGAGGAATGTTTAGCATCCCAGCCTTGCTGGGAATTACTTGCAGTTTGTTTTCTGGGTGTTGGGTTTGTCTGGGATAAGTTAAAAACTACGAGTATCTGACATGTTTCCCCTCGAATTCCATGAACCCACCATTAGCAAAAAGTGATGAAAGACATTACGGTTACAGAGATGGATGTGTGGGTTGGGAAAATCAATTACGCAGCACGTCTGTGCCCACCATTTTTTATTTTTTTTCCCTCCCTTACTTTCCATCTCTTTTCTTTTTCTGGGTTTGACTTGAACGGATTGAAGCGGTGGAAATTTTCATACGGATAAACGTCGCTTCAGAATTTTTTTAATAAGGGGTATCTTCCAAAATTCCACTTGTACTATAGGTCACTTTTATTATTCTCGTTAATTAGTTGTCAGAGGCATTCGGTTCGAATATGAGTCAAATTAAATTTGAATCAGGTAATGTTTTGATTCAAGTAATATTTTAAGTCGGTTTGATTTCGGGTCAAGCAATATTTCAAATCGGTTCGGATCAATTCGAGTTTCAGGTCCAGTTTTTGGTAAACTTATGTCAGATATCAGGACTGGTGTGAATCCAGGTCATTTGGAGCAAACTTTGTATCTCGAATTAATTTTGTCAAGTCTAATCATTAGTTCATCATCATCCATTAGGTATGCTTTTCCAAAAGTAGCCATCGCTCATACATAAAGTAATTTACCATTTCCATCTGCATACGCCACCAGCAACAGGGATGTTAGAAAATCTAAAATTGTTAATCAAATATGGTTTTAGGCTAAATGAACTGAAAAATCGATAAATTTTTCAATGGAGTACTAGAGCTTTGATTCGAGTTTTGAAAACCAAATGTAAACTAAACCAAACTGAGTTTTTTTAAAAAGTTTTTAAAATGTATGTATTTTATGAAAAAGTATAAAGCTTTTTTTGTGGTTGTTCTCTAGGATTTTTTTTTTTGCCTGTGATGAACTACTATTTAATTATTTGCATGAATGTACGTGGCCAAGCTGGGCCTCGAATTTTCTTTTTTTTTTTAGGCTTAATAAAACCCATAATTTGACTCTGCATTTTGCTCATTTGAACAGACCTTCCAGAATAAGCTCCTATAGTCAAGACACACAACAATTGAACAATAGTTACGTTGGTTTCTTTGTATCAATGAAAACATTACAAATTAAGGAACGCACCACATAAGATTAGCAAGACGAAATGAATCCATGAATTGTCATGTAAACTAAACAAAACAATTGAACAATGCAGGTCCCTGACGATTTCTTTATTTCTGGGCACAACTTTTCCACTCTTCATGCCCTGTTTTCTAGGATGCAATTAGAAGATAAATGGAATCATAGCCTTGACATTCGGGGGGAAATCCTCAAACTTGGACAAGTACCATTTCCTTGTGGCGTAACTCCTACCCAACAAGTATAAAGCCGTTCCAGCAGTAAAAGACAGAGAGTACAACGTCTGAGCTATGCAGGAGACACCCACAAACCCCAACACTTCAAAGAGATAATGTGGGCAAATGACTTGATTGAATAAACCTCCCCTTGGAATCTTATACTCTTTCTCACCCTTTTCTCGTAGGGTAGCAAGGATGTAGTGGTGGTAGAAATTGCCACCGATTCCCAGCAGAAACAACGCAACTCCTGCGTATTTCAAATCAATCCATGGCTCTGGGAATTCAGATGACACGTGCTGTGCATAAATCATGGTTACAGTGGACAGGAAGTAGCTGAGAGTGATTGGAATTGCATCTTCAAGAGCTGTCCCGCTATTGCCATATTTATGAACAAACAACACCTACCGAAGAGCATAGATTAGCAACAAGTGAAAAGAACAGGGAAGATAGAAAAAGAAAAGGATAGGAGGTTCCGCCATGCAGCTATTGTAGACACAGCTAATAGTTCCCTAGTTACAGCAACACCCAATGTGATCATGCTTTAGTAGGGTCCAGGGAGATCTAGATGCAGTAACCTTACTTCTACAAGCATTCGTACTACCAGAGAGACCGATTCCCATCGACCAATTGTTCCCTAGTTCAAGAACTCAATTGTGGGTGTGTAGTGTCACTAAGATGGGTCAGAGGAGTGACTGACGCAGGACGGCATACACCTTTCCTCAATCAGAGACTCCAATGAAGGGCCACTTCCAAGAGACAAAGGTAAGGAGTGTCAACATGGATTAAACAAGCACATAAATCATCCTCTTCATATCCCACAGTCCGAGGTAACTGTGCTTAGGGGTATTCATAGAGCTTGGATTGTTAGGTTCCAGGTCAATGGATGCGCTTCTGTATCCTAAGATATTAATGCTCAAAGTGATTATGATCATCATTTTTTTTCTTTTTGGTTCATTTCAATGTAGATTTGCAAGTGTGAAAAGGCACAGTTGAATGCAACGTGATTCAGGCTGTTCTGCTTCAGCACCTACTGAAAACTTTGGGATTTTAGGATTTCAGAAGCTTGAAAACACTGGAATAAGTTGAACGCAAAAAATACACAAGAACTCAAGAGCTCGATTTCATGAACATGGCTTTACTAAAATCCACCTTCTTGTCGGCTGAACTCTGAACTGTTTGCACAGTGTGCTCCCACAGTTGTTTTGCAATTGAGGTATATTTTGAGCCTTTTAAGATTAATCTTGTAGGATCCCGCATAGTGACATGCCATGTAATGATATCAGAGCAGAAGATAGCAGATTTTTTATTAATCTTAAACAGACCCAATAAGAGCTGTCAACCGTTAAGGCCAATTGGGTCATGTTTGGATTAGTATCCTGGTCATATCTGTTTAGATTGGGTCATGTTTGGATTTGTTGGATTTCAAGGCATATTGATTCTTGGGTCACCCGTATCTCGGTTGGTCCAGATCATATCTGGTTCAAGTCTCATTCAAGTCAACTTCAAGTCTAGAATTAGTTGGTCTAATAGCAATTACATTGCCTTAAATATGTTTAAAAAAATACTAGAGTATTAACCAACTTTTAAGGAGGCTTATGTTAAATTTGAGTTGGTTTGTTTAAAGTTTAGGTTAGCTCGACTTGGTTCAATTTAGGGTTCGATTGATATGAGGTCATGCTCATCTATAGCCGGGTACGGATAGTTTTTTTTTAGGGGGGTGGGGTGCACACGAGGCTCAAAGGTCGATATAAGCATGATTCAAACCCAAGTCCTTGGCCATTTGATAGCATAACAAAGATAGAATTTCCAAAACTCAGAAAAAGAATTAGAAAAGTATGCAGCCCAAGAACACCAGGGAAACCACACCAAAAAAAGAAGAAGAAGGAATTACCTCAAGAACCCTCTTGAGAAAGTGAATGGTAAGAGCCAATCTGAGCAAGAAAAACCTCAACCCTTCATCTGGGAAGATAAAGAAAGAAGCAGCGCCAAACAGAAACGCAGGAGTGTAGAACAGAAGCATCCCGATCCTGCTGGGAATTTGGATTTGTTTTGAGGGTGTTGGGTTTTTGCGGGATATGTTAAAGAACTTGGAATATTTCAGATGTTTACCCCTGAATTCGGAGAACCCAATATTAGCTAGGGATCCAAAACAGATGAAAGACATCGCATTAACAAAGATTGATGGGGGCGGTGGGAAGAGGAACTTGTGTAACACATCCATGCCCACAATTTTCTCTCTCCCTTTTCCCTTGAATTGAATTGAACTGAAGAGCTTCAAGGGTGAGGAAAGGCCTTGAGGATACACACATGACAGAGCGGCGACTGGTCAGTGGACCCATGTTCATAACGATAAGCGTTAAGCGCATGGGGAGATGTGGAATGGGTTCAGACTTTCACGTGAGACAGCCGACTCACCCCATTATGGCTTTTTTTAATGTGTCCAGACTTCACATTTGACTTGGTAAGAGGCTTGGGGACCCAGAATACTCACCCAGTATAAAATATTTGATACGAACCCACCTTGTAATATTATTTTGATATTTAAAACAAATAAAATATTATAAGGTAGATCTGTATAAAATATTTTTTTATATAATCTAAGTTAGATTTTTATTGGTTGAGAAAGTGATGAAATACAAGTTCTAAAAATGTGAAACTTTTAATAATATAGCATGCCTGAGTTTCAATTTTTGAAATTTAGATTGGGAATGCTCTAAAAAGTTAATCCTCTAAGAGTTGTCCTGGTCCTTCAAATTTTTCATTTTTGACCTAATCTTAGAAATGAGCATCAGTGTGATCATTTTGATTAGACATTTCTTAGGGACAAGCTCATTGAATAATTGAACAATTTTGAATTTCAAGTTTTTGTTTCACTGTTGAAATTGAATTGATTTTTGCTCGAAAATAGTCCTAACTGTTCCAAAATGTTTTAAAACACTCGCATCCGCTAAATACGTCTCTAAAATACTCATAATTGACAAACCATAATTTTAAGTCACATGAATGATATTTTTCTTAGATGAGATCAAGATTTTTTTGGTAAGGATCAGGGAAAAATAGGGGCGATTTAGAAATTCAAATTAAAAAATTGCTACATATAATAACCAGTATTTATAGACTTGCAACGATCTTATACTTGTATTATCATGAGAATATTTTGGGGGGCATTGCAACAAGAATTGAAATACATCATTGTGTGTGTGTGTGGGGGGGGGGGGTGTTTACAAAATACGACATCAATCTTACTTAAGCCTAACGAACATTTTGGAGAGCCATTAATTCACAAGAACGAGGATCAAGACACAAGTAACAACAAACATAAGAAAAGGTGGCAATTCAAGCTAGGAGGACATTTGGAGTCATTAAGCTCATCATGTA
>JACYFF010031955.1:8665911-8752891 GCA_017589665.1 Selenicereus undatus | reverse complement strand
CAGCTCACTTAATTATTAAAATTAATGATGCAGTCTTTTGTTGGGAAAACTGGCGTAATTCTTTAAATTATATGTTAGAATTAAATTAACATATAATTAATGCAGAATTTTTCCTATAAAATACAAGGGTCAATAGACAAGTTGCATTAATTAATCAAGACATCCGCAGCATGGATGAGTATTTCTTAAAAATAGCTAAAAAATTTTAATCTATCTTCAAAATTCATGCACTACTTTAGATTCTAGGAAGCGTACGTAATTGACGTTGAAAAGTCTCCATAATGGACATCTAATATAAGAGTTATTGTCAGAAAGTCTCCTTTTGGGGTGAGTCTTTTTTCAATGTTTTACGATTACTAACAATAGGTTTTAGAGTGACTGTTTAGTCAAGGATGACTAATAGTTTACCAGTGGTGACTTTTATTATGGTCACCCTCCAAATTAACTATTAGTCACCCGAATTATTACTAAAAGTCACGAACTAGCTCCTTCTTTGTATTAATTTCTATTATCTGTAAGTCGTAACATGACTGGAAACTCGATGCAAGTAAATGGATCTAAATTAAGTCCTTAAACATTAAAAGTATTACCAGTTGAATTTGCTGACAATTAACGAAGGCTGCTTGAATTGACCTTTTCAATAAGCTGACAATTAATTAAGTCGTTAATTATATATTGAGGAACTTAGTTTAATCCTTATAAATTCCCGTATTATACAGGATGTCACATTTCAGGAATGGCCTCATATATTAGATAATCTCCTCCCCCGTTACGTAGCTAGTGTAATTAATTATCATAAACACAGGGATTAGATTATTCACCTGAATAATTATCCCACTCTATTTTTTTGCTAGATAATCTAGTTGAGTTTAATTAGTACTTTCTTCGCCTCATAAGATTTTCTATATAAGCCATGAAGTTTTTTGAAGAATGCATTATTTAATACGTAGGAGGAAGAGAGATTTTTTTAATGCTAATGATAGTGAGAAGGAATTCTATCTTAAAACTTCTAATTAATAAAGACATAAATATTCTGACAAGGAGAGAATACATACGAAAATACTAGACTTAACACAACCGCAAGATCCACACCATTTGCTTTCAAATTTAAACATCAAGACTAAGTCATCTTAAGCATAAAATTTAATAATGCTGATAAAACTGAAATTAACATTTAGATATTTGTACACATTTTTATCTCACAAATAATCAAATCCATTGGAATTGACCGCAAAGAAATGAAAAATTGATCCAAACAAATGGGCTAAGGAAGATTGCTGAAAACCCAAACTAAGATGGACAATTACCAACAACAACAACAACAACAACACATCCCAGTGTGAGTCCCGCTTTCAAAGATGGACAATTACCAGAAAATGGGAAAACAAGTGAGAAGTACAAAATATGTGCTATTTCCAACAAGTTTATCATTTCCAACGGTTCCACCCATTTCTGATGGATCATGCAAATGTTGATGGCTTGACTATGGGTGGATTCACTAGGCATATATCAAGGAAACTATCAATGGAAGTGTACTCATAATCAGGGTACAGTGCAGACGCTTCTAAATCATCTTCCTTGAGATCGAAGGTCATTTCGTCACCTCTCACAAATATGCTATGGACTATCGCCATAGGAATATTCATAGGATGCGGCAGCGCTGTTCAAAAAACTTGATTTGTTACACAAATAAACAAAGGAATTAAGAATGACACACGTCTGCATACATATGTACATATATATTAGTAATTAACATGGCCTTTAGGGTACTATATATGAGAAGTCTTACTCTGACTAAGCATGATGAGTTGATCCTCAGGAACATAAGTTTTGGGGAGCATCTGGGCAGTTTTTTGCTCCCAAGAGGAAATGACATCAAGCTGAGATGCAATGTTTCTAGGAGGCCTTACGATGAGGACTTTATTAAGGGCCCTAGGATCAGTTGCTGCTCTTATGGTGTAGGCTGCTACATCACCTTCATAGTTCCACACAGCTGTCATACAAGACATGTTCAAATTATACGTTAGCATACAATATTTATTAGAATTCACCAATTAGGCGTACTTTGTGTACTACTTCATAGCTCCATCGTAATTAACCACCCCCTAGCTGCTTGATTAGATAGTTTAATACTGGATCCACACGAACAAGGTGCAGATGGCATACCATATACATGAGAATTTACCAGTTAGGCCTTCTTTGGTCATGGTTTAATCTGTGTACTCCTCCATAGGTTATAAGGATCCCACCTCATTAATAGGTAGTTCATATCTAGGGATGGCAATTGGGCAGGTACAGGGCGGGTTGAGCCGTACCCTTACTCATACTCGTTTTTTAAAATCGTACCTATACCTATACCCGTATCCATCGGATATTAAAAACTAAAACTCGTACTCGTACCCATCGGGTTTTGCGAGTTTGCAGGTTTTATTAGGGTTCATATAGAAAGTGAATTAATACCCATATAAAACTCATATCCAAGTACGATATATGTTTTTGTCATTATAAGATTGTAAAGTTGTGATAGTTTAGGAATATGTTGTTCCGCAATGTGAAATCAAATATATTATTGACTAATTTTTTTGTAAGAACGGTTTGGATTAGACTTGAACTGGAAAACTATTAATCGAATTTTTTTTTTCTTATTATAAAAATGTGTACTGATAGGGTACGGATATGGGGTGGGTGAGGACTATACTCATACCCGTATCTATACCCATATCTGTTTTTCAATACTTGTTTCATATTCAGTTAAAACTCATTTTCACCACCTATTTAGATTTTAAATGGAATAAATTTTACGAATTTTAAATAAATACATATTTTCATATCAATATTGGTTCCGCATCTAGGAGGGGGTCCGCTTAACAATTCAAACAGAAACGAAATTCCGCCATTACAATTTAATTCAATTGTGAAATTGTGAATTGAATAATAGTGCAGAGTTAAAAGAATAGACTGATTAACCTTCTAAGGGAAACAAAGTCTATCTAAAAATTTGTGGTGGAATTTTTGGCTCACCGATGGGGCCTATCACTGCTACATCAACTCTCTTTCTAATTTTTTATTCCACAAACCTCGTCTTCTCCAATGATTGGCTCATTACTTTGACTCACCAAATAAAATAATACCCATAAACCTATACTCCAACATACAACTACTTTTTTAAAATCCAAAAATAAATAAAATAACAATAAAACTTAAAAAAAAAATCAAAAAAGACTTGCGACAAGGAGCCGCCCCGCAAGGCCGGCCGACGCCAATCGATGCACGGACGTGGGCTGTCCGCTGCCTCCCCCCCCCCCCCCCCCCCAAAAAAAAATTTGGGTCGCGGGGCACACGGTGCCCATGCTAATGCCTTTCTTAATTATGAGAATATCTTATCTAAAACTTTGCGTAGAATAGCCAATAAAGTCTTGACCTAATTACTGGTTCAGACTGAGGCTGCAGTACAATAATAAATGCCCCACCCCCGCGTGCAAGCCATTTGTGGCTCAGCTCATTTGAACTCACAGAAAATGAAGCTTGCTTATTTTTGGGTACAGATCATATCTTACCCTTGGTCGTCCCACTTCCATAAACAGCCACCTCTTGAGGGTTTTTCCGATCATGAGGATGCAACATCATATCAACAAAATAGGCCGCCAAAGAATTAGCTGAAACGTAAGTGAAAGGGATTCCAGCAGCTTCAATGGCCCTTCTGATTTTCTTCTTGTTGTCGAGGAGTGCCTGGAAAGGTGGCAGAGCATCTGCAGCTACTCTATCTACCTCATTTCCGTATTCTGATGGCACAAATCTCTGAAATTTTTGCACAGAAGAGGCTCTAGATTAATGTTTACAAACAAGTCAATAGGGATGATGACGATAAAAGTTGATTAATCACCTCTATGGTGCCTGCGTCTTTCATGGCATTTATTATCTTGAGTTGATCAAGATGTTGAGGAACTGGTAATGTTGAGATCACAATATTGACTTGTTTGAGAGTCGATACGAGCTTCTCATGATCATCCAATTCACCCTTCATATTTTAAATGTTGATCAATTCAATAACTAGAATTAATATTGATCAATTCAAAACTGGCTAGATATCTAGATTTAATTATGAAACATTATTGTCACATACGAATTGTTTTCTTATTTTTTTTAGGGTGGCTACTACAGGCCTATTAATCCTAGTGTTCCTCCCTACAAAAGGAATGACATGCAAGTAACGAATCCTGGAATTTTGTACAACAAAGTTGATTTTTGAATTTTTAAGAATTTTATAATACTAATTAATTTGTACGGGCGACCACGTTAAAAATTTGAAGAATTTTTCAACTAGCAGTTTGCACAAACACTGTTAAGTATAATGAGAAGCTCCTATTTCACTTGAGGTGATCTCGTTGGAGCACAAGGCTAATGAGCTCAGTATTCAGTAACCAATAAACTACTTATATATTATAATGATATATATAGATATAGATTGAGGGTTTATGTAGTTACATACTTGAACAAGAGTTACTCCCATGGCTTTGAATTCTTGGAGTGCTTCACCCTTAACATCATGGCCACCCGGGTTCGAGCTGAGGGAACGGGTGTATGCATAGGTTATGTGACCAGCGGCTACACAAGCTTTCACCATATACACACCTAGGTATCCTGTGGCACCAAATATCAACACTTTTTTCTTCACTATGCCATTGTTATCCATGGCTTCCTTCCTTAGGAACTAAGAAACAAATTCTTCAAATATTTGTTCTTTCTTTTCTTGAAGAGGGCTAGAGGATGGTCATGACATCCTGCCAGTCCCCCCCCCCCCCTTTATAACAAGGTAAAAACTTTAGAAGTAGATTTATTTTATTTTCATTTTTTGGTTTTTTTCGGATGAGTTGGAACTGGCTTAATTCCTAAAAGGGCAAATTTCCCCATGCCAAGTTGCGAACCTAGGTTTTGGTTTTTGCAATTTTTGGCTTGGTTTTCCCCTTGCGTAAATGTAATTATCTTTAGCTCTTATTTGACAATTATACCCTTTTTGTTTTATTCTCATTTAATACACATTAGTTTCTCTCTCTACAGGTTGTCTATACTCGCAGCTCCCGAGTCTCTGCTCCCTTATCTTTCTGCAATAAGCTGGCGTAATTGAACAAGATTTTGTCGGTTTTTCATTGAAATTATTACAAGCAATTGTTCAAATTTGAGTTCTTTCCTCCCCTGTTTTGGTTGTGATGGTTCTAGACTTCTAGTCGTGACGTGGGTGATTTCCGGTGAGTCTCAGTAGGTGGGTCAAAGAGGTGGTGAGGAGATAAAGTAACTAGCAATGGCTAAAGGGGTAGCTGGGGCTTGCCAAATTTGCTTTTATTGCTCCAAATTTTTTTGCTCTTCACTTCTCAGCACATGTTTAATTAAAAAAATCAAGCAATCAATCAAGATAATACTTATTCTTCTCAGACGAAGGTTTTACCTGCATACAAACAACGATAAATAAAATTAAAATTCTCAAGATCACACAACAACATTTCATACCATACGGTAAACAAAGGGTAACTACAAAGCTAGTTGTCTATTAGCCAAAGACCTTAATCCTATCCTAAGTTGTGTCCTTCATCAGCTTTAAAATTTTCAAGTTTTATCTAATTACCTTATTAAAGCTCTTCTTTATTCATCCTCTACCTATTATACCTTCACGGATATTCGTCCTTTCACATCTCTTCACATGAGCATCCACACTCCTTTTCTTTGCATGACCAAATCATCTGAGTCTAATTTCTATTATTTTATCTTCTATTGGAGCTACTTTAACTTTGTTTCTAATCAACTTATTCCTAATTATATCCACTCTCGTATAGCTACACATCTATCTAATTAATCATCCCCATCTCTATTACTATCAATTTTTGAACTTTGGTCTTTTTTATTGACCAACACTCTGAACCAACAAAAGCAGGTCTAACTACCACATGATGAATTTTATCTTTTAATCCTATAGACAACATTTCATCAGACAACATGCTTGAAGAATTCTCCCATTTTTATCAATACACTCTTATGCGCTGGCTAATGTCCTTGTTATTATCTCCATTCTGTTCAATGACCGAGCCTAGATATTTAAACTTCTCGAATTTTGGTATCTCCACCCCCTCAATGGTAACTTCTCCATCCTCCTATCTTCCACTAAAACCACAATTTAGATACTCGGTTTTAGATCCGGTTAATCTAACACCACTAGACTCAAATGTATGCCTTTATCTCTTCAATTTATTGTTAACTGCATCTCTAGTCTCATTAATAAGAACAATATTATCCGCAAATAAAATACACCTTGGTAACTCATCTTGAATATCCCTCTTATGAGTTCATCCACAACTAAAGTGAAAAGAAATGGGTTTAAAGCGGAACCCTGATGAAGGCCAATATCAACGAAAAAGTCATTGGTGACACATCGTGATGTCCTAACACTCGTCCTAAATCCCTCACATATATCCTTAATAATTCGAATATACGCAACCGACATTGTTTTCTTTTCCAAGCATCTCTATAACACTTCACGAAGCACTCTATTGTAAGCTTTCAAGAGCTGTAAAGACATGTGAAGACTAGGGATGACGATGGGTTATGGACTCAATCCAGACCCGTCAGACCTAACCCAAATTAAAGGCCTTGGGTCAAATAAAATGGGGCCCGACGGGTCTTGAGCGAGTCTGAATCTAGGTGCCTTGGACTAGGTTTGGGTCTACATCTAAAAATTTGAGACCCAGACTCGACCCAAGATCCGTTTAGGACCCATTTGTATTTTTTTAAAATGTGATAATCAATTGACTAAACTCACTGAAATCTAAAGACTCTAAATTAATAAACTTATAAGTTGTCTTGCTAGTTGAGAGCCACTACCCCATCCAACCCACATTATTTTCTCTCTCAACTTGCACAATTCACCACGATTTGCTATTTGTTTCTCTCTCCGCTTTCCTCAATGCTTAGCCTCAGTGACTCCTCCATCACTTAGTTGCTCACAGCCTCACTCATAGTCCATCACAAGCTCGATCCGGCAGTCACTCGCACCACTCTTGTGTCTCTCTGCACGTTGCAATTAGTCAGTCACTCGCACCACCGAATACTCGTATCACACGTCTTAGACTTAGACACACCCTCCTTGTCATTGGACTTCACCAACAATAGCTCAAACCCCTAATTTTTAGTCTGTAAGATGTAAGTAAGAAAACTTAGGTATGGTATATATTGCTAGAATGTTTTTATGTTAAAGAATTAGTATTATGCACCCCCTTCTACATTTAGGTCAATCATATTTGTAACCCACAGTTTTTGGAATTATTATTTAACCTCCCTTAACTTCAAAATTATTATTATTTGCCCCCCAAAAGTACCAATGTAAGGGTGGTTAAATAATAATAAATTTCCTACATATGATAACAAATTTTAAAATGAAGGGTTTCAAATAATGATTCTAAAAACTGCGGGTTACAAATAAGATTTACCTAAATGTGGAAGGGGTGTATAATAATAATTTTTCTATTAAATATCACGTCTTCTAAATTCAATTATATGTCTTTAGAAAGTGATAATTTATATTAGGATATAGAAAAAATAAATTTTAATGTGAAGAATATTCGAAACCCGTTTAGAACCCACAGACTCACCGAACCTAGATTCTGGGTTCCATCTTTCTAGATCCAACAGGTCTGGGTCCAGATGGATATGACGTAGATCTTATCCATTGCCTTCTCTAGTAAAGATCTTCTTTTCTATCCCTGTACAATTTTATGAGCATTCTAAGAAGGTAAATTGTCTTTGTCATCGATGTAGCTGGTATAAAATCAAAGTGGTTATCTAATACTAAAAAATTTTCTGTAACCTTCTCTCAATCACCCATTTTTCATAACTTCATTGTGTAACTGAGTAGCTTTATATTATATACATACATATATATATATATATATATATATATATATATCAATCACTGTCCAAGTATATTGTATTGTAATTAAAAAAAAATTATCTATTTTTGAAAATATTGATATGCATTTCTAATTATATTTTCTTAAATGGAAATTTCCACTGTATTTTTTTCTATAATTGTGATTACTATTTCTGGAAAAAAATTATTGATTTCTCAATTGTTGTGCCCTTTTAAACACACAGAGCCCGACGCCACCCCTTGGTCCGCCGTGCCTCTTCCCAACCGAGGCCTAAACAGGGTTGCCGTTGATCAAAGACCATTGTACGTAGCACCTCTATTCTTCATTGATGTTCCTCTCTCCTCTATTCTTCATGAACCCGTCCATGTTTCAGACGTGCCACCCCATGGTTCAGCGCAGCCACTGGCGATCGACCTTTCCGATGGTATCTGATTCCGAAGAGAATCGCTTCGTGTACGGTTATTGATGACGTGGGGCAAAGGGACGGGTTTATCTGACAGCTAGCGGTCAACACGTCGTCGTCATCGGCTCTCCACGACCCAACCTGCAAAAAAGGCAATCCCCGGGTTGTTGACCAGTGAACGCCTCTTCGACGGTCAAGTCAGCTAAATGGCCAAGTCAAAGGGAAAGAATGCTATAACAAGTCAGTATCTGCAGTTGCTAACCCCTTTCCCGAGGAAAACAGATCATTATTTATAGTTCTCTTCAGGAAAGGGTAGAATAGTAATTTTACCTGTAGTGCCCGTATGGGCTGCCGGTCTTGGAGCAATAGGGCTCAGAGGAAGCCTCCAGGGTTGCGTTCTAGGCCCCTGAGTTAGCATGGGCCTGAGGGTGACCTTGGGATGATACCCCCTTTAGCCCATCAATTCCTGTATGTTCCTAGTCTGAAAAATGGCGATGTAGAAGCCCATTTGGGGAAAATTCAAGTTTTCCTCAATCACTTAACCCCCCACATTTTACCTACACATTGAGTCTATCGAGTAGTCAAGTAGAATGTGGACCATCACTCTTGACCACTACGCGTCGAGAGATTCCCGGGATTCGAACCCCGGGGATGGACTGTTCTGATGCCCCCGTCCATAAATGCACGAGTTACGAGGCGTGGACAATGCCTGCATGAAACTGCCACCATCGACGCATCCAGAGATCCTAGGGAGTTGAGCTCTGGGAATGGATGGTCCTAACGCCACCGTTCATAAATGCACAGGTTACGAGGTGTGGACAGTGCCTGCATGAAACTGCCACTATCACCACAAAAGGCGGACTTTGATGCAGAGTACCCCTCATTTCCTTATTCGTCAATAGCTGTCATCACATCTCTCCATGGCCTTTCCACGTGCCCTTGATACCAGAGCGATGAGTGAATTCATCGTCCGCCATTTCTCGTGGGATCGACAGGGGAAGGCCTTTCCCCCGTCGCTCCTCCCCAAGGACTTTCAAAACATGTGCCCGAGCTTTGATCTGGCCGTTGTTGAGCAGGCAGCCAAAGACTATGGTCTTCCCGAATTGCTGCAGGTGATCTTCTACACGATGCTTCTCAACGAGGCTAAGAAGCTCGGGGTGTTGCATGGACCGAGGCTTCGGTCATTGGAGGTGGCCCTTGCTAAGCTGTGTTGGGGCGTGTTCGAGTGGTGGATGTGGTTGTTCGATGATCGAATCTATGAAGTTCGATTCCGCCCGAGGAGAGGCTCAGGCGAGGATGCGCAATCCGGCCATCAGGGGGGAGCTCTATTGAGGGAGCGGCAGTCGACGATGCGGGTCCTGAGGACGCGTCCTCCCCTTAAACTAGTGTGAATCAGCAAGGAACGGTCCCCCCTCCCCTTTTCCTGTTTCCCTCAGCTCCTGCCTTGTACTAGTACGAATGATGAATAAAGCTCGTATTTTCAACGTTATACCAAGCGGTCTTTCTTCTCTCTTCTTCCACCCCCCTTTTTAATTTACACGCACTTGGTCGAATGGACACGTGTCTTTAGTGGACTGGCCATTGAGTCCTTGGGAGGTTCCCAGACTTTTTAGCTCCCCTCCTCCTCCTCCTCCTCTTATCAATACATCGTCATTCTTTCGCAAAAGATACTCAAGTGCTTCATTCTCTTAGAGGAGTAGTGAAAATCACAGGGAGAGCAACTGGCACCCCTGTCTCTCTGGCGAACATGGAGTTTCCTCCTATCCACAACACGAAAGAGATGGTCAATTACGTGAGGGAGACATTCATCTAACATTGGAGGAGTGCTTCGCGTCCACCTCGCCCTCTTCCCGAGGACTTCCACATGTTATGACCGCGCTTCTCGTTATCCGAGGCCAAGAGTGCACCGGCTGAGTTCGGGCTCCCTGAAATAACCCAAGCTACATTCTATGCCATGCTGCTGAACGAGGCCGTTGCACTGGGTGTGGCTCATGAGTATACGGGCAAGGAGATGAAGTCACCATTGATAGGTTTGAGGTGGTCGACTTTCGAAGTGTGGATACATTGCATGGAAAGTGTTCTTAGGGCGGCCCAACAGTATCGACCGGTTGATGAGGTGCAAGTCCCAAATTCTTGAGACAACCAAGAAGGGATCTCTGGATCGGACGATCCCCCAGCCCCCTCTAGTGACGAGGAGTAGACTTAGCTTGTTTTCACCTTTTGTATTGTAGTGTGTTCTTTTTAGCCCTTTGTAGTAGCATGAACATTGTAATGAAAATCCGTTCTCTACAAAGTGCTTTGTCATTTATCGTTATGTAATGGGAGAAGGCCATGAAGGCGCTTGACCCGCAGAGGGGCTAAGAGTGTAGCAACCGGCCAAGGTCGTGCTCGAAAGGTCTTAGCCCCTACAGGGGCTAAGAGTGTAGTGACCGGCCGTATGGTTGTATTCAAGGATCCTTAGCCCCCAATTGGGCTAAAGGTGTGTAGCGACCGGCTAAGTGTAGCGTCCAGCCAAGGTTGTGCTCAAAGACTCTCAACCCCCATAGGAACTAAGAGTGTAGCGACCGGCCATAGGCCATTCTTAGGGACCCTTAGCCCGCAGAGGGGCTAAGAGTGTAGCGACCGGTTAAGGCTGTGCTCAGGGACCCTTAGCACGCAGAGGGACTAAGAGTGTAGCAACCAACCACAGGCTGTGCTCGAAGACCTTTAACCCGCAAAGGGGCTAAGAGTGTAGTGACCGGCTGTATGGCCGCGTTCAAGGATCCTTAGCCCCCAATGGGCTAAAGGTGTGTAGCGACTGGCCAAGGCCGTGCTCGAAGGCTTTCAGCCCCCAGAGGGGCTAAGAATGTACCGACTGGCCATATGGACGTGCTCAAGGATCCTTAACCCCCAATGGGTTAAAAATATAGCGATCGGTCAAGGCCATGCATGAAGGCACTCTGCCCCCAGAGGAGCTGAGAGTGTAGTGACCGGCCAAGGCCGTGCTCGAAGGCTCTTAGCCCCCAGAGGGGTTAAGAGTGTAGCGACCGGCCGTATGGCCGCATTCAAGGATCCCTAGCCCCAAATGGGCTAAAGGTGTATAGCGACCAACCAAGGTCGTGCTCGGAGGCTTTCAGCCCCCAGATGCGCTAAGAGTGTAGCGACCGACCATATGGCCGTGCTCAAGGATCCTCAACCCCCAATGGGCTAAAGATATAGCGATCGACCAAGGCCGTGCCCGAAGGCTCTCAGCACCCAGAGGGGCTAAGACTGTAGCGGTCGGCCAAGGCTGTGCTCGAAGGCTCTTAGCCCCCAGAAGGGTTAAGAGTGTAGCGACCGGCCGTATGGCTGCGTTCAAGGATCCTTAACCTCCAATGGGCTAAAGGTGTATAGCGACCGACCAAGGTCGAGCTCGAAGGCTTTCAACCCCTAGAAGGGCTAAGAGTGTAGCGACCGACCATATGGTCGCGCTCAAGGATGCTCAGCCCCCAATGGGCTAAAGATATAGCACCCAGCCAAGGCCATACACAAAGGCTCTCAGCCCCCAGAGGGGCTAAGAGTGTAGCGACCGGCCATATGGTCATGCTCAAGGATCCTTAGCCCCCAATGGTATATGCCTAGAGATATCTGCCCCTCAACTGCCATTGATGACGTGGTCGGGTCGGAGGGCCACGTGGCTTCGGCTGGGAAGATGTGTGTCTGTTGAGGTGCCTTGGGGTATGTGCCCCACCTCTTTGTGAGCATCCATTGGGTGGGTCATTTGTGTTCCACACGTTTTCATCTTCTAGAGAGAGAAAGAAATTTTTAGAGAGAGATGCTCTGCTTCCTTTTCCCCCCTCTCCCTTCAAACTCACTGTAGCTTCTCAAGCTCTTTCTTTGCATCATCAGAGGTTTTCTTAAAGGTTCATCCCTATCTTCAACCAGGTTTTTGAATCTCCATCGTCTACAAGTATACGCTTATGCCCCCTGGAAGCACTATTTGTTGTATATTATGTCATCTTGCTCATATAGTGGGGGCGTCCTCGAGGGGCAAGTCGACCCCCAATTGGAGGGTCGGCACCCACAATTACCCAACCTCCCGGCCATTATTGATGGCCGAGCGGTGGCTGGAGTCCCCCGAAAGAACAAGTGTAGGGAGCTGAAAAAGATTCCCTATGCCATTCCCCCTTTTGAGTCGGGCACGCCCTCGTGGTCCAGCTGCGAGTACTCCTCCACCCCCAACATTCTTAGCCCTAAGGTGGAAGTGACATATCGTTGGGAGATCACCATAGCTAACTATGTGTCCGACTTCCAAGTCCGCAGGATGGCGAAGACGAAGTCAACTCCACGCATCCAGACTCCAGTCGACTTGTTGGCCGAGGGTTCAATAGGTAATCCCTGCTCAGTTCCTTCTCAGTCCAATCCGGAGGCTCAAGTTGCCTCCTCTAGGTCTAGCACGTCCTCTCGGTCGAGCTCATCCAGTTCGACCTCAGGGTAATCTTCGGGGGGTTCGTCATCTGATGGAGCTTCGACGAGCTCCTCTCCCAAATCTTCATCGGGGTCGGGCGGGTCAGAGCTTAAACGAAAGAGTCGCGCACCTACTACAACCGAGATCGTGGCCGAGGGGTTAGAATTCCCCAGGGCCCCAACCCGCTCAGACCCGCATGACAGTTCGGGGAGTCACTTCCCTGACCCGAGAGTCGTCACCAAGCTAAAGAGGTTGACACTCGACAAGCAGTATCTCTTACCCGTTGAGTACTCCTTCGTGGTTCCCAAGCCGGACGACACTGTGAATGAGTCGTCCGTCAAATGTATAGCGGTATACCGGGCGACCCTTAACTATGGTCTCTGCTTTCTTCTGCATCCTGTGATTAGGGAGATTTTAAACAAGTATGAATTAGCGCTGCTCAAATTGTGCCCACATCCTGGCACAATATTTGTTCCTTTATAGCCACTTGCGAATTGCACAACCTAACTTGCTCGGTCCGGGTATTCAACTTGATTCACACGGTTCAGAGGGCCCCCCAACGAGACCGAGGACTTGGGGTGGTACGGTTTCAACAACAGGTCGGGCTTTATGAAAGCCATTGAGAAGAAGTCGAAACTGAAGCACTGGAAGTATGACTTCCTCTTCCTATGTCGGGAATCGGGTTGGGGCGACGTCCCTGATTGGAATGAGGGAAAACCGGTTCGAAACCCCTTCGAGGAACCCACGGCCAAGGAACGGCAAACCGCTCATTATTTCATGTTTTATTTACATGAGGATGATAGACCTCGGCCCATCCCTAGGTTCATGACCCAAGCGATTGAGTCGGTGAGGGGGCCAGAGAAGAGGAGGAGCAAGTCCAGTGATCGGGAGCCACTAAAGTGGCTTCCCAAACGAAAGTTTTTTGCTAACGAATTCTTCCTTGCCGCGGTTGGCCTTCTGATCCTTAAGATCTTCACTAAGGGTACTTAGTCGTCCCAACACTACCTTGCTTTACGTTTGGTGCTGACCTGACTTTTTGTTTATCCTATGCAGATCAAGCGAGGGCTCGGCTAACGGTCTTCGAGACTGGGGATGCCACTCCTGAACAGGAGGCGACCTAGGCCAAGCACAGGTGGGAGGAGGAGAGCCGGCTCCTTGTTACCCAGTAGGCTAAAACGATATGGTATACGACCTTATTCGCCTCTCATCTTTTTTTTTCTTTTTTTTCTTTTTTTTGTAATGTAAAAGTTGAACTTTCTCTTGCAGGTGCCCTCCCTCGTACCACGCAGAAAGAGACTCGTTGTGAGTTTGCCGGTCTGCAAGAAGCAAAGGACCGAGGGACAACCTGGCAAGACCGGGGCTTCATCCCCTCCACAGATGAAGGAGGTGAATGTCGACTGCCCGACCGCTCATCAATCAGGGAGCTAGTCGTAAGGGGAGCGGGCCACCACCGGGCAGGGGCACCACACTCCCGCCCCGCATAAGCTTTGACCCCGGTTGTCGGGGGCACCTCCTCGCGCACCCCGCGGCCCTCTGCCAACTTCATCAAGGCCGACCCCAACGTTAGGCTCTCTCTTGTCCAGGACATAGTCAAATCCTAGGACATAGCCAAATCCTGGGACTTAGCGGCCCCTGGGGCTTCGGATCCCCAACATGTATCCGCGGAGGAGATAGGCAAGGCCGAGGCCTTTGCCCGAGGGGTGAAGGCTATGGCGGAATGCCGACGGCTAGAGAGGCTCATCTCTCGATATCAGCGACGTTGTGAGAGCCTGCAAGCAGACCTAGAGGCTCGCGAGATCGCAAAAAAAGAGTTGCAGCTTCAGCTGGAGAAGGCCGCGACGGAAGTGGTCCAAGCCAAGGAGCAGGGCTACCAGCAAGGCTGCTCCGATACCCTCGTACACCTCCACAAGGTCCTACTAAACCTTGTGCGCGAATTCAAAGATGACCGGTATTTCAAGGCCTACCTGCACTTTGTGGAAGAGCGTGAGCGTGCTGCGGCGGAAGGTCGCAATCCTGAGGAAGTAGAGTTTACCCCTCCGTCCGAGGTGAAACTGCTGCGAACGAGGCCACTAATCCTTTGGAAGCGGAGGCTGGCGTGTCCAAGGAGGAGCACGAGGATGGTGGAGAGGTCGACGTGTAGTCCCTGTTCCCCTATCTTGTTTATGTTTTGTTTTCGTTATCTTAGTACCGGCTGTAAGGACTTATGTTGTCAATTAATGAAAGGATGTTCCCCTCTTTTCGTCATGCTGCCATGTTTTATGTTTTCCACTTGTTCCCTCGTTTGCACTTGTACTCCATTCTTCCCTCATCCACATGATGGTGGTCCCCAAGCAAAAGAACAAGGGGTGTATTCGAGTATCCTTAGCCCTGAGAGCGACTAAAAGTGTAGCGACCGGTCGTAAGGCAATGCTCAGGGGCCCTTAGCTTGCAGAGGGGCTAGGAGTGTAGCGACCGACCACAGGCCGTGCTCAGGGACCCTTAGCCCGCAAAGGGGCTAAGAGTGTAGCGACCGGCTGTAAGGTCGTGCTTAGATTGGAGCAAGAGGCAAATAGATGTGCAGAAAGCGACCGTCTAGGCGTAGATATTCATTACATAGAGGGCACGGGGTACATACTAAAAGGGCAAAGAAGAAAGATAGGTTTAACTGTGATACTTTCTATAGTTGCTGCTATGCCACGCCCAGGGGATGAGGGTGCCTGGAGGGTCTCCAGCCGATATGTGCCAGGGCGGATCTGTGAAGCGACCTTGCAGGGGCTTTCTCAGTTGGCGGTCAACTTGTCGTGCTCTCTTGCACATGCGACACTCTCCGTTTGTAAAAGAATAAGATCGTCGACCTGAATAGGCTGAATTCTGACTGTGCGATTGTGTAGCCGTGCGATGCGAAGTTTATAGAGGGCCTCGCGGAGGAGGGCATCTCCATGAATGGAGGGAAGGAGGTCAACGGCTTCGCGCAGGGCTGCGTTGTTTAATGTCTCTTAGAAGGTTGTCAGCCGATGGGTATGGAGGGCCACTTCCACAGGCAAGACAACTTCTGAACCGTAGGTGAGCATAAATGTGGTCTCACCTGTAGCAGTCTTCTCGGTGGTGTGAAGGTACCATAGGACTTCGTGCAGTTCGTCCGCCCATTTGCCCTTTACGTCCCCATGCTTTTTCTATAACCCATGGAGGATGGATTTATTGGCGGCCTCATCTTGGCCATTGGTTTGGGGATACGCCACGGCTGTGAAACAGGCCTGGCAGTCCAAGTTACTGAGGTAGTCCGTGAGCTTGCTAATATCAAACTGTTGACCGTTGTCGAAAATCATGGCGTGAAGAATGCCAAATCTGGTAATGAAGTTACGCCAGATAAACCTACGCACCTCAGCTGTGGTTATGGATGCGACAGCCTCAGCTTCGATCCACTTGGTGAAGTAGTCCACGGCCACAAAAAGGTACTTGCGATGGCTCGTAGCTTTAGGAAAAAGGCCAAGGATGTCCATGCCCTATGTGGCGAACGGGAGTGGACTGACTATTGGTGTCATAATGGTGGAGGGGATTCGTCGGATGGGCGCAAACTTCTGACACTTGTCATAAGTCCGCACCAGCGTCATTGCGTCCCCTCGCAAACTAGGCCAATAGTAGCCAATTCGAATGGTCGTGATGGCTAACGCGCGGCCTCCAGCATACAACAACAACAACAACAAACTCCCAAAGTGGGTCCCGCTTTCGCGGGGTCTGGGGAGATCCAGCTGTAGGCAACCTTACCCCTACCGGTATTCCTACCCATAGAGAGGTTGATTCCATAAGACCCACAAAAACAGTTTTGAGAAAAAGGTTTGGATGGGAAACGATTGCAAAACCATTTACCGAGGTAAGAGAAGTAAGAGAAGTAAGAGAAAGGGGGGGAGACATACCTGGACAAATCGTGGGCCTCAGTACGCTTTCTCCAGGTCAATGAACACCATATGGAGATCCACCTTTCTGTCCCTGAACAGGCCCATGAGCCCTCTGAGGAGGTAGATCGCCTCAGTAGTCGACCTGCCTGGCATGAAACCAAATTGGTTCTCTGAAATCTCTACTTCCTCTCGCAGCCTTCTCTCAATCACCCTCTCCCACAACTTCATAGTGTGGCTAAGCAGCTTGATGCCCCTATAGTTATTACAATATTGGATATCCCCTTTGTTTTTGTACAGTGGGATGACTGTGCTGGCCCTCCACTCTCTGGGCATCTTGGCGGTTCTGAAAATAACATTGAAAAGCTCCGTGAGCCATCCGAGACCCACGTCCCCCATAAACTTCCACACTTCCACTGGTATCTGATCCGGGCCCACTGCCTTCCCATGCGCCATCTTCTTCAAGGCCTCCCGAATCTCCTCCTTTGTTATCAAATCGTCCGCACGCTGATCGCTACACCCTCCACCCCTACTACAGTCGTCTCCCCCCCTTCTCCGTTGAGGAGTTTAGCAAAGAACCTTTGCCATCTCTCCTTGATTTCAGCATCCTCAGTCAACAAATTACCCTCTTCGTCCTTGATACACTTTACCACTCCCAAATCCCTAGTCTTTCTTTCCCTCGCCTTAGCCAGTTTAAAGACCTCCTTCTCCCCTTCTTTCGTCCCCAATCTATGGTACAGTCTATCGAACGCCTGACTCTTTGCTACTGCCACCGCCCGTCTGGCTACCTTCTTGGCCGCCTTGTATCCAATCATCTTATGAGCCCGCTCTTCTTCTGAACTACTGCTCATGAACTCCGCGTAAGCCTCTTTTTTTTCCTTGACTTTCTCCTTTACCTCTTTGTTCCACCACCAGGCGCCCTCCGTCCTACTGCCGCCTCCCCTGGAAAGGCCTAAAGTTTCCTTAGCCTCCCCTGGAAAGACCACCAAGCCTCCAGCATGCGAGCTGCAAATGACTTCATGGAGTTCCTCCAAGATCTTCCTCGCCTCCACCGGGGTTACGCACCGTAGAAGAGGTTGGGCGAAAGAGCGCTTGTAGAGGATCCCCTCGTACAAGATAAACCAATTTGACCATCTCTTTACCTTCTCAGCCTCCTTGGAGTCCATGGGCAACGTACCGTCAGTGAGGTATGCGCAGATAGGTTCCATCCACATTGGGCTTTGGTCCAACCCTAGCACCTCATGTAAATCAATGCTCCTTTCCGTCAGAATCCCCACTGGATGTTTTTCGGCTGGCCGTCATCAGAAGAGCTCGCCAGTTTGGACAGGGCGTCTGCCTACCGGTTCTCCGAGCGGGGAATGTGCGTGATGGAGAAATGCTTTAATAACTATGTGACTTCGCGAACCCTCCGAATGTACGCAACCATGACGTCGTCCTGCACTTCGTAGGCTCCATTAAGCTGGCTGACAACGAGTTGGGAGTCAGAAAAGGCTTGGACGTGGTCAGCTCCTGTAGTGTAGCAGAGCTCTATCCCTGCGATGAGAGCTTCATATTCGACCTCGTTGTTAGAAGCTTTGAACATGAATTTGAGGGCGTGCTCATACCGTGCTCCGGTGGGGCTCTCAATGATGAGGTCAGCTCTGCTGCCATCTTTAGTGGACAAGCCATCCACTTACATGGTCCAGGGCTATGGTTGGGAATCTTTCTCTGTATGAGCAGTGCTCTTAGCTAAGAAGTCAGCTAATGCCTGGGCCTTGATGGCCCGCCGTGGTTCGAAGGCGAGATCGTAATGGGAAAGCTCTACAACCCACTTCAGAAGATGTCTCGAGGCGTCGAGTTTCTGTAGGACGTTCCGTAGGGGGTGGTCCGTTAAGACCAAAATCTTATAGGCTTCGAAGTAAGGCCTTAGCTTCCGACTGGCCATTACTAAAGCGTACGCAAAATTCTCGATGAGGGGGTAGTTCATCTCTGCGCCGCCAGGTCGTGGCTTACATACACTAGTATCTGCTCCCGTGCTCGCTCAACTACAAAGACCGCGCTGACTGTGTGTTCAGACACAGCTAAGTACAACACCAAAACTTCTCCTTCCGCAGGGCTGGCAATTTTGGGAAACTGAGCCAAGTATGTCTTCAAAGCCTGAAAGGCCCCGTCCGCCTGCTCATACCAACTGAAATTGTTCCATTGGCAAAGGATGCGGAAGAAAGGCTGGCACTTATCTGCAGAACGGGACGTGAACCGCCCAAGAACTGCTATGCAGGCCGTCAGGTGCTGCACCTCTCGCAAGTTCCGGGGAGGTTTCATGTCCAAGACGGCCCGGATCTTATCCGGATTTGCCTTGATGCCGCAGTGACTGATCATGAAGCGGAGGAATTTGCCTAACCGAACCCCGAAGACGCACTTCTTCGGGTTGAGCTTCATGTTGAATGCTCAGAGTATCTCAAACGACTTCCGTAGATCACTACCGTGGTCGTCTTTGACCTTGCTCTTCACAATCATGTCATCGACATATACTTCCATGGTTTGTCCGATGAGAGGTTCGAACAACTTGTTGACCAGGTGCTGGTATGTTGCCCCAGCATTCTTTAGACCGAAAAGCATCACTTTGTAACAGTGGAGGTCTCGGTCGATGATGAACGCCATTTTCTCCTGGTCCACAAGGCATAGGGGTATTTGGTGATATCCAGAGAAAGCATCCATGAAGCTCAGTAGGGCATGACCGGCCGTGGCGTCCACCAGTTTATCAATCTTTATCAAGGGGTTGTCCGATGAGAGGTTCGATCAACTTGTTGACCAGGCGCTGGTATGTTGCCCCAGCATTCTTTAGACCGAAAGACATCACTTTGTAACAATGGAGGTCGCAGTCTATGATGAACGCCGTTTTCTCCTGGCCCTCGGGCCATAGGGGTATTTGGTGATACCCGACGAAAGCATCCATAAAGCTCAATAGGGCATGACCGGTCGTGGCATCCACCAGTTTATCAATCTTTGGCAAGAGGTTGTCCGATGAGAGGTTCGAACAACTTGTTGACCAGGCGCTGGTATGTTACCCCAACATTCTTTAGACCAAAAGGCATCACTTTGTAACAGTGGAGGTCGCGGTCTATGATGAACGTCGTTTTCTCCTGGTCCTCGGGGCATAGGGGTATTTGGTGATACTCGGAGAAAGCATCCATGAAGCTCAGTAGGGCATGACCGGCCGTGGCGTCCACCAGTTTATCAATCTTTGGCAAGGGGTAGTTATCCTTTGGGCAGGCTTTGTTTAGATTTGTAAATTCCACGCACATCTTCCAAGTGCCGTTTGGCTTCTTGACTCATACCACATTCGAGATCTACTCGGGATATTGACATTCTCAAATGAAGCTCGCCTCCAACAAATTCTGGACCTCCGCGCTAGCCGCGGCCGCCTGTTCAGCGCCCATATGGCGTTTCTTTTGAACAAATGGTTTGTTCTGAGGGTCCGCATTTAAACGATGTTCCATCACATTGGCGGCGATATCGAGCATCTCCTCTGGTCCAAAAGCGAAAATGTCCTTGTATTCTCGCAAGAGGGAAATTAGGGGCAACCGTCCCGCGGGCGCGATATCATGCCGAGCTACACGCTGCGCTCGGGCCATCCCTACTCGAACGGTAAGGATTCCACCATATCTACGATTTTTGGTCGTTGCCTTAGGGGTTCGAAAGAGGCGATGATGTGAATTACTAACGTCTCAGGGACCGAACTGGCCGGCCCTTCCTTTGCCCACTTCCCCATTTGGGGTGGTCCTTTGATCTCATGATCTCTAGTCCGTTCAATGAGGGGCTTTATGCTCACCAAATAACACTCACGTGCCGTCCGCTGGTCCCCGCAGAGCTCACCTACGGCCCAGTCGTCCACTTCGTACTGGAGCTGGAGGAGATAAGGAACAACGACGGCCTTTACTTTGTGGAGGGTTGGTCGCCCGATTATTACGTTGTAGGCCGTGGGTACGTCAACTGCCAGAAAATCGACCTCCAGGCTTTTGAACCTGGTCTTGTCCCCGAAGCGCACCGGGAGGCGGATCGTTCCCGTGGCATGCACCTCTTGCCCCCTAAAGCCTAGGGTAGGATTTACCATAGGGATGACATCACGCCCTGGGTGCGCAAGCCTCTGCAAGCAATCCCAAGTTATGTTATCCACGGAGCTACCCGTGTCGACCAGGATTCTCCGCACAATTGCACTGGCAATTTTCATCTCGACCACCAGAGGGTCATTGTGAGGGGAAGCGAAACACGGGGCGCTCTTGCCCCCAGATACCATCGTGGGCGCTGTTAGGCAGGGTCCCTGTTCCATGGTGAGCACCTGTTGCGCATTTCTAAGTTGGGTTTTCCAAGCCGAGTGAGTTATCCCTTCCACGTAGCCATCTGCTACGGTGGCCACAACTTCCGTGAAACATTCCTCGTCTCGCGGCTGGGGCGGACCAAGGTTCTGCTCCTGTCGAAGGAGCTGCGAGCCTTTCTTCAGAAATCGATCAATTTGCCCCTTGTCTGCGAGCTCGTGGAGAGCTTTTTTCAACGCCCGACATTCGGTCGTGGTGTGCCCGCTTTGCTCGTGGAATTCACAATATTTCCGGGCGTTCTGAGGTCGGGGGTGCGGTCATAGGAGGTGGTCGACGCAGCATCAGGTGTCCTCTGACTTCCATAAGGATGCTTTTTGCGTCGGAGGTGAATCGGGGGTCAGGTGCCTCGAACGGAGGCCTCACATCCTGAGGAACGAGGTTCCTTCCAGCATGGTTGAAACCCTTATCCACAGGAGCCTTCATCCTCTTCGGAGCATCTGAACCGTCAGTGCAAATCTCGGTAGCCCAGATGAAATTCGCAGCCTTCGTTAAGGTCTCATCCAATGTCGTCTCCTTCTGTTCTGCCAGAGAGAATTTGAAGCATCCGCTCTTCAGGTCGTTCAAGAAAGAAGTGTATGCTACTCCGTCCTCTAAGTCCGGAATCAGCACCGCTTCTTGATGGAAACGCTTGACAAATTCAGCGAGGGATTCTTGCGTCCCCCCTGCTTGATCTTCGACAAGTGGATGCTAGTTCGCCTCTCCTTGTGACTAGCAATGAACTGGCTGACAATTTATCGGCAAGATCTTGGAAACAACTCACACTCCCCAGGGACAACCCGTTAAACCAGGACTGCACCACTCCCTTCAAGGTGGCAGGGACGTAGCAGCAATAGGATACATCATCCACATCTTGCACATACATTTGGGCCTTGTAAACACCCAGGTGTTCTTCCGGGTCTGTGGTCCCGTCATAGAGGTCCACTGCTGGCACCTTGACCTTCCCACAGCATGGAGCATTGATGATCTCGGTGCTAAAAGGGGTAGAGAAGGGCGACACGGCTGGCCGAGCAGCTGTCCCAAACACCTTGATGGATGTGGCCGGGTGGTGCTCGACCTCGACCAATGACGGACTCCGCTCTCCACCACGCCGTAGTACCCTGGAGGGAAAGTGGTCCCTCATACTCAACTCCTGACCGTGCGTCCCTAAATGAGGCGGGCTGCCGGAACGGTCGTAGGAGGTGCAACGCTTTGGACTGGGACGACACCTGCTTGAGCTCTCTTTACGTGGACGTGAAGTCTGTTCTTGCGCCTCGAGCCAAGCGATCCGCTGAGAGTGCATGGTGTAGGGGGTTGCAGCCGTTGTCGAGATTGCAGTTGTCCCCCATAAGGATTGGCTGACAAGGTCCAAGACCGCGCCCCCCCTTGCCGCCCGATACGGTGGCGATCGCTCCTCTCTGACCGCGCGACTTTACGGCTGTGTTCCATGGGACGAAGGGACGGAATCCCTTCCGGTCAGTTGGAGGGCCCGCCTAGTACCAACGGAGGTTCAAGGGGGGAGAGAGGCTCGGTCGCGCCCGTCCCCTCCAAAGCTCTCCAGACTTGCTCAGTGACCTGTCGTGTGATGGCGTCGGCCATTGTGGACATGAGACCCTTCATCGCGCCCACCGTGACATAAGTCTCACGTTCCTGAGGTGACGCCCCAACCGGGCAAGGGCTTGCCCGGGAACTCTCTGTAGCCTCTTCTACCATGGACGGTGCAGAGGTGTCCGTGCCTTGGGCTTTATCCCAGCAAGTTCGTGCCCGTGTTGCTTAACTCACTACCATGACGACTGATCCCTACCCACAAATGGCGCCAATCTGATTCCGAAGAGAATCGCTTTGTGTACGGTTATTGATGACGTAGGGGAAAAGGGACGGGTTTATCTGACAGCTAGCGGTCAACACGTCGTCGTCATCGGCTCTAAGCGACCTAACCTGCAAAAAGGGCAACCCTCGGGTTGTTGACCGGAGAACGCCTCTCCGACGATCAAGGTAGCTAAATGGTCAAGTCAAAGGGAAAGAATGTTATAACAAGGCAGTATTTGCAGTTGCTAACCCTTTTCCCGAAGAAAACATATCATTATTTATAGTCCTCTTCAGGAAAGGGTAGAATAGTAATTTTACCTGTATTGCCCGTATGGGCTGCGGGTCTTGGAGCAATAGGGCCCAGAGGAAGCCTCTAGGGTTTCGTTCTGGGCCCCTGAGTTAGCAGGGGCCTGAGGGTGACCTCGGGATGATACCCCTTTGGCCAATCAATTCCTATATGTTCCTAGTCTGAAACATGACGGTGTAAAAGCCCATTTGGGAAAAATCCGAGCTTTCCTCAATCAGTATCCACGGTTGGTGGTTTGACCGTGACTCTGATGGATGGAACCCTGACTCATTCCCTTTGTTGCCTTTCAGGGAAGGAGTATCTATCTATCTACATAACTATATATAAAATTGGGTGATTCTACAAGTTTTTACCAAGTGTCATAGCATTCTTAGTTAGAACATTAACTACCATTTTAATTAACTTTTTTCTTTTAGCATACATACAATTATTTTCTATTTATTATAGAACCTGCAAGACCTTCCATCTTCTCATCACTCAATTACTTAGAAGTGGCATTAATAAGCACTAACGTGCAAAAATAGCACAAAAATAGCACATGTACAAACGATAAAGACAACAACAGATACAAAGATCCTTCAACTAATAAAATAAATCTGAACAATGAAAAAAGTCGTTGATTGAATATTTATAATTCTAAACATTGACATATTAATTTATTTGATCCTTGCATTGCGAGAGGAATAATTCTAATAATAAACTAATAATGAGTTAGGGGTAATTTTGTCCACGCAAAAAAAAAAGTAAATTCCGAAGCCGAGGCTAGTTGTGGGATGGTGTTTACTTTTTGCAGGGGGGCCCGCAGCGGACCTTTTCTCTTATTAAAAATGACGCAGTCTTTTGTTGGAAAACAGTCGATTGGCTCCTACCTACTACCTGCCACCTACTACGTACGCCGCCTATCACTCGAAATTCTGATATTGGACTCTAGCAAGCCTAATTGAAGCCGAAAATTCATCAAAATTGAAAATCTAATTTCATATTTATGAATCCATGCGCAAGTAATCACTTTTATATATATATATTAGTCCTTTCTCCCATTTTAATCAGACAACTCTCTATAGTTTACTTTCTCTTTCGGTTAATTTCTATTATTTATAACATGATTATAGTACACTCAATGTACGTAATTCGATGGATATAAATTAAGTCCTTGAAACATTAAGACTTTGGTTGATTCTTAAAAAGTTGGATACAAAGAAAAGTCGAAGAGAAAATGTGAAAAAAAAAGTAGGAAGAAAATAATTTTTTTTTTTCTTATTTGAATTGAGAAAAAAATACAAAAATTCGGATGAGAAATTTGAATGTTAATAAATTACTTGAATTATGTTGATATCATTTAAGCAGTTTGAGGTTATAAAGGTTGAGAATTTTTCTCAAAGAAAATTTTATCACTTGTTTCACATAATTTTCCTCCATATTTTTTACTTTAAACACAGGAAAAAAATTACTTCTTCTTTTTTTTCTTTCCATCAAATTTTTCAAATGTCTAAATGGAGTCTAAAGGTGTGACAAGTTGAATTTGCTGGCAATTAATGAAATATAATCTTCTTGAATAGTTGAACTGACCTTTTCAATAAGTTCATCGTTAGCTACAAGACCAGATTGTTTAACAACTTGGGTTTAATCATGATTAACCCAAAAAAAAAGTTTGAGTATCCCTTAAGCTTATCGAAGATCTTCCTTGTATGAATAAAAGGATTATAGGATGTAACCTATCAACCGTCGGGAATGAACTTATGTGTCAGATATGACCTGCCCGCTAGCCAGTGGCGGATTCAGCAATTTGAGATAGGGGTGTCCATAAATTAATATCGTTACTAATATACACTATTTTTATTTTTTGGGGTGTTCATAAATCAATATCGGTATCAAATTAATCTTTTTTATAATAGAATTTTTTTGGAGGGGGGGCTAGGGGTGACCCCTAGGCTATGAATGGATCCGCCAGTGCCGCTAGCTAGCTACTGTCATTAATTATCATAAACACAGGACTTAGATTATTCACATGAATAATTATCCATTTAGTTGACTTTTTTGGGTTGACTTTAATTAACACTCCCTTGTCTCGTAAAAAGGCCGACAAAAACTTTTGGACAGAGGAGGTACATGCGAAAGTTCTAATCTCAGCACAACCGTTTGCATGTATCTTGCTTTGAATTTTAAATATCAGGACTGAATCATCTCAGGTTTAAAGTACTCGATCCCCCCAAAAAAAACTTAGAAAATTAGTTAGCTTATTAATAAAATCTTAACGTAGTTGTTAATTAGATATCAAATTTGGTTCTCTCCTCGACTGCATTATAGGCCTTTTTAAGTCTCGACACCTCTGTCCCAAGGACTGTCTTAGTAATCAAGATATGTTGGAGTATGAAAAATGAGTATTATCCCACATTGATATTGAAATATAAATATATGAAAGTGAATGATGTCCCACATTGATAAATTGAAGGGCTTGAGTATGTATATAAGCTTGTGAGTTACTCCGCCCATTGCCAATTGATTTTGGGATGGAACCTCATTTGAGCTTATGTACATGACTCGTTGTTGAAAGCCCAATCAATATAAAAATTTAACAAAATATGAAGAACATAGTGATAATACTACGTGCTTTGTCAAAATATATATGTTTCATGTAAATGATATAGAGGATCAACATGTGAAATGTTAATAGAGAGACATTGATGCATCGGAATATACTAATATAGGATTGTTTTTCAATTGCCATGTAAGGAGGAGACTAATGCAATAAGATATTAAGATTTTTTAAAATATAATAATCTGAAATTTAGGGATGGTGCAAATCAAAAATACGATCTTTATGAATCCTTTTACCAGTAGTGATTTTTGTTTTACTCCTTACTCTGATGTAGTTTAAAAAACTATCAATGGTTTACTTTCGTCTTTCTATTAATTTCTATTATTCGTAACTTGACTACAACCTCAATGTAATCAAATGGATCTAAATTAAGTCCTTAAAACCTTAAAAGTATTGCTAGTTCAATTTGTTGGCAATTAATGAAAGCCGCTTGAATTGACCTTTCGATGTATTGAGCAACTTAGTTTAATCATTAATTAGCAGAAGAAGAAAAAAAAAAGCAAAGTCTATATTATATTTCTAAGAGTACATATTCCCATAAGTTACGTCAGCGTCACATACTGAAAATGGTCTATATAACAAGTATACACTGAAAAAATATATACACAAAACAAATGAAAGTATACACTCATAAATGTGTGATACACATTATCGAGAAAGAGGAGGGGGGGGGGGGGGGGGGGGGGGGCTGTCTCTTTGTTTAAAAGGGGGCAAAGTTTTCCAGTATTATATAGGATGTAAATGTAAGCATGTAACATGTCAGGAATGACCTCATACGTTAGGCATTCTCCAGCCCCGCTAGCAAGCCAGTGTCATTAAGTATCAAAAACCCAGGGATTAGATTATTCACAGGAACAATTATACAAGTAGGTAGTTGACTTTTTTTGGTAGATCCAAGTAGTTGACTTTAATTAATGTTTCCTTCCTTCTTATCATAAAATTTCTTCTAAGTAATAAATTTTTTGAAGAATTCTTTATTCAATAAGTGGTAGAGAAGAGAACATTTTTTAATGCTAACAGTAGTAAGAAGGAATTTTATTTAGAGACTTGCATTAAAAAAAAAAAATATTTTGAAACGGAAAGAGTATATATGAAAACACTAAACTCAACACAACCACAAGGTCCACAACCATCTATGTCTATCGTGCTTTGAAATTTAAATATCAAGACACCTTAAGTATAATGTACCCGAGAAATACTCTAAAAATCAATCACTTCATTAATAAAATATCAAGTTTGGTTCTCTCCTCTCCGTTTCATTATGGGCCTTTCAGTCTCAACAGCCCCCTAGGGCAGAACCTATACTAAGGTCCCGGATCTATAGAACGATCCAAGACATGCTCAAGTGAGTAAATCAAAATGTTTAATTTGATACAATAGATTGCTGAAGTATATAAAACAAAATACTCAACTTCATAAATTGAAGAGATAAGAAACAAGCGCGAAGAGAGGAGGACATGAAAATAGACACTATTAATCTCAATATTTAATATCTAGCCCTAGATATACCAAACAAAATTAACAATACACGGACAATAAACGTGTCCAACTACACATAAAAAAAAGACCAGTTTCAGTCCAAAAAAGAAATGTCCGTGTCATGATATAATTTGTAGCCCCAGGGAATGTAGAACCTTGGTGTTTTAGCAATTAAGATGCAAAGAAAATAATGTTTATTCTACATACTTTGTTGAAATATATCCATTCATTTGTATCATATCATGTTATATAGTTATCTAAAAAAGTTGAACATATAAATGATGTGGAGGATCAACAATAAAGAAAAATTGACGGATAGGATTGTTTATCGATCACTACTATATGGGGAGGAGATTAATTTAACAAAAGGTTAAATTTAATTAAGAAAAGGTAACCATCTAATAATAATTTTTTTATAAAAAAACTATTTGCTACTTGTATACACCAAAAGAAAAACTGATTTAACAAATGACTTCTTTAAATGTACATAACATTATACTTTTTGAATTTAATCTATATAGTAAAATAGTAAAATTAGAAAATAAATATTCACTGCAGAATCTAGACTGACATTACAAAGATATAACTCAGATTTACTCTTTGAAAAAAAATTAAAAGTACAAATAAGGTGCAACATTTAGGGTGTGTTTGGTAGGGTTGAAAGTCGTTTTCCTAGAAAAGTATTTTTCATGTAAAATGATTGTTCATGTAATATGATTTTCAACTCATATTTTCAGTTGTTTGGTAAATGGGGGAAATGAAGTTTCTGGAAAACGAGTTTGATTAGCAAAAAATGAACAAAAAAGCTAAAAAGAGGCACATTAATGAAAAAACAAAAATAAGTAAGACACTTAGAAAAATAGAAATTTATATTTTGTTCTTTGGGGAATTATATTATAATAGTTGTATCATCCAGATCAAAAATGTGACAATATGTACATTTGTTCATTTTTTTGATCTTATCTACTGCCAACAATTTGATGCTAGCAACGCTTATCGATTCGAGTAATAAAGATGAGGAAAAACCTAGTGAGTTTCTCTATCTTCTTAACCCTGACGGTAAATTGCAAACCATTTTGGATTTCGATGAAATTATGGTTGTTAGATTCGCAGGCATCAATATCAACAATAGGATAATACAATTTCACTAATCTTTAATATGTTGCCTTAATCTTCGAACTATATAGCACTGTCTTAATCTTCGAACCATATGTCAAGGAAATAGACACGGAAAAGAGAAAGAATGTGAAACCGTGTGAGCACCAAAGAAACATAAAATCAACTTACGCTACATTTAAAATGAAAATATTTTCCTTCATTCTATAGAAAATGATTTTCCCCTGAAAACACATTTACCCTCCTTGTTTTATCAAACATCATAAAATGAGAAAATCATTTTCTCCCCTACTAGACACACCGTTCATAATCATTATAAAGTCAAATAAAGTGAGTAGGATTTGAAATTATTCTTTGAAATCAAACAATAACGTGAACAATTACCAAAAATGCGAAAATGAAATGAGAAGTCGATTACCTACTAAAAACAGAGCAAGCTAAACAATCGAAAGGCCAAAGCAAAATTTTTGCAATGGGCAATAAATTAAAAAAAGGCGAATAAACCAATTCAGTAAGGTTTTTGAATGAATGGAGAGAGAGGATTAGGGTTTCCTGTTGAGTGTTGACTCATAAGTCATAATAATCAATGGAGATATCTAGGATTTTTGGGGCCTATTCTGGTGAATCAGATTTAGGGGGAGCGTTAGATTAAGGTGTCTGAGGAAATCTCACACACAATCCCCCAGATTTTATAGGGTGCTATTGTTTACAAATTATATTATAGACTCGGATACTTTTTTTCGGTGCTGAAATGTGTAGAGATGTGGATTGCTTACTCGCCCAGTCGCCCAGCAGTTAGTGTGTTTGCTGCTGCCATTCGTTATCGACGTCATAGGCTTGAATCTGTAATCTACTGACTTTATTTTATTTGTTTCTTGTTTCTCCAATTTATGAAGTTGAACATTTTGTTTAATATACTTGATCAGTCCATTTTAACAAGTTGAGAGTTTTGTTTCACTTATTTGAGTATTTTTCTTGATCTATAAACCCGGGACTATAGTATAAGCGCCGACTATTATTTTGGATGTGTTGAGATACTAGCTTATTGCATCTTATCATAGTATTTTATCACTTCATGTAAAATGTCCAATTGGAGGTGCCAAATTTAAAAGCCAGCAAGTTATGATTATAATAAAATAATTATAATGAACATACAAGCTCTAGCGATTGAAAAATACACATTAGCAAATTTTTAGGTGATCCTGACTGCATAGTCCCACCCTCGACAATTTCTTATATGCATTCGGAAGCACATACTCTCATTGTTCACGTGTATATATTTTTCAGTATATATTTGTCATATATTAATTTTTAAATATACATTTACTGATATAACTCTTGAGAGTATATGTTCCTAAGAGTATGATATTCGTATGAATATGCCGGGATTACATAGTCTCAGCCTTATAATATGAGCCCTGGTATAGACTAGCCTATCTGTTATTATTGCTTTTACAACCGTACTACTACGAGGCTTGTAATAACTCACACCAGCCAGCTTATCTTAAATAAGACCATCTCATTTTCAAAAACTGTGACACAAGAGTCAAATGTCTGAGAGTCGTCGAGGCACCTAACAAACGAAGGGAGGAAAAAGTCGGTCTCAGAGAGTTGGACCACTTATATACGAGAAACCGCGCTGCGATGAGGGTGCAAGAGATCTCGTAGTGCAACATGGGAGGAGCTCACACTTTCCATGGGTACTCGAGGAAGATGTCGGGGTTCAAATATAAACATCACTCTTGATTTGGGGCAACTTTTCCTCCTCAGTCCTTAATAGGACGGCAAACACCCCAATCAATGTGCTCAAGTTGAGCCTTCAATTGAATTTAGGCAGGACTGAACACACACAGACAACGACATTGCTACCTGTCATGCAGAAGCTATTCCCAGAGGCCAGAGTGATGCTTCACTTGATGGAATGAACGAGTTACCAGTGTAGGAATGCAGTGTAGCATTGCTCAGAGTGCTGTGCAGGGGTGCAAGCATCCTGTTATGAAAGCGGCAGTCCATTCACAAACAGAGGTCTAAAAACATGAAGGTCACAGCCATTCTCTAGATTCCGAGATTCCTGCTGATGCTCAGCTTTGCCGAAAACATGAAGGTCACGGCAAATGTGGAGATTCATCCAGTGTTGAGCAAAAGGCTAATCGACGATGTGGACATAAGATGGAGCAGTAGTTTTGTGTTTCTAGACCCCTACAACTAATTTGCCAGGTAATATCAGAGGGCTTTCTCTGCAGTAGAATCAAGAGAATAACATGGGCTTCGCCATTCACCAAAGTGAAGGGCATTGCAAGAGGATGACCTAAAGGTAGATAGGATGGCAAAATTTTGTTGTCCTCTGGAGTATAGATACATTGGCCATAGCAGCCAATATGATACCAACAATGAGTGGATGATATCAAAAAGAAAGGGTCGTCAAAGATTCCTTTACCAAAGGAACCCAGAGTACGAAGCAAAAAGGAAGAGGGGATTCTTTATAAAGATTCAAAAATAAATAAATACATAAATAAAGGTGGCCAGCATCTATGGCAAATCAAAATTTATGAGAAAACAAAACTGAATAACTGACACATTTTGTTGAAGACATGATCCGATTCGTAAAATGTTCTCGTATAATTTTCATGGTCAGAAACAGTCACAAAGAAGCATATAATACCAACTATGCGATGTTCATGCAGTTGATATTGCTTTGTAGCCTTCCTTCTCGAGCACTAAAGCAAGGGAAATATCTCCAGTCTTCACAATTCTTCCATTTTCCTGAAAGGCAGAAAGCAAAGAGTTGGAATCTTGAAGCTAGTAATACGAAAGCAATTTAGAAGTCAGAACTATCCCCCCCCCCCCCCCCAAAAAAAAAGAGCAGGCAAAAGGATCGTTTGGGTTTACACTTTATTGTAGACCAAGGAAGAGAAAACTAGGATCACAAGTTCATGGGCTATCCTAGCTAATTCGGCTTCAAAAGTCACAGTGCACACACAGCACAAATCACTGCTGCTGGCCCTAGGATAATACCATAAAATCAAAAGCAATATGATGATAAATTGTGAATACCGATGGGGTATGCCTTAGATTCATAACCCGGATATGTACAACAAACGACAAAGTCTTTCGAGTTTCATGTAACATCAAAACCTCTTCCGTAAATTTCAGCCTGACAAGTAAGTAGCTAACCAGGACTTGAGAGATGTGAAACCTGACCAAATGTAAAAGATTTATCTATTCTCCTTTTTTTGGGTGGGGAATGGCAGAGACCCAAATCAGGAGACAAGGTGATAAACGCAGACTACTTTCAAACAAGATCTTGGATAATACGAGAAGCTTTTGAAAATTATGGCTTACTGCCGCCCAAAAAATGTGTCACAGCTTCTCGTATTTGTCCAAAGAAAATCAGTTAACAACATAGAGATAGTCAGCATAAAAGTGACAAAATTTGTCACCGCACCAAAGTGACAATGACACTGTTACCGACTGATGCTCAAAATGAAATACACTAAACTTTAAGGTTAATGACTGTATACTCAAAACATGAGCTTCATCCAAACACAGGTTCTGTTTCCAATGACTTGCATTACATGGAAAATATGATGACGAATGTAGCAGAACTAGAAGACATTTTTAGCAAATTAATCAATTTCTTGAGAACAAGATTTGCACAACAATAACTTTGAGTGGGTTTGTTCTGCACCACTTGGCGTGGTGGCATTCTGATGATACTGCAGGATACCACAGCCTCTCGAAAGCAGACTGCCTGCTTGAAAGGGATTGGTTAGAGAGTAATATAAACGTGAGCTCATTAGTGCCTGAGCTCCTATAAAACATAAGCAAAAGATACAGCGTTTGTACAATCATGCCAACTGTATCAATCATTTGGGTAGTGATTATACGTGCTTCCCGGAAAATGTTTTATCTTTGAGAAGCTTGAATCTCCTTAAATCAAAATGATAGAAGGCACTCAGCAGTTCATAGAAGTGCAGAGTTACATCATTGTAAAGTGTAAACACAAGTTCATTCAAACCAGTATACTCAGCTACTCACCGGGGGGGGAGAGAAAGGTAGCCACCCTAGCTTATGACTTACCATAACATGAATATAAGTAGGCTTTATGTATTCTAGGAGACGCTGATAGTGAGTGATCATCAAAACCGAATTCTTTGGCGTCAAAAGGGCATTGACTGCTTTTGCCACATCTTGAAGTGCATCAACATCTAACCCAGAGTCAATCTCATCAAGAATAGCCAAGTCTGCCCCCAACACCTGCATTTTAAAAAGAACCTTTTAAATGCAAGAAACAAAGTGGTCCAATTGAACAGAATGCTAGAAGGAAGCCTCCAATATTTACAATTGCTTCTGATCAAGAAACCATGTGGTGCACATTACAGCGTCAAAAAAAGAGGCAAATAATAGATGTTCCTTGTTACCAAGAAACTAGCGGAACGCTTGATTAAAAAGTGTTCAATAGCATCCAATACATTGATTACTCACCCTCTTCTTCAGATTTGAATATCAAAGGAAGACTGAGTTAAGCAAAATACTAAAGATAACATTAAAAAAGTAAATCCTAAATAGAGATTATGCTTGTTTCATTAAAAGAATCCTTCAGGAAAAAAAAAAAAAAAAGGGAACGCACTCGCCCCCCCCCCCTCGCCCAGTTAATGTATTTGCTTATATTATAAATGGAAGCTGGACATACCGCAAGTTGCAAAATCTCATTGCGCTTCCTTTCTCCACCACTAAATCCCTCGTTCACATTTCTGTTTAGGAAATCCATCTTCATGTTCACCAGATCAAGCTTGCTGTATACATGGCTAAAGAACTGCAACAGATAGAAGTGTCTCCAGGACATACAAAAAAGTAAAAATAAAAATAAAAGACTAAAGGACATAATAGACCACATATTTATCTCCCTCTCATTCCTACAGGAAAACGAAATCAAAATATTCTAACCATAATTAATGTACTGTTCATATTATCATCACGTATTCAGTATTTGCCACGTATATACACAATACATGACAAAGACTCAGCAACATGAGCTTTACCATGTATAGTTGTATACACTAGCTGAATATTTCTATCTAGCTTTTCCAACCAATAATAGCAAGCATATAATTATTAAGTAAATTACCAACAGAAGACAATCACAAGACAAACAACTTGTTCAATTCGAACAACAAACAATCAGGGAAAAATGGTCCACAGTCAGGGAGAAAAATTACCCGAGGTATTTCAAAACTTCCATATAATCACACAGCTATTTTATTCTTCCCAATATTAGTAGCAAATCCACAGTATTGTTAAATGTAAAAGTGATCTAGAACAAATGCTTTAAGTCAATTGGGAATCCAAACTTAAAAGAAATAATAGAGAAAACATAATTATGGAGAATAACCTGACCAAATCTGACATCCATCTCTCTCCCCTTCACAGTTCCACCGCTTTGCAAGTCTCAACCACACCACTTTTCATCTCAAGGTAGTGCAAAAATTCCTTGCTTCTCACCATTAGGAAATCAAGGGCTCCACAAGCTTCCCAGCGAACTAGGCTCTTGGGGTCTTGGATACCAAGTTCCCAAAACACAAGCATATTCTTCCTTCATTTCATCCTTATTTTTTTTTAATTAAATTGGTAATATCATAAACAAAAAGTTCCAGCACTCACATAGCAGCTCAAAAAATAGATAAACAATAAAACATAGAACAACAAATAAAACGAGGAACGCAAAAGGTGCTCAAAGAACCTGGATATGCAGCATAGTTGCTTAACTTCACATTAGAAGATTGGTTATGATTTTTACGTGCTACAGGAGTCGTTTACGGGAAAGACTGCCTACATGATCTCCCCATATCTATTAAACGCTGGATCCTCACTGGGTGATGTTATCGTTGTTGTACACTTGTACATGCTAAGGGAATGCACATTGTTGTAGAAAAAATGGGGAAAAACATTGTTTATGGATTACGTAAGGATCACCAGGACTATAGGCCAAACATAGTAAATGTTTGGTGAAAGACTGAAGACCAGTACTCAGAAAGTAACATACAAAAAGTCAGAATCCAACATAACAATACCTCTATTGGACCAAGTTCTGGAAGGCCAAGTTTTCTTTGACGTGCGTTATATGCCATATTTAGAAAATCAGCATTGCTCACACCAGGAATCTCTATAGGTGACTGGAAACTCAGAAACATCCCTGCAAGAGACCTTTCCTCTGGCTCCATCTCAAGGAGGTTTTGGCCTTTAAAAGTCACAGTCCCTCCAGTAACTTCGTAATCTGGGTGACCAACAAGAACCTGCAAGACAGCAGGAATCAAAATACAAAGAAGACTTTCAAGAAAACGCATCAAGACAAATGAAATCCAACCATCACAAACTGTCTCCATCAATCAGGTCTAAATGCCTCTGAAGAAAAAAGGGAAGATAGACAGATCATTTTTGGATCGTGAGCAACAAGCAGAAGAAAGCTCAGTGTCAGTTAATTTCGAAAACTTCAAGCCAAAGAAAAGAGTAGCAAAGGAAATTTCTGCATATCTTTACTGAAAATGCAAGTTTAATAAGGTCTAATGTATTGGTATTGAATCACAAGAAGTTTTTTCCCTCCTTTAAGAGAACTAAGCAAGAGATTGCTTCGTGAAGGCAAGATACCATGCATTTGGAAAATCATAATGCAAGCATGAAATTATTACAATTGTTATCATAACCAATTAGGTTATGTCATATGTGTCATCATGATACACTACCTTTGCAAATGTACTTTTACCAGAACCATTCTTCCCCATGATTGCATGTACCTGCGGGAAATAATAAAGCTCCACAATATTAGATGGCAACTATCTTGAAACACCGGCACACATAAGATACGACACCTACACTGAAAAGACACCTACAAATGGAAAAATTAACTCGTAATTTGACAATCATGCTACCTCATTTGTCCCTTCCCCAGATATAAGTCAGAAGCATACTTTTTATTTTCATCAAAATAATTACTAAAGCAGAGATTGCTCTATAGCAAGTATACACCCGTACCAACTACTAACACAAAAGACCCAGATATAGCATTATAAAAGAACACAAGAAATCCTTTCAAAAAAATAGCATTTAATGATAAAAATTGCAAAACCAATACCTGATACAAAATGAAGCTAGGAAGTCCAAAGACTGGGGGGGGGGGGGCGGAAGAATAGAATAAAAGGATATCTCCAAACCTAGCTGCTCATTACCACGTAAGACTACAAACCCCTTCCTTCCTTCTGGAATAAAATAGAAGATATCTACAGACCTAGCCATTTTTCACATCAATTATGATCCTGACCGATTTTGAGTAAGCAATTTCGAACTAATCTCCGTAAAAGTTACAATCTCATTCTACTGAAATTTCCTCTTAGTACAGCATCAAAAATCATTTGAAAAAGCCCACTACTTTAGATCTTATTGAACATCCAGGCTGCTTTACTAAATTCCTGTTGGTCAAAAAAATTCTCATGCTCATCCTGCTCGTAGGCAGGAAAAGAACCCAGTATTTAGTTAGCCAGAGCCTTGATGTGAAAATCAAGTTTGAAGGTTACCTAGGATGATCACATTTGGATGTAACCCCCTCCATTCCATTTTCCAGCATCCTACCAGCTCCATGGGCTCATAATACCCAAAGAGACCTCCCTCCCCACCCACGCCAAACAAAATGATAGGAATCTCGAGTTCTCGAAACTGTCCACATCAAACCAAGTCCTGCTGAATTCTAATACTTTCAAGTGAACAACTTTCTACCCTAATTCTTCTTTCATTGCTGCTTTAACACCGATATGCAACCTCCAGTAGGACGGCACATTTCAACATGCAACCTTCGCAAAGACAGTAACTCTGCACTTCCAGTAAATCAACTAATATTAATCATTTAGTCTGTTCCATAATCCATATGAAATTCACGCTTTGAACCTCTCATTGTGCAATTTCCTCTAAATTGCAATGAACACAAGGAACACAAACCCTGAAGTAATTACTCGCTTAATTCAACAGCTTCACCAAAGCACAAATCTCCCTAACTTATTGATTAAAATCTTTTTTTGTTTGGTCAGCAAAATCAAAATTGATTGCAATAAAAAAACAGCACCAACAACAAGATGATCTCAATAAACAAAAATCTATCAAGCATACATGAATGGAATCCCTTCATATTGTAATCATCCCCTTCAATGTTGAATACGTCTCAATTGCCAATAAATAATAGACATACCTCTCCTTCATAGACAGTGAGATTAACGCCATTGAGAATCTTCTGCTGAGATTCGGCAATAACGGCGGTGAGATCCTTGGCCTCAAGGAGAAGCTTCTTGCCGTCTTCATGCTCGGAAATTTCCGGAGGCGAGTCTGCGGCAGCGGTTGCGGCGGCGATGGGTAAACTCCGGCGGCGAGAGCAGGGGCTGAGGAGAGAGATGGACGGGAATTTCGTAGAAGATGAAGGGATGGCAGGAAGTGTAAATAAGGTAGAAATCCGAGGCGAGTTTGGGGGGTGGCGCAGGAAGGTAGTTGCCGTTGGCTTAGGGGAGCAGCACTGCGCCATGGCTGAGAAGTTGATACAGTCCACATCTTCCCCGCATGAGGGAGAATCTTCTCATAACGCAAACAATATAAGATCTCCTATAAGTATGCTTATTTAGGAGGATATGCCAGCAAGAAGCACCAGTGGTCTAGTGGTAGAATAGTACCCTGCCACGGTGCAGACCCGGGTCCGATTCCCGGCTGGTGCAAATCATTTTTTGGCCCTTTCCAGTGCTGTTTTGCAGGTTTCCCTTGGGTGAGACGAGGAAGGACGTATGACTTAACCAGCAGTTCAGCACATCCAGAATCTCGACCAATGAAGGCATTGAAAGTGGAGTTCAAAAGAGGGTTTGAACACTATGAATAATCAATGAAGAAAAGTAAAAATAACATGAACGCTGCAACCAGTAATGTCACCATTACTTTTGTGCTTAGTTGGTATAGTGGTTCTCCTCATTCTACTATCATAATTCATAAGCCAATTTGAATATGACAGTAATATTACAAATAGTTTTAACTTTTCTCTTCTCTTGATAATTAGTTGGTCAAAAGCCTCTCACAACCTATGAAATTTGGGGTGGTATAGTCTCAGTGGATGCATCTAGCACATCGATCAATACAACATGAATAAAATTTAAACGGGTCATTAAAAACAAAATAGTTAAGTAACGTTACGATTCTTTATGTGTCAAAAATAGCTTATTTAACGTGGCAAATATAGCTTCCAAGTTGGCATCATACATTAAGAAAGAAAGCAAAGTTAGTTTTCGAGTGTATATGAGTGTATGCAAAAGTTGTAGAGATTGATGTAAACATAATAAAAACCCGTATATCTCATAACAATTATTTCATCAGTCAAGCTAGCAGATATACACAACAAGTTTAGTACTAACCAAACTACTTGGATAAGCGTTCCAAGCCATATCAATAGTCTAAAATTTGGGATATGATTGTTGCAACATCTTAAGTTTGCAAGATAGAATGATCAATATATGGATCATTTTGGATCCAACCAATTTAGACAACCAATTTGTAAACTATTTTCATCTTGTGCAACTCGCGTATATTTACAGATTGTATGAGCTATAATATCATTAAAAACTCTACCGAATAATCTCTAAAACTTATATTTAAAAAAATATTGTGTGTAAAAACTTAACTTTTTATACCATCCTAACTAAAATTTTACTTGCTAACACATTAAATTTCATACACAACTATGCCACGATCTTCTCATTAGTATTCACTCGAGTTAAATTCATGAAAATGTACACATTTACCATCCTTGATTACATTTCTCATCATTGAACTAACCCCACCAAGTACCTTGATCTGCAAGAACTTCCTAGGAGAACATCCAAATCTCAAACAATCTTCACTTGTATTTTTAAAAGAGTTTACCTCTAGAATTCTTCAGCTGACGTTCCCTCCTCGAGTGACCTTCTTTGTCGCTGCCTCGCGCCTCCCCTCTCCCTCCCCTGCTACTTCATCCTCTCTCTCTCTATCCTGCTCTCATACATTACATACTTCTGCTACTCCAAGAGATCTTATACTTTTTTCCACATTGTCGCCATAATCCACCACCTTTGCCCAATTTTTTTGTTTCAGAGGTGCGATTTCATGTCTTTTTGTGATTTTTGTTTGTATCTGTTCCATTTATGTTCGTGTTTTTGAACTCGAGTGCAGCGTTGGTTGGCTGATTTTGACGTCTTTGTTGTTACCCTACGAATTAGGTTTTTTAGCATGCAGATTTTTGTTATGTGTGTGAGTTTGTCGAATTTCCATGCTGATGGCTGTGTGAAGTTGGGTTATTGTTAAGATTGTTTCTTATATAGGATTTGGGTTCGCTCTAGAAGTTCAACGTGGGTTTGGTATGATTTGTGAGATTCGTTGGGTAGTTGGGTTTGTTTGTGTGCGGATTTGTTGATTTTATTGTTTGAATTTTGTGTGTTAAATTAGGGTTGGTTTTTCTTAAAAATTTGCGCTGATCATTGAGTTTCTTGTACTTTTGATGGCTTTTGAACAGATTAGGCTTAACTTTGATTCACGGGTTTCTGAGTCGTTGAGGTGAGATTTGGTGCGGGCTGTTATTGGAAGCGTTTACAGCAATATTTCTTCTGTTGGCTGGTGCTTATTTAGTCAAGAATCAGACTTTCTTCAAGTGAAGATTCACCTTTTTGGAGCTCCACACTTATCTGTGCGTTTACTGGGTGATGGACACCGGAGGTAACTCACTTCCTTCTGGGCCTGATGGAGTGAAGCGTAAAGTCTCATATTTCTATGACCCAGAAGTTGGAAACTACTACTATGGGCAGGGTCACCCTATGAAACCTCATCGGATTCGGATGACACATGCTCTCCTTGCCCATTACGGGCTGCTTCAACATATGCAAGTCTTGAAGCCTGTTCCAGCGAGAGACAGAGACCTTTGCAGGTTCCATGCTGATGATTACGTGTCTTTCCTCAGGAGCATTACCCCAGAAACACAGCAGGACCAATTGAGGCAATTGAAGAGGTTCAATGTTGGAGAAGACTGCCCTGTGTTTGATGGACTTTATTCCTTTTGTCAGACTTATGCTGGAGGTTCCGTTGGTGGTGCTGTGAAATTAAACCATGGACTTTGTGACATAGCAATTAACTGGGCAGGTGGTTTGCATCATGCGAAGAAATGTGAGGCATCTGGTTTCTGCTACGTGAATGATATAGTTTTGGCAATTTTGGAACTTCTCAAGGTGCATGAGGTGAGAAAATATAATCTTGAAGACCTTCTTCTTGAAAGTTGTTATCCTAAGTAATTGTTTTCACTTCTGTATGTTTCCTAAAATAGCATAAGAGAAGCTGCACATGTATTGTCCAGCATTGTTTGAAGGCTGGGCTTTGTTGTTCAATGAGGCAATCTGCTTCTAGGCTACTTGCCAAGTGACCGAAATAGACTTTAGTTGTGTTTTATTTATACACATAACCTTTTTGCTGCCAAAAATTTGTGCATATTGCTTTTGATGTGAAAGATGTTCACATAACATATTTTATCATCATCCATACTTAGTTGCTATTTATGAAACAAAAATGCCTTTTCAGTGAAGTGGTTGCTTTGTGCTTCAGGGCCTTAGGGGCCCTATGCCCTTCCCTCTCAGATTCTAATCATATGAGCAGAAATATTCCTTGTGATAGGGAATATTGTTGGGCACCAACATACCTTGCCTTCTGATGCGCCTTGGTCGGTATCCATGATACCCCCCTCCTCCCCTTGCCCTGCCAGCGTGTATGCTTTACATATATCCCTATTTGGGTTAGCCCAGCATTGAGACTAGGTTTTTGGGCGGGCGGTGGAAGAGGGGGGGGGGGGAGTGTGCTGCTTTAACCAGACATCAATGTAGGTCCTTCTGAGGGGTTTCTGGCGATCATGATCATGGGGTTTGCATGGTGGAAAGTGGCAATTATTGTTGGGCAATTTTGAGATTTTGGATTTTGTATCATAACATGCCTACAGGCTTCTCATATGCATCTTTGTGAACTTGTAGTATGGATATCCATATCATGCAGCACATATGATATATGCAAGCATTTTCTTGGTTATTTAGTTGGCCAGGTGTGTACCATTAAAGTGCTGATATTATTTTCCTTTAAATCAATGTCTTGTTATGCACACCAGCATTCAACATACGATTAGGTTCTGTGGCAGATATTTTGGTTTGTGTGGAGAGTATGGTACTGAGTAAGAACTTTCTAAGTGTTTTTGGGCGAGTTGCTGACTGCATTATACATCTTCATCTGCATGCACTATTGCTTTCTGGCAGTTCCCTAACTTCATATCCATCATCTTTGAAATTTGTTTTGCAGCGTGTTTTATATGTGGACATTGATATCCATCATGGTGATGGTGTGGAAGAAGCCTTTTATACAACAGATAGGGTCATGACGGTCTCTTTTCACAAGTTTGGGGATTATTTTCCTGGTACTGGAGACATTCGTGATATGGGATATGGAAAGGGGAAATATTATTCCCTAAATGTGCCTCTGGATGATGGCATTGATGATGAGAGCTATATGTCCTTGTTTAAGCCCATTATGGGGAAAGTAATGGAGGTTTTTAAGCCCGGCGCGGTCGTCTTGCAATGTGGTGCTGATTCTTTGTCCGGTGACAGATTGGGCTGCTTTAACCTCTCCATCAGGGGTCATGCGGAGTGCGTAAAATATATGAGATCCTTTAATGTCCCACTGCTGTTGCTGGGTGGGGGTGGCTATACTATTAGAAATGTGGCTCGTTGCTGGTGTTATGAGGTATTGTTTTTACTCTAAACAACATATTTGTGATTAGGGTGATTTTTATCCCTTGTAAAATTTCATCGTCCATTATTTCCCTACAAAGTATGCCGAGAACATGCCATTTTAAACTCAGTCAATGTTTTAGTTCTCCACTTGTTTTAGAACTTGTGTTCTTGATTGATGCCTGACATTGTCGGAATGAAAAGAGGGAGACAATGCTGTGGCTAGAGCACATGCCATTTTAAGTGCAATCAATATTTGAGTTGTGCAATTGTTTTAGAACTTGTATTCTCGATTGATGTCTTAACATTGTTGGAATGAAAAGAGGGAGACAATGCAGCGGTATAAAATTCTATGGGATACATAGTGGCTTTATTCAAATTATACCACCTTAATTGATGACTTAGTGTTCATGCGATCCTTTAAACTCAGTAGTTCAATTCACTTTTATTGAGCTTGTGTAAGATTTCAGCTTACTAAGAAGCTGGATTTTGGGAATCTTAGTGGTTGCAGAATCTGTACAGAAAAAGAATTTAAAGATCTTCCATCTGAGTACGTCCCCATATGGAATATGATGTATATTAAATGGATAATATAGGATAGACACTTCTCGAAGACAAAATATTTGGAAGGCCATGAGCTAGGTACATATACACCCACTAAGAATTGGGAGATGGACTTTGGATGCATGAGCATCTCTAAGGGTGTGGAACTAACAAAATACCTGTTGATGAGATAAGGAACACACTCATGTATATTTTGGAAATACCCCAACTTATGCAACGACAATAGCCACATTCCATCAAATTATTCTAGACCTGGCAAACGGGTCATTCAGTTAGGGTACGAGTCGGGTTAAGTTTGGATCGGGTCATGTTTCGGGTCAAGCGACATTTCGGGTCGGTTTGGTGGATTTCGATTTGGGTCAACGTCGGACAACCAATTTTGGCTCAATAAGCTTGTTATGCAAAAATAAGTAAACTTCGTCGGAAATTTCGGGTAGGATATGGTTCGGTTCGAGTCAATTCGGGTTTTGGGTCCACTTTTGGGTGATCCTATTCAGGATGTTGGGTTGGGTATGGATCCGGGTTTTTTGGTTTGGGTCTTGTGTCAGTTTTGCGAGGTCTAAATTATTCAAATTAATCATTAGTTGATCCTGCTTTTGGTGCCAAATTTGAGATGGTAACATGATGTGCGGTTGAGTGCCTTAAAGTCATTTTAGTTGCCTCCTTATTTAACAGTCTCATTGTAGTATTTTGATGGAGCTTTCGAGGTGCCAAGTTCTCTGGTCTCAGTTTGCATGTATAATATATTATCTGTTTATATGGTGTGGGATGGGGTATCATTGATGATGTTTAAGGTCTTGTTTCTATCAACTCTTGAGAGTGAGACTGGCTATGGGCTCCCTGCTATGATTGTCTTTGGAAAGTCTAGCCTTCTATTTTCATTGCGCATATATTAGAAGCTGAGTTGGAAAACACCTGATGAGGTAGATTACTGTCATGCATTTACCATGTTAACTTCCTAGAGTTTTTATTTCCAAGTAAGAATTTAATCATTTAAATGGCGTTCCTGTTAAGCTAAATCAGTAAAACAAATGAGTGTGCCACCTGGAGTGTCTCCAGATCTGGCCCCAGGGCTGAGAAATCATGACAAGGTCATTATGTAGAACTCACAGCAATTTTGCTGCTTGAACTCAAATGAAGAATTGAGAAACTAGAAAGGGCTAAAGGTTAAACATTTCTTCTTTCCAAAGGTAGCATCTCCCATTGAACTGATAACATGCCAATGTGTTGACAGACTGGGGTTGCCCTTGGGATTGAACTTGATGATAAGATGCCACAGCATGAGTACTTTGAGTATTTTGGTCCTGATTACACTCTCCATGTTGCTCCAAGTAACATGGAAAATAAGAACTCAAGGCCAATGTTGGATGAAATTAGATCAAAGCTTCTGGACAACCTCTCAAGACTACAGCATGCTCCAAGTGTTCAATTCCAGGAGCGTCCACCAGAGACTGAGCTCCCAGAGGTAAGCTTCTTACTTTTGTGCGCTTGTATGTTCTATGCTGTTTTAAGTTCTGTGGATACAGAAGCTCTTCACTTGTCACAGCAAAGCCTACTGTCATATACGTTACCACTATGTTGGATGCATCTGCACTTATTTTTATTTTTTTTTGACAAGGAAAAGGTAATATATTAATATATAAATAACAGAAGCTCAGTTGCACAGTGAGCATTGTACAAAAGGCTATTTACAACCCAAGTATAAACTATCCACACAATTTGCCAAATCAATAAATGAAGAGCTAAACTTCCCATTCTTTCAAAAGTAGAGAATTTTGATGAAATTCTTTTTCAAACACTGAAGAGGGGTTTCTACGTTATCAAAAACTCTTCTATTTCTCTCTCTCCTAATACTCCAAAAGATGACAGAAGGTAGGACCATGACTTCCTCGTTCTTCTTCTTCTTAACTTTCCTACCAAAGGAACCTTCCCAAGCCAAAAGATGGTTCCTAATAGAATCAGGAGCAACCCAGGACATACCGAAGTAACTGAAAGCTAGACCCCAAAGAATGCTTGCAGCCTGACAATGGAGCAATAAATGATCCGTAGATTCACAGCCCCTTTTACAATGAAGCATCTATTCACCAAAACTTTCCCCCTTTTTTGTAAGTTGTTACACGTTAGTATGTTCCCATGTGTAGCTTCCCATACAAAGAACGAAACCTTCAAGAGGGGTAAGGACTTCCAAATGAGATTGTGAAATGAAGATAAATCCATGAAATAAATTTGAATTCTCCACTAACATAATAAAATATCTGGAGGAATACCACTGGAACCAAATTAAAATAATCTCATTATGAATCTAAGTTAAACTAAAATATTCACGAGCTATTTAACTGCTGTATCTTTTTATTGGTAACTTATAAGCAACTTTTCCTGCGGTATTGTGCCTTAGGTTTAATTATATTTATGGTGTAAATTAAACGTATGAAAATGATTATCATGCCCATCTTGCTATTTCTCACTTTCATTAGACAATCCTGAGTCTCTTAATTATATGATTATATCTATTTTCTCTAATTTGTCTCAAGTAAAACGAAGTTTTTACCCTCGTCGTTTCTTGTTGCTTATATTCAATCCTGTATCATGAAATAGAAGGAAAAAAGAGACGAATTACTTATGTTTCTGCCTCTTATTTTCCACTTAAATTCTTATATAACATATTTGTTCCACTTTGAATAGTAGCCCTTTTTAAAAAGGCTATTATGACTGCTTTCTTGATCTGTGGATGTAATTCGCGTGAAGAAAGCCTCGGGGAAGGGGGGTGGTTTGTAGTGTTGCCTTTCTGAAAGGGTGAGAAATTACAAAAGAGCCAAATGTAGAACAGAATACAGCATTGGTAAACGATAAGAAGTTTTTAGAAGATGTCATTGTCCAGCATCAAATCCACAAACAACCAATTGTAGGATAAGTCCACAGTGTACATCACTTCAGCTATCAGCCAATTTTGTCTTAGAAAAACTGTATGCAGTAAATCTATTATTATTTAGGGGAACAAAAAGTTAGCAAGCGAAATGCATAAACACAAGTTTGGTCCCTTTTTAGGTACAGTGTGAACAAAATATTTGCTTATAAACCTGCTGTTAAAACATGATAATTGTGCCATTAGAACATTGATGCTGTTTCAAATTTGGTAGGAGTGGCTCCTCAGAGAGTAAAGAGTTGGTAACTTTTTTTAAATTTTTATTTTTTTAAATGGCATTGACTAAGTTTCATACTTTACCTGTTTGAATAAGTATTTTGATGGGACTGACTAGATTTAAATAATTTACCCATTTCTTCAACAAAGTGTTTTAGAAACCAAAAGACAAAGGATATTGATAAAAAAAAACATAATACTAGTGCCAGATGGTTGCCTATCAGCTGCTGAATTGCCTTTTGTTGGAAACTGCAGAGTTCAATCAACTCCGGGGCATTCTATTATACGTCTTTCTTCTATTTGTTCTTTTATCTTGATTTTAAACTGTCAATTGAGAAATTGTAGTTGACTGATTCAACCTGATCTATCCGGTCTGACCATTTGGTACATCAACCAGCAGATTAGCCTGTTCTCACGCTGGTTGACTGCTTGGATCCTTAGTGAGCATGACTACTTTAATTAGTTTGTTTGTTACTGGATGTCTTGAGTTTGGGAATTGACATTGCTGGTGTCCAAATTTGGTCTTTTCTTACTGTGAGAAGGTTGGTGGTCACATTTAGGCTTGTAGGTTCAACAAATTTTTTTTGGAAGTTCATGTACTCATTGAAATTTCTCTGCATTGGCATTGGAAATATTCAGGAAGATGAAGATCAGCAGGATCCAGATGAAAGATGGGATCCAGACTCTGATATGGAGGCTGATGATGATCGGTGTGTAGATGTCCTCTTTTCCTAAACTGTATTATCACTTTCACCTTTATGTGGTTGACTAATTTTTGTGTGATTTGGTGCAGTCCCATTTCACACCGAAGCAGAGTGAAGAGAGAAATTATGGATACCGACCCTAAAGATCCTGTATGTTTCCTGCTGCCTAAAATGCTGTTGATTTGTCATGATGAGTCTGCTCCATGGTTTAATCTTAAACACCATGTGCTTCTCTGTCCCCTGTTTGGTTGAGACCATGACCAATGAGAGGAGGTTTTTTCTGATTTCAATTTCATGTTCCGGTTGCATAAGTCTGGACACCCATTTGAAACTTACATAATAAGAAATCAGTCCTCACTTTAAACTAATCAATTACGTCCTTGTTTGTAATGAGCAGTGTCCTGATTACTGCTATTTTCTACTTTAGCAAAATGCCCCCAAACTCTTAGAAACACGTAACCACGAGTCTTAGAGAAGGGGAGAATCAAGAGCTCTGTAACTGGGCTACACCCTAAGTTGATTTGAGGCTTGATAAGATGGATAATGCAAACATCAAGGCCTTAGATGAATAAGTTCTGACGGTATAGGAGGAAAATGAGATCTATGGCATGGACTGCCCATGTGTGGAGTGCAAATAATGTCCATTAGAAATTGCCTATAGGCTATAGGGTGAACTCCTTGAGAACTATCGGCTCATTGAGACTTTCAGTTTCCAAGTGCCAACTCCATATTAGCCTCAGTAGGTACTTCATCCTTGCTTTCTTCGCTCATATTTTCATTTTATTCTCATTTCATTGAAGCATGGACCCTAGAGTTTTGGGAAGATTAGCCTAGGAAAGGTAAATGTGAAACTGTTGTTTATAAAGAACTATTGGCCTTCAGCTCCTTTGTTTGCTCTCCATGCTCAAGGCACGTCAAAAAGGTGTGTAAATGTGCTGTTCACATTATGCACTCCAGTAGCCCATTCTTGGTTACGGGCTCTTTGATTGCTGGATTATCTTCATTTTACTTGTTTCATCCATGCCCCCATATCATTGGTTCAGGAAAGCGGTTTGACTGATGCTCAGCATTGCTTTTGAACTTTCTGTGACTTGTTCTCACCTCCTCTATCTTTGAAAACTTGTGCAATATGCTTTTGGGAGCTAGTCCTATGATTTGGGACTTATGCCACAAATTAAGTAGACTGAGGAGATCATTCAATATTAAAGCAAGGGATTACAATAACTTTTTCACCATGCTAGTGAAAGTGTATTTTGGGCCCCACATTATCTTACAACCTAGCAAAGCCAGAGAAAACGAAGTCCAGAGAACAAACATATTAATGATGAAGGAATGTAGCTGTGGTTAAATCCGGAAACTGAAGGTGCTGACCATAGTTGGCGAAGATTGGCTGGTCTGCCCTTTTTGTTTCTGGTAGGAAGCTGTTACTCTGTTAGATGTTGATGTGCTGTCGTATTTGCATACTTAAATTCATGATTCCGGGTCGTGAAGTGAGTTCTATTTGCTCTGTTAGTGAGGTTAAGTTTTGTTGTGGAAAATTGATGGTAAATTTGATTAGGGTTTTTGCGCAATGGGAGCTGAGGTCTGAAAGTGGCATAGTGGTCAAGTAGGCTTATATCTTATCAGTTTCTGTATAATGGCAATGACTCTGTTGTGATTCATGATGCCATAAAGATGATTATAGTGCTTCAGTTGTGGACAAGCTTGCTTTATGTAGGCAGATCAATTCTTCTAATCTTGATATTCAAATTGTTCTTCCTCTCTTGCCTGTCATTCGCCTTCAGTTTCCCATCAAATTAGAATACTTAATTGAAAGTCATTGGAAGTAATGGGTTGCACTCTTGACGCTGGTGTGGTATGGAGCCAGTAACAGAGGTTTGGTCATTTATCTGCTGTGTGGTTTATTCTGAAACTGGATATAGTTCTCCACTTTTCATAATTGGGTAACAGTTTGACATCAGTCATCCCACCTGCAGAGGACGGGGGATTTTTGAAGGATTGGATAGGGTGTGATGAGCAATTTCCCCCCCCCCCCCCGCCCTGAGGGGGAAATACTTCCCCAGGGATTTTCACCACAGGAATGCCGACATCCACACCCCCCCCCCCGCGGGGCGGGAAATAGATGGATGTTGCACTTGCATGGTTTTGTGGCCTTATGCTTCTTTTATTTTTGCTACTACTACCGTTGTTATTATTTCATTATTAGTTTTTTTGTTTAATGCTAGACTATATGCAAAATATAGCCATCCCCCCCCCCCCCCCCAAACTCCAAAAAAGGGTATTCTTTCTCATTTCTAAGCTTTGGTAGGATGTATCATGTAACATACATTTGCCGAACTCATTCCTTGTGTTTGTTCGCAGGAGGATGTGAAAGAAGCTCTCCATCATGCGCGAGACATGGATGTCTCGTATGGTGCGGTGAACACATCATTGAAGGTAACAAGACGATACTGTAAAAATTCCACTTTCATGCCTAGGATATTTATTTATTTATTGGCTGAGTCATGCCTTGGGTTTTTACGTACCAAAATTTACTAATTCTTTCTTCTCTTGCAGGCTTCAAACATAGGTTCAGATCAACCAGAAACTTGTGTGAAAATGGAGCAAGACAGCTCAAGCAAACCACCTGATCAAGCAACTGATATGAGTTCATGAGGAAGTTTGACCCACTCATCTTCGGTAGCCGGCATTTCTTCTCATTTCCATTTTTTTGACAACTCTTTTTCCATTTGTAAATCATTAGGGGGACTTTCATTGATCATGTTGCCACAGTGTAATATTATTAGTGGTAACCAGATTTTTGTTAGAAGAAACTTATGCTTGACTCGAGGGAGACCTCTACACAAGTGGAACAAACTCTGATGTTAGAACACTCCGAAACCTGAGAAACTTTGTATGTCACTAACTTACTGGTTATATATGGCTTTTAGATTAGTTAACAGTCATTGGATGAGCTCCTGGATGTTTAGGCTCTTCTGTGCCTGAAAAGTGCGAGACGGGATAACTACAACCTTGCAAGATTCACCTGAGGGAGGGTTGGAAAAGACTAAAGCGTGTAGGGTTTGCAAATCGAGCCTGAGCCCGTCAGGCTTGACTCCTGAATTTGTTCAGGGTTTGAGCTAAGTTTGAGCTCTGATCAACGATTATCTATTACTGTTGAATATATTTGTGATTTAGGTCTCTATTCTCTAATGAATAAGGGTAGGGGAAAGGACTTTTTTCTAACCAAACAAAACTAAAAGTTATAGCTATCGGTTTTCCTTCCTCCAAGTCTAATTCCCCTTCCCCCTTCAGTAGATATATGTCATCGAACGTTTTTACATTTAATTTATTAGTATCATATCAAATATCCAAATATAAGTACAGAAATTGTGTGGGAGATGGAAATTGGATGACAATTGAAATTGGCTGCATAACAAACATCTTTCCATAAAGCGTATTTGATCCAGATTATAAAGGCAGTATTAAATGTCTAAATGGTTTTTGGTTTTCTTCTTTGTCCATTATCAGTTCTTCACAAACACAGGTACTTGAATCTTGGGTTTGATTTACCAACTTAATTATGAACATACAAGGGTAGCAAGGGTTGTAGAGAACTAGAGATGAGGGTTTACTTCGTTTGACAGAAAAATATAAACTAAAGGATTTTAAATTTAAAGAGCTCAAATTTTTATAATTCATGACGATATTTCATCTTTTACTTCAATAAGCTATTTTTTTTAATTTTTGGGTTGATAAAGGTGCAGTGTCCATATTTATGATAAGTTGCATAAATTAATAATTGATTGGGTTGAAAGGTCCTTTTTAGCCTCTATGTCATTGCTTATTGACTTTTCCTTTGATGACAATTTTTTTTAATTAAAGGAGTAATTTTTTTAAGCCTTTTAGAGCTTACTATTTCCTATAGAAGTCGAAGATTCTAGTGTTATACTATTACAAGAGGAGCCTTTAAAGGGCTGAGGATAAGAACCCCAGCGCAGGCGAAGGAACCCAACTTTTACGCGTTTGAGGATTACAACTTTCTGGGCATAATATAATACTCCTACGTAAAAGACCACAAATCTAAGCAAGACAAGACAAACTCCCCTCAAATCTCGCCTATACATTTGAGTACGACCTTAGTAACCTGGTAAACCACCCTCAACAAAACACTGCTTAATCTCTCTCTCTCTCTCTCTCTCTCTCTCTCTCACTCTAACATGGGCATTCTTCCATGACCCATAGTCACTTATTTTGATGGCAACGACCCATTAATAGTCTTTCTCCAATTTGCCTGATTCACTATAATTGCATTTCCTGATTGGCTCATTCTACCGGTTGACCGCTTTGATTGGCCTTGAACTGGGTTTCTAACTTTGATTAGGTTGCATTTTTTGGCTGAAGCTACCTGCTTGTTTACTTGATCTTGTCTTTGATCTGACAAACTTCCCTTTTCTGGGTTTGTTTCTTTTGGACTTCTGCTTTCAAGGTTTGAGATTTTCGCCTGTCCGATTGCAATTCTCTGCTAAATGCTCGTTTCCTCAAGCATATAACTTGATTTAGTTCTGGAAGGGAGATTCAGTCACGTTTGTGGGTAGTTTGCTAATTTATTGTTTTAATCCTTACGGGTTTTGCTGCATCTTCATCTGGGGTGTGAGCCATTGCATTGATAAGTGCTGATGTAAGTTTGTGTTGATTCACATTTGCTCGAAATTAGTTGTCGTTGTTGATTTTAGATCAATTGAACTGTAAGGATTGAATCACCTTGTTTTTAAGCTTGAATTTGATTCCAAGGGTTTGACTTTTGGGAGCTTGAATTTGGGATTTTGATCTAAGATCTTGCTTCTTAAAAGTTTCGTAGCATTTAATCTTGATGTTGAGAAGTGAGGGTTTACTGAGAAGTGGTTGAGTTGGGGGTTGAGACAGATGGGAAATACTTGTGTAGGACCTAGCGTTTCTAGGGGTGGATTCTTGCAAACTGTTTCTGCTGTAGTATGGCGAAGCCGGTCACCGGATGATAGTAGTTCTGTTGCGAATGGAGAGAGCCACCGTGATCCATATTCCCCATCTCCTGCCTCTAAAGATTCAGACTTGCCTCTACCCACCCAAAGTGAGCCTCCTAAACAAATTACTATCCCAAAAGCGGAACCTGAGCAAACCTTGATACCAAAACCAGAAGTTGAGCAAATGGTAATACCAAAAGCAGAAGCTGAACCAGTTGAACCAGCAAAACCTAAGAGACCTATTCAATTCAAGAGAGCACTGAGTGCAGGGATTCGAGTGGAGTCTGTTTTACAGAAGAGCACCGGCAACATCAAGGAATTTTACAGTTTAGGTAGGAAATTAGGGCAAGGGCAGTTTGGAACCACATTCCTATGTGTAGAGAAAGCCACTGGGAAGGAGTATGCTTGTAAATCGATTGCTAAAAGAAAGTTACTGACTGATGAGGATGTGGAGGATGTGAGGAGAGAAATTCAGATAATGCACCATCTTGCTGGGCATCCTAATGTTATTGCAATAAAAGGGGCTTATGAAGATGCGGTGGCAGTTCATCTTGTGATGGAACTCTGCAAAGGGGGTGAGCTTTTCGATAGGATTATTCAGCGCGGCCATTATACAGAAAGACAAGCAGCTGAACTCACCCGTATCATTGTTGGTGTTGTGGAAGCCTGCCATTCTTTGGGGGTGATGCATAGAGACCTGAAGCCAGAAAATTTCCTTTTTGTCAGCCAAGAAGAGGATTCACTCCTCAAAACAATCGATTTTGGACTGTCAATATTTTTCAAGCCAGGTATATGGCCTTTCTTTGGAACATTTTTGTTATTTATTTTTTTGTATTTTGTCTCTTCTCATTTTGTAGTCTGTAAAGTTGATACGATGTTGTAGTTTTTGTGTCATCCTTGAATACAATAAAGTTAAAGGAACTGGGTGTTTCCTGTCTGAAAATACTTCTAAAACACATGCTAGTGTGCTTTGTCATACCTAACTTTTATAAGATAGATGGTTGTGAGAGAAAAAATTTTAGTATTTAAGACTCTTGTTAGGTTGATATTGTATCATTGCAGATATCTTTTTATTTGAATTTTTATTGAAGTTCTTAGCTATTTAATGCACTTACACAATCATGTGTCTGCAAATGAATGGTATTTTTGTTTTTTTGATGCCATGGTGTGATGCCCTGGTTAGCAATTGTTATGAAATCTTGTTCTAAGTTGTGAACGAGTACTTCATTCTTCGAATGTGGTTCCTGTACCGAATGGACTGCCTTCTCTTTCTAGACTTTGACTACAAACAAGTAATAATCATTCGTGGGTGTGATAGTTTGTATTGTTGAATCATGAACATACTGTTGCATGTATAGATTCTTTCATATGTTTGTGTTCGCAAGTAATAGTGTGAATATATAATTGATTGTCCCACATTGACTTTGGCTGCCTACAACAACAACATCTTCCAGTGTGGGTCCCGCTTTTGCGGGGTCTAGGAAGATCCAGCTGTAGGCACCCTTACCTCTACCAGTATTCCTACCCGTAGAGAGGCTAATTCCAAGAAACCCACAAAACAAGGATTTTATAAAAAAAAAATTATAGGCGAAAGATTTTGTGAAAACATTTAATGGGAAAGTTACAGACACACAGCAAGGAAAGGCTAGGAAATAATGTTAAGATAGGTTGTTGTAGCTAAGAAACATAAGAACAATAAGTCAAAGGAAGATCACAAAACACGACAAAATGAAATACCACTATCGGCACTATGCCACTGCATCCGGAAGACAACTACGGGGTCAACTCTCTGCGATCCAAGATCCTAATCCTATCTCGCCAAAGCTTCCTATCCTGGGCCACGTCCGCTGTCAAACCTACCACTTTGGCTGCCTACACTGGTACAAATATGTTTGACTTTTTACCTCAAATAGCCTGCTGCATGCTTCAAGATCTGACATTTAAAAAATAGATGAAAATAAATAAGGCACATCTACATGAATTATTTTCTTGCTATGATAGTTCTAACAGGACTGTGAAAAGCTATCTCCATGCTGAAGTGATTGGAATTTGTTAATAGACTCTTAGTGAGATAGCAAATTCTTGCATCTGTGATTTTCAGATGGGTCAGTATTTACGGCAATAGTGCAATAACCTAGGACAGAGGAGTTAAGGCTGGTTTTCTTTCTTTTTTTTTTAATCATATCCAATATGTTTTCACGGGATATACCGAGCATTGCTTGAGGATAGTTTCTTGAACATTTTATCTTGGACTATTTTCCAAAGTGACTGATCTCAATTGATTATTGAGCTTGGGAATTTGGAGATTCGGCTTCTGGTTTCTTGGTTAGATTGATGGTAACATGTCTCTTGTTTGTTGTTTCCCTATACTACCTTGGATTTCCCCTTTTTTTTGGTGTAAAATATTATGCAAAAGGTTTGTAATCTGTTTTGTGGTTGTAGGTGAGAAATTTACTGATGTTGTTGGAAGCCCATACTACGTCGCACCTGAAGTCCTACGGAAACATTATGGTCCAGAAGCAGATGTTTGGAGTGCTGGAGTAATAGTTTACATCCTACTAAGTGGAGTACCTCCTTTCTGGGGTGGTGAGAACTTGAACTTTTACCTGACATATGGTGTTAAACTGCCACTTCGAGATTTCTGAGTCTTTTCTGAGTTTGATATCCCCTTCTTCTAATCATTTTTATATGTGGCTGGGATTCAAATATGTAGAAACCGAGCAAGGAATATTTGAACAAGTCCTCCATGGTGATCTCGACTTTTCTCCGGAACCTTGGCCCAGTATCTCAGAAGAAGCAAAAGACCTGGTGAGAAAAATGCTTGTTCGTGATCCAAGAAAGCGACTTACCGCACATGAAGTTCTATGTGAGTTCTTCCAGATATTAATTTTCTTTTTCCTTGTAAATGGGACAGAACCATAATTTTGGTGTAAGATTTGTTTTTAAATCCTGAAACTATACCTGGTGAAGATCATGGTGTTGGCTGAGTATATGGAGTTAAAGGATCATAATTTACAAAGCATATCCCTGACAAGCTTTTGTCAGACAGACTTTGCATTCCACAACTGTACATATGGACAATGTGGTGATGGCATGGACTAGTGCATGGGCATGATATTTTTTGGCAGCAAATTTTCTTCTCTTCAAGGAAATTGTTGATGTTTTATGCACTCCAATCATAACATCTCACCCCTTCACTATTGTTCCTTTAATGAATCAACAGACAGCCAGAGCCGGACACACATAGACAGCTCATGGATTGGCTTGACTCACTTTTATCTTATCTTTTAAATGATTTGGGACTGAATGGTATTGGAAGGAAATATGCTGTCGGGAATTCGTGGCTGCTTTACATGCCAATGAAGCTTACTTACATTTCAAATTTTTAATAATCCAATCCTTAATTAACGGCCCCAACTTTTTTCATATGGGATGGTTCTTTGTGTTTGCAACTTTGCACTTTGAGGGAGATGTCCATTGTTGAACTTGTCCATTACAGTTGGGGTATCTAGGAATGTTGTCTTATTCGAAAAGATGAAAACAAACTATATTGATACAGAAAATTGGGTCAAACTTTCGATCTGTAGATTAATGTTACTCTATTGATAGAATGTCTAGTAATGTTCCTTTGAGCCATATCCATGCTTTCAAATTGCTGACTCAGAGAATTGGCTGCAATGTTGGCTATTTGCTTGTTGTTGGTCCCCCCCCCCCCCCCCCCGGCTTATGATTGGGATAACTTCCTTGCAGGTCACCCATGGGTGCAGGTTGATGGTGTAGCACCTGATAAACCTCTTGATTCTGCTGTCTTGAGTCGTCTGAAGCAGTTCAGGGCCATGAACAAACTCAAGAAAATGGCTGTTAGAGTAAGTCTCTAATGTGGTGGAAGGATTGTTTGGACAAATAGTATGCAGTTTGGATGTAGTTGTGTTCAACAGTTGGTTTGTGGTTGTATCAGCCATATTCTTTCATTGAAAGTAACACATTTGTTTGATAAAGTAAATAATTCGTTTATTGCAGGTAATTGCAGATTGCCTATCTGAAGAAGAAATTGCAGGCCTTAAAGAAATGTTCAAAATGCTAGATGCAGACAACAGTGGCCATATCACTTACGAAGAACTCAAAGTTGGACTTGAAAAAGCTGGTGCTAACCTCAAGGATTCTGAAATTTACGATCTTATGCAAGCTGTGAGTATGAAGTCAAAATATGAGTACCATCTTTTCATATCAGCAAATAACAGAAAGGAGGAATCTTCTTTTCTTGACATTTCGATGTTTCTTGCATTGATCTATTAGAGTAGTTTCTAGGATTGTGTTTTTCGTATCTTCGTTTTAAATCTTTTTTATGCACGCACAATTTCTAGTGCTCTACGGCTGTAACCCAAAAAGCAACTATGAGGAATGGTGTTGAGGCAATCGTTGTAACTGTCAGTGTGCTGATGGGAATCAAATTGGATGAGAGGTTCTATTGTGGTACGTATAAGGACGGTGAAGGTTGAGGTGCTGAGGGAGGAGGATGAGAGGACAAGCCATGTTGGTGGCAGTGTGGATAGCGGAGGCCACAATATTGATGACAATTGAAGTGGCTGTGATGCTGAGGAAGGAGGGTAGAAAAGGCAGACAGGGTATGGACATGAGATATAGTGGCAGGTTGAGGAATAAGCTTATGGTGGTTTGTAATTGTGGATCCAATCATCTGTGTAAAAAGTTCTAAGTCTCTACCAATGATCCTTGAGTGGGATCAGGGCTTTTCAAGAAGAGAGGACATAATCAATATCTGTCATGTTATTATTCTAAATGATTTCTAGTCAAATCGTCAATTCTTTGCTCAAAATCGTGCATATTTTTCATATCTTGGATCTAGGTCATGTTCCTGATGCCCTAAATGTGCCAATCACTTGTTTTACATTTGCTTTACGCATGGGATTTTTTTGTTTTTACCCCATCATGAATCATTTGTTTGGCATTTTGGTGTTACTGTGAATATTTCATTGCGAACTGAAAGGTCTTTGCAATAATCGAAAGGTCATTGATCTTCAGGGAAAAAATTTTCCTACGGGCTTCTGTACTATGTCATATGTGGACCATTTTTAGGATGTTTCTAATTCTTGTGTGTTCTCAAATTGCAGGCTGATGTTGATAACAGTGGAACAATTGACTACGGAGAGTTCATAGCAGCAACAATGAATCTAAGCAAAGTTGAGAAAGAAGATAACTTGTTTGCGGCGTTTAACTACTTTGATAAGGATGGAAGTGGATTTATTACTGTAGATGAGCTTCAGCAGGCTTGTGAGGAGTTTGGAATCCAAGATGCTGAGTTAGAAGAAATGATCCGAGAAGCTGATCAGGATAATGTAAGTGACTTGTGTTGGTAATTCCCACATGAGAGAAGAATTTGTTTAAATTGAGATGACATGAGCATCTAATCAGACATTGAACCGTCAGAAACAGCCTGCTTGCTTTAAACAGCCCGCTTGCTTTGCCGAGCAGGATAAGGCTGCCAAATACAATCCCATACCCCAAGAGTCTTGTCTAGGCAAGCTTTGGGGGGGGGGGGATGTAGTAATCTTATGCTTGAATGGCAAAGATGATTCTGTTAGACCCCAGCTTTAAAATTATTCACTACTTATTGTTCCATAGAAAGGAAGTGTCATACCAATTTTATCAGGTGTCTTTGAAGAGTCTCCATAGAAAGGAAGTAGATGACAATTTAGAAAGACATTTTGCCTTAGTTCACAATGATTTGGGTTGAAAAAGTTACGGAAATTGCCTGGAATCGTGGAACGTAAGGGTAAGGCTAATTGCATCTAAAATTCTGTGTCTGAGCCATGCTTGGCATGGGTCTTTGTACATCATAATTCTGAACTACATGAAATGCCTTGTGCATATGCACCTCAAATGACCTGTCTGATGTAGATGCACTACTTGTTCGAAAGCTAAACTCCAATTTGAACTGCACGTCATGAAAGCTCTAATGTGATCATAGTTGAACCCTAATACGCCAATAGATGACTTATGTCGGGGGACTTGTGTTCATCGCTTTCTGCAGGATGGACGTATTGACTACAACGAATTTGTCGCAATGATGCAAAAAGGGAATCCAGGTTCAGCTCCAGGCAAGAAAGGTCAGGAGTTCGGATTGAGAGAAGCCCTAAAATTGTAGTCTGTTCACTGGGGATGAGAATCAAGTCATGTTGTGCTCCAAATTTTCTCATCCGTCCCCTATACTTAGGTTGAGCTAGTGATATTTATTTGTCTAGTGTATTTTATGATTCCATTGTGAAAGATGAGATTGTATAGTGAGAAAGTGGTCTCCTTTAATGGCTCCTTAGTCTAAGCTGCAAATGTGGTGTTTCTGCAAATGAAAACTAGAAAGAGATTGTTGTTCAAATAGAAGTCGACGGGAAAGTATGATTGTATTGGCTATTATTTATTCTTCGCCTCATTTTAATTTTGAACAATGCGATTATACAACTAGTAAACAAACAATCATTGTTCTGGCTCGAGATTTGTGTATGTCTATATCTATATCTACATCTATTTGTTAGTTGGAGCAGCTCAGAACATTGACAAGCATTTCAGGCCTAGGAATTTAATATGGAGTTGCAATTTCAACTCTCCTTCAAATTAGGAAGTTAAAGTGACAAAGATTACAACTTTACAGCTCACAAATAATATTTATTGCCGATTAAAGATTTCCACCTTGTGAAATCAAATGTACTATTCAAGAAGTGTGGTTGTTACTTTTGGTATTTATTGATTTTTTTTTCCCCCTCCCTCAGTTGTGTTTGTGAATTGCATAGAAGTTGGGAGGTTGACTAAACCCTTCTCCTGAATCACTGAATGGATCTCCCCGTGTTTTCATACATTAAAAAAAAAAAAGAACCTTCCATGCTACTAAACATTCAATAAATGGTATTTTCAATCGGGTGATTCTTTAAAATAAAATTAAAATGACCTTCCATTGAAATATCAACAAAAACAACGGTACTAAATTATTGCTCAAAATTCAGAAGGAGTTAACATGCCATCTCCATTAATTTGCGAGTTATTACTTATTAGCATATTATAAATTTAAATAGAAAAATAGGATACAAATGCTCCAGCTGGATTGCAGCATAAAATAATTGTCCTGTCAGCTTGCAACATCCTCAACTCTTGCAGGAGGACCACCAAAACTTGCAGCCCTTGACATGAATGCAAAGGAATTTCAAAGAATAACTAGACAACTAAAATACACGAATGCAAAGGAGAAAATTCTTCCACGTAGGATTGGCTATGGTTGATTTCCAAGGAATTTTGAAACAAAAATACACGTCATCTTAAATTTGAGTTCAAGACTTCTTCATGTAACCACGAAATAATCTTTTTAATTGGGATTGATTTCATCAACCTCCACTACCTGTCGAGATCCACTATGCATACAGCCCACTAGATTACTGCCCAAATAAAGTGAACCAGAAAACAAGGAATCCCTCCTAAATGCACAACAAAACCAGTAAGATACCAGTCTAGAAACGCCTCCATATGAAAAGGCACATCCGAGCAAGCTTTTGATCACACATGACACATAGTTGATTTAGCCTTGACAAGAATCGCATCAGGCGAAGATTGAACTGAGCCAAGCCGCTTGGACATTCTTCCGACTGATAGACACCCAATACATCTGCATGCGTGAGCACCACCACAGAAAAACCGACTGCATTGTGGCCTTAAACTCGCCGTACCCGGGTAACACATAAAGCAGAAATCCGTTGCTGCAAGGATAATCTCTCAGAGCAAGATTATATTGAAAGCGCGGGAACTGGCCCTCAAACAATGAATATACATCTCCAAAGTATGAGGATAGCAGAATCAGATGCTGCCAACCATAAAGGGAGCACCAGAGGGCAAGAGGTTGGGATAAGATGCCTGATATTCCATCTATCTAAATAAATGGACACAGGAAACTTATCAGTAATAGCGGGGACCTGTATTATAAACTCGACCTCCAGGGGTTGGAACCCTACTTTCTGCTCCTTGCATTCTCCCACGTGCAAATGATTCAGGGCGTTGCCTGTAAGAGTCAAACTGACCACCACCATACGGCCGCTGGGGTTCACCAGGGGCTGTGCCTGGAGCTCCTCCATATCCATGGTGACCCTGGCCCATGTCACTGGGTCCGCTACTATTTTGATAGTGACTCATTCCAGCAAGTTGGTACTGCTGTAACCGTGCTTGTGACTCTTTGCGAAGAATCTCTTCTCTCCTCGTAGCATGTCGAGTGCGTAGTGCAGCCAACTTTTCCTGATATTGGTTGTTGATCTCAATGATTTTCTGGAAAAAACAAACATTTCCTTAGTACTTGAGACTTAAGAGCATGATAATTCCAGAGATGGAAAAGGTAAAACAAATGAACAATGAACAGGTTTGCCAGGCGAAGTTCCTAAATTTTCTTCAGCCAGTCATTATGAGCCAATCAAGAAACCTTTCTCAGGAGCTTTTTTCTTCTTCCTTTTTTTTTTGGTCTCGGGGAAAAGAAATTGTAGTTCTTGTGTGACAAGCGACGGCAATTAAAAAAGGTCTGAGGGTCTGACAAGTAAAGATTAGAATGTAATAGCAAAGGACAAAGGTCAAACCAGGCTGTCAGGCAAGGATCATAGACAGATGATAAGCTCAGAACCCCATTTTCATTTGGCATTCAGCACCCACAAAGTTATCTCTAGGTTCTAGTTACACTGATAGTCATAGATGAAGGATGACAATTAAATGCTGCCTTAAGCATATTTTTGGTTTAAGAACAGAACTCCAAGCACCTCCTTCACATCCCCCAGCCCCACAAAAAAGGGAAAAATTCTGTGTGAACAAGGAAGCTCAAATATTAAAATCACTATGAAAACACTGAGTATGATAGAACTATTTATGGAGTACAACTAACTTCTGAGAGGTCTAGGTACCACTAAAACACACAATTATCAAAGCACAACCTCAGCCATAGAGAGGTCTAGGTACCACTTAAACAAAGGAACAGTTGCCTTCCATAACAAATTAAGCAAATCTTCACATCACCAATAAGAAGTCTCAGCAAGGGTTTCACTTCTGCGGGTCTGAGGAGAACCCGAAGCAGGCGAAGCAGCCTTACCCCCTGCTAACATTTCTGGAAGAGACCCATTCCAAGGCTTACCCCCTGCAGACATTTGTGCAGAGGCAAAGAGAGCATTCCAAGAAACCCACAACCCAAAAACAAAGTCCTAAAAACATTTTGTACGAAGTTGAAATTTAGAACAGGCAATAGAAGAATTAAATACAGGGTTTCGTCCCCCAAAAAGACAATATATTCTGGTGAATTACAAAAGGAAAAAAGCAAGAGCATTTTGGTAAAGACGCTACAATTCAATTAAGTAGCTAAGCTAGACAAGATAAAAGAAGGCTAGACAAGATAAAAGAAGGCCAGAAGTATAGCCATCATTTTCCTCCGGGCAAGGCAAAAAGGAATGATTACAACCTAATATGTGCACTAAACAACAGTTCTAATCAAGCATGGCATCGAACATCATACTACGATGGGCCATAAAGTTTTGCATCAGGCAGATTAGAAGAGATTAAAACATCACACTACGGTGGGCTGTAATGCTGTACTGATTATTATCAGGCAGATTAGAAGAGACTAAAGAGGAACACAACTCAAGATGAACAGAAACCTAGCCACAGTGCACGCGGGGACCAAAGCTTTGGGAATCTGTGGTCTTCTTTGCAACAGCCAACTAAAAATGGACACAGATGTAATTGCAGCATCTAAAAAGAAACAGCGCTCCAGATTATTAATTAAAATTAGAATAAAGAACAGAAAAATAAAAACTCCAGCACTCATCTTTTCAGGATAATCAAATAACTGATTAGAAATCTGGGGTATTCGTTAAACCACGTGATATGAAATATGGGCTCAAAAAGAAACACTCATTCATTTTATATTACTGGATCAATGTTTATTCGGATGCCTGTCCACAAAAAAGATGTTCCATTATCATAAGATCTGTAATTTGAGCTCAACTAACCTCCTTGTGTCTAGCATTTTCTGCATCTTCAGCCTCAATATGTTCCTTTGTCAATTTCATAATATCATCGCGGAACTTCTGCTCAAGTCCTTCCAATGAAGGCATGGCTGGATTGTCTTCGTATCCAATTTCCATATCTTGTTCCTGAGGATGGACTCGAGCTTCTTGGTTTGAGCCCAATTTTGAGTCTGGCATTTGATTCGGATAGAATGATCTGCTGGAGTTGCCTCCTTGACCTCCTGACCGAAAGGAAATAGAGATTTAGATAAATAACAACCAGAACACCAATCCAACAAGAAACTGATCAATAACAACAGTAATGATAACACAGACATGCAGTGATTAATATGAAAAATCTAACAGGGAAGGGAAGCCAGAAGAGGTATACCACCCAGAGAATTTCTTCCTATCATTACTAGCTGAAGTCCACTTGTACTAGCCATAGGAAAAGTTAGGGAGGAGGGGAAGGAGAATCGATGAGATTAGAAAGATGCATGAGAAGAAAATGAGATGGTAATAGGAGAAAGAGGGGCAACGGCTAGCACATCATTAAATCATTAAAAGAATAAATACAAACTTCACATGACAAGTATATCTATAAATTTCATAATCCTACATGGACTGCACCTGTCTGGGGAGAGAACAAACACCAGAGAAGCTAAGGTTAAAGGTATCACAATTGGCAAAACAAACAGTCATCTAGTTCCCTTTCAAGTTGGATTTGATCTCAATTAAGTGAAAACAAGTAGACTGAATATTTGGTTCAGGGTAGGTCATGTTCGGGTTATCTTCTGGAATCAGTCTCCCTGCTTGGAGGAGTGGTTGCAAGGTTATCTGGGTCTCCCCAAACCCCACAGCTGGCAGAAGTAGCATCCGCACTGGAAGGAGGAAGAGGAGTTGTTGTTGCTATCAACTTAGGATCACTTTAGTTTGTCTTGAAAATGAAACAAGCTTCACTGAATACTTGACCCTAGAGTCAAATACGGGTCATTCTAGAATAAGAATGATAAGAAATAGATCCCTTAGAGAACAAGGGTTATCTAGTTGATACATTTGAGTTAGGGAGACATGTGATTACTGTTGGGTAGCATTAAGGTTTTTTCCACCTTTTTCTTAAAGCCTAGTCCTCTTTGCATTTTATGAAGGAGCTTAACAGGCATACATCGGCGAAATAAAATGGTCTATGCTGTTCACAGATTCTTTTGGAGGATGGATCAAACACAAGTGTTAATTGTAAATTGGGCATGAGAAAAAACACTTCGACGATGGAACTAACAAGGGTATTAATTCCTAGAGTATTTCGTCATTCCCAAGCCTACCTATTTACTAAATTGGCAACTGCAGCATCTACACCTGAATAACTAGCATGATCTAAAACTCATACTCTAAACAGGCTGAGAGAAAGATTTAACATGTGTCATTGAATGACTCATGGGACATAAGTGCTTCAAAACTAAGGAAAAAACACCAAATTGTGTTGACTACCAGGTTGGCCCAGTAACTTAAGGCACACTCAATAGACATGTTTGGGAGGAGGGGGAGATCGAATACTTTCTTCAATTTCCAGACTAGCAAATTAGATGCCAAATAGACAAGAAAGGTCTTCAACCAAGAACAAGCTGATGAGCTTTAACAACTCAAATTATACCATTCTTTCTAGCATCCAAACACAATTACCCCTCCCCTAACATCTGGAGACCCAAGGGTATAAATCAAGTAGCATTTGAATGAGTGTGTCTCAAGCTCGAGCTTGGTTAGACCGTGATTATAAATCACTTATTCAGTACTAGCTAGGTATTCTAGTTTCACTTAATAAAAAAAATTACGTCAAGTGAAGACTACTTGGCTACTTGAAAGAATCCTCCCCAAGTCTATTTTTAGCTCTAATAGTGCTGCATGCCCATAAATTCCTCTGATCTTGATCATCTTTACTGCATTAAAAAACATTGTGAAACCCCAAAAAAAGGGCATAAGCATTGAGTCCAGTACTGGTAATGGATTGACACAACCTGTAAATGGGCCAATCAATAATCATCAGGAAAAGATGAATCTCCTGTTTCTCATTTACTATGTGATATAATGCCTTATGCTGTCTTCACAAATACCACACCGTGCTAACCTGACATACGTCAGATCCTTTGATCGATTGGTGCTCACTCTCCTTAAACCACCTAGTCTACATCCAAGTAAAGGAATTCAGATATCCTCTCTGCTTCCTTAGGTGGTAAGTCTTTTACATCAAACTTAACAATTCGCAGCTCAGAGTTGTGATTTGTCAACAACACTATCCATAACTAGAAAGAGACTGACCTTGAGCTCTGAGGATGAGCAATCCCACATCCAAGAAGATGTGCCTCTAGCTTATTTTGATAAATAAGCAGTTTATGAGCCAATTAAGTAGGAAAAAGCATTAGAAGCAGACTATGAGTGCGCACTTCTGGTTGCTCAATCAATCCCAAAACTTGAATCTGGCTTGGCAAAGCTAACCATAGGTAAGTATTGAACAGGCTACCACTCAACTCAGGTTGAGGTACTCTGTTTCTAATTATTGACCATTTGCCCCTGTAGATATTTAAGAGTTTGGAGCCGGTTTTTAAGGGTAGCGTGAGGAATTGGGCCCTTTATAAACAGAACACAAAGAATTTGCCACCCAATAGCGCGATACTAAACTGACTACTCCAGACTGAAAGTTTGAAGCCCAACTTAGGGAGGACGTATCCTTATAGCTGGGTTAGGACTAACCAAAAATTTGATAGGCAACCAATTGCTCACATCTCATCATCCTAAATCGAACAAAGATATGCAATCATACTGATGGAGTTATGGAAACAAAGATACCCAGTATCCTCCTTAATGCCCAAAATGTCTCAACCAGCAAACTAATTATGCCAACAAAAGGAAGATACAGGTGCTCCAACCTAATGAAACCCCAATCTAATTACATTCTGAACTAGGCAGTAGCAAAGATTTAACGATATAGACATCAAAGATGAATTGTCTTAAATGCCCACAATGGGCAACAGCAAATATGAAATTAACATTTACCGTCACTATAGAGATGAGGTGACATTTGCTGGGCATCTCTATCCCATTGCCATTGGCCTTCTGCTTTTGTTGAAGCGTATTGTTGCTCTTCCTCTGCAGGATATGAGTCAGATCGTCCTGAGAAATTGGTAGCCATGGAGTTTTGCTGCATCCTCTGAGTAGACATCTGTGGCATTTGAGATGCAACATACGGGTTGGGATTTGCATCCCCATATGCCTGCCCTCGTTTCATCTTCCTAACTAATTGGTATCAACGCCCGGCTATAAAGCTGTACCAGAGTTGAACAAGTTAAAGGGTATTTCAAAACTCATTCAAACAATGCATGCCTACGATGAATTTTAACCGGTTCATAACCACTACACACAAAACACCCCACCATATGACCTATTTGGCAAAGACCAGGGGACATTCCAAATATAGGCCGCCTTACCCAAACAAAGGAACAACTAGATTTAGCTGGTATGTATTTACCAAAAACATATGACTGCCATTATAGAATCAAAATGAAATTTTAACCATGACATATACAAACCGCCCACCATATGACCCTGTTATTTGGCAGGACCGGAGAGCATTCTAAATATATGTAGCCTTACCCAAACAAGCGAACCACTACATTTTAGCTGGTATGTATTTTCCAAAAACATATAACTGCTATAATACAATCAAAATGAAATTTTAACCAGATGCAACAAGACATAGCTAATATACACTGCCCAAAAAACAATGTTTCAGCCGACAGCTAAGTTGGTCAAATGAGCTTAAAACCTAACGCATAAATACATCAGTCCTTACACAAGAAGCCTACAACTTGATGAACATGGCAACCATTGGAACGCAGAAAACTATAACCGAGAATCTGGCCAATACTATTGGCTGTTTGAAAGGAAAGGGAAACAAATTCAAACCAAACATGCAAACATATTACTTTCTGTAAAGTGTAAGCCATCCAAAATTGTATGTACCTTCGAATTAGGGTTTTCAGATTGAATTAGATTCGATCAGAGCTCCCAGCCGAGATGCGAAACCCTAGAAATTGTAAGTACCTTCAAATCTGTTTCGTCTACTTCGCCTCTCTCTCTCTCTCCCCCCCTCCCTTCCCAGACGGCCACCTGAGCAGGTTGTTCAGTTCACTGCGATTGGGTGTTGGTGTGGCTGCGCCCACTTGAAAACGACGTCGTTGTATGAGCGAAAAGCGGGTCCATTGGTTGGGCTTGGGTCTGGTTATGCATGAAGGAAAATGGCTCGAGTGTGTAATCACTAAATTTTCATTCTCTCATACCAAATATTAATCCTCAACTATCAAAAAAATAAAATAAAATAACTTTCACTTTTATTAATCGTCATCTCAAATTAAAATTATCATTGACAAAGAGTACGATTAAAGTATACCATCTAATTAGACACTTGATTAGCCTTTTTGAAAACATATTACATGTCCTTTGAGCATAATATATAAGAATAAAATCAATCACGGTATTAATAGCTCTACCTAAAGTGTTTGAATAATAATTTTATTGCTTCTTTCAATTAGTGGTTGATCCAAAAATTTTGTATAATGGTATCCACTTTTAATTAAATTTTAAATATTTTAAAATACCAATTACATTTTTATAGGTGTCCATATTAAAAATTTGAAAGATTTTATATAAAATTTTAACAATTTTTTAACTAACAATTTCTGTGAACATTGTTGATACATATGAGGATCCGCCACTACTTTAGGTAAAGATATAAAAACTCAACCATATCCTACTTAAACCCATCTATAATTGTTGTGGCGTATGCTACAATAGTGTTACCATACTAGCATCATATAAATGGACTGCTCTTGCTTGTAGAAGCCAAGCTCACCCATCTCTAGTAAGTGCCAATCACATAACTTATTGTTGCTCTCTGATGAGTTTGAGTCCATAAAATTAATGTCACTATTTCTCCCAATTGTTGCATTGAATTACCTTTTTTTAACCATCGAAATGATAAATCTGTAAAATAAGCACGTCAATCAGTCTCAGAAGTTGACTCATCAGATTTAGAGTTGGTCAGAACTACCACCGACAATTCTCTAAATTTTCTAGCAAATTTAGCAATTGATTGCCATCATTCACGAGGCAAGCTACTGTAGTCCGATATCACACAATTAATATCAAAATACCCGATGTTAGCAACTTACAAGACTTTTTACTTTCATGTCTAGCGATCCAAATAAAAATAGATTTTTGAGATGAGATATTATTATAATGTCATTACATTGAGATTAAAGATTTTGAATGAATCAATAAATCGATGGCTGAATAAATACCCTTGTGATGATTAAGCTGGAACATCATACATGTCCTTTTAAGACTCCAATGGTCACCTCATGAGATAAAAGCAATAATCTTGGAAACCTTCTTTCATCCCTTGAAGAGTTGAAGGTAGCGAGAAAGAGAGGGAACTTAAGCTAATTTATTATGTAATAAGGTTGACTCCGTGATATATATTGCTTTCATAAAGCAGATTAATAACCAAACGGCCAATTTCATTTGACAAAATTAGAGGATAAGAAAAGTCAAAAATTTCGGACCCTATTTGACAAACAGTTGTTAGCTGTTAGCTGTTTATATTGATTATTAGTTGTTAGCTGTTTGTCTGTTTGTATTAACTATTTGAATTTGTTATTTGTTGAAAAACTGTTTAGTAAAAATTAACTGTTTCTGATAAAGTTGTGAGACAAAAAAAACTAATTTTTCAAAAAATTCAGGAAATTAGCTTTTTTTAATTTAGGATTTTGGACCCAAAAAGCTATTCTAAAAAGTTTTTTCACCAAACACTCAAATTAACTTTTTTACTTAGTCAGACAGCTAATTTTGGTTAAAAATTCTCTTTTTGACCATAAAACTTTTCAAAAAACTATTTGCCAAAACACGCCAATATTTTATACGCTAAACGTTGCATTGGCTATTATTTCGACTTTCGAGATAATATTTTGCCTCAATGTTAATGATTCTTTTTAATGGTTGAGCACTTGTTTAATACTGCATAAAAATAAAACTGCAAAAAGATATTTATTCAATTGTTAAAAACAGTAATTTAATTGACAAGAACTGGAGTTTTTTTAGAGAAAATTATTAGTACTCTAAACTTAAATTAGTGCACACTCTATTAATTTTTTAAAAGTAGATTTAGCTAATTTCGAAAAATTATTTATTAGATGCTATTAAGTTCAAACTAGTATAAACCCGTGCCATGCACGGTGCATGATGAAACAGATATTTTAAAAAATATGTATCATTGAAAAAATTAAAAAATTTATCGATAAGTAGTTAGTGAAAAAAATAAAAAGTTGTGAACTTCATAAATAGCAACTGAGATAAATAAAGTTAAACAAAAAATTAATTGAATCATATAGGATAATTTAAAGATATAGAATTAGTGGTTTATATTTAGGGATGAGAGTTCTACATAAACTCGAAAAATTCGAAACGAACTCTCTTTATTTATGGTGGGTTCGGGTACAAAAAATAGAGGAAAAATAGGAATGGGGTAGGTGTGCAAAAAACAGGTATAGGTATGGGTACGGATCGGGTACAGGAATACCATACCCAACCCTACCCCATATCCAAACCCGATTTTTTTCAAAAAAAATTATGGGGCTGAAGCGAGTAGGCTATAGTGAAAAAAAAGGCCCAAATCTGTACCTAAATACATATTGTGCTATCAGATTCAGCTGACAGTTACTCTACTCTTATGCACCTACAAATTTGATATTTTGTAGGGATACAATGCATTTCAATTATGAGTATTATTTTTTAAACTTAATAAACCCGACGTGTATTATTTTAATTTTGAATATGTGGGTAGAAATTAATAAGGGGGAAATCCATGTAAAAAAGTATTTTTCATTTGGTTTTGAACCTTTAAAAATTAAATTTAATGAACCCGATAGGTGTCAGTTTTTATAATGTATATGTACCAAAATAAAACTTGAATAACTTGAAAAACCCAATGGATATGGGTAGGGCATGAATTTTTAAAACTCGATAGGTACGGGTACGGGTATGGGGATGGTTTTAGAAAATGAGTATGGGTGCGAGTACGGCTCCACTCGCCCTGAACCCGCCCCATGTCCATCTCTATCTATATTTAATAGATGACTACCCCGTAGATAATAGGATTATTATATATTCTTTACGATTTTTTTAAAAAGTAATAATAAAGACATGATTTATTTGGGGAATGTACATTTTTTTAATAGATATAATCAAAGGCTTTGATTTAATAGGTGATTAACTTTTACGGTTGAGATTACACCAAATTAATCACTCATGTTGTAGCATTTTAGGTTTTTCCAAAAATTATATTTTTTATTAAATGTTTGACATTTGTTTAAGATAATAGGATTATCATATAGTCTTTTTCACATATAAGTGACATTATCAGGAATTTTTTAAAAAATAAAAATTATAAATGGGTATTTTACTTGAATAATGTAGTTTTTTTAACTTTAAAATCTACAGTTTAGATTTAATGAATAAATATAATTGCCTAATTTTTTTCCTAGATAATTTTCTTGATTGAATTTTTTTCCTGGATAATTGGATCGTCATTTATCTTTTATAATGTATATCCAAAATCATGGGGGATTTTTCTTAAAAAAATAAATGGATATCTTAGCTTTAAAATCAACAACTTAGATCTATTGCATAAATAATTTTTATCGCTAGGATTGCACTAAATCATGCAAATCACACTTGTTGCAGCATTCTAGGGTTTTCCAAAGATTACACGTTTTTTAACTACTAAATATGTTTTTAGATTATAGGATTATCATATATCCTTTATCACATAACCGAAATTATGATGGATGGTTCTAATAATAAAAATTATAAATCTAATGCATAAATAATTTTTAACTGCATAAATAATTTTTATGATTAAGATTATACTAACTCCACAAGTCACACTCATTGCAACATTCTAGGGTATTCCAAAGATTATCATATTTTCTAACTGTTGAGCATTTTTTTAGATATTAGAATTATCATATATCCTTTATTGCATATAATCAAAATTATGAAGGATTTTTTAAAAAATAAAAAATATAAATTAGTATTTTGCTTGGATAAGGTATTTTTTAACTTTAAAATCTACGATTTATATTTAATGAATAAATATAACTACCTATTTTTACCCTAGACAATTTCTTTTGATAGATTTTTTTCCTCGATAATTGCATTATCATCTAGTTTTTATCATGTATATTTTTGAATCATGGAGGATTTTTTTAATGAAAATAAAAGGACATCTAAGCTTTGAAATCAACAACTTAGATCTAATGCATAAATAAATATTTTATGGTTGAGATTATAGTAAATCTCGCAAATTGCACTCGTTGTAGCATTCTAGGATTTTTCAAATATTATCACACTTTTTAACTGCTTGGGATTTTTTGAGATAATAGAATTATCATATATCCTTTATCACATATAACTGAAATTATGAGTGATTTTTTAAAAATAAAACTATAAATTGGTATTTTAATTGAATCAGGTATTTTTTTTTAACGTTAAAATCTATGGTTTAGATTTAATAAATAAATATAACTACCTGGTGCTTTTCTCGAGATATTTTTAATAGAATTTTTTTCTTGATAATTGGATTATCATCTATCTTTGATCATGTATATCCGAAATCATAGGAATTTTTTAAAATAAAAACAAAGAGATATCTTACCTTTAAAATCAACAATTTAGAACTAATGCATCAATAATTTTTATGGTTAGGATTACACTAAATCCCACAAATCACTTTCGTTGTAGCATTCTAGAGTTTTCTAAAGATTACCATGTTATTGTATCTACTTGATATTTTTTTAGATATAGGATTATAATATATCCTTTTTCACATAACCGAAATTATGAAGGATTTTTTAAAAAATAAAAATTATAAATGGGTATTTTACTTGGATAAAGTAGTTATTTTTAACTTTAAATTCGCAGTTTAGATTTACTGAATAAATATAACTGTCTAGTTTTTTTCCTAGATAATTTTTGTTGGTAGAATTTTTTTTTCCTAGATAATTAAATTTTCATCTATTTTTTATTATGTATATCCGAAATCATGGGGAATTTTTTTAAATAAAAATAAATAGATATCTTAACTTTAAAATCGATGGCTTAGATCTAATGCATAAATATTTTTATCGTTGAGATTGGACTTTTAATATTATAAATTATATAGATATAGATATAGATATAGATATATATATAGATATAGATTATATTATAGATATTATGGATATAGATACATTATAGATAGATAGATTTTTTTAAATTAATTTGATTTTTTATAATCAAACTGTAATTATTAAAAATAATCTCAATCTAATGATTTAAAAACTCTAATTATTGAGAATTTAGATAAACAATAAGACTCATAAGATTGCTATTATATAGAGAGATATATTATAGATATTATGGATATAGTTAGATTATAGATAGATAGATTTTTTAAAATTAATTTGATTTTTGTATAAATCCAACGGTAATTATAAAAAACAATCTCAATCTAACGATCGAAAAACTCTAATTTTTGAGAATTTAGATAAATAGTAGGACCCACAAGATTGATATTATGTATTATATAGATAAACTGTTAGGTTTTGGTGGAACACAATTAAACACGTCAAAAAAGGGAAAATAAAAAAGAAAACAACACATGATAGACATTCAAGAGCTAATAGTAAATCATGAGTGGTCCGGCATTTGTCATTCAAAAATCAAAACTTTTTACTTTTTCCACCCGCACTGTAGAACAGCCATGATGCATTGCCAAGACGTATGAACTTTATTTGGTGCCTTGAATCTCAATTTGTGGCTTATTTTGTTCCCATTTTCACATATTCTTCTTCAAAGATTCTTGCTCTCATTGTGTCACCGTCCATCGTATGCAAGATGAGATATATTACGTCCACTATAAGTGGCTATGGTTGCTTCTTCTTCAATTTTCTTGTCATGCATGATATCAGTGTGATTGTTTGAATTTTAGTACATGTAATGGTGTGTTCGATATGGGTGATTTTCTCATTTTACGATATTTGGTAAAATAAGGAGAGAAAATTTATTTTTAGGAGAAAATTATTGAAAACATTTTCACTTTGAATAGAATGTAATTTGATTTTACGTTTTTTGGGCTCTCACATATAGTCTCACACTATTTCTCTCATCCGTGCCTATTTCTTTGACATATGGTTCGAAGATTAAGGCAGAGACATATGATTTGAAGATTAAGACAATGTGTTAAAGATTAGCGAACCTATATCATCCCAATGCCGACGCCTTTGAATCTAATGGCCATGATTTCATCGAAATCCAAAACGCTTTACAATTTGTTGTCAGGGTTAAGAAGATGGAGAAGCTCATTCAAGTTTTTCCTCTACTTCTTTTGGATTCCTACTCGAAGGTGGGAAATTCGATAAGCATTGCTAATATCAAAGTGTACGCAGTATGTAAGATCAAAAAAATTGACAAATGTACATACTGTCATAGCTTTGATTTGGATGATATCACTATTGTAATATAACCCCCAAAAGAAAACAATAAATTCTCATTTTTTTTAATTTCTTGCTTCTTTTTTGTGTTCATTAATGTGCCTCTTTTTAGCTTTTTTGTTCATTTTTTGCTAATCAAACTCATTTTTCAGAAAATTCATTATCTTTTCTACCAAACAACTGAAAATATGAGCTAAAACATCATTTTACATAAAAAATAATTTTACGTGAAAATTTATTTTATAGGAAAATGGTTTTCTACCTTACCAAACACACCTTACTTATAATTAGTTATTACTATTGTTTAAAATGAGTTTGACTGTGGATAATTTTTAGAAATTAAATTATTATTCCAAGGAAATGATCATTTTGGTAATAAGGTTAGGATTTCTATAGAATTTTGGGGTCTGTTTGGTGGGGAAAACTCAAATAGAATAAAATCAGGACCTGAATTCAATGGTGTTGGGTATGAGATTTGAATCCTAAACTAAACTATTTGGTGAAAACTCAAATGGAATTAGGTTTTAATCCTTGCTGTTTGTGAGTAGTTATATAATAGAATCAAATATATTTTATTTATATTGTTTTAATTGTAATTATTTTAACTTTGTTAAAAAAGAACTATTGTTTTTCTTCTTCAAGCTCAGTATTTGCTCCCTTCTCTCTTGTTTCTTTCTTTAAATCAATATTTAATTAAAAATGTAATATCAACTTGCACATATTGAACATCATCAACAAGAGCAAGAAGCACTACGTTGAACAACAAAGCAACAACAAAAAGCATAAAAGGAAGAGAAAAATCAAAGATAGAATCTTCAATCGCAGTAGGCATGTCCCCGACGAAGAAAAATTCAAACAGGGACAGATAGATTGAGAAGCACACTAAGCAAAGAACAGATCAAGACGATGAAGAAAACCAAGTCGACATGAATAAAAATGCCAAACAAAAAAGGAAGAAAGTAGTAGCGGTGGCTAACAGCAACGCTTGCTCCTCGTCAATGGCTGATGGCAACGCTACCTCTCTCTCTCTCTCTTCTGTAGCTGGGTTTGGGTTGGTGGAATCAGCACTTGCATTGGTTAGATTACGGTCCAAAAGGAGGCTCCCGGTCTAAAATATCATCTGCATTGGTGATCCATTTGATGTAGACAGAAGAGAAAAAGTTGGATTGTAAGATTATGTGAAAGGTATATGCCCTCACTTGTGATCCAAAACATCTACCGCCAATGCAAGTTTCAGGAGTCATGAGGAAAACTTGATACCCGCGAGTATAAAGTTCATTTCTTTAATTTCCTCATCAAACTTCATGTATCATTATCATCATCATCATGATCATCATCATCATCATATATATATATATTAAAATTTGGATTAAATCAACGTATGAGTCATGTGTCATATCACTTAGGATGCTATGGGTAATGCCACATAGAATTAAGTAACTACATAAATGTTCATTAATGATTTAACTAATGCAATGATATACTTATTTTAAAAAATGACTTTTTTGCAAAGCACTCATAAAATATTGTTTAACAATGAAATATTTAGTAATAAAATTTCTTCTCAAAAAATATAATCGTTTAACAATGAAATATTGAACAAATGAAATAAAAAAGTGAGTTCAAATTAAGATTGAAGAAGATGTTGTTACAACAAAAAAAGAATCTAGCAAAGCACTCAACTTTTGATAATTAAATAATCCAACACATCAATTATTTATTTTTATTATTCGAAAAAAAATTATCTATTACGTTATTAATATATTTAAAAAACGCTTCAGTTATGTCCTTGTATCGCAAGTATAACCCTAATATAATATAAAACTGAATGGTTTGAATTGGTTAATGGTATTTTGACAAGTGGTGAATTCCTATTGGTTATCTTACATTTATGTCAATATTGTATGATTATTCTTTATTCAATAATTTAACAATCATCAATTTTATTATCCATATTCAAGTGACAATATTAAATAATTATTTATTTATTCAATTATTCTAACAATTATGATTTTAAAATAAAGAAAGATACAAATATAAAATGTAATTTTAATTATGACAAAATAAATTGATTGGTTTGATATTCCAATTTTCATAGTTCATTATCCAAATTTGGAAAGACATCCCTACCCTCTAGGCCAAATAATACTAAACATATGCCAAAAAAAACTGCATCCCGTGCTAAGATGAAGTATACAAAGGTAGGAGAACAAAATGTATATTGGATGTTTTTTAAAAAAAGGGGGGCGGGGAATGTGAAAGTGTTAGTGTCAACTAGTATCCGTATATAATGATTGTACACTTAACTTTGAAATATGTAAATACATTTATCACACATGATTTGATGCTTTATATCTTCTATGTTTCTTTTTCCAGTAGAAGGGTCTTTAAGTAATGATGTCTATTTTACAAATATAATAGAATCATTGAACACTTGTAGTTAATCGTGAGATTTATTTTACAAATATATCAATAAGGACCCATAATTAAATATATTACCGCATTTAGAAATTAAGACCCGAACTTGCCTTATCTTCAAAACGATCCTATATATTTTTAACAACTAACTACAAATTGATATATTGTTACTTATATTAGACTACATGCAATCATTCGATGACAGATCCTTCGATTTCGAATTTCCTATTATATGATAAATGCATTTACATGCTTCAAAGTTAAATATGCAATTGCCATATAGGTATATTGTTTGACAATAACATCTTCACCTCTTCCCTCCCCCCCTCCTTTTGTTCTTAAAAAAAAAACCCATCCAATATAAGAATTGATCTTTTATGATGCTAAAAGTAGTGTCCAACAAAAAATGGCGTTGCCAATCCGAACAATATATCAAAAATAAATAGCTCATGCAGATATTTTTCAGTATCAATTAGTTATGTATATTAGTGCTTCTAACTAGAATAAATGATAAGACTACAAAGTCTTTAAAGAAAAATAATACGATATTAAATTTTCCATACATGCCCCGGCGAAATACGGGATATACATTAGTTATGGATTGAAACTTGAAACCTAAGGTTTCAAATTCCCAACCATTTTTTGCTCACCAAACACCTCCTTGAAAAGATTCTCAAATTTGTGAAAATTATTATTGTGGCTTAAATTAGTTAGTCTTATTGAGAAAGGGATATATAAGTTAAGTATTTTTACTGTTTGAAGAGTTTCTCAATGGCTATGGACCAATTGTTGAGGAAGGTAACATAGTTGTACACGTCACCCAAATTTGCTCTTAATTAATAGCTAATAGGGCTAGTCATACATATGCTATCAATGGAGTTTACCTATATCTATATTGATTAAATATGTTTTTCTACACTACCTATTTGAATCAAGTTATGTTGATTATAATATGTTATCTTGTTAGATATATTTGTATTTTTTTTTAATGAGTGAGTACAACATCAGAGCATTAGACAATCTTTCTCTAAGAGGATTCGTCTATAGTGTAATTAGCTCAAATACAATGCAACTCAATGAAAGGGGAAGAAGACTTGTGATTTTACTATATAAAGGAAGGAGAAATCTAGAGTCTAGACTTACTTAGTCAACTTTTATATTTCCTTTTCAGTAGATATGTTATATTTAAACAAAGGAAGCATAATTAAGAAAAAAAATTAGGTCATATTAAGTAAAATTAACTGTTTAGATAGCGAAAAGTTGTTTAGGCAGTAGATAGCATTTCTAATTTAGTTGATAGCAGATAATTATTTAGATAAGCGGTTGAAACAAATGTGTTTGGTAAATTTAGCGATTGGGTTAGCTGATTAATGTAAATTGAAATAAAAGGATATAGATAGTTTCTAAATATAAAATTATTCAAATGATACTTTTGAATGTCAAAAACTAATACTGTTAGTTATCGAACACTAAAAATTAATTGATTAACATATTAACATGAACAAAACGCTAAATATTATTCAAAATATTGGTGTCGAATACAACCTTAATATCTTATGAGACTATAGATTTATCATAATACATTAGTACACGTATTTCACCTCGAATTGTTGTTATGCACGTTATGAACGTTGTTGTGCACGTTGCTTAAGTCCTTGTCTAACTTCCCTTGTTCAAGTACTGAAGTACATATGTGGCATTCTATGTGGCTCCAAACTCAAAGATATTCTTCATCATTTAGCCCACTTCTATATTATATATTTTGGTCGGTCTATGCACTTCCAAATTTTATTTTATTTTTTGTTTTTTGTGTAGCCAATGGCCCTAAGAAACGAATAATAGCCGGTCAATCCTTTGAAAGAATTTGCCACCCTTTTTTTCTTTTTTTTTAATAATTCTTCCACTCTCCAAATTGGACACTTTTTGTGTACAAACGAGAGTGCTATCAAACATGGCATTTGCCTATAACTAAACCATTAAGAAAACAACTTCATGTCTAATTTGAATAAGCAATTTATATGTATTGTCTCATCGTGCACCTCTCAACATCATATCATCCTTAAAAAAAAAAAAAATATACTGGTAAAGGCCATTAGGCCCCTATTTCAAGAATTGTCAGTGGACCACAACGGACGAGGAAGAAGGATATCAAAGTTCAGGCAATAAAGTCCAAGAAACAAGCCCAACTGTACAACCGCACACAAAATACAACATATGAGTCTCCCCAAAGACGAACCCAGTGACAAGCGTAGGAAAGGCAACACTTGCCTTCCGGCCAAGTGCTCCTCGATTCTCAGCATCATATCATCTATACCCCGCTCCCACTGTTTTTTAATTTTTTGGTTGGTTTTCTCAAAGAAACAAATATTTACAATGCAATAATTCAAACCTAGATGGCTCAATGAGTTGAGCCTTCGAAGCTTAGGATATAAATAACTATGACCATCCTTACAGAGAAAAGAGAAGGAGAGATCAAGGCATAAATGATTAGTGTATATGGTAACGTAATCTTTTGGAGGCAAATATTACACCAATGATTGAGCTAATCAGATAATATGAAGAATATCAAAGTAGATACGGTCCCATATCGAAAATATGTCTTGAACATGTATGAAAGGTCAAGAGTTAAGATGTTACTTCACTTATCGTCAATCAATTTTGTGTTTGAACATTATTTGAGCTTATATGCGTTGCTTGTTCATTTAGGCCTCTTGTTATGTACAAATTTAACAGACTATGAGGCATTTCCTAGATTCACAGTATAGGATTGTTTTATTATTATTATTATCCAAATTCCAAAAATTTAACATATGATGGGACCCTTATTATATCTATAACTTATATAGAGTTTGTCTTTTAGATTGTCTCATTTCGTGTCGTTTATGCTAAAAACTATAAATTAATAATGAAACTCCTTTCTATCCACAATATTTTCAAGGATCACGGCGACCATATGGAAATAATCAATTATTCACTCTTCTATGAATAACTAAAGCAAATAAATGTATGTCCATGATAGATACAATCAACAAGTACTTTTTATTTGCGTGAAATAACTATGTTCTTTTTGGATGCCTAAAGTGCTTAAGTAGGCAAAAACGTCAATGAAAAATATGTGTGTGATAAGTATTATCCCTGTCATATGCATCACATGTGGACATGGGTGCATATCCGTGACACGAGTCTTGTAGATAACAATAAGTATATGGTCTTGACTCTTTTTTTTTTTTTGGGGGGGGGGGGCCGCAGGGGTCAAGATATATTGTCATGACTCATACATACATGTGTATCATTAAAAAAAGGTAATCAAAGAAGAAAATATGAAAAATAAGGATTCCAAAAAGTACAACATTAAAAGAAAAAGATCTCTGAAATGAATTTTAAGGAAAGAGAAGCAACTCAAGCAAGAGATGGAATAATCATCAAATATCAAATATCTAAATAAGGAAAAGAAGAATTGAAAACTTTGGAATAAAAAATGCAACATTATATTAATTATTAGAAGGAAAAATTGAATACGTCAGTATAACTGAAAAGTTGCCTCACAACTGTAGGAATTGATCAAAAATTCTATGATACATACCCGTGTACCTAACTATGTACACACCTATATAAGAAGGTGTATACCATGCTAAAATACGTGCGTCTGTATCTAAAAAATTTTAAAACACGGTACACACCCTCTTATATAGATATGTACATAGCTAAGTACATAAGTATGAACCATAGAATTACTGGGAATTGGGGGTATATTCAACAAAGTTACAGATCTTCATTTAATTAAATTTTTATTCTGCATACCAGGATCAGGGGTTGTAAGTTGTAACAATTTGGAATACAATCAAGTTTTAAGAATTTGATAAGATTGTTTCTATCAGTCAACTTGTACAATTCTGTTTAGAAAATCTATTCTTAAAACTCTACAATTAGACGTACTAAATAATGTGTGAGTAAAAAGAAGACATGTCGAAAATATTTATAATAACTCAATCCTCGATCCAGAAAAATTGGTGATTCATAGGGTAGGAGGAGCTTACTTAGGAGGAGCTCGAGAGAATTACAAGACAACCTGAGCTAGATCGACAATACGAGAGAGTGCACGCCGGGGACGATGGTTTGGAGTTACAGGGACATGACGTTAAACTTAGCAAAGTTTCCATATGCAGAGCTCTGCATAATGAATTAATGATCGCGCTTAATCTGGAGAATAATCACAAATTGACCAATACATTACCAATAGTTTTTGCATTTACTTTTTGGGAGTTTAACTGCACCCGCAAATAACAAGAAAGTACATAAAATACAAAATAAAAAACGGATCTCATTATTATTATTAAAGTTATTGAATATTTGATGCGCTGTAATCTCTTGTAGTACAATCATTAAATGTTGGCTTAATTGGAGAAAATTAGTTAAGTTTAAAGAAAAAGACATATGAGGTTAAAAAATATAAAATTTATAGAAGAAGTCAACTCAATGATGAAAAAGATAAGGGTTAAGTTTTGAAAAGAATGAAACTCTACTGTGGGGGAGTATAATGTAGAGCTAGAACATAGACTAGGTCGAGTCGGATTCCGGTTCGTCAAATTTGAATGGGTTGAAAATCTCTCAACCTGAATATAACATGTCTATTAAAGAAGTTCGGAAACCTTGACTTATATTATACCTATTTAATTTTTAAACGAGTTGACCTGACTTTGACCCGTTTAACATGTTTAAGATAAAAATGGTCAAAGTTTAGGTTACTTATTACTTTTTAACTGTTTAATGTTTTAAACTAATATATAATTATATAGTATTAAAAATTAGGTTCACATACCATATCAAGCAATAACTGTCTAAAGTTCTCTCAATTCATCATAATTTACATTTATGCATTTTTTAACATTTGTGTTATTAATTATTAAATAAAAGGCTAAATAGGTAAATGATAAATGGATCAATAAGTTGTCATATTTAACCAATTTAATTAAATGGACTAATATATGCATTTTCTTATTTCATGTGTCAACCCATTTAACTAGATAAGTTGAAAATCTATACCCAAACGCGTTCAACTTCGTGTCAGTTTCGAATCAATTAATAATCTTGTGGGGTCAGCTTTGTCGTTTGTAGTTTAATGCAATATACTATTTGGAGCATAATCTAATTTTGCCATTAATTATGCAATAGCATTATTATGTTGACTTTTTTGAATGAATTTATTAGTGTCCTGCATTAAATACTACAATCTCTGTTTGATAATCTTCATTAATTCTCATAACATTGATACATACATACATACATGTTTAAATTTCTAAAATTAAATAACAAATAAATTACTTAAAACTCAAAAGGAATTTAATGAACTTAAGGCCATGCAGCACAACTAATATTTCTTTAAAATCGATAAAAATTCAAGTTCATACGCAAATCAAAAGTTATGTCAGGTGAGATGTAAAAAAAGTTACTTTATCTCTAAGCTATGAAATTGTAGAAAAATTAGTCTTATTAGATTATATATTTAAAAATAGTTGATTGCCTACTATTCTATTTTTTTTAAAATAGAGGCAAATTTATTAAATTACTAGTAATATAATTAGATCAATTACATTGTGTCATTTATATTGATTAAAATTGAAAAAAAAAATATCAATCACATGTAAAATAGGTGAATTGAGCTAAGTATCTCGAGGCAATCGTGTTAAATTTAACCATGTAAGATTTGTCTATATTACTTTTATGCCACTTACCTACTAACTTCTGTAAATAAATTTAACATGATAGAATTTAGGTGGTTAAATTTTAAAAATTAATAGTTCAAAATTCATATGTGTTATAAACTAAAAAAACACGTCGAAAATATCTTTGGATTATATATTGAAAATAAACTTATCTTAAATACGCTTCATTCTTGAATGCCACTAAAGGTGTGTTTGGTAGAGGTGAAAATCATTTTCCTGAAAAATGATTTTCTCATTTTATGGTGTTTGGTAAAACAGGGAAGGGAAATTCTTTTTCAGAGGAAAATCATTTTTCATTGAACGAATGAAAATATTTTCACTTTGAATAGAAAATAAGTTAATTTTACATTTCTTGGGCTCTAACACTCTTTCTCTATTCTATGTCTATTTTCTCGACATATGGTTCGAAAATTAAGGAAAATTAATTTTAGCTTTTTTGTTCATTTTTTGCTAATCAAACTCATTATCCAGAAAAATCATTTTTTCTTTTACCAAACAACTGAAAATATGAGTTGAAAATCATTTTATTTGAAAAATTATTTTACATAGAAAATTATTTTCTAAGAAAATAATTTTCAACCCTACTAAACACACCGAATATATATATATTTTTCCTTTCCTTTTAATTTTATCCTTCTTTGTATCATTTCTACTAAAATATTATCTAAAATACTGTATCTTTAAATTACTATCTTATGTTAAGAACCCCTCCTATTAAAGGGGGATGATAGAATAAAATGGCAACACTGCATAGAGTTTTTTTTGAAAAAAATAAAAATACAACAAGATAGGATGTATAGATATATATAATAAAAGTAAAAGTGTGATGAGAAAAAGCCATGGATATAATAACCTTTTTTTTCTCTGAGTCTTCTCATATGTGTGTGTGTCTGTATATATATATATATATATATATATATATATATATATATATAAAATTGCCATCCATCATCTCTAAGCCTTCCACACAACTCTCTCTCTCTTTCTCACACACACACATCTCGCCTGACTTGGTATTTGTTTAGTCTTATATCTGTAAACCGCCGGACATTCTTGTATAGAACATCACCATCTCTCTCTTTCTCTCTGCGGTCGTAGACAAAATCTCGGTATTGATTGTGCTATTTAGCCATTCCTAATTCTTCAAAATAGGCCCCCAAAGTCAACACACACTCCTCTCAAGAAAACCACTCTATTTTATCCCCCTCTCGTTTAATTTCTTTGCTTCACCCTCCTTTTTTGACCCCAAATTTCCCAATTCCGCGGTTTCTCAAACCCCTTTTAGATAAAGGGATAATTTTGCTTTCTGGGCACCCAGAAAATCGGGTAAAAATTGAGTCTTGGGTGGCGAATTGTCATCATACATGGTTGTGAACATGATCAAGTGGAGGCCATGGCCTCCATCGCAATCCAAGAAGTTTGAGGCCAAAATTCTGGTTCGATGCCTAACTGGGCTTCAACAACTTGAGGGTGATGATCATGGGTTGAGTAAATTGGCGGTCGAGATTAAGTGGAAAGGTTCCAGAACAAATGCGTTTCGTTCTTTGAGAAAGAGGGGAGTGAAGAGGGTTTCCTCAAGGGAAGAAAGTCTGGGTGAAAACGGCGTCGTTCAGTGGGATGAGGAGTTCAAGACTATCTGTGGGTTTTGTGGGTCGAAGGATAAGGTTGACGGCGTTTTCAATCCTTGGGAAGTTGTATTTTTGGTCTTCAATGTGAGTTCTTCATTTTAGGGTTTCACCTCCCCCTAATTTATCCTTTTTAGTGTTGTCTTCATTTCATTTGTGTGAAACCCTATTGCGGGTGAACTTCATCAAATTGGGTATTTTGCGAATTTTGGATTAGATTGATCTTCTGATTGAGTTGACTTTGTGATTGTGTGATAGAAGGATGTTTGCGTGTTTTTCTATAATCACTCCTTTTCGTTTAAATTCAATGGTGTATTGCGTTTCTTGAAAGCTGACTTGTTGGAGACGATGATGAGGTTGTGTTTTTCTCTGTTTTTTTAAACTTTTTGATAATTCATGTTGTCATCACCGTGTTGTTTTGTGGTCCTGTGTTCAGGATCCCTAAGATGATTTGATTATAGAATTCTGGGTTTCTGAAACATGTACTATCTTCTTGGAAGTACCAATTTTGGTAGCTGCTAGTACTATGCTTTCTGACAGCGGACTTTACTTGTTGATTTTGGTTGTCTGATTTGTGCACTATTCTGCAGGCTTTTCAGGGTATCCTCCTTGTTTTGTGACTTGCCCAATTTATTGGATTGCAGAAAACATTATTCATTTGTTGTTTTTTGCACTGTTTCAATCTCATTTAATCGTCTTTTGGTCAATTTTATTCATGAATTTGACATTTTGATTGAAACACATAAACTAGATGTCCTTATGTTCCCTTTGACCGTGTGCATAATTTCTTTTGTTTCAATTGCTCATTCTGGCTCTAAAGCATCTTACTCTATGTTATGCTTGTACTCTTTGTAGAATATAGTACTGGATTTGTTGGTTTTGACAAGATTTTGTGAGTTTCTGAATAGATCGTTGTAGCTTTTGTTGCTTGATGGTTCTGTGGTTGTATTAGGTTAAAATTGGGGGAATGCTCTGTTAGCTTTGTTCAAGCTGTTAAAAAATGTGATTGTCATTGTGAATAATTGCACCAATGAGTTTGCTTCTTCATTAGCTTAAACTTGCTTTTCTTTCCCCTATTTCTACATGATTGCAGTTGTTTTACCTTGCTGTTCAATTCCTCTGTGATGCATTCTGGCTTCATTAGGTTGTTTCCTCTTTCAAAACATAGCCTGATCTGTTGATCATAATTTAGGCATCGGAGAAGCGATCAAAAAAGAGGGTTCCCATTTCCGCGCCAGCAGTATTGAATCTTGCTGAATTTGCTTCTGTGGAAGATGCAAGAGAACTTCAGATCAATGTTCCTCTAACTATCCTTCGCCACTGTTTTAACTGCAGCCCTGCACTTTGTGTAAGTTCTTCGTAGCTATGTTCACCTTTTGTATCTTATCTTTTGCTTTATATGCTATGTTTAAGTATTCTAGTGTTGGCTTCTCACCATATTCCTTGCATCAAATAGATTTCTCTCAGCCTAATGGAGCTGAGAACCAGTCAAGAAATCTCAGAAGAAGTACAGAGACCTGTGATGTTTGCTCCATTGTCGCCCTGTTTTGGTACTTCTCTGCCGACTAAGAAAGATGAGGGTTCTACTTTAAGATCAAGTCTAAGAAAGGTCAAAAGCTTGACCGATTATGTTTCGTCTAAAAGGACCAAAAAGGCAGATCATGGGGAGGCCAGTAGTGACAGTAATAAGTTCTCAACAGGAAGTGAGGATTCTGAATACCCATTTGATACTGACTCACTTGATGATACCGATGAAGATGAATCCGGGGAAAGTAAAGAGGATACTGATGTTCAAAAATCTGTCAGTTATGGAACGTTGGTCGATGCCAACCTTGCTGGGGGAGCTCCAGATTTAAGAATTTCTTGTGAGGATGAAGATTTGGTGTATTATAGCAACAACAGTCGAGACATTGGCAGCTCACCTGCTAAGGATTTTGGTGCTGAAGCATCTGAGCAGGTGCTGAGGCAGAGTCCAAGGTTTCGGATTTTAGCATGGAGGAAGAGACGATTGAGTTTCAAGTCCCCTAAAGTCAAAGGAGAACCATTGCTGAAGAAAGACTATGCTGAAGAAGGTGGTGATGATATTGATTTTGATCGCCGGCAGCTTTCTTCCTCTGATGAATCAGTGGCGGTATGATGCACTTGCCCTGCCTGTCTCCATTCTGTTTTGATTTGGTTCTTTCATTTGTGCTTTATAAGTTCATTACTGCATTTAGATTTGCAAGAAAATTCTATTTTCTGCTTAGGACTATTCTTTTTTTGTTTTTTTGCTAATCTTTTTCGGCAAGCTATTATGCACCCTTTCCCATCTTCGTCTTCTTCTTCCCCCCTTGTTTAAGAGGGGGGGGGGGGCTTCCTTCCACGTTCTCTAGGGATTCAATAGTAGTTTCTTATCTCTCATACTGCTATTAGATCCCGATCTCCACCCTTATGCATTGCTAGAATTATTTTCAGAAGACTCATGATAAATCTGTATAAATGTTTCAGCAAATTGAAGGATCAACAGGGAGCGGAACTTTCATTTCTGAATTTGGGGATGACAACTTTGCAGTTGGTAGTTGGGAGCAAAAAGATATACTAAGTCGTGATGGAGGTATGAAGCTCCAGACCCATGTGTTCTTTGCCTCAATCGACCAAAGGAGTGAAAGGGCAGCCGGGGAAAGTGCCTGCACAGCATTGGTTGCTGTCATTGCCGACTGGCTTCACTCCAACCGAAGAGAAATGCCCATAAAATCCGAATTTGACCACCTCATCAGGGAAGGGTCGCTTCAATGGAGGAACCTCTGTGAGAACGATGTCTACAGAGAGAGATTCCCGGACAAGCACTTTGATCTCGAGACTGTCCTCCAGGCCAAAATCCGCCCCCTCTCTGTTGTGCCTGAGAGATCCTTCATTGGTTTCTTCCATCCTGAAGGGTTGGAAGAGGAGTGCTTTGGCTTCCTCCATGGTGCCATGTCTTTCGACAATATCTGGGATGAAATTTCCCAGGCTGCATCAGAGCAGAGCCCTGATAGTGAGCCTTTGGTGTACGTCGTTAGCTGGAACGACCATTTCTTTCTCCTCAGGGTCGATTGGGATGCCTACTATATCATCGACACATTGGGGGAGAGGCTTTTTGAGGGTTGCCAGCAGGCCTATGTTTTGAAATTTGACCAGAATAGCACCATCGAGAGAATTCCCATCAAACCCACCTCCGAAAATGAAAAACCCACCAAGGAGAAGGCAGAAAACAGCAGTTCTCAGGCAGTGAAGTTCGAATCTGGTTCACCAGATCAAGGTTCAGGGGAAGGAAATGAAGGGGAGGAGATGGTTGTGTGCAAAGGAAAAGAATCATGTAAGGAGTACATAAAGAGTTTCTTGGCTGCCATTCCGATTAGAGAATTGCAGGCTGACATGAAGAAAGGGTTGATGGCTTCAACTCCTCTTCACCACCGGCTTCAGATAGAGTTTAACTACACGGTTCAGTTCTTGCCAACCCCTGCTGAGTATGTGGCTCCAGAAATTGTAGCTGATTTCCCAGCGCCATCTGACAATGATGTGACAGAACCTGCAGTGGCCGATGTGGCAGAACTGACAGCAACAGAGGTAGTGGTTCCAGTGGCTGCTGATGTGTCAGTGTTGAATGTGGCTAATGTACCCGTAGCAATGGTGGCGCTGGCTGTTTCATAGAATAAACTTGGAGAGTTGTTCATTCTAACTATCTCCCTTCGTTTTTTTCTTTTTTTTGTCCCTCTCTTCTTTTCTTAACAGAGAGATGTTGGGGGGTGGGGGTGGTAATTATTTTGTGTAGTTTCTTACTGTTATAACTGAGATGAGGACTGGAAGGGTAGTTTCCTTAAGCCCTTCTAGAGAGTATTCGCCCTGTAAAATCAAGGGTGATCTTTTGCAATCTTATGTAGGCAGGTGTTAATGCTCTGAACTTATAGCGCTCCCCAGTCCCCACATGTTGAATTACCCTCTATTCCATAAATATTATGCTGTCCATCCGAGAGTTTTGCACACTAAAGCGTATAATAATGTTTACAAAGTGTAGATAGGTCCTCAGAATGCTTGGTCATTCGTTAAAAGAATTCTCAAATCAAAGATTCCATCAAGATTGGTCCATTAGATCATTTGTGGAGGACAGCATAGCACCACCCCAGAGTTAACTGTTGCTCAAGCCAATCCTTACGTGCACTGCAGTTTAACGAAAGCAAAGTATTCCTTTTGGTTCACATCGAGTACTTTTGTCTGGTCACAATCACAAATATGAAACGCACTACCACTAGTAGCCACATAAGCCTCATATTTTCTCAAAAAGGCGTGGAGAAGTTGTTTTGAAAGAGCTCCCATTTGTAGGTCAGAGCTTAGACCAGCCAACATGGGGAGGAATTGAAGTGCACGTTGGAAAGCTACGAGCCAATGTCTGCCACTTACTAAATAGTAGGCGGTAGCAAAATACTACCCCTCTTGGCACATCACTTAAATCATAGATCGAGTTCAAATTGGCTGGTGACATGACATAATTGCATGGAGGAAAATTTGTTTCTGTTAGAAATGAGAACCATAGAAATACGGTATTGCTTTTAGAAAAACAAAACAGTTATCATATATGGTAACTCAAATCTATATGTAGATCCCAAACTACCATATAATTGTATCTTAGGCCTAACCGTCCTACGAGGTATGTGTGAATTGCTTCTTAGCACAGTACTTTGTGTGAACATCACACGTGGAATTCCTCATCTCCACGCGTTGCATTGATTAGACATCCCTGAAGTCACTTGGCCATTACTCGCACACCTTTTTAGCTTTTGGGTTGTTTTCCATCTTTTGAGCCTGGAGGATAGATTGATCATTTGATTTCAATTCAACCTAGCAAAACTGACATATACTTTAGTTCCCAATATGATTGGCTTGAAAAAAAAAATCTCAACCCGGCATTTGGAATTGGACGAACTAAGTCAAAGGAGACCCAAAAATCCCATATATTGAAATCGAGCAGAATTTAAAACCGAACTGAATAACTCATTGTGTCTTCTCATGGCAGTCCCATTGTACCTTTTCATGAGACGACATACTTGCTTACATTTGACCAAGCACAGCCTAGATTTTTCACTTCTCGTTTCATGGCAAGTGTTCGGTGAACTAGTAAGCAACCCATCGTAATATGAAGAGGCATTCACGTCTTTGCATGTTAGAGCTCGCAATGATCCGGCTTGAGCAAACAATCTTCTATCCAATCCGGCAACGTACATGGTATTCCTGGGTGAGATACTGTAATGAGTCGAATGGCATTTTTTACACCCGTGTTTTTTGACATACAGGAAAGTTTTGATCCACAGCTGCCTGATGTGGCTATTGAAAGCAAATACTTTCCGGAGTGACATAAGAATTGAACCAACCCAATTCAAACAAATTTGAAATTCCATTGAATAATGTCACTCCAAACAGGGGCATCGGAGACAACTAAGAATAGAACGTCTCGTTAGTTGATAATGAACTAATAACATCCGCATTATCTGTACCTCTTTCGTAAGGGTAACACATTGATCTCTTTTTTCAAAAACATGAAGAATAGCCAGGACGAAGTTCTGGGCAAAATCAGAACTTGATAATAGGCGTCTGCTTCAAAGATGCTACTACTTGGTGGATTGATCTTGCAAATGGGAATCCCAATTCCCGGGCATGCAGTATCTTCAGTGCCCACAGCGTAATACCATAACCATACCAAAGAACCGGCTAAAATAATTGATCTTCATTTTAATCGTCTTGCATGAGCTGTGAAACGAGCTTCACCACTCCCAACATGGGTGCATCATTCTGCCCAAAAGATATACAGTTGTCCAGAAGAAACCACAGCAGTTCATGGGTTCTACTAGGCTAAACATTTCACTAGAAAATGCTTGGAATGAGGAAACTAAGGCACGGTAAATATAACCCACAGCACTTACCAAATAGACAGCATCAAAGGCTTTACGATAGCTGTCCAAAGATTCTTCAACTTTATCATTCCTGCAAGATTCACAGCCCTGCTGGTTACGGATCACACGTCAAAGGCAAGCATATAATATGAATTTGGCATTAAGTTTAGCATATGGCGTAACCGGGTAAGTCCTATATGCAATCTCTCCTCTCTCTCACACACACATAACCTATATACAAATAAGT
>JACYFF010031955.1:8635170-8665811 GCA_017589665.1 Selenicereus undatus | reverse complement strand
GTCTGAGTCTGAGATGCAGACTGCTCTATGCTGTAGCCTGTACCTAGCTTCGACATCATTCACAAACATTCCTTATGTAATTTTTGTTTTTCCAACTAGGCCTTCACCAAACTAGTGAGAGCATAACAAGCCAAAGCCACTGGGTCGCGGACCTTTTGTTGTTTTTGGGGCGGGGGGCAGATAACCAGTCTTCGCTCTCCAACTCCACTTTCCCCTCACAAGGGAAGTGCGGCTCCCCAGATGGGATGTGCCTAGGGGTGTTCAAAAATATCAGTAACCAATAACCCGAACCAAAAACCCGCTACCCGATCCGAAATCTCGGGTACCCGAACCGAAATATTTGAAAATTTTGGTTCGGGTAACCGAACCAATATATTTTTTCGGTTATTGGTTCGGGTACAGTTCGGGCATTTTGAAGATTCGGGTACCCAAAAACCCGAAACTTTTTTTGAAACTTTTTTTATATCATCCCTTCACTAAAAACTTTGTAAGTCAAGTATTCCCAAACCCGAAGAAGACAAGTACTTTGACTTCATTGCATTATTTTATTTGAATGCGTTGGGCATGAATGTGATGTTAACAAGTTTATGTCTTATGGAAGTATGGATTAATTGAAATGTGAATGGTGATAAGATTTCCGGTGATATTGTCATATTGTGTAATAATTTAAAGTGCAACTTGGCTCAATACGACAACTTTTTATAGCATAAATAGAAATAATTATATTATGGGTACAACAAAATTATTAAGCAAAGTAGGAAAAAATATTTTAGAAAAAATGGGTTATTGGGTAACCAAAAACCCGAACCGAAATTTTCGGGTACCCGAATTTCGGTTACCCGAAAGTTTCGGTTCGGATACGGTTCACCATTTTACCGATCCGAAATTTCGGGTACCCAAACCGAAACCTCCTTTGGTTCGGCTACCCGAACCATGAACACGTGCCACAGGAAGTTTCATCAAGAGTAATCCTTCCCCAAGAGAAAGTAAGCCCTTTATCATCTCCAAGCCTCAGGCAACCTTTCTAGGAACAGACACCCTGACGCAATATCTCCTAAGCAATTTTATGACTGTATATTCTAGGAATCATAGGAGATTTCAGAACTTATAATTATCTTAGTCTTATCTTACTTTGTAGCCTATTTTAGCTTTCGTTATCTTCTAAAGTATTTTCTATCATTTTTTCAGTTGTAATGATTTCTATATAAACCTCCTTGTACATTGAAGAAAGGCAGGCCTAAATGAAATCAAATTGAATTGTGAGAGATATTTGTGAGTGTACTTCTATTTTGTGCATGAGTTTCTCGATGTAGGAATTGCTCTTCAAGCATCCTACATCAAATTTGGTATCAGAGCGAATGATCTTCAATCTTGGCTGCTTCCCTTTGTGCCCTTTTCATTTTTCTCTTTTCCTACACACCTTTCTTTCAGCCCCAAAAAGGGGGAAAACCCACGGAACTCGAACCCTCGCAGGCAAACCTCTAAACCACCACCACCCTCCCTTCTGTCATCTAGATCCAACCGACCACCACTCTTCGGTCATCCACCTCCACCACACCATCACCACCTCCAGCCGATCACTGGAACCCTAAATTCCTAAATTTGGAAACCGTTATTTGCGAACTTCTCCAATTCCCAAAACCCTAGATCCCAAATTCACACTTGATTCCTTAAAATCATCCAAAATTGACTTCATCCCTCCCTTATCCTTTCCATTTTGCCCAAAGGTCCTCTATCAATTGCAAGAAAACTTTCAATTCATCCTTCGATTGAGTGTGTTGATCTTTGTGAAACCCTAAATCAAGAACCGTTCATTTGCTTGCAAATTGAATGCTTATGTGTCATCGGGCACCGACAGAGGGCCGAAACCCTCTTGACCATTCCGTCCCGCCACCGCCGGCCCATCCCTTCACCGAAACCGTCCTCGTAGGCTCGTTTGAGTCATTTCCAAGTCGTTGTACGGTTTCTTGTTTACTCTTTGAAGTCTCAATTCTAGTGTTGTCAAATCACTGGTTGCTCTGCTGCTGCTATTGCCATCCAAAGATGATTGCAGAGATGTGGGTCTGACCATTCCAAGTTCGCAAACCACCCATGTGAAGGCTGCTGCCTTGTCCCCATCACTCTCGGGTCAGTTTTGCTAGTGCAGAAGGTGCAAATCTTAGACCATAACTCGTGAACTGCTAAAAGGTGCAGGGTTCTCGATTTACTTTGACAAGAGTTTGGTTTTCTGGTGCTAAATTAGCCTAATTCCTGATTGTTTGAGTTTGTGAGTACTTGCTTAGATCTTGACCTTTTTTTTTTCTCGCTTCTTAATTCCCTGCTTCATTTGAGTCTTATCAATAATCCATATCAAAATTTTGCACTGTCTTGTGTGTGTAGCAATTGTTTATTGTTTTCGTGATTACTGCAATTTGTAATTTGGTCTAATTTCAGCACTTTCACCATGCATCCACATTTGCATCCACCATGTCCTCACCACCCAAACAGCTTTTTCAATCCCAGATTGATGCCCTGAACAACTTGACCATCAGGATGAGAGGTTTAGAAATTTGACCAGCTAGAGACTAAGATTGACAAACTTACCTGAGCATTTGAAAAGCGACCCATGTTTGAGAAACCTCAAACCCCCGCCACAAAATTCCCCTGAACTTCTCGTGCGGGAGGGGGGGTGGTCGCCATAAGTTGGTCGTCTATAAGTCAGGTTGGGCTAATGAGTTGAATTTGAGGAGAGGGAACTTGAACAATTGCTTCACCGTAACTGTCAAGAGTGAAAGCTAGCAATCGTGTAAGACACGGTCAAGGGGACCCCAGGGACCATAAGTTTGACACCCCTAAAGATAACAAGTGGAGGGGTAACTATAGGGAGTCTAGATGTATGGACCTTGAACCTGACCGTAGGAATATGCATGAGGATTACTTCGACATTACCACAAGGTCAAGGTCGATGTACCTTCGTTTGATGGTAAGATAGATGTCCCCACTTTCTCTGATTGGATAGTTGCTATGGAGGATTACTTTGATTGGTCCGAGATGTCGGATATTGAACGTGTTAGATTTGCTAAGATGAAACTCATAGGGCCTAGTAGGAAGTCACCTTTAGCAAATGCATAAACCTCCCATCAGCCAATGGGAACATGAAAGATAGGTTGAAAGAGAAGTACCTCCCTTCTTTCCATAAAGCCCACTTGGTTGACCAGATGCATAGCCTTAGGCAGACACACTCTGACTACATTAAGAGTTTTAAGGAATTGACTTAACGTCGTAACCTTGTGGAGGATCCCTCCATTACCATAACCCACTTCATTCGAGGCTTACAGACTGACTTCAAGAGAGAGGTAACCTTGTTTACCCCTTAGATTCTTGATGAGGCTTACCATAAAGCTATGGAGGTTGAAAAACTTGACAACGTTTACCCCAGCGACTTTCTACTCCCTCCTCTAGGACCCCTCCCACTCTGTTCCTAAGGTGAGTAAGGCTTCTGTGAGTGCTTTAACATCAAAGGGACATAACTTTCAAGTCCCACTCAGAGTAGTCCCGTCTGGTGGTGCACCCCCTGGTACTTCCCATAATCCAATGACCAATGTCCACTATTTTAGTTGTCGTAGGAGAGATTGTTATGCTTCCGAGTGCCCCCATCGTACGCTTGCATTAGAGCATGAGTCACGCGAGCCATTTGAACTTGAGGAAAAGGTTCATGACCCTGAGGGAGGCTTTAAGGATCTTGTTAATGTTGAAAATAACATTCACAATGATGCACATCTTAGAGTTTTTAGACACCTTTTGACCAACCCCATTGTGAACGATGAGTGGAAATGTACCACCATCTTTCATATCGTTGTTAGTTGGCGGAAAACTTATATGAAAATGGTTATTGATGATGGTAGCACCATAAATGTTATTGCCAAGTCCTCCATAAAGCGATGTCATCTTAAGATAGACCCTCATCCCCAACCTTTCAAGGTAGCATGATCAACAAGACCAACGTAACTGTCACACATAAGTGTAAGGTTCCCATCCAAATTGGTGGTTACAGGCACGAGATTTTATGTGATGTCCTTCCGATGGATGTTACTCATACCTTCTTCAGTCGTCCTTGGCTGTATGATTTGAATGTCTCACATCATGGAAGGGATAACATATACCTATAGGTACCTAAATAAGAGTATCACTCTTAACCTGTCGGCCAAAGAGTTGTTGTATTCCCCGAGTCTCAAACGTTCCTCGACCTTATCCTCTCCTATCAGTATGTCTACTCCATCAAGAGAAACTATTTTCCTTCTTTATCATAGAACTTTTGAGAGACTGAGAAACTCTAATAAGTTATATTTGACAATGTTAGTTAGGGAGCTAGCTTCAGAGTCTATTTTCTTCCCTAGTTCTCCCACTTGTGTCTCCCCTTCTAAGGGAATCCCATATGAGATTGATAAGTTGCTCAAGGAGTTTGTTGATATTGTTCCAGATAGCCCCCGGGTGAGTTACGTCCTTAGAGACATACACCATGCCATTGACCTAGTCCCTCGGCCAGCTGCCTAACATTCCCCATTATAGGCTAAACCTTACTAAAAGAGTTGAGTTGAATCATCATGTTAAGAAATCGTTGTCTAAAGGCTTTGTTCGCCATAACTTAAATCCCTGTGCAGCTCCCGCCTTCTTCCTCCTAAGAAGGATGGTTGTTGGAAAATGTGCGTTAATAGTAGAACTATTAACAAGATCACAATGAAATGCAGATTCTCCATTCCGAAGTTAGAGGATATGCTTGATAGTCTTGCTGTTCACACTAGTACTCTAAGATATACCTTCGCAGTGGCCATTATTAGATTCGCATTAGGTTTGGGAATGAATGGAAAACTGCTTTTAAGACCCAAAATGGCCTATTTGAATGGATTGTAATGTCGTTTAGATTTTGATGCTTCTAGCACATTTATGAGACTTACTCATGACTCATGTGTTTGCAGTCATTCTTAGGGAAGTTCTTGGTAGTGTATTGTGGTGACATCTTGGTGTTCAAGAAGTCTCGAGAACAACACATTGAGCATCGCAAGCAACTTTTCTATATTCTTAGAGATGCAAAGCTCCTTGCTAATCTAAAGAAGTGTGTCTTCCTCCAACCCCAAGTTCTCTTTTAGGGTTCATAGAGTCTATTCAAGATATCTCTGATGACCTGAAAAAGTGAAAGCTATTAGGTAGTGGCGTGAACCCAAGACCATCACTGAGGCTAGGAGCTTCCATGTCCTTGCATCCTTCTATAGGAGATTTAATAAGCACTTTAGGTCTATTATGGCCCCCATTACAGACAGACTGAAGAAATGGTCATTTCAATGGACTTCTAAAGTAACGTCTACTTTTAGGGAAGTCAAGGATAGGATGGCATCTGCTCCAGTCCTTAGGCACCCCGACTTTAACAAGATCTTCGAGCTTTGCGGAGTCTCGAGTTAGGAGGGACACCCTATAGCATTCTTTAGTTAAAATTTTCAGTGAATCTAAGCATATTAAGTATACCACCTATGAGAAAGAGTTATACACTCTGCTTCAGTCCTTTTGCAATTAGAGGTATAACCTTTTACCTCATGAATATGTTGTGTATTCGGACCATGAAGGCCTTAAAAACTGGAACTCTCAGTCTAGTGCCAATCCTAAACATGCTAGGTGGGTTGGGTATATTAGTGAGTATTCCTTTGTGCTTAAGCACAAATCTGGTGTTGAGAATAAGGTTGCTGATGCTCTCATTCGCATTGATTACCTTCTACAAACAATGCAGGTTGAGGTTCTAGGTTTTGAAAAACTCAAAGGTGCTTAGACCTCTTGTCCTGAGTTTTCACTCATTGACACATAACTATTGGTTGCTAAGCGCAACCACCATGCTAACTTTGTTATTCATGTTGGTTACCTAGAACCATTGCTTTGGTCACATATCGCTTCTATTAGCCCTCTCTCAAAAGAGATGTCTATTGCATTGTGTCTCAATATGGCATCTGTCACTTAGCTAAAATCAAGAGACATAATACTGGACTTTACACTCCTTATCCCACATGCTCCTTGGAAAGATCAGTATGGACTTTGTACCAGGTTTGCCTAAGACATCTCGTGATCTTGATTCGATTTTGGTTGTGGTCAATATGTTTTCGAAAATTACCCATTTTATTTCCTGTAGCAAGCCTAATGATGCTTTGCATGTTGCTAAGTTAATCTTTTGAGAGGTTCTTAGGTTGCATGGCCTTCGCGTCTGATAGGAATGTCACGTTCATCAGCTATTCTAGAAGACCTTATGGAGATTGTGTGGTACTGCTTTGAAATTTTTTGCAGCCTTTGATACTCAAACAGATAGGCAAACTGAAGTTGTTAATCGCAACCTTAGGGAGCTATTGCGAAGTGTTGTGGGGGAGAAAGAAGGCACTTTGGATTTGCCTTTAGCCCTTGTTGAGTTTGCAAATAACAATACAGTGAAAAGGCCCCAGATGAAAGCCCTTTTGAGGTTGTCTATTGTTACTACCCTTGCACCTCAACTAACCTCATTCCCCTTCCACTGATGCCCAAGTGTTACAAGCTGCATCCGCATTTGCACAGCATAGTCACGACTTGCATGCTGAGATTCAACGCAAGATTGCTTTGAGTAATGACAGTTATAAGCTTTCCGTTGACGTGCGTCGTAGAGCTGTGAATTTGAGGTGGGTGATTTTGTTATGGCTCATATTCAACCAGAATGATTACCCAAAAACTCTCTCAAAAAGCTTCACGCTTGTGCCATTAGACCTTACAAGATCATTTGATAATTGGGACCTAATGCATATGACCTTGATCTCCTGACAGTTCAGGTATTAGTCCTATTTTCAATGTGGAGGATCTCACTCTTCAATCTTCATCGAGGTACTTTTGAACATTCTTGTCTTCCCTTTAGTGTTTCTAGAGGTACCCAGTTCCCTGGGCTTCCACCCTTGCCACAACCTCATATTCACATCAAGCCGGTGCTGGATGACAAGTTTGTGTCATCTTCTCATGATGGGTTCTATCGTTTCCATGTGCAATGGTCAGGTATGGCCCCAATCATATGCTACTTAGATTACTGAATATGTGTTCTGTGATTTGAATTCGACTATCATAGATTGGTATCTCCAAGAGATTTCATTGGAGTCGAGTTCTTTTCAGGTGGTGGAGAATGAATGAATGATGTCACATCTTCTAAGCAATTTTATGGCAATGTATATTCTAGGAAGCATTGAAGATTTCAGAACTTAGGAATTGTCTTTTAGGATAATAATCTCAACCTTATTTTATTTCCTAGCCTATTGTAGCTTTTGTTATCTTCTAAAATATTTCTATCCTTTTTCAGTTGTAACAATTCCTATATAAACCTCCTTGTACATTAAGAAAAGACAGACCTGAATGAAATTAAATTGAATTGTGAGAAATATTTGTGTGTTCTCCTATTTTGTGTGTGAATTTCCCAATGTAAGAATTGCTCTCTGAGAGCGTCTTACATCAACCCCAAACAAGAATTCCCAACAATTAGCACTCAAAGGAACCCCTAGATAAGGGAGAGTTACATGCTTACATACTGAAGGACACAAACAGCCAAGGAAAAGACTAGTAAGCAAATCTGAAGGAGTGTAAGCATATGTTTAAAACTACCCAAATTGTTAGACGACTAGATGTACGGTCATCAGAAAACACCAAATTAGAAATAGACTTATCATCCCCATCCATTTGAACACGGTTCAGACATCCATGCTCAACATTCCTCGACATTACACAATTGAAAATATTTGCTACCAGTATGGAAATAAGAGACACCGGATCTCCTAGGCTAAGACCTAAGTCACCTGCTACAAATTGCGAGGCCTAAAATCAGTAAGGATATAGAGCAACAAAACATATCCTCCATTTAGAACCAAAAACATTACACTCCATGACGACCTTATACAAGAAACCCCAACCCACTGTGTCACAAACTTTTTTTTCCAAAAGCGATCTGAAAATTGATGCCTTAGGCTATTTTGTGGAGCACTCGGAAGGGGAGGAATCGCTGAATTTCTTAGGGCAAGGCCGGGTGTCATCAAGAATTCAAGCTTTACTTTTGGAGAACTTTTTATATTTAGAATCGACTTCTCAATCAGGGTACAATTACAAAGATGACTTCTTGGATTTTGTTGATATCATTAATTGATTTATTGTGGAATGTGGAGAGCTTGAGAGCATGATGTTATTGTGATTGCCCCCTTTTGTACATAGGTAACATCCCCCTTTCACATCTTATTAGTACAAGATTTTATTTCTCCCACCAAAAAAAAACCTATGCCACTCTTCCGAGCCCATCCTAGCCGTCTGCACCACCTTATTGACAGAAAAGGTTTCATCGAAACTTGGCAGCTGCCTATGAAAGCACTTGGCTTCTTAGAAAGTGAAATTTGGCAAATACAACAATATATAACTCCTATAAATTTCTAAATTATCTTTCACATTATACATATTAGATATCGTTCAAATTATGCATCTCTTTCTCATTTATGATAACATGACTTCTACATGATCCTTCATGACCTCCTCGTATCGTATCCTGAAAACTAACTTCATTTTCCCCCCATAATTGCCAAATCTGTTGGAGGTCAATGAAAGACTATCCTAATTGCAGGATATGCACGGCAAAAGGCGATAAAAGTCATAAGGTTTCTAGGGAAGAAAAATGATCTGCTTTAAAACAAGATAAAATAAGATCAACCAACTCACAGAAATCCCACTGATATTCGTGTTTCATAATTTAGGCCATCAGACATTCCCAAGTCTCCGGTATGATCACCTAGAAGTAGGACATTGGTCCTCTTTTTCATTGTGGCAAAATCAATGACAGGTCCATCCGCATTTCCCACAGCATCATGTAGAGGTGCTGCCATATCAAGGGCATGCTCATTCTTATTCAAGACATGAATTGTTTTACCTGGGAAAGGACAAGACAAGGTTAAATAAAATGTCACGTGGCAGAACACAGAAGCAACTTTACTCACAAAACTAACATGATACTGAGCTAGCGAGCTCTCAACAGTAATTGGAAAAGGGCATAAAGCCATAAAGTAAGACCGTGCAGCCATCTGCCCCCTGCTGAGGAAGCTGATCACATATTCATTTTTGAAAGCTTATACAATCTTCTGCAGCATTTGCTTAACCAAGTGAGAGTACATCTCCTACTACAAAGTGCACTGACCCAAGATGACGACAATGCAGATTAGCTTCACAATTCTTAACTGCATAATAATAGTAATACCTTTGAAACCCACAAGATGGCTGTTATCATCGAAGACCATCCGGTTTGATACAATCTCAATATTCTTGAAGGATCTATGAAGTTTCTGCCTGAGGACCTTTCATGTGACAAGGGACCAAAAAAAAGAAAGAAAAAATATATATAGTGAATAAAAGGGACACAGTACTCAACAAGTTATGGGTGAATCGAATTGATTTGATCTACCTCCTCTATAATATCTGCAAGGCCTGCAGAAAAAATGAGAACAGGAACACCTTTCTCCTGAAATATAAGCAAGACAAAACAATAATTATTACCAAAAGAAAAATCTTCCTCAATAGGACTATTGCTTCTCGGGCGGGGGGGGTAATTGTAACCTTTCTTAAAGAAGCTCTCTTTACATGTTACTCAAAGCAGATGAAGTAGAGCATTCGAAGTTATTTTTTCAAAGGAAATCATCTGAACAGGCCAAATTCAGCTAAGAAGTCTAGGTTAACCCACTCTGGTGGGTATGTGCTCAGCAGAAAACACATTGAAAGATGATGGATTAGCTGAAAAAATATCATCGTAAAATGGTTCTCAATTTGGTCAGCAGGAACTAAACTGCCAGGTTCCCTAGTCGTTAACTGAAGAACAAACGAAATGTACATAAAATCAGACACATCAAAAGAAACTTGAGAAAAAGAAAACTCAGGACATGTTGAACATCACCTCTAAGAGCTCAAAGAGTTCAACCACACCCTCTCTAAATGCAATTCTGGCATTGGTGACAGACTTCCTAATATCATCATAAGTTAGACCTCCCTCAACTAGAAGAGCATGCGTCTTCTCCCACCTGTTTTAATGAGCAGCATCAATTTAATAATCAAGCCCTGGAGAACAAATCAAACAGCGTTCTGTAATTATGAATCCCTTTATCCAAATAGGATGCTTTAGAGGGCAGGAGAAGGAAATGGGCTGTACTTAAATAAAGATTCAGGGCAAATGTAATGAAACCACCTGTAATACATTATGTAACACTTGCCCAAGCCATTCTAATGATAACTAGTCCTGAAAGAGGTACAACGTATGGGCCGCGAGAATATATGCACCAAGTCAGTTTGACAAATGAAGGGTCAGATTTTGGCTCCAAGCCTCCAGCCTAGCATGAAGCCCAAATTAGTCCAAGGCAGTTAAACTATCCAGCAGGATCGAGGTTTATGTGGTATTGAGCTAATGTTCTCAGGGTCTTTCAATAAAATTCTGGTCTCGGCCTCTTGTGGATATGAAGTGCATAGTCCAAGTCAACTCAGGGAAGAACTGCATGGCCAATTGTTGGATTGGAAGCTAGGCTGGAAAATGAGTTCACCAGTCTTCTAAATCACTTTCGAGATTGACACAATGCCAGTTTGCCTACATTTAGATCTCTCCAAACCTTGGTCATGCTAGATCCACAAAGGTAGAGTTGGTTGGCCCCCCCCCCCCCCCCCCCCCACCCCCCACCCCCAAAAAATGATGCTGTTGATTTCAATTTTTAAACAAGCTGTGATCCCTGACTGTAAGGTGAGAAAACAATTTCATAAGAACGGCCAGTATCACATATTGCAGAAACATCCTCCTGGTGCGGGCAGAAAAATCCTACTTCAAGGAAAACATACCACCACTATCACAAGCTACTTTTCAGGATCCCACAGGTGGGTTCAAGCAACAAAATCTCAAGGGAGTGTAGTCTTAATTCGAGCCATCAACTGAAACAGATCAATGAGACAAAGCAAAACTGAAAACGAGACAGCCACATTATCCACATCCATGAACAACAAAGCTTCAAAGTAGAAGGTTGATGTTTGGTAATGGAGAACAGTACATTCTTAGCAAAACTTTGCTGTTTTTCGAGCTACTATTACATACATGAAGAAGAGGAGGACCCAAAAAAACTCTAATCGGAGAATCTCAGGTGAGGCAAAGTTCAACGATAATAGACAGTTACCATTCTTCCATGAGCTTTGTTTTCTCGTCAACTGGAATTGTGGGACAAATTTCTAATGGACGGTAATATTCATACAGTTTCTGGCGCTTGATATCATACTCTCGATTTCCCTGTTGTAACAATGCATGACTGGCTAAACATGCAATTAGAGAACATAAAAATCAAAGCACTGTGTGGAAGATTGTCCAAAATTATTAGAAAATAGAACGCTGAATGCCGACTTACTGTGGCCCCTTTGACCGTTGATATTGTACTTTGTCAATGTACCATCAAAATCAGCAATTACCTGACAAATAAACTAAGTTAAGTTTCCAACACCATACACCAAATGGGCTTACACATGTTCATTCCCACAAAGTGCAACTAATTTCCAATGAGACTATCAGTCACATCCAGCAAATAATCGGTCAATCTCATTTTACAAGGCAAGTTGGTATAAAGCACACAATCTCTTGCAAACAGTTATGACCACGAATTACACAGCAAAATTGAAAGATTACACAGCCAACCATTTGAAAGAAAAATTCCAGATAATTTAATCTGACAAAGGACAGAAGAAAACCTGAAGTTTGGAAGGACCCGCGGCACAAATAGCAGCTATCTTATTCTGAAGTGAAGTGGCATCACCCACAACCACTTCCCCGTAATCAATACCCTCCATTGATACACTCCTTTTGGCACAAAACAAAGCCCTGTAAACCATGCCCAGATGCAAAAGAGAGACGAAGATGCTTCAGATTACTAAACTAAAACAAACAATACCCTTTTGAATACAATTCACAAACAATGTGAGGCATGATTTTAAAAGTGGAGGGGGTGATTTAGAAGTGCAAATATTTGTGAAATGAAGAAAAGAACGGAGATTTAGATTTAGGAGAACCTGGAATTGAGGCGATGATGATTGAGGAAATTGAACCGCAAAACAGAAGTAGTAGTAGTAGTAGCAGCAGTAGAAGTTATGGAATGGAGGCGATGGAGAGGGTATTGGTAGCTCATGTCATGCAATGGCTTCCGAGTTTTGACGCCCAGAATGAGGTTGCAACATTGCCCACCTGTTGTTATGGTTCCCATTAAACTGACACTCTGCTTTTCCTATTTGAATCCTTAAAAAGCATGGAAAAAAATTAACAAAAACGCCATCATTTATTTTTGAAAAGAAAACATCAAAAATAAATGATATAGAAAGTATTATATATAAGCAAGTAATAAAATACAAATCAATCAATGCTAACAAAAGATATAGAAAGTATTCAACGGGTGATCCATATGAACAGCTCACATTATAAAATAACAATACCTTTATTTTAGATTATTTTTAAAATACTTTTTAAATACATATATTTTTTAATTTATGTAGCAGCTTCAAAGATTATCATCATATATATATACATGGTAGTATATGAGGTTATGTCCAATATAGTTGGAAAAGACAAGTTTGAAATTTTTTTTCATATTTGATCGTACGAACTAAAGCAAAACATATCTCTTAACTTCCTCAACGTCGTATCTATAGAGTAGTAGGTAGTTTACTGTTTTTAAATTTAGAGTCAAGCGAAGCCATTCTCTATCTAATTTTACAATTTATAGGTAATGTTGTTACATCAGATCCCCACCCTGCATAATGGTATAATTTTTGGGGTATTGCATTGGGATTTGGTAGCATATATGAGGTTATTTATGTGTTTAATGGTATTAATTTTGAATTTACAATTGAATAGCTCTAGGAAACCATACAGTGCACGAGATTTATATATGGAACTTTTTATTTAAATTTTTGAATTTTTTATTATTTAATTGAGATATTTTATAATTCTCTTCATGATAGATACATTAACATTTGATCACATATAAGTCTTGGATATAATATCATACTTTGGAATTGTCCTAGTAATTAATTTTTTATTCATAGCAATAATTATTATCAAAAATATTAATATTATAAAATTTAAAATTAGGGTTGTACGTACCTTTTGAATCAAAATATGTATTAATAGAATATTTATTAATAACTTTAATATTATTAGCCGTTGTTAATGTCTGGGTGATATTGAAAGTCAAGATCTTTTATTATATATGATATTTTAAATTTAAAAGGGCAAAATATATTAATATTAGATGTGATAAAAAAAGAAATTAAAATAATATTTTGCGACAAAGGAAACCATGACTGAACTTAACCCTCATAGTTTGGGCTCAAGCCCATATATATAAAAATAAACTACACTAGGCCAAGAGCCCAAGCTCCATTTGGGTTGTAAATTTGTAACCACCGCCCTTTTACTAGTCGGCTACATGCCTCACATATAGCTGTCTGGGGCCAACCAATTACGTGCAACCTCTCCCAACATAAACCCCACTCCCTTCTCGTTTTAGTTGCAAGGCTAAGCTGCAAATTACAAAAAAACTGTGTGAAGTTATAGAAAAAGAAAAGTTGTATAAAAAGTTATACCAACGCACATAGATTGGTTCAAATACTTTGACACTTATTCCCTATAAGTAATGTCTCGGGTTTAAGTCTTGTAAAAGGAGAAAATTTGATATAGGAGAGCTTTACCCCTTATCGGATCAATAATAATTCAACTCCAGTGAAATTGAGGATCCAAGACCCCCCCAAAAAATGTATAAAAAGTTATAAAAGTAATTAAAATTGTATCTGTAAAGACTTAATTAAAAGAGTTATAAGTGACTATCAGAAGGTACGACGAGCTAGTTGTAAGTAGTTGTGATAAACTATTAAAAACTTAGCTTGTAATGTCGATGAGTTGTAAAATGATCAATACCTCATTCGTAGAAGATTAAGGAACAAATCCTAAAACGATAAATATACCCTTTATGAAAAGCTAGCTCTAAATAGGATAATATTTAACCAGAAAACACTAAAATAGCTCCACAAAATGTTGTCAAAATCACATGTGTGACAAATAATAAATCTAAGCAACTAAATTTTTGTAGCATATACACGGAAAAAAAAAGGTACAGCGTTTCACAAATCGACGTGAATAAGAGACATATTCCTACAACTATTGCTAACTTCTATATGCCAAATTTTGCCACTATTGTACAACTAGTCTAGTCTAGTGTGTCAGTGTGTGTGTTCGAAATGGTTGATTCTTGCAAGCAAGACCAGTGCTTAATCTGAGGTTGGACAGCAGAATTGAAGCCAAGGAAGAAATGAAGCGTTGCAAACTTCTCAATTGAGACACACATCGACGGTGGTAGCTCACGAGTCACACCTGGGTTTGCGACTTTGATGACAATGGATTTTGCAATACAAGCGGCGTGAAAGAAACAGTCAGCCACATAAAGACAGAGTTCAAGACAGAAGAATCCACCATTTGGGAAATTCTGTATTGTACATTGCAAACCCTACAAAAAAGAAAGAGGCAACAAAACAGTTAAGATCATTAGAAATTGTGACATGAAACATTTTGCACTTGTAGTTGATTGATATGTATACCTGCTCAAGGAATCGTATGGCCGCCCCGGAAGATAACATTATCATTGAGCTCGTTATGTCAATATTAACTTAGGAAAGGGAGAAAAACGTACGTTATGAATGAGAATTGAGTGAGATAATTGAGTCGATAAAGCAACAAAAAAACATGAAATTTAGCAAATAGAGCCTTAGATCCATAACAACTATTATACGAAGGAAAATCAGGAAAATATTTATTGAAAAAGAAAAAAAATATTTTCCTCTATGGTAGTGTTTGGTAGGGGGAAATTATATATTTACCAGGTGAGTGAGAAGCCATAGAACGACGGAGGACATGGGCGAGGTGATGAGGTGGCATTACTACTCTGAAGCCATGACTATAAGCGTTCTCCATGTCTCGCATACGGCTCATGTCTACACTCAATGTTCTCCAAAATAGCATCTCATGGAATCGAACCCCTGACTCTACAACAAAAGGGTGTATGATATAGCCTTTGCTTTCAGCTCTCCACTTTCTTGCCTTCTTTAAACAAACGATAAAAGGGAACAAAGGAAAGAAAGAAAACAGTTGTTTTTGGTTGAATAGATACTAACCTTGATGATCAAAGAGCAAGTAAAATCGATTGAAATCCGAATCGGACAAAGCATGGATGTCAACTTGGTCATCATCATTAGCGAGGCTAAGCAAGTAATTGAACATGCTTAAATCCAACAATATTGTCCATGCAGATGAACTAGGGTTTCCCAACGTAAAATTATACGAGTCAAACCAAGCAGAATTCAGAAAGAGGGAAACTGGGACACGGTGATTAGTGTTCATCACTTCCACAAACATGCAATCTTCTCGTATCGTCATCCGACCGTACCTTTCAACGCCGGAGATCGCTGCAACTATTCTTTTTAGCCTCTTCGCCTGCTGAACCTTTGCGTGTAGCATCATCATCATCATGGTTAATTAAATTAATTGGGATGCTTGGAATTGACGAGAGCTATTGGTTACGGAGGAGAAGTTATTGGTGAATATGGACAAGAGGCTGAACGTGGGGGAATTTGGTTGAGTTTGGAATAAATATATTCGTTTTAGGGTTTAGGGTTAGGAGTTTTACTGAGTACTTTTTCGGTTTTGTGGTTTACGTGAAGTCAATTGGCGGGAAGATGGCGTCTTTTTTTTTTGGAGGGGGTAATTTGATTCAAAAAGTTGGGATGATTGGAGTTGGAAATGAATGAGTGAATATATATGAATATGATTTTCATGCCTAATATAACTTATTTAGGCTTATGATTATTTTATTTTTTTTATGTCTAATATGTATGGGTATGAGTTTATGTAAATCGGTGGAGATGGATAGGTTTACTTAGACACACACTTAATAAGATTGAGTGATATACACACACACACACACATAGTATTGATGATCACATTGAGGATGAAGTAGGATGAGCACATTGAGGAGTTGGTTGTCTTTCTCTCATATTTGATCACCAAACATAGCATCGATGATCATAAAAACTAAATTTATTGATCACTGAAACTAAAATTCTTGATCAACAAACATATCCGTCACATATTGTGTTTATAATATATGTTTTTATGTATGACATTAGTTAGTGATCAAAAGATTTTCTTGTAACTTGCGATCATGACAGTGACATATATTTGGTGATTGTGTCCATTATTGACATGTGAGTATAATGCTTTACTTATGTATTGATCGTGAAATTACGATTGGTGATCACAATAAATATGTTTGTTGATCATAAAGTATACACTCAATTTGTTGTTACGTGAACTTTATTTGTTGCAATTTCTACTTTGTTTTCATGAAAAACCATCACATATGTTTTTCTTTAGGGTACTAATTAGTGATCAACCGACTCTGTTTTAATAATCATCATAATTATGTTTGGTGATCAATTGATCTATTTATGGTGATCATTAAAAACATGTTCATTGATCACAAACCATATCCTTAATTATAGTTAGGAGAGCTTTATTTTTTATGTATTGGAGTTTTACTTTCATTAAAAATCATAATATACGTTTTTACTTATAATCTTAATTAGTGATCAATAGGTTTGGTTTTAGTGATCATCAATACTCTATTTGGTGATCAAGGGCCTGTTTTATTTCGCGTTTGAGATAGAAAGATAGATGTAAGGATATGTAAGGAGCTGTAAGAAGCTGTAAGGAGCTGTAAGGAGCTGTAAGAAGCTATAAGAAGATGTAAGGGGTTGTGAGGAAATGTAAGGAGTTGTAAAGAGATGTAATGAGAGGTAAGAAGCTGTAAAGAGTTATGAGGATAGATGTAAGGAATTGTTTAATGTTATAGAAAATCTGTATGGGATGTAAGGAGATGTAAGGAAATTTAAGAAGATGTAAGGATATGTAAGAAGATGTAACAAAATGTAAGGATTATGTTAAGGATGGAAGGAGGTATAAGGTGATGTAAGAAATTGTAAAGAGATGTAAGCTCTTAACTAAACCCTAAAAAACGCGAAATAGAACAAGGCCCAAGTCTCGGTGATAACTAGATAGCACTTATATGCGCTCATCCTGCTCATCCCATAGAGCAGCTTATCTTATCCGAGTAACCATATATATATATATATATATATATATATATATATATATATATATTCAATTTTTTAAAAAAGAAATCAATGAAGCAAAACATCATATATGAAAATTAGTGATTGGATTTCATTTTCATTATAACAAATAATAATAAACTGAACTTAACATTAGATGTATCAAATTCTTATATATTTAGGTGTTATTGTTGTACGGTTTTATTTATTAATTAGTAAATGTTTATAATTTAAAAAAAGTTGATAAAAACTATATATTAAAAAATTAGATACCATTAGGAAAAGAGGAAAAACCAAAAGAAGTAACAATGTCATATATTGGACTTGTCTCAGTACTCTATAGATATATAGTACTTCAAAAAAATATGAAGTTTAGCAGCCAAAAAAAAAAAAAAAGAAATGTAGAATTATATACGTATATATCCTATGTCCTTATTACACCCTTTTGTCCATATATATCTCAAAACTTAGTTTTACATCTCTTATCTATTTTCTATATATGAGTGGCGTCATGAATGGATTGCACTTGACATATAAATAATGTGAAAACTTTGAGAATCCTCATTAAGATTATATAGTACTCCGCTTCGTCTCTTTTCTTATTTATTGAATTATTTTTTGTTTAAATTAATCCTTCCTTCTTTATCAAATCTCTCTATATATGTACCTCATACCTTAATCATCTTGTAAGATGAAACATCCTTCTGTGTATATTAAACTACCATTAAACAACCCCCGCCCCCAAAACAAAAAGAAGAGTGGGGGATAGTATGTTGAGCCAAGGCCGTCATTCTAGACTAACAGCATGGAAATTTGTTCATATCTTAAGATCACTGAACACATAAACACACGCACGCATATGCACCTGTCACATCCCCAAAAGAAGAGGGGCGCGAGATTAGACCATCACCACCCTATTAAGCAACCATTAAATCCCCCCAACCCCAAAAGACATAAGGCGGCTGGGGAGCACTAGGCTGAGCCAAGGCCCTCGTCTTGGGCTAACCGCACGGAAGTTTGTATCCCGAAATCACAAATACTCTTCATGGGCGTTGGTTGATTTGTCATCGCAGTAGACTTGATCCATATGTGTTAATCTTAATTTGATGGTTGTATAAATAAACTACTAACAAACGAAAGGACGAAAATTGTTCCCTCTAACAATTTGTTAGCTTCTGTCAAGGGCCTCTAGCTCGATTGATACATATTAGAATAAGGGTCATTTGTACGCACCTTGAAATTGGATGGTAAACTATCAAAGAAGGTTCGATTCAAATAGTTTTGATTTTGATTGTGATTTCCAAATATTATGAACTGGTTCGATCAATTTCAGTTTTAATTTCCAAAATAATATGTGGAATCACTGTTTGACAAAATTGTTATAACTTTGTTTTTTGAGTTTTTTTTTTGGATTAAGTTATTGTTAATTAACACAAGTTGGGTAGCCATCTACACTTATGATCAACTATTTTAGGAATATCCATATTTGTATTTTATTTTATAAAAAAATTTATCATAATCTATATGAATGATGGTAACATGGTAAAAAGATAGATAAAAATTTGTAGACTAAATTTATCTATAATCTTCCCAAAAAAAAAACTCCCTAAGTTTATCTATATTATTAGTTCTTGAGAATATTACTAAGGCTATGTTAGATAATAACGTTTTGAGTAGTGCTTAGTGTTTTGACTAAGTCAAGATACTAATAAGTTAATTTCTAGTGTTTGGTAACTTAGTGTTTTGACTAGCATTTCAAGTAGCGTTTAGCGTTTTAGGCAGCGTTTCTGAAAAACTAACAGTATTAACGTTTGACATTTAGATTTTTTGCCAAAAAATATCTTTTGGAGGTTGTCTATATCTATTTACGTCAATTTACATTAATCAACAAACCCAATAGCTAAATTTACCGAACAAATTTATTTCAACCGCTCATCTAAACAGCTATCTGCTAATAGTTAAATTAGAAACGCTAATAGTTACCTAAACAACTATCCGCTACCTGAGCTGTTATCCCCTACCAAAAAGCTAATTTCAGAGAACATGACCTAATTTTTTTTTGGATCAGGTGGCAAACATGATCTAATTTAATTAGCTAATGTTGTATTCTTGGCCCCCAAAAAAAAAAAGAAAAAAAAAGACAAGGAGTATTTTAGCAAATTTAAAGTAGTTGACTGTTAAGTACTTGAAAAGTAGGTACTTCATGTACTTAAAAAACGTGGTGTATTATGTCCCATGTAGAACCATGATTTTTACGATCAACATGAATTCTACTTATCCATTTATAAAAGACGTTTCACTTTTAAAAGGTTCACATATTATTAACAATTCTTTATTGGAATTTTGATGCCTAAAAAATTCTCAAAAATCTCGGTAAAAAGCAGCAAATCCCATAATGGAATGTGTCACTCCTGCAATTAATCTCCCTCGAAGAAAAGCAAGCCATTGTGCACGATAATTATTATTGTAAAAGGATCCGCTCCACTTGGCTTGTTTTAGTCACATCAACGAGTAGTTCATTGTACTGTATACTCCCTTTGTTTTTAGTTACGTTAAATTCTTTTATGGCATTTATTTAATTAACCTTGTTAAGTGCATTGATTAGGCTCCACTAAGCATCAATGTTAAATGCTAATCCAATTGCTTCATAAAAGTGGTAGGTCTCACTGTTTTTTTTTTTAAAAAAAAACTTTTTTCCCCACCTTGTTAAAATTAAATATTTCTAAGCACTCTCATAATCGATCTACTTGTTTTTAAAAATTAATTTATCTTTTACAAACTAAAAGATTTAAATAATGAGACAGTTAATACTCCACATAAAATTAAGGATGTTGAGGAACAGTAATTTTTCAGTGCTAGTCGACTATTTTTATAATTGAATTGGATATTAGAATGGTTAATTAACATTAAGTACTGACCTAAGTAAGGGGACTATTTAAATAGAAGGAACTCACTAAACTAACCAAACAAAATTAGGTGGTCCATCTTTACTTCCCATGTCCTATCTCAACCTCTAAACAATAACTCTTTAATTTATGAGGATAGGTACGGTCCATCCAAAAGAATTGGCACCTTGATAGTTTTAGGAGGGAGGTTTCATTTATTGATGATTATCTTGCCAAATGTCAGAGGATTCTAATTAAGTTTGCTTAATTTTGACTTAGTAGCCTGTTAATTAGATGGTGTTTCACTTAGTACTCACAAACTTCAACATGGCTCTAGCATGCATCATAATTCGAAACGACTTCTCAACAAACGTATGCCTGTCAATCAAGATCATTCTTATAGTTATCAGTTTCTCATAAAGAATCGAAAATAGAACACTAAATGTCCAAGACATGACCAAAATTTTAAGGATTATGGTGATAACATAACTCTGTTGATCATGCCAATGAAGACATATCACTTCATAACAAGATCTTATGTATTTGTAGAGGATTTTATGTCTCTTCATGAAATGAAAATAATAATTCAATATTCATGTATGTATTATTATATTTCTATTTTTATAAAAAATAATCCAACAATCACTATAAAGCGCTCTACAAGTGAACGTCTATTCAAAACTTTTACTTGATGTGATTTTTAAACCTGAATTTCAATAGTCCTGATATTGAGTTATATTGTTTAAGATAAGTAAGACATTCACGTGATTTTGAAAAGGATATAAACACTTGATCCTCTAGTGTGCGTAAAAATGAAACACACCGTTACTAGCTATAACATAGATTATATTATTATAAGGATTTATATTAAACAACCTATAAATTTTATTTGTAAGACTTGCTCAATAATGCCATTGACAGAGTAGGCTGTCCCACTTGAAAACATAAAAATCCAGAAACAAAGGGGGAAAAACAAAGGTAAAATCATACTACCGCATATTGCAATTAACGTGGAGCCCAATACGTCCATGGAAATTGTTGTACGTACCTTTGGTTTTTCTGGGAAGTACTAAATGTGGAATGCATGGCACAATTTGCCTGGACACTGAAGAAGGTACAGTCACGATCGAGTACAAAAGGATCCTTAAATATGAAAATAATATATGAGCTCGCAATCATACTGTACACTACCAAAGTAGATAATGAATTCTTATTAGAACAATGTGACGTAAAATATTTCTTTAAAATAGAGAATTTTAATGATAAAAAATAAAAGTCCAAATCACGATATGTCGACATAATTTTAGTATATTTGTTGTTAGTATAGGGTTCTAAAATTTGGCCAATTTAATTGCAATCCAAAATCCAAATGCAATTGGCTAAATTTATAAGACTTTTGCTTCAAATATGAACTAAAAATGGCCTTAAAATAAGCATTTGAATTGATATAAAGTGTCTTAAATTCAATATAAACATATTTGAATCAAATAAGCTATTTATCGAGTAGAAATTACAAAGTAATTTCAATTAGATAAACACAGATTGCTATAAATTCAAAGCCATCTTTAATTTTCTTCTAAGACCTTCTCGCTACACCCAATTCCCACCAAAAAGATAGATTATCCACGCCAATAGCTTCAGCTTAGATTGGATGAGTCTCATCTTCCTTTCGAAAACTCCATATCGAATTTTGAGGGTTACACAATACATTAGTTGGTATAAACACTTGTGCATGTGAAGTAACTAGACCTTTTATGTCTAAGTCTCAGCAGGACTTGTCCTGGTCCTTCCGTCGGATCTCTTAGATAGAAGTTTGCGATCCTTAATGTTTACATAGACCCAATCAAGTACCTTATATCGACCATCTAGTACAGTGGAGGGGGGTGGAGGACCCTAGTATGATAAAGGAGTGATGTAATTCCATTATTGGTGGTGGTTTGTTGTCTATTATCGGGTGTTGCTATTTACACGAGGAGCCCACCTTTGCATTGCATCGCCTTCTTAAACTAAAACAAACCCCATGTCAAGTCATTGTGGTGGTAGTGGTGGTCCAGATTTTTCCATTTCCAACTCTATCACGCAAGCAAGTTGGGGCGAACCACCCATTTTCAAAAAAGTTACTGGTCCTTCAGACTGCTATTCACATATTTTCCTTTTTTTACCCAATATGAAAGAGTTCCATTGACAAGATGAAAAAAAGGGTGATCAACATTTACAGCAGTTTTACCAACACAAGTTGGTTCAAGTGGTTTGTCGCTTATTTTCTTTAAACAAGGTTTCCGGTTTGAGTCATGTAAATGGAGAAAATCTATAATAAAAGAGTTATACCCTTTATTTGACCAATAATAGCTTGATTCCAATGAACTGAAAGATTCAATACCAACCAAAAAATAGCTTTTCTTTTTTCATGTTACCAAAAGTTGGGGATACGTTGCTCAATGACACGATGGAAAGAGCATTGACCATAAGAGTCTTTGTGCTTTTATTCTATGTTGTCTTGATTGTCAAAAGAGGGGAAAAAAAGAGAGAGAATCAATTTTATGAGTTAATGTGACAACTGAGTGTGAAAAAACTCACGCTCTGAAAGGAGCCATGTCTCGTATAAACAACAACAACAACAACAAACTTCCAATGTGGGTCCCACTTTTGCGGGGTCTAGGGAGATCTAGCTGTAGGCAACCTTACCTCTACCGGTATTCCTACCCATAGAGAGGTTGATTCCATAAGACCCACAAAAACAGCTTTCAGAAAAAGGTTTGAAGGGAAAACGATTGCAAAACCATTGACCGACGAAAGAGAAAAGGGGGGGGGGGAGAAAAGGGTTCGGGTAGGCGAAAAGATAAGGAGCGGAGACATACCTCAAACAAACCAAGGGCGCTTGGTGTTGTGACATCCCGGGAGAACCTGCAGACCAGCAAACTCATTGACATATTCATGCGACTGTTTGGAGTTTTTTGTTGCTAAGAAAGAGGATTCACATATGATGTGTTACCAAGTCGACTCTTAAAATGATGAATCTACCATCTTAAAAGGAGAAAATATCAGAGTCTATAGTTAAATAAAATTACAAGTACCACTAGTATGACACCACTAAGAATGTCGATTTTGCTGATTATTGATGCATGGCCTGTTCTTTTCTTTGAAAAATATGGGTTGATAAATAAGTAAAATTGATTGAGATTGATAGAAGTAGATTGAAGTTGACAAAATTGAGATTTACCAACAAAAACAACAGGGCCGTAATTGATTATACCTTCTAGGCATAACGAAAAACATTTAATTGGAAGCCTTCAAAAATAATAAAAGAGAATATCTTATCTATAAACTAGAGATTATAATAAATTGAATCCCACCAGAAGTGGGAATCACTGAAACAGGGAAACTCGTCGAAAAACAGTAGCTGCTGTTCTGCCCTCGCTGTCAGGCTTGGAGAGCCTTAACCAAATTAAGAATTTTGGGCCTACCCACTAACTTTTTAGTCAGTGCTCCACACTCCACGCCTTTTCTTTTACCCATTGCTTCCCTTTACATTTTTTTTTTTATTCAGCATCACTGGATAACATCAAAGGGGATTTTTATTTTTTTTTTTGTTGGGGGGTATTTTGGGGTGGATTTCATTATGTTTGTCTATTTGATATATGTCTACATTATCTCCAGTAAAGTTGGTCTGTGACTTTTTCCCCCTCTTCATGTGTCTTTAGTTTTCTTTTTTGGTGATATTTCATTCTAACGTGTGCGTAGATTGGATTCTTTCTTTCGGATTTTAACGAGAGTTATAATAAGTGATTATATACATTTCGTATGATTATTTATTATAGAAAATTATCACAAATCAGTTTAAGTGGCTTACTTTAAATAAATAATCCGATTCAGATACTATAAATGATGCCAGTCCACACTGAGAGATAGATCTACTCCTCATAAATCAATAGCAATTGAATTACAATAATCTATTATTATAATGTTAGTTGTGAAGTCCTCTAACAATAATTAAGATTGAAGTGAAATCACTAAAATATAAACCTAGCATTTAAAATGTAGACATTCATAATTACTGCACGAGAAATTTTATTTTAATATTTTATATATTTGGATTATTGAAATAATTAAGGAGTCCATGTCAGACATTACACACAAAAAAAGGAGAAAAGAAAAAAAAAAAGAGACATTGTCAATACAACTTATGTAAACAATCTAGACACCGTACCATCTTTCAAAATGATCCATCAAACATTAATCCAACAAGCTCATCTAAAATCAGTACTTAAACATTAATCCAACAAGCTCACCTAAAATCAATACGTATGATATACGGTCCAAATATTTTAAATGTATGTTTTATTTTTCCATTTCGATTGACGTGGGAAGGTATAAAAACCAGTAAATATGAAATGTGAATCAAAATAAATATTTGGCAACTAAGGTAAAATTACTTTTTTTGAGCCTAAAATTTAACTAAATTTTTTATATCCGTATGCTTTTGAATTCAATTTTTATTGTGATCGATATATTGTTTTCCATCAATAAATTTTTACCTTATTTGCATTTTCACAAAATCTATATCATATTTTTAAGAGTATAGGCTCCCATAAGTCACGTTAGCATCACATATTAAAAATTATCTGTATGAAAAATATATGTTAAAAAATATATATATGTGACAATTGTGAGTACATTACCACATTTTTAAAAGGGTGGACGTTAAAATTTCTTTTTCTGGAGAAAATAGATAAAAATATAAAAAGGAATGCATGAAAGCGTCATCCTATTGGTCAGAACCCATTTGCTCCCTGATGAAATCATCCCTCGTATAAAAGCAACGAGGCTGGCTGGCTGGCCGTTCTATTTATGTGTTTTCTCCTGTGTATGTGTACCCCTCTCATCTTCCTCTCTCTCGCTTTCTCTCTCCTCTGTCTCCTACCTTGAGACTAGATTTTCTCCTTATGGGTCGGCTTCTAACCTCCCTTTAAGATTCTTCAATACCATCTTCAACGGTACTGATAACTCAACTTAACCCCCCCTTCCCCTCGGTTTATCTCTGTCTTTTTTTCCTCTATGTGGGTCTCAAATTTCTAGGGCTGGTGAATCTAATTCTCCTTCTTTTGATTTGATTTGATTTGAGTTGGGTTTTTGCTTTTCTTCTTGTTTTGTACTTCATGGGCCAAAAGGAATTGATGGAATCTCTCAAGTTAGTTATGCGTTGTTTGTATATGTTTGATGTTTTGTGGTAAAATTTCATATTGGTCTTTTGAAGCTCCATCTGAAGTTGTGTAAAGTGGATCTTGTTATGTTCCCAATAGTCCCTGTTGATGTTTTTATGTATTTCTCCGTTTTGATGTAATTGCTTATATGCAGTTTTGTTCCTGAGGAGAAGAAATTGTAGTTTATTGGGTCTAGGGGTGATTCTGAGCTAAATTGACTATGAGCAGACCAGTTTCTTAAAATAATCTGCTTTGTTTTTCTCTGGGGTAGGTAGGGAAGAAAGGAGGCTCTATTAATATATTACTATGTTTTTCTTTGCATCTTGTTTGTTTGAGCGTCTTAGAAAAATGGTCTTTAATGTTAGAAAGAAGGTTTGATTCTCACTGAGTTGTTAATTGTGTTTATTTACTGTAGTTTCTGGGTCTTCTCATGTGTAGTAATTTGGTTTTTGGGATTTCCCAACTCATAATGTGGGGTTTTTTTTACAGGTGAATGTTCTTATCATTTACAGGTGAAGAAGACATACTTTGGGAAACAATTTTAAGCATATATAGGAATGCAGAAGACTGCATTTTGTAGCCAGCTGTCACCAATTGCATCTATTCCGTGGTGGGTTGGGGTGGGATCACAAGTTGAGCATGTGAATTCATCGAATCTCAACGAGTTTGATGGGGTCGATCAGCATGGAAAGTCTGGAAGTATGCTTAAATCTCAGCATATCATGGGCCAAGCACCAGAGAAAGAGAAAGATTCTGTAATCCACCTTGATTTCTCTGCTGGTAATTTTCTCAATTTAGTCTTATGTACAAACCATCAATTTGCAATTAAAGAGACATTTGTTGTCTATGATTTTGGGACAAATGCATAGCAATGATAGCTTATTTGCTTGTATTCCAAAAGGGCACTTGACTGGAGACAATTTTTTTTTTGTCTTTTTACCGGTCAAATGCATGCTTCCTCCATTTTCTGGCACTGACAGACTCATATCCTTCTTCTCTGTGATGTTTTTTAGCGTATGATATAACTTTTAGGAATCAGATTAGGTACTCTTCGTGAAGGGTACCAAGCCTTTCAGAAACAGTGCTGTCTTGTTATATCCAGTTTAGTAACGCAGGGTCTGTATAGGTACAGAAGCCTTATGACGTTGGAGTAGACTAGTACATTATTGGAATACCGGAATTGATGAGGTTGCATGTTAGGAAAAGTTGAGGTTCGCCATTAATGTTCTCTACTCATTTTGCAAGGCTCCATGTAGGGGAAGTTAATGTGAAATTGGCTCTGATAGTATACTTTATTCAAGAAAGTGCCTGGAGAAATCAAAGTTCTCACAAGTGCTTGACTTTCTTTTCCTCCGGTGTGTTCCAAACTCTCTATTATGTCTAAAATATTGAGATCAATTCATGGTAGATTTATCCTTTATTTGGATTTTTTGCTTAATAATTCGAGCTTAACATGTTTCAACTTTAATGTATTTTACCAAATGGTAGGTCTTGTTGCACTGTGGTGTTGAATCGTATAAAACCCTTTCATATTGTAAAATAACGTAATTAAGACCTCACTCTTGCTGATATTCTATTTCTGGAATGATTTCTGCTACCTTTGCCACATATTGAGTTTTTTCTATTCCTGTTTCATTTCACCATCACAACTTAGGTATGCCATATATTGTTAGTTGCTTCTTTGACCTAGTTTTATAATTTATTTGGTTGCGAGTATAACTCAGTTGTAAGATAATGCAACAAAATATAGCATGGTTGTCTTGATTAATGCAGTTACTTTGCTAGGATAGTTGTTAGATTTCTTCTAAAGGCACTTTGTCAAGGAAAAATTTACTACTCGGACAATCTGCTATTTCAAGTTACTTAAAAGTTATTTTTCAATATGTCTCAATGGATGGATTGAGTTTTTAAGATTAATCAAATTGTTTGTGGGTGTTGAGCTAGAGTAATATATGAAAATTTGATTATAATTAATTATTGTCAAGTCCCCAACAAAGAATTATGAAATATGATGTCAGTCAAAATGACTTCACAATAAATGGCTAATGTCTAAAGCTGTCACTATGTCAGTCTTAGCTGTAAAACCGGAAAATTATTTGGCATAGGCTCTAGGGTATGTGTTAATTTTATCAAGAGTAAGATATCAAAATCTTTATCAATCCTTGTCCATGAATTCAAAGTCCTACAAAACACTTTGCTTCAACATTGATAAAATATCTCGTCCTATTTTGCTTTTGTCCTTGCAATTTGTAAGGAGTAACTCAGCTGGCTGCACTCATATATGCTAACTTTCCAACACCAAAATGCAAGTGCAAATGGCTCAATTTGGTTTTGGCTGTAGTGCACAATTATTACTTACCTTTGCTATCAAAATGGTGTGCTATTGTGAAGTACTTTCATTTACGGTTCTTGACTCACCAAAGAGACATAGTTCTCTTGTATGCGGAATATTCCTTATGAATGCGTGGTTTTTGTCACTTTACCTGTTAACCTAACCCATGGTTGACTCCATTGATTCTTACTAGGAATTTGGATCTGACCTGCTACAGATGTCTTATTATTCTGTTGTCGACTTTCATGAAGATGAAAACTTTTTCAGTAGCGTGCTGCATAGATGAGTACTCCATTGTTCTTGCTTTAATAGTTTAATTGACGATCATTCATGGCCACAGAGCAGGACCAAGATGTTGCTAATATCTTTTTTGGGGTTGCTTGGATTTGTAGCACCTTCTTTACTCCTTTTTATCTTGTACTTTCCAAAATATAACAGTACTCTCAGCATTCATGGGCAATGGGCTTGTTTCAGAATTAGAAATAATGTAAAAAAGAAAAATCCCAATGGCTTTTGCTATTGGTTTATTTATCTGCCTAGGATTGGTTTACATTTCATCTTTTTTGGGCATTTGTTGAGTTCAAATGCCCTGGCTTAATTTGCTTGGGCTCAAGGTCTTTGCTCTGCAGCGTGCTTATGCTCTCTGAAAAAAAAATATGCCAATAAGTTTGTGTGTAGCCTTACAATTCTCATCTCTTCTTGAGGTGTCGAATATGGAATCTGTAGTTGCTTTGTGTGTAACATAAGTGATTACAGGGTTTCACCTTGGCAATTATAGGATCATTGAAGTTGCCAATTTGTCGTTGAATAAAGTATGCAGCAGATACACCCTCTTTGTTTTTCATTACAAAGTTGGCAGACATTCGCAGTAGGAGTTGGACCATAAAATGTTGCGATTCTTGGGAGCTATACCTATAAGTAACAGTCCACTTTTTAGTAGTTCAGATCGATCTAGGAATCCAGAGATGCTTTAGATAAGGGCATAAGGTTGGGGTTTGGCTGCTAACTGCTGTTGGAATCTCCTTTGAGCCCCTGCATTTTTTTTCCTTTCTAAAATTGAGATTCACTTCACATCATCTCTGATGATTAGTGAAGGAATACATGTCTTCTGATTTGGAATAGAGGATTTGTGTATGGGTGCATTTGTCAATAGTTTTTCTATCCCTTTCATTGCTGATGTTCTGTATGTATGTTTTCGAAAATCCAATTGTAGTTTGGATGTTCAATAATTGGCTTAAGAATCTTGTACTCAGGTGATGACAAGAACTCTTTGAAGGGGAACAACATGTGTAATAATCAAATCAATGGTTTTCAGCAGTTCTCTCCTTCCCAGCAGAAGGGTTGTTTTGAGCTTGGGATTGGTCAATCTATGGTAATCTTTTGGCAATGATTTATTTGTGCAATGTTTACCTTCATTATTTTAATGACAAGCTCTTACATTCTGATAAACTTTTAGGTCTGTGCAAATTATCCGCTTCTAGATCAATGCCATGGGTTATTTGCAGCTTATGGTACTCAACAAATGGTTTGTCGATCTTCCATAAAATCTAATTGACAAGTTTTCTCTAGTCCTTTTCCGTTAAGTCAAAATGATGCTTATGTCATTTTATAATTTGCATAGTCATGAAAGGAGAAGTTATGATGTATAATTGCATTTTTTTTCCACAAAGGTTGCTTTGGATGTGAGAGTGTTGAGGATGCATGATACGCTCCTAAAAAGAGGTTTAGTCTTACCGCAAGTGTACGGCTGGTAGCCGTAGTACTTGAAGGTCGAATTTACAAGAATAGTGTTGAATCTAGGCCCCTACAGCTAAAAACTAACTCATATTAATTAAATTGAAAGCAAGAAACAAGCAAAATAAAATCATTCGACTAACAGGCTTGAACCTAATCTTAACATGATCGAATTTAATAACTATTGACATGCAAATCAGTAGAACGATTCATAAAACAGTAAATTTGAATTGGGTTTTGGGGGGGGGGGAATTGCTAACTAATTGAAAGTGGAAACTGAAAGCTGAATCGAATAGATGAATCAAAATCCAAACTAGAATTAAAGCTAAGTATTTGAATCAAAGGTTTTATAGTGGTACCCAAGACCTTCTTTTATAGTGGTGATAGCCTTTCTTCATTTTCCAGATTCTAGTTGGAGTATGTTTCTTGTTCTCCACTCTTTATCAATATTAGGAAAGCCACCATAATAAGGAAATTGCTTGGAGCCCATTTGATCTTCAGTTTTCATCATTTGGCCATAACTTTCCAAAATCTATTTCAATTAGTCTTGTCCATCAAGTTCATGACTTCAATATTTCGTCAAATCATTATTTCCTGCACAAACACAGTAAATCCAACTAAAACCCAAAATAATCTCGATTATGATAGGAAATTAAGTAATTAGAAGTTAATTTCCTTTTGACCTATGCCTCTTCTCATCTGGCGCTCCATCACCGTTGGTCGCTGTAAATTTCAGTGGCACTAATGTTCCTTGATTTTGGCTGTTGTAGCATTGGATATCTCCTGTGTTATAGTAGAATAAGTGCATGTGCTGATTCTCCACTTGTATGGCATCTTAGCACATATGAGGAATTTTGCTAAACGATCTAATGAGCCATCTCAGCCATGCAAAGCTTTCTTCTCCCGTGTGTTTCAAACTTCCACAGGAATCAGATCTGAACGCATTCCTTATTTTTCATATTACGGATGATTTCCTTCACTAAATCCCTTGTTATGCAATGAAAAGAGCTAATGGTTTGTGGTCAGAGTGAGGTGTCAGAAACTATTTGAAACCAATGTGAAGTTGTGAGGGAATATTTGTTTCCATTTGGAAAAAAACAGTGTTTGTGCTTTTTCTATAAGAAAGCAAATTTAAGGATGATAGCTTTTCTATGGGTGGATCCTAAGTTCCGTTACTGATTTTTATTGCCTGCGGATCTTCAGCGATCTCTATGTTCGACACTATTGATAACCTTCATTGGAAATGTAGTGTTGCTTCATTATGGA